>CM057007.1:24926115-26126115 GCA_029891345.1 Dryococelus australis | reverse complement strand
TAGTAGAAGCTCTTTCAACATTACTAACCCAACCAGGATTAGTTAAATTATTTAAACACATATAAAATGTATTAACATTAGATGCAATAATAGTAACATGAACATTAGATGCAATAATAGTAACATTACTAACTATTGCTCAATGATGACGGGATGCAGCTCGTGAAGAAACACATCAAGGATTACATATAAACGTATTAATGCGGTGTCCATAATTTCAGAAAGTATTTTTGATAATTTGTGTCAGTATTTTTTTTTTTTGCCTAATTTCACTAAAAACGTTTAAAGAATGAACTAAATAAGTTGGATATTGAAAGAGGCTCTAGTTATTGGCCTAACGGAATTTAATAATATAAAATTGTTAAATGATGCTTTATGTGACTGAACCATGGCTGTCTTTAGTTCTCAAGTGAAGCTAAGTGTGACTATTTAAATTTTGCCGCCACTGAGAAAGTATGTGTTGTAATAATCGTCCAAGCTCCTTAAGAATTAATAAGAGTTGTAACAGTTGTGTTTTTTTTATGACTATTAGCATAATAAAAATAAATTCGCTGTCACAGGGTGCCGTAGACTCACTTCTGCTCATACTCTTCACATAGTCTCAACTTAACTTACGATTTGTTTACGGGCTTCTATTATTAATATTGTTCTTATCGTTATCAATTGAGTTTACTACTGAAAGTCCGAAACAACCAGAACGATTTCATTAAGCAGACATTTCTATACTGAATGAATGTTTTATGTATTCAATATATTTTAATTACACATTTCCTTTACGAAGAAATTACTTCATTATCTGCGCAATTAACGGCGTTGGATCACAAAAATTAACTATGTTATAATTGTTGTATGTGAAGATATTTTCCTCAAATAATAAATTTTTGCAATTTATTTTTTATTTAATAATTTGATGTCAAATACAAAAGCTTCTATTTTGTTGCAGCCATTATAACAAATACTAACTAAATTGTTCGTGCATTAAAAAAAAAAAACGTAAAAAAATTAGAAATATTTTTATATTTAACTTTTTTTTTTTTTTCATATATATGATTTCTTGTTTGGTGATTTACATATGTGTCACGTGGTAGCCCACAGAGCAAGTAAGGAGTCAAGAGCGGACACTTCTATGTTGTAACGATCTTCATATTTTAAAGTGTTTTTCAGAGGTGGTGGGTGGGTGGGTGGTAGGTGCCTGGATTAATACCAACAGCAGACACGCAATACGAAAAATAATCACCTAGTTTAATAAAACCAAATTAATAGTTTTTAATGATTATTTCGTGATAAACACGCTTCACTGAAGTAGTTAATAATCACGTTGTGTTCAATGATTAATAAAATAGCTTATTAACAATTTTTTTTTTTGGCTTGCCGGGTAGCATTTACAGTATGTTTAAAGCTTGTATTATCGTCGAGAGATTCTAGAATGACGTTTTAAAATTGCTTGGTTAGAACCTACTTGTTTAACACCATTTATTTGCCGAATGCTGTTTTCGTCAATAATTAAACATATACCTGTGCTGTTTGTGTTAGCCCTGTCTTTGAAATATTTACGTTACCTTCAATTGTGACCAACATGATAGAATAAAGCTTGCACGAGCAGTGCAAAAAAAAAACGATTTAGTAAGTAAAATCAGCACCTGAAATATACGTAGGTTAAATCAGTACGTTTGAGATACAAAACACTCAATAGTTTTAACTCAAAACCGATCTGTTCCACAAAATTATTAATTATAATGGTAAAATGTCTATGTTGGTGTTTTCACGGGCACCTGCTTAAAATAACGCGATTGTAAGTCCTATTTAGTGTCTCCCCCCTGTGGTAGCCCATAGGATTCGTTTACTTTGTACATTTTTTCATCTCTACAACATAGCTAATATTTGTTATAATCATTGCAACAGAGCAGAAGAATTTGGTATTGACATCAAATTATTCAAAAGCTATGAAATGGAAAGAAAAAAAAATTCCTTTGTATATATATATTAGAAGAAAATGTCGTCACATACAATGAGTACGAGGTGAACAGTGTTTGGTGCAAATATTAAATGATTACATTTTTGGGGTTCAACACCGTTGAAGGTCTTTTTAAACGTCAAACACAATTCCCCGAAGCAGTTTTTTTTTTTTTTTATCAGAACTCTATCCCCGGCTGCAACCTAAATTACGAGTGGGTTGGTCCAGATCCCCTACATCTCGGTGAAGAGCGACAATATGCCTCAATTATCACGAGTGAGTTATGATTTTTATCTTCACCTCCCGATCCCGTATTTGGTTCATTAATCCTCTAGAGTGAGTTGGAATTGGTCACGCATGGGTTTTGACGGCGGGAGGTGCTTCACAGAGAGTGATAAAAAAAAATATACTGCACACGCGGATAGGCGCATAATTGAGGTAGAAGGGTTTGTGAACGTACCGTTTAAAGCCGGGAGTCGACTATAACAATAGAGTTGCCGGATACACACGTTTAAGAGTGGGATATACCCCCGCGTTTTTTTGTGAAATAGTTGTTTGCACGAATACGTGTATCTCGGTACATAAATATTCTGTAAATACGACTTTTAGTCTGTCAGAAAAGATAAAGAAGAATAATCTATACCCCATATTTTTCTTTTGTCATACTACGTGTATTCTTGAAGAAAGAAAATATTCTTGAAAATGGTCAAATATCGCATTTTTTAAAGTTTGGGTATACATTTTCCTTAAGCGGCAAGAGAAAAGTACGAAGATACGGGCGTAATTCTATATGCGGCCTTTAATCGCGTGTAATAAAACCCCACTGTTATGTGTATCTAATTTACACAGTACAGCGTTACGTCGGAAACACAAGCACGCCTTGCGCGTAGGAGCGATGAGGCGCTAGCCGTGCGTGTTAGTGTCGCCCGTATCGCTCCCTCGCTTCTTGACCTTGGACGCGGAGGTCCACCCCACTCTTATACTCTGCAAAGATACAAGTTAGTGCAATATTATTGCTTCAGTTTTTTTTTTCAACTAATATCTGAGCTATATTTAAATAATGTAACAAATGCTCTGTCATTATATTTGAACAAATATTAATATTATTAATGTTGTTGTATTTTTTATAGACTTGGTTATTTTTACGGATCAATTGAAGCTAGGTCTGAGAAAAAAGAAAAATTATGAAAACCTTTTGGTTAACCATGGAAGAGACAATTGCCTAGTCCAGCAGTTTCATTTTTTAAAGAAGTTTATTACCAAAATTTGATGCTAACCGCTTTTGAGATATTTAATGTGAAGTAAAGTAACCAAACCATAATATTTATTATTCTCTCCAGAGTGTAAACGTGTGTTACACATACTTCTGAGTGGATTAGAAATATAAATGAGGTAGTATTGTAAAGTTTTCTGTTTTTTTTTTTCTGAAGTAAGATCGTATCAGCAAATAAAAAAAAGGACAAGTGAAAGCATTCTGAATATAAAAAGTAAGAGATTTGTAGTCTCTGCAAAAACAATTAATATCATTACAATTTAGTTTTATCATTTTTCCCCAAAAATTCTGTAAAATTATACTCCCATAATTTCTTTCTTTCACTTAATTTTTGAAAACAGTCAGTGTGTTAACATGCTCATTTTAGCCTACTTTCTGGAGGAAACAAAGGGTTATGATTATCACTTTACTGATTGTGTGTTTGTGTGTGTATCCTTTTCAATTTCTGAATGCGTTAGTCGAATTTCACCAAACGCTTTACACATATACATATATCTAAGTAAGGAAGCCTGACTTTTAAAGTTTCCGACTTCGCCGGCTACTTATTTTCAAAATTGGCGGCCACCTTAATATTTAGGACGATATGTCATATCTCGGAAACCATTCAACCGATTTACACCAATTTTCGTATGCTTACAGCGCAGGTTGTAAGCATTAAATTCAAAGGAGGATATTGTTGTTAGTTCGCCATTTTGGAAGATAACATCATATGGAAAAATAATGCTTTTATGTTATATCTCGAAAACTACTCAACCTATTTTCTCCAAATTTGGTAAGTAAGCAATATTCTGATTGTTCAGGTAAATGTAAGTAATTTAAATTAATTAGGCACTTATTTTAAAATGGCAGTCATACAAAAAATTAGGTTTATTTGGTATAACTGCCATTCCATTTGACCAATTTCAACCAAATCTTGTATGCTGACGGAACGTAGGTATTACAAGCATCATATAAGTTAAACAACGACCACTTTTGCCCGCCATTTTGTAAGACAGCGCTACATGAAAAATAAAGCTTTTATTTTAGTGTTCACGGTAAAATGAGCACTTTTGAAAGCCCTGCTTGAGATATACTTGTATCAACACTGTACATTCTTCCGCCTTATGTAATATTAACAGTGCCGTGAACCTCATCACTATATTCATGCGTCGGTCAAGTGGAACTGTGAAATTATTGGAAAAGTAAAATTTTACAAATCTGGTTATTTTTACACTACCGATGCATTAAAAAAACCATAAAGGGAAAGAAATAATTTAAGTTATCATAAATGGTTACCTAACAAATTTTATTCGACGTTAATTAAGGAACTACTTCCCATCCATCGTTACTAACTTTATAGGGCACATGTCACACTGTGAGCGCGTTAAAATATACGCAGGCAGGAGCAGTGGCATTTTTATAAGGTTGATTTTAAAAGTGCTCACTTTATTGTGAACAGCCTTTAAATGTTGTACTGCCCATTAGGAATTAGGGAAGCTTGGTCAGGAGCCACCTCTCTCGTAAACGTTGTACTGCCCATTAGGAATTAGGGAAGCTTGGTCAGGAGCCACCTCTCACGTAAATATGTACAACTTCGTGTGTTTACTTATTTTCATTAATTTTTTAAATAGAATGTTAATAATATATGCTTATTATATGGTTTTTGTTCTGTATAATATTGTTTGCATAGAAGACTAAGATATATATTAACTAAAAAATGGCTAACAAATTCAGATTAGAGAATTTTCTGGATAACTGATGCGTGTGTAGAAGAGAAGACTAAGTAATGGAAAATTGCAGCATTCTATCATAAAGGTGCTTAAAAGGAAACGTTCAATAGGTTTATTGATGACAGCAAGAAAGAAGCAGGCATCTGGGTAGTTTTGATTGGTATTATAAAATGGTGGTCGAACTTTATTAATTAGAAAATAGCAATACATTTAACCCCAAATGACACGAGTATGAATGTGCAAAATTGTCCTACCGCTGATTAAAGAAATGAATGCACTATCATATAGCCAAACATTTACAAATTTTCAAATAATTAGAAATATTAAATTATTTTCTGCTTGACGTATGAATGCATGAACGAGAGGTGAGTAATACACAGTGATAATTGTTTGTTGAATGTAGTTGGTTAATATATTTAATGGTACTTTATTGTATGCCATCTTCCTTAACTTATTTCATTTTTTTGGGGGCGCGGTGGCCGAGCGGTTAGCTCCGGCTGGGTCACTAGATTTTCGCCTGTGGGAATCGGTCCGGACAATGCCGTTGATCAGGTTCTCTCGGGGACTTCCCGTTTTCCCGCCCCTTCATTCCGGCGCTGCTCCATACTCACTCCAATCGCCCTGAAGACCTCCCTGTAAGAGTCGCCCAAATCTCTTCCCTCACTCACTTTATTTCATTTGATCTGTTTTTCTTCCAATTAGTAGAGTTTATAATATGTTCATTTGTTTCCTGTCTATGAAAATCGAAATGTTTCCAGATAAGTGTTTTTTTTATAGTCTTCCTGATAAGTGTAAGTGTGAAATCATCTGGTATCAATAGTATTGACGTTTGATATATAGTATTAAGTGTAACATGTATACAAGTGTCATGCTTGAAATTAATCACTTTATAAGACTCTTCTATCTTGCTAACCTCGTCATAGCAGCTCATTCGCCATTTATTGGTCTGTTTACCAATTATCTTGTCTCTAATATCTAACCATATACGCATATTCCCGCTATATTTAATTTTACTTTCAATATCACTCACGCTGAAATTCTATTTATATTCTCTGTACCATGTCGTGCTTCACAAGTATTTCTCGTAAATTATTCAACCTATTTTCAAACTTGGCAAGTAAGTAATTATATGACTGGCCAAGTAAATGTAAGTAATTTAACTCAATTAATTTTCAAAATGGCGACCATACAAATATTTTAGATATAATTTGTGTGACTACAATACCGTTTTACCAATTTAAACCAAATCTTGTACGCTGACAGTATCTATTACAAGCAAAAAATAAGCCAAAAAACAACTTTTGTGTGCAATTTTGTAAGAAAGCACTACATGAATTAAACGAGTTTTTTGTGTAATTCCTCGCGAAAAAATTTACTGACTCCTAACATATTTGGCACTAAAATAGTACTGCCGCAGTTGATATGTACAAATATGTTTCAAGTATGTCAGCCATTAATTTTCGAAATGGCTTGAATCTAGCTATTTTAGCATAGTGTGCCATATCTTCGAAACAATTTAATCAATTCCAACATAACTTTGTAAGTTAGGAGTATATACAACAAAACAAAACAAGTATGGCAAACAAGTAGTACTGCGGTTGGTAATGTTAACTGATATGTTTAGGTACGTCAGACACTTACTTTCAAAATTGCAGCTGTATAGCTATATTAGTTTTGTACGTTATGTCATCGAAACCATTTAATCAATTCCAACATAACTTTGTAAGTTAGGAGTATATACAACAAAACAAAACAAGTATGGCAAACAAGTAGTACTGCGGTTGGTAATGTTAACTGATATGTTTAGGTACGTCAGACACTTACTTTCAAAATTGCAGCTGTATAGCTATATTAATTTTGTACATTATGTCATCGAAACTATGTAATTAATTCCAATTAAACTTTTGAAGATGGCTGTGTATAATACAGCAATGAAATGCGTACACACGAAATCTCTTTTTTCCGCTATTTTGTAAAATAGTATCACTTCACAAATTAAAATTATGCTGAACTCCGAAAAAAACAACAACCGGGTTCTACCAAATTTGGTAAGCAATTATCACTATGGCAGGCTATGAAAACCAAGAAATTTTGAGATGGTCAGACACACATATTTTCAAAATGGCTACCATATCAAATTTTAGCTCCGAATCTGTTATCTACGGAACAGTAAAATAAATTTCAACTTAACTTTGTATGCTGAGAGTATCAGTTATATCCATCAAAATTGTTTATGCAAAGCCTCATTTCTCTGCCATTTTAGAAGATATCTGCAAATGAAATAATATAGTGTTTATACCGTATCTAGGGAAACAATCAACCTATTTCTTTCAAATTTGGCGAAGAAGTTGTTCTGTTGTAGGCTATATTAATTTATATTATTTAAGCATGTAAGTTTCTTATTTTATGATTGGCTCCTATACAAACATTTAAGCTTGTTATGCTATGTCTAGGAAACTATGTAACAGATTTAAATTTAATTTTGTATATTGTATCTATGGCAATAATCGAATGTGCTAATATGTAAACATTTTACCCTCCATTTATGAAGATCGTCACATGATCAATGGCGGTATTATGCCATATCTCAAGGACCAATAAACCGATATGCATACAGAGATCCTCCTTTGCCGAATTTTTTGCAAAGTAGTTAGTGTCAGGTAAGTAAACTGAACGTTTTGTCATATTTGCGGAATAATTCGACTAACTTCCACACAATTTTGCACACCTACAGAAGGCCATGCAATGTTACATGATTTAAATGGAACCAGACAGTTATTTTAAAAATGGCGGCTGTATAAACATTTTCATGTGTTTGGCATATTCATTCAATAATTTAACAATTTCAATCGAACTTTTTATGCTGACATTATCTGTTACGTACAGGGCCTCTTTTTAAGCAATTTATTAAGATAGCCACATTTAGGATAGTAAGGTTGTTAGACCATATCTCGGAAAATAATGGACCGATTTCTATAAAATGTTTCACACCAGTAGCTTTATCGCAGTCCATGTAAACTTACGTATTTTAGTGGCTCAGACACTTGTTTTCAAATTGATGGCCTAGTAAACATCTCAGGTTAGTGCACCCTCATTCAAAATATTACACTGATCACACCCGAAGTTGACACTCCGAATCTTATCACGCGTGATGCAGTTGATTGCAAGCGAGCTTAACTTTACGCATTTTTTCTGACTTCGAATCCCAGGTAGGCCACTCTTTTATTATAATTGTTTTTATACTCTTACACTCCACATGCTTCTGGTTTTATCGCAAAGATATTGCTATCAGCGAGACACCAACGCCTACCTATACCATCTAAGCTTGCAAGAACGTCACTAGGATTTATTCGCACCCATGTAGAGGAACGTAGGCTCATTGTTGCGATTGTTACTCCATTGTTGCGATAAAAATGTAATTCATGGAATTTGTATCACACTTGTATACCGATCGCAATTGCTTTCACTGTCGATATTATTTTAATTTGCCTGCAATTACAATTGTTTAACTGTCGTATAATTGCACTGTAGTTGTACTCATAGGATCAAATGTTAATTGCACATAACAGAAATGTGTTAAATAACTTCATTTCATTCTTGAAACTCAGTACGTAATTTTGGCATATTCTAACTCATATTACTCCTATGTTTTGTAATTTGTAATACCACCAATATCCAAAACACTAATTTCTGACGACGAAAGTACCTATTGCTACAATACTGCGTCAAAAAACAAAGCAATAGACGTAAGAGGTATACAATTTTCGGTGCTAAAATAATTCTGATTAATGAAGATTAGGTGAGCACACATACATTGCGCCCCTTGTCGATGGATCAAACAGTACCTTTGTAACAAAAACCTGGGGTCATGAAAAAAAAAATAATGTTCACACTGCGTTTAATTTAATTAAAACATGGCAATACAAAACATGGCAATAAAAAACATTTTTAGGCTCTTACATATCGTTACATGAGCTACCCATTTATTGTGTCCATTGTTTTTTTTTTTAAATTGAAAGCCGGGAATTCCGAATAGTAAGATTTTTATTCGCAGTTATATTTTAAAACTGTGGCAATAAGTGTATAAAACAAGCAATTACAAGCGTTTTATTTGATATTTCTTACTATTGAACATGAGATATAAAAATAATTTAATAATCTTATGCAGGATATACCTAAATTAGACCATCAAAAATACATTTCAGCAACAGGTGAACTTTTGGAGGTGTTTCTACTCGCAAATAAACTGCCAAAATGCCAATACTGGCAATCTTAATACCGCGCTATAAAAAGATAAGATACAGCCACATTAAACATTTAAAATATATATAAAATAGATTTCATTGCTGTTGCTCCTGTGCTAAGGGTGCAGATTTATCAAAAATGGTTCAATTGTGGCACTTTCTCAACTACGTGCTAAAGTCGTGATAATTTCGAAGATTTATATCCTAAACTTTACAAGTTGGGAACTTCACGACTCATTCTGACGACAGATCAAACTACAGGGATTACAGTTCTGATACAGGCGTGCATTTAAAAACAATTAAAGTGTCCTTTCCTGATACTGAGAACGGTGTTGCTATTGTTCTCTACAGTGTAAAGAGTTTCTAACTAATGTAAAACAATGAAATTCTTGCCATGCTACTCTGTTTAAGCATTTTTAAAACTCACAGCAATGCTGACATGCGCACGCAGATGAATTTAGGATCAAGAAATTTGATAATAATAGTCTACGTGTGCAGTGGGTTTGTCCATCTCTCTCCTTGTAAAATCTATTATTAGTAGACAATTTTACTGGAAATATCGCAAATTCATCGGAATTTTCTGAATAGCAATGAAATAAAAACGAAAGAGTCGTATTTTTTTTTCATCATACGTATACACTGATGTGATGATTATGTGAGCAGTTTATTACTGCGTAACTTAGTTTTTCATGCTTTATTTTTCACACATTTGTGATCCAAAGTGACGGCGAATTAATATAAACGACATTTTCGTTCTTATTTCATTGTTGTTCAGAGTAAAATTCTGCCGACAGCTCAAGCTATAGGAGTTCAGTTCTGGCACAGATATGCATTTATAAACAATTAAAGTGTCCTTTACTGATACTGAACACGGCGTTGCTAATAATTGCTACAATGTGAAGAGTTTTACCACGAATGTAAAAAAAAAATAAAAAATGAAATTTTTGCCTTGCTACGTTCTTTAAGCATTTAGAAAACGCACAGGACCGTTGAATAATTTAAGGTGAACGAATTTGATCATAGCCTACGCGTTGAGTGGATTTGTCCGTTCCCTCCTTGTAGAACCCATCAGGCCTTTAGCGGAGAATTTCCCTTCACAGGTCGCAAATTCATCGGAACTGTCGAGGCACATCTCAGCAATCGCTGAGCCTTTGTTATCTATTCCAAATGACTCTCGGCCACGCTGTACCGGTTCAGGTGCGGGTTCCGTTATTTCTATTTGGTATAGAGTTAGCGAGGCATTTCTATAACATCGACAGGTTCTATAACATCGACATCGAGTGCGCATGCGTGCATTAAAACAACCGTCTACCTGCCGCCCGCGTAAACACGCCTATGTGCACGTCTGCGTGTGCGAAAACCCTAGGTAACTGTCCTGGAAGAAGATGACAATAATTGTCAACATCTTTTACTATTGAGCAGGGAAATGCGATACGTAAGTACTTTTGTCTGCTTTTACCTGGAAACCAGCAAGGTTATGATAGTATTAGAAATTCTAATAAACTTAATTGTAAACGTAACAAGTGATTATTTATACAGTAATACAGCTTACATCTATGTTCACGATTCTTTCAAATAATCTTGTTCTGGTGTTCATTGGCCGTTCTTTAGTTGCATTCAATTAACATAAAAAAAAAAAAAACATATGTAGACTGTAGAAGTTTATACAGTTGTTAAAAATCGAAAATGTTATAACACATTTTACTCTTGTTCGTAATAAGAAGACATAATTCTTTCTATTTTGTGAAATACTGCACCCAATATAATTCAAGTCTTACGAAATGTAAGCCTATGTTCGTGTCCACAAAAAATTTAAACAATGCCAAATGATCATATATTTATAAGGTAAAACGTTTACATACATACATCACACACACACACACACGCACGCACGCACGCACACACACACACACTCACACACACACTCTCACACACTCACACACACACACACACACACACACACACTCACACTCACATTCACACTCACACACACACTCACACTCTCACTCACACACTCACACACACACTCACACACACACTCACACACACACTCTCACACTCACACACTCACACACTCACACTCACACACACACACACACACACACACACACACACATATATATATATATATATATATATATATATATATATATATATATATATATATATATATATATATATATATATACGTGAAACGAGTAGGAAATATCATAGAAAAAGCTTAAAACATTTATTACCTGCAAAAATATTTCTGGCGAATGAAATAACAACAGAAAACTTTATTTTCACGTAGAATTGTTATCGGACGTAATATTTATGAAGTTGTTTGAATAAACGAGCTAACAGCATATTCCTCAAACACACCTTTGGTATTGAATTATAAATATTCTTATCGGCCGGACCGTACGATGAGCGACACTTCAACTGGATGGTCGCCACTACCGCGGCTCGAAGGTGTTCATGTTTTCCATAATTTAGCAAGTTGTCCCCGCCTGTTACTGTCTGGAAAGTTGACAGACTACGGAGAAGTTTGTACTTCTCCGTGTTTGTACAGGGTTGACGTAATGCGGAAAATATCAGAAAGGAATTGCGTGTTTGCCTGGCCGCAGCAACGTAGTCAGAAATACACGCAGCTTGGAACTGGAAGTATTGAACCTGCGTATCAGATACTTCTATTGGTAGGTCCGATAAAGCCGTTTTAAATAATAAGGTGTATATTTTTTGTGTTTTAAAATAGTAGAATAAGGACCAATAGAAATATTTATTGGAACGCTGCCTATTCTCGCTACAGTTTCTTTACTACATTGCTTACCCTCGCATGCCTGAAGAAGAAGTCTCTTGTCGGCTGTGCATTCTTTAGATCCCTTTTTTCCTGTCTGGTTGGGCCAAAATAAACTCGACTGCACAGGCGATGATAATAATGGGTAAGGAATTCTGCATCACAGGGCGCTGTAGACAGCCAAGGACCGGCGGGCTTTTCAAGCGAAGCCTGTGAGTGTACGCTATCTCTGAAGGTAACAGGGAATTAGTCTCCAAAATAGGGTAGCAATGGAATGCAAAGACACGAGTAAAAAGGAGTACCCAGAGAAACTCGTTGACAATCGCGGGTTTTCCTGTAAATCTGTAAGTAGACTAGTAAATAATGATTTAGAATAAGTGCTTAAAACTATTGAACATGCCAAAAGTTCAATTTTGGATGTGTATGAGTTGTGTATTTTGATGACTAGAAATTGCTAACGACTGGAAAGAAAATCCCTGTTTCTTTGCTGAATCTAAGACATGAAACTCGGTATCTTGAACCACCGAGAACTAAATGAAAAAAGAGAATGTAGACAAAAAATATTCATCAATAATATTTTGTACAAGAATGAAAAAAACTATTTTCGCTATAACTATTTAGTAATTGGTTGATATAACCTAACGCATGAGGCCACCAAAACCAAAATTTTCTCCTTCTCCTAAGAGTAAACACCTGTAGGCCTATATTTTTTAAGAATTCGTCATTCTGCATGTCTCCATATATCCTACAGTTCTAATACGTCAAGATGAAAATGTTTAAAAAATACTATTTTAAGAATTTAAGGCCTACAGCGGTGCGTGATTTTTGGCGTTGCAAATAATAAACAGCTTGAGTAGAAATGTAGACATGAGCTATGGACGGTTCAAAAGTGTAAAATACGCTTGGTGGTGTTAATTTCACGAGCTTTCAAAGGATCGTTTGAAATTCCGTGCCTACTAAAAAAAAAAAAAAAAAAACCACCTATCATTTTGGCCATAGATTATTGACATTTGTTCAATGAAGTCACGCTGTCAAGCAAATTTCCATTATAAATTATTTATAGCGTGGTGGACGGTGAACTGTGGCAATTTATGTCGATGCTTGCTCACTTGTACACTGCAGGTGTTCCTAGAAGGAACCAATAATCAGTGTTTCTTCCAGGCATAGTGTATCTCCAGGAGAGATTTGCCCTGCAGAAAACGATTACCCCTTATGGAGTTTTTTTTAGATATGTAAAAAAAAAAAAAAATTGCGAAGAAAAATAATTGCGCGAATAAAATACGAGAATCCAAGTTATCGCGGAACACTTGTCTAACCCATTTTTTTGCCATGCTCTTACACTGGAAATAAATAAACTAACAATTTTATAGATTACAAAGCCATTCTAGATTAAACTTTTTATAGTAGTTAGTAGTACGCATATGTATGTTCTGCCGCACAGGGACTGGGGAGTGACGCCGTATTTCCAGGGGCTCAACCAACATCTTGGAAATCCAGATTTCCCGTTCTGTCAATGTGGTCATGCTACCACCATCTTGAATCTGCCATGCTGTAGCCAGTATGAAGCTATTTTGGTAACCAGTACATCGCCATATTTGTAATTAGTACGTCGCCTTGTTGGTAGCCAGTATGTAATTTTTTCATGCTCTATCATTCCATATGGTTTTCATGCTCTATCATTACGTGCGCCTCTTATCATTCCGAGGGTTTTCTCCGAGTGTTCCCATTTCTCTCTTACATTATTTCTCTCCTTTCTTCTCTTCTTTCCTCTCTTTCTTGCTTTTCTCTTTCTTTCTCTCTTGTTCTCCCGTTCATTTGTCATTTGTTTATATATTCTTTCGACCCGTTATCTTGATTTTTTCTTTTGTCATTTGTATCTTACATCTGTCGCATGCACTCCACTGCCATCTTATTTCTAGAGTTGATTGCCAGGAGTGCTGGTATCTTATTTCTGGAATTGCCTTTTAGGAGCACTGCCTTTTTTAGAACTCAAAATACCATCTGGAATAGTGCATGATCAAACAGCCGGACCTTTGAGTCACCAGACTTATGTCGTAGAATGCTTGGCTATCGTGTCATGTGCTGGGGCAAGGGTTTATTAGAATTATATAGATTGTGTGTTGGAAAAAATACTTATATATTTAATTTATATATATATTTTTTAAAAGAAACCTTATATATCTCATTGTATAATGCCAAACAATTAAATGTATGTACTCGTAAAATCAATTGAAAGCGTAAAACATTTACAGACATAAAATGTATCAGTGACATTCCTACGACATCTTTTTTTAAGAAGAATTCGATTATGGGATCACAACAGGGACATAAATTTATAGCATAAATGTTATGTATTTCATTATATATATTTTTTTACTTAACTTTTACAAACAAGTGTATCGAGTGGCGTGTCTACAGATTCGTATTTTTAGACAAATAAGAATATTTCGTCAGAAAATATGATTACATGACTATGACTAGCGCCATATTGAATTTTTATAAGTATATAAAAATGCATTAGTAAATATACCAAGTGTTTTCGGACTCTTGTTTTCAAGTCGAATTTTAAAGTAACATAATGAACTTTGATTATTCGACTTTTTCGTCGCCATAAGTAGTCAAAAGTGGTTTTTTATTTTTATTGACATATAATATCGTTTTTACTATTCCAGCATCAACTATTTTAATCATATTCTTAAGTTTTACATTAATTTGTTTTAAGTATTTAATTTACATATAAATATTTTTTACTATATTTTTATGTATTAATTTTCTGACTATCCCAGCAATAATTATTTATTAAGTTTTTTTACTATACCATACTTATATAGACGAGCAAGAAATATCTCTTTTTAAGTATTAATTTTCAGTTCATTTTTTTAAGTTTTACTATTTAAGTATTATTTTGGCTATCCCAGACTAAGATTTTTTCAAACAGGCATAATTATTGGAAATTTCTTTAAGTATTTACATGTAGGGCCTTAGATACTGACACTGAACTTAGAAAAAAAATTATACTCCTTTTGTTGAACATGGAATATTTCCTACCCCTTTTTTTAGGACTTATAAATTTATTTCCCACACACAACTATTGGCTTACACCATGCCCTTAACCTAACTTCACTTAATCTAACAATCACACTCTATGTATAGAAGATGTATAGAAGAACTTAGAATATTTTTACATTAAAAATATTAAGTAAATTTTTCCTTTTTAAAAATACTATGAAAAGGTTTACCGCACGTTAAAGTGAGCTTTTTTAAGGCCCTTCTAAATTTTTCCTTTCATATAATTTCCATGTTCCTGCTGTTTTTAATACAAACATTGCAGTGTGACCAATAAACACAGTGTATACATTACACCACCCCCAAAATTTAATGCCTGAAGCTGCAATAAGATATATTCATTAGTGGTTAATGCCTGTTGAGAGGGCCTTAAAACATGCTCACTTTACCGTGAACAGCCTATATACTCTGTCTGTTTTCTTAAAATTAGACACTGAATCATAAAAATGGGAAACTTTTGGCTGTTGTGTACAACACAAATATTATAACACTTCAGTATGTGTTCATGTGACCCCTAAATAAATCTAGGTACACATGAAATACTGCTAATTGTCTTTAACGAACGTATGCTATCAAAAATGCCGTAACACTAAACTGCGCCATGAAAACATCTTTCAAAATTATGGACGTGTATTTTGCTATTATAGAGTAATACCGTCGTTTTGAACACGTCTGTCTCATATACAAAAAACAGGAAAAAAAAAAAAAAAAAAACTTTACAGGCGAACGAAAAATTAATGTGTAAGTTAAGAGGTTAACAATGTATTGAGAGTCGATGTGGGTGAAGTGAGGTAGGGGGCAAAACTGGAATGCAAGAAGGGGAAAGCGGGAGATCACTGAGAAAACCCGCCAGCTATTCAAATAAGTTTTAAATATTTTTATTTTGCTAACAATTTCGCTTGACTGGTGCATTAATAAAGTTATAGGCCCATTGAAATATTATATGGCACACGAATACACAAAGTGCATACAAGTAAAATCTTGAGCAGGGCTTTCAAAAATGTTTATCGCGAACAGCCTGTACTACTTGCAACCCGGGGGAACCTTATCTTTATATATGAAAGTCAGGGGAGTCAAAGTTAATATTCTTTATGCTGAATATATTGTCGTACATACACGTTTTCTATACAACCAAATTTCATCTCCTAATTTAATGTTCTTACGAGAATTAAAACATAATTTAGTGTCCAGCTTTCTTCTGTCATACCCTGAAGTCCAAAAACGAAAACAGCATTCATGGTAGAATATAAATTTCTTCAACGCTTATGGTCCGTTTCATATAACTTCGGTCCAATACTTAGGCTACTATAATTGGTTGCTATTCCCAACTGTTTTATTTTGGTTATGATCACACAGTATACTAGTTAGGGTTCTCTTTATTTTATTGGTGGGGCAGAGATCTATAGTTAACGTCTTTCGTGAGACGTGGTTGTTTTTGCAGTTCTTCTTATGAGAGAGCGGCGGTTAGAACTTACATTGTTTTGATGGTGCAGTGGAAAATGTTGTTTGCACGGAAATAGCGTTCAATTTAATTTGAAGTTTAAACTATATCGAAAGAACTAAATGTGATAAATGTGTCGTTGTTTGTACCGATACGAGCAATTTTTAACACATAAATATCATTGCAGTTTTTATATAACTAACTAAACCAAAGCGACATTTATTTAGGTCACGCAAATTTGACAACCTCCCGCAAGAACAAAAAAAAAAAAACCAAGTTTTCTGTTCATTTCGTAATTCATAAACAGGCGCCTAACTTTTGGATGATTACTTCACTAAAATCACTTGTTGGCGCCTGATACGAGATAATTTATTTGCCGACTTATGCACTTAACACTTGAAACCAACAAATTTAAACTTCACAATATAAATACTTTTTCGCTCTTGCATTGCGACTTTCGCAGAAAATGGCAGCCCACGACAACAAAGCGGCTGACACGCAAGCTGACAACATTTTAAAACACATACGACGAACTACACTTAATAAAGATGCAAATAATAAAATTATTAACTGCATATATAATATTCCGACATCACCAGCAAGGAACTTCCAAAACATGACGAAACAGAGCTCAATGAAATTTCACTGGGCGTGTGGAACCCAAAGGCAAGGGAGATTGGTGGAGACCTTTCACATAACCATAAGGTTCGCATGCTCTACCGTAATGTTTTTAAAGCCCTTGCACTATAACTCAGAAAAAAATATACATTAGTCTCTGAGCATAATTTTAACCATAAGTGTTGTAATTTTTTTTAATGCTGAGTACTATTTTTTTCTACAACCATTGCAAATACCACCAACATAATAACATGCATCCGCTGACACAGCACTTTGCAAATTGTTGTGGAGTACATTTTTGATTTATAATTTCTCCTAACCTTACAACATCGCTTGGCGACCAGGATGGATGTTACACCTTGCAGGACAGGCAATCCTGTATGTCTTCGTCCTGCTGTAGGTAGGCCGGCAAATACGTGAATACGGTAGAAATTTCGTAGGGCGCGTAGAAAAGGAGGAATTCTTCAAGGCAGGCATGGAAACTCGTCCCGTTTGTCCAAGGCACTCAGCGAGTGCACCCTTCCAAATGCCAAAATGGCCGAAAGGATTTTATGACTGCTCGGACAACAAGCAAACATCTGCTAAAAATCCAGACGAAAAATAAACTGTATACTCAAAGGTAAGCAGAACAGGATGACGAAGGCAGCAACATGCAGATGACTGGGTTCCGAGGCCTTTTATATGCTGGTATATGAGTGCAGTGGAGGGGGTAGGCGAAGGAGCCTGATTGGCTCTGACACACTAAGCAGTGGGTAAATAGGGCTGTGTCCGAATTCGCCTGAAGTACATACTTGTGCGTACCTGTCCCCGGAAGTGACGTCGTAAGTGCTGTCCGAACTGCGAGTGAAGTATGCAAGTAAACAAAGTTGTATACTTCTCGCATTCTTACGGAATATGTGCCGCCATTTTCAGAAGCCATATATAGGTTACAATCGATTTCCGACATAATTATTTGATTTAAAGTTTAATAGGGCAACATTACTAATTCGTAGACATCGAATTTTGAACTGAGTAAATAATTATCGCAAGTTTCACCTTAAAAGAGGTCTGAGTAATAAATTCGTATTAGGCCTATGTTCCTAAACTACAGAAGTTAAGATAGAAAATGTTATCCAAACTGCACTTACATACAATAATTAAGACAGTAAATGTTTATGTAAATAAAATTTAAATATTATTTAATACTTTATTTTACCCCTAAAACCTTCGGCAAATTATCAAATTTTTAGCCGGAATATATTAACATTTAAAGTGGTTAGCTAGCTGATAATTGGCACCGAAGCCAACAAGACTGCCTGTTCGAATTCATCAAGTTTGGTGCCAAGGGTAAGTGGAGTATGCAAGGATGCAAGTACGCAAGTATATACCTAAATTCGGACACGGCCTAAGTAAGACTGGAAGAAGGGGGAGGTGAAGAAGGGTTTGGAGTATGTGGACAATACGTGACAGGCACGGTAATCAGATAAACCGTAGCAAACATTTACTTAATTTTAAAAAATTATTATTTCCCCCATCACCGGAAAACTTCATCTGATATTTTTTCTAATGTCAAGAGAAAATGAATATTGTTTTAATAGTTTCGGGCTTCAAATTCGGTAACCCCTACACCATGCCTAACAGTTACAGATTGTATAAATACTTATATCAGGTGTGCATAAAATTATAAGCTCAGTGTAACAAAGCCCCTATATATAAATACTGAAAAAACTTATTAAATAGCAATGTATATACATTGTTATTTTATTATATATACATATACATGTAAAAAATTGAAGTCCGGGATAGTAAAACTTTATTTTTTGTAAATAAAAATTAAAAATTGCTCCTTGGCCTACTTAATTCAATATGGCGACGAGAAAGTGTGAATAATCAGCGTTTATAATGATGCTTTAACATTCAACTTGAAAACACAAGTCCGAAAATATATAACGCTTGGTATATTTAATAATAAATTATTATATGCTCATAAAATCCAATATACCGCTGGCCATACTCATTTAAACACATTTTATAATGACATGTTCTTATCTGTTTAAAAATTACGAATGTGTAGAATTGCCACTCGATACACTTGTTCGTAAAAGTTAAATAAAATATATAAAATTAAATTCATAACGTTTACGTTTTAAAATTATATATATGTTGTGATCCCATGAATGGATTCTTCTTGAAAAAATGAGTTCGTAGACATGGCACTTGATACATTCTTGTATCTGTAAATATTTTACACGTTGAATTGATTTTACGAGTATAAACATTTAATCGTCTGACTTTATGCAATGGGAGATATATAGTTTCTAAAAAAGAAATATATATATTAAACATATATACATTTCCCTCGCCCACATACACAAGCTATATATTTATTATAAACTCTTGTCCCAGCACATGTTACGATAGCCGAGCGGTCTAAGACGTTATTTTGGCGACCCAAGGTCCGGCGGTTCAACCGCGCACTATTTCAGATAGTATTTTGAGTTCTAAAAAAAAAAAAAAAAAAAATCAGTACGCCTAGTGGTCAATTCCACGGGTCAACTCTAGAACCAAGATGGCGACTAATTGAACGAAAGCGACACATCGCTCCTAGTAATCAACTCTAGAACTAAGACCGTAGGGGAGCGCATGCGACAGATGTGAGAAACAAATGACAAACGAAAAAACCAAGAAGGTGGGTCGAACGAATGTATAAACAAATGACAAAAAATGGGAGAGAAAGAAAGAGAAAGAGAGGAAGGCAGGATGGAAGAGAGAATGGAGAGAAAGAAAGAATGAATGCAAGAGAGAACAAATGGGCGCACTCTGGAAAAACCCTCCGAATAATGGAGGCCACACAGAATGATAAAGAACGTAAAACAACACGGAAAGATAGGGAATGAAAAAATTGCATACTGGCTATAAAATGGCGGTCCACGATGGCGACATACTGGCTACAACGATGGCAATGTGTTGGCTACCAAAATGGCGGAATCCAAGATGGCGGTCGCATTACCAGTTTGACAGAGCTATAAGTCCGTATTTCCAAGATGGCGGCCGAGCCCTTGGAGCCACGGCGCCAATCTCCTATCCCCTTGTGACAGAACATACATATGCCTACTACTGCGGTGCATAGAGGCATCGGAAAAGCGGTCGGAGAGGGTGTCAGCACGATGCTATTGGCCATTCTCCCAGTCATACTAGGGGTCGTCAAAGATTTCATGTGGCTTAACTGTATATATTTCGTACATTACATCTATTTAATAGAAGTCGGAGCTCACTGACCAGTACTATACAATATTTTTGTCTTTCTATGAGAATTTTTTGCGTAAGATGTGTTGATATGAAGCAACATGTGTTTGTAATGTGCGTGTAAACATTGACATGATAGTTTTGTAAATTAAATTTCGGGCATGGATTCTTTATCCAGTAACAGGGGCATAAAATTGTCTACAAGACCTTGATCCCTCTGTAAACCAACCTAATTGAGAAAGATTTCGACGGCCCTGTTAGTGCACTCAGGATGATTTATCCCCCCTCCCCTTTTTTCTCTCCACAGACCCGCAAACAAACACTCTACAAGAAATATTGGTAGTAACCACCATGGCGTTGGGGTAAGTTGAACATATTCTGACCACTGACGAGCCAACCTGTAAGGTAGCCATTAAACAAGTGGCGTAACGACCACTTCAGCACCAGAAACATGGTCCAGTGGCTGATTGCTATACAACCAGGTGCAGGAAAGGTAAAACATCGTCGTACATCGCCGCATCTCACCAACCATCCACCGGTTCTGCAAACTCTTAGGGTGATTCTTTGGCTGCAACACATTTCTTGTCTCCAGGCTCAGAAGCTTATTCCATGTACCTGCGACAGTTAGTTTTTCTGAGAATCTGCAAGCTCTGGTAGTGAAAACATGCTTCACGCAAAAGGAAATATAACTGGTCGAACGAAGATGCGGAGAGTGGGAGAAATTCGCTGGTGTTGCGTGCTGCACTCTAAACCAATCACAAAGTTTGATACCATGTAGCTGGGCTCAGCAGGAAAATGAGTTCTTACTGCAGCAACAGCTATGCCGCTCTGTGGGCTTGGCTGGCGACCGGTGGGGTGATAATAGGTTGGATGATCTGAGATGTGTCGGAATTATTGCCAGCTCTAGTAACGGAGTGCAAGCCAACGCGTGAAACCAGAAAGGGCTATTGATGCGTCTCTTATAGCCTCTCATAGCCCAAGGGCACCACTACCGTAGTGCAACACGTGCAAGGTACTGTTTATGCCGTAGACGTGGCAAACCCTGGGTGTGCCCTATGCCAGTATTTTCTAAAAAGGGTACCTGCCTCCCAGGCTAAGCTTGATCATGGGCAATCATAATAGTGGTGCATGGTAGTGGGCCGGTCGACTCCTTTGCAGTCAGTGGGGCCTAAAGTTGGGTTTCAATGTGAAGAAATTCAGACTGGAGGGACCACCTTCAGGTTCGCCTGATTATGGAAAACACTAGATGGAAAGGAAGGAGGATCACTGGCTGACCTCCGCTCCCTGGTGGATTTCCTTGGGAACATCCAGAGATCAGGTTGAGGTAGGACTCGTGCTGGCAGTGGGGAGTGCCAGGGCTATATGCCCAGGTATCCGCTAAGGTATTGGAGTTCTCCGGAACAAAAGGAGAACAGGAAGGGCTGGTGTCCGCTGGCATTGAAAAACCAATAACCCTGGGTGGTGAGAGCTGACATGAGGTCCGGAGGGCCGGGTTAATCCTCTTCTCTCGGTCCGAGGGGGCTTGTGCCGGCAGGATCCACAAAATGGGGAAAACGTGCGAATGGCACGTCCCAGCAGGGCCACTCGCTAAGAGGGGTCACAATTTACATATTGTATTGCAGCAACAGCCATGATCCAAATGTAGACTGGTGCCATTTGTATATAACACATAATGTCAGGACCCCAAAAATTTTTAGTATTAGTAAGTTATATGTAATCAGTGATTTCTATGTGATATAACCTTTCTGAAGAGAAATATTTCTAGCAGGTACGATGTACTCTTCATGCAGAGACTATGCGATTGCGTCACCCGGGATTTTGCACGTCTTGTGCAAGTTGGCGGGTCTCGAAACATACAACGTATCTGTGGTTCGAAGACGTGCAAAGAAGCCTGCCGTGTTCTTGAAGAGATCTGTGCCATTTTCTGTTTACAGTGTAATTATCCTACTAATACAAACCATACTTTGGGTGTTTAAAATGTCTGGTCATATAAAAGGTAATTCAGAAGATGGAACATTGACATGGTCTTCTGTATCGTTTATCACATCGTTTTACATCGCTACCTTTACCAGTCTAGTCAGCATGTTCTTCAACAGTAACTCTAGGAAGGAAATAATACACTTATTCCTGGATGTGGGTAAGGAATTATTCCTAAGCCACGAGGGATACATTAACAAAACATCTCAGGCATTCCACAAGATCTTAAAAGTATTACTTACATGTTTCCTTCTCCAGCAAGTTTTGACTATATGGGTGGTGTGGGATACATCGAAGTTTTCACTCATATCAAGCATAAGTTTAATTATTTACGACCTCACTGTTCTGGCTGGTACACTGAACTACTTACACTGGGTCCTGCATGTCAGACTCAACCTTACAATAATCAACAGCAAAATACAAGAACTGACTAACAAGCAGTCATTTAGTAACAACAGACATGACTGCAATTTGGCAAAGTGGACTTCAAGTTGTCACGAGCCAACACATCCTGTTACGGCATCTAATACACAACAAAATCTGCAGTATGAAACGAACCATCATGGTATGTTACTAAATGCAGTGGTTGTCTTTCATCTTAGAAAGGCATATGAGAAAGTATGCAAGTGCTTCCTCTTGATGAATGATGCATATGGTCTCCAAATGTTGTCATTTCTTCTAAACAGTTTTGTCGTCATTGTAAACGGTGTTCACAAAGGAATATTTATGAATACATTATATCCATTAATGGCAGGTTGGATTGTTGTTGCGCATCTATCGCGGACTTTTCTCTGTTTACTGCAAACATTTATCGTTATTTCAGTATGCCGAGGTGTCCACATGGAACTCAGGAGCATCAAGGACATTGTACAAGATTTCCTGCTAGAAGCAGCAAACAACGAGGACATGTCCAACCAAATGGAGATGCTCCATGGTCGGATATCCAGCAGGGATTTCTTCTTCAATGCAGGAGGTGCTTTCAAGATTGACTTCTCCTTCCTCGGTTCCATGGCAATATCCGCCTTGTCGTACTTTGTTGTCCTCGTACAAATGTCGTTCTCAAATTTTCACAAAAAGCCTTGAACTTATATGCACTTGCACTCACTCGTGTTTTAAACACGAATATATATATATATATATATATATATATATATATATATATATATATATATATATATATATATATATATATATATACATACACATACACATAGGGTCTTCAGTCCTCGATGTTAAGAGCCACACAAATCTCTTAACTCACTCCCTATTTATAATAAAATAATACTTTTGTAGATTGCAGTTTAAATTTATTTGTGAAATAAAAAATCTCATTAATGTGTATTATCATGTTTATGCTACTAAATTTATTTTGTTGGGTTCGGTTTATTCGTAGCTTTTATTTTCGCAGACGTTGAGATGAATATGAATATTTTGAGTTTCTGAAATTCTATTGACTGTGTACTATTGAACGTGTACATTTAATTAAACAACATTAGTAATTAGGGATACTTAAAATATAAATTTCCCCCTGTAACTGAAAAACATAGAATATAATATATAACTGTTAAAAAATAAACGATTTTACTGCATAAATGACGAAATAGAAATTATGTTTAGTACATTTTTTTGCATTTAAATCAGACGGAGGATCTCTGCTAATTGTGTAAAACTCAATAGTAAAAATCACAATATTTCGAACAAATGCATGTATAAAATACCAAGTAATTTCATTATGTTTAAAAAAACAAACTTTATGTTTATCCTAAAACTTTTATAGGGTCATCTTGGCAATAACTGTATTTTTAATATAGAGAAAAAATATCAGGGGATCCAGCAAAAGAAAATCATCATTAGTGATTTAAAATAGAGTTTAGCAGTCACACTTTGCAATGTTTTGTTATATTTTGTAAAAATTTGGTTACTTTAAATTTTAAGTGAATTTACTGCGTACAAAAACACTGTGTTTGGCCAGACAAAGTTAATTAGCCACAGTTGGTTATAGTTGATTAGTTTGAGTTATGTCTAGCCATAATCGAGACCACTTATTAGTAAGTATGGTGGGCGTGATGTTGATGTCGAGCCATAGAGGTGTGCATATGGAAAGAGAATAAGTTAATGAGCGATGTGTCAAATTTTGAAAAACTTGTACACTGAAGGAATACAGTGTCAGCTATGCTAGCAGAAGAAAAGGCGTTGGGAAAAAGGAAAACTGATATGTATTACTAAAGTAAGAGATGATAATGGAAATTAAGAGGCGAGCATTCGCAAAATCAAACAACTGTAGCTTAAATATTATTTATTTCTGAAAAAAGTAAGCAAAATTGATGGTTTTAGAAAAAAGGACAGTATCAAAATCTGCCGAGAATATTGCATAACAATAAACAAGAAATTACTGATAACTAATGAGCCTACTTTCTTCTACATGGGTGCAAATCAATTCTAGTGAAGTTCTTGAAAGCTTAGATGATAGGTAGTAATTGACATCTCATTGTAAGCAATATTATTATAATGATGAAACCAGAAATATGTGAAACAGTACAACGACAAATAAAATTCACGAGTGACTTACACGAGATTAAAATTCAGAAAAATTCCTAAAATAAGGCAAGCTTACCATCAACAGCACAAAATTCATTCAGAAAATAAGAGAATTACATACTTAAAACTTATAAATTAACATAACGTACCATAGTACAACTGCTTCGCCAAAAATTGAAAGTAATATATTGATTGTTTCCCGTGATACGGGACAAAATTGATATAATTTCAAGTGGGGCTACCGTATAAAATGGTGGAGAAATAAGATTTGCATTGCCAGTTTTGATGGCTATAACTAATACTGGGTTTTGGTCTTGAGTGTGAGAGGACCCCTCTCGCGACGCGCCCTAACAGGATAGTACATGAGCAGGAAGTAGTTCCTGTGCACATTAGACCGACATCATTTGTTGAAGGGATACAGCGGAGAAGGGAGGGTCGAAAAGGGGTCCAATGGCCTCTCTCCCGGCTACTGCCTGACACTGGATCGAAGAGCAATAAAAAGGGGATTTAGATACCCAAACATAGGCCTGTAACTAGAGTTATAGAC
Organism: Dryococelus australis; assembly: GCA_029891345.1. Classification (NCBI taxonomy): domain Eukaryota; kingdom Metazoa; phylum Arthropoda; class Insecta; order Phasmatodea; family Phasmatidae; genus Dryococelus; species Dryococelus australis. The sequence continues at coordinate 26,100,744 of CM057007.1, read as the reverse complement.
CTGGAACAAGAAAGAAGCCATGGCCAGGAAGAAACAGAGAAAACATTATGGATGACCTTGTATGTGGAACACGATGGTTTTCGCCAGGGAAGGCGCTAACATTTCCCGAAACATGAATCGATTAATAAGGGATAACAGACGGAGAACAGTATGCGCCATGAACCGAGTCAGAGCGGCAAAGGAAACGGGGGTACCTATGGTGGGGGTCAGAACTGTACACCCAAGGGAAACTGAGGTGTACAGGGAAGTTTTCCTCCACAGACAGCTAGTGAGAAGGAATGAGGCAGCCCCCTCAACGGAGTGAGCATTGACAATTAACTGGCCGGACGAGCGAAACATGGTGGATCCAGCGGTGCAGGCTTGGCCTGTGGGAGCACACCCTGATGAGCGACCGTGGTTGTACGACGAAATAATCAGGGTAACATATATGTCTAGGCTTGAAGAACCCAATACCCTGATGACAGCCATAGCCATGGTTGTCAGGCAGATGGACAGGGGAGACAAAATCCTCTTCCCCCACATGGAGGAAGTGTACCAGGCTCGTCGTCGCCCAGGTGGGTCTGCCAACTCAGAAGGATGCACTCCTGAGCTCGCGCAGGGAGTGCTACTGTCGCAGAGACAAGAGATTCTTTGAGGTCGAGATTTTCAGGGATGCCGTCCATACATATGGGAGGCATACCTTACACTACAGTAAGCCCTTCACGGGGCACACTGTGGTCAGATATTAGTCCTTCGTTCCCGGACAGTATTAGAAAGTTGAAAGTCCATCAAAACACGAGGCCAACAGTTTCCCCATAGCAGGAACCCAAGACCAATGATGGGATACTGTGGGGGGGGGGGGGATGGGGATCGAAAAGGGGTCCACAGGTCACCCTCCAGGCTGTACCCAACATAATGATTAGAAGATCATGCAAGGGGAGTAGAAGATTAACAAACCTACTAAGAATCATAACCCCCTCCCTCCAACCTACCGGATGCGACACTACCCGAACATGTCCACTTTTTGGATAAGGCTTTGTCTTGTTCCAGGAAGTAACTCGATGACGACCCAGGCGAAGGCAACGGAACATGAATACCAAAACGTGGTAACGAAGTTCCCGAAAGAGTGAAACGGAGGACAGGATCACGAGGGTGAACAACGGCAGTATGAATTGAATTAGTGTGTGTGTGTGTGAAAGAGAACGCAACGAAAGACTGCAGTGTGATATAACTTGTCCTATATGCCCGAGGGGCGAGGAGGAGGGGGATGATACTGGCTTACCAGTAATTCCCCGAATCTAAGTCCTGTACCAACCGAGCGCACTAGGCCGCAAAAAGCAGATAAAGAGTATACCATCATGCTTAAATATATGTGCATTTTGTTCGTGAAATTAAGATAAGTGCGTGGTCGCGGCAGGCATGAGTGAGAATAGAAAACTGTTATTTTCGGACCAGCATGATGGCTAGTAGAAATTTGCAATGTTCCCGGTGGATCCTGAAGAAAATGAGCAGATTTAGATATTTGCTTTGTGGGAGTTAATGTAAAGAGCAGAAAGTATTACTTTATGTATAACTTGTTTATAGGTATCGGCCACCTAGAGATAAGGTTTGGAGAGGCCAGCACCAGTTCCATCAGGAACTTGATAATGTCAGCATACAAAGTTATGTTAGAAATTTATTTTGTAGTTTAAAATTCGGACCTAATATTCTTATATGGCAGACGTTTTGAAAATGTGTGCCTGACCCTCTAAGAATTCATCAGTTTACTTAGTCTGAAATAGTGCTAACTGTTTGCCAAATTAGGTATAAATCGGTTTTTTCGGAGATCACAATTTTATTTTGTCAAGTGATACTATTTTACAAAATGGCAGATAAAGAGTCTGTGTATATGTTTTAGTGCCGTAATATATATAGCTAGCATACAAAGTTTCATTGGAATTAATTACATGGTTTCGACGATATAACATACAAAACCAAAATAGCTATATGGCCGCCATTTAAAAATAATTGTCTGACATACATAAAACATATCAGTTGGCATTACCTACCACAGTACTACTTGCTTGCCATATTTAGTAGTAATTGCCTGACTGTTTCTCGAGTTATAAGATACAAACTTCATTTATTTTTGTTGCAATATATTTCAAAATGGAGGACAAGAGGCTCTGTGTGCACATATTTTATATTTGTTTTATATGCTCCCAGCATATAAAGTTAAGTTGGAATTGAGGGAAAATGTTTTCTAAGATATAGTATACAATGCTAAAATAGCTAGATGGCCGCTATCTTGAAAATAAGTGTCTGACATACTTGAAATATATTTGTACATATCAACTGTGGCACTAATACTTGAATGCCAAATTTGGTAGGAATCTTTAGATTATTTCCCGAATTACACAAAAGCTTGAAGCATTCATATAGAGCTATATTACAAAATAATGGTAAAAGTCTCTGTTTATTCATATTTGATGCTTGTGATAGATATTGTAGATGTACAAAATTTGGTGAAAAGTGGTTAAATGGTATGGTAGTTATACCAAATAAACCTAAACTAGTTGTATGACCGCCATTTTGGAAATAAGTACCATTAGTGGTGCTGAATGGTTCTGGCTCTTAATGACCTCAAGTAACCTCATGTCCTACTTCCTCTGGATGCAGTTGCACATGCACTTACTCCCACCTTACCCCACCTCCTGGAGGTGTGCTGTACCAGTCTGATTTTCTAATAGCTTCCCCTCTCCCACCCCACCACATGGACGTGTGCTGTACCAATCTGACTGGTTCACTCTCCCCTCACCCTCCCCATGAATGTGTCATATGATGGGTACACCCTCCACACACTGAATGTGCACATGAAATTGCAGATGCATCATCCTCACCCCCACCACCCTATTCATCTGGCCTCCTGTGGTACTGCCGAAGATTTGAGAACCTGTTTTGGCAGACATCATGGGCTGGCTGGTCGCCAGGAGGGATCTTGCAGCGAGCAGTATTGTGTTAGGAAGGGTACTTTGATTTTATTAGTGTAATTACATAATGGTGGTAATTACAGATGTCTCGTAGACAGCTGGATGAAAAGTGGGGTGGATGGAAGTGCACATGTAGTTGCATAGGTGAGAGGGTGGGAGTAGAGTCAATACTTGTAATGAATAATTAGATTATTTAATCATGCATTGAATATTGAATTGCACTCTTGCATTATTACATATCGCAATGAACAATTACATGCACTGAGAGAGTAAATAACATAAGTACAAAGCCAAATTACCCATCTTCTCCTTACCACTGTCAGCTCTTAACTGACCTCTGTTTGCATATTTGATCGATTATAACCCTTGCCGCCATCTACCATATTGCTTTGTGTTAAATATATAAGGTGGGAAACTATTAAAAAATGTTTAATATAATTATGAAAAAAGGTGATGGATCACGGATCTGCATACCAGTGTGACACAACCTGTATATATTTGCTTCGCATTATTAATGATTAAAATTAATATTATTATAACAGTATTGTGTTGCGTCCACAACGAGTCCATGTGCTACAAGAAGTATGTGAAACATTACATAACTAGTGAGCTGGTGAATATTTGTAATTAGATTATTTAATTGTACACTTACACAATTACCCCATATATTTACTATACAAAATCATTCATTTAACTGTGCACTTGCATAATTACTTATTGCATATGCCGATACACTAATTGATCATACTCTGGCTAGTAGTTTACACTCTGAATTGAGTTTACTTGTAGCCTTAGATTTGACCTCGAACCGATATAGCAGAATCTCATTAGGCACATGCCGCCGCAACACTCACAACCCCAGTGTGAAGCTCTCTCACATTTCCGAATGCGAGCCACCAGCTGGGGCGAAGGCAGACAATGTCCTTGGAACAGGCTTGTGTTTCAAGGACGCGCGAGAGATGGATAGGCCAGCGCCACCTCACAGGGATCGCTAAGTCTTTCTTTTTTTCCTCTCTCTCTTTTCTCTCTTTCTGCTGGTTTGTCGGAAAACCTCTCCAGACTATTCAAAAATATGTCTATGTAAAAAATACCTGGCGATCCTATTTAAAATAATTTATTTTTTTAAAATATATTAATTTATTTCACTTAAGATTTACATTATATAACCAATACATTAATCTTTTTTTGGATATTTTCTAAGATATTGTGTAAGATCACTCAAAAAATATCGGAGAGCACATTCTGGCTTACTGAAGGAATATTCCACGAAGCTAACCCCCATATTGGAATGTGTTTATATATAATGTGAAAATGTTATTTCAAATAATTATTAATATAAGTTTAAAACCAAAGAGCTTCGGTTCATGGACAGCAACTGGAATTGTTCATTGTTATTGTTTTAATGTATGTGCATAACATGGTGAAACACATTTGACGAGGCTGCAGGTTAAGGAATATAGGATTTAGGAGATATCATCCAGAATCCCATCCAGAATACTTAGATTTTTGCACATAGCAAATAATTTATCGAGAATATTTGCATATCGAATAACCACACACATCTAGTATTTGTGTAATGAGATGAATCTAAGTACCCATAGGCCGATAAACACATCTATCGAGGTTGGAAGGCATTTATAGTCTTGAGAATTTAGTCCTTGCTTCATATCCCATTAAGAATAGTTAGAATTTTTTCGTGTAATGTATAAATACAAGTAAGCAGTATTTGTGCAATGAACAAACATCGAGATTAATTTCACCCTTAAATACACATAATATCGAAACCATTGCTCACTTCCGACTAACCCAAGTTTTGCTTTTTATGTTTAACTGATACATATACAATTTTGTAATTATCAAATACACCACAGATCGGGCAAACTATACGTCTTTCCCAAATATTATTTCATTCTCTCAGCAATTCTCGATGACGCGATTGCTCTTCTAGCAAGGTACTGCAAGTCATCGCCCAACAAAGGACTACCCACCCCACCCCACCCCTTCCTCCTACAACCTGTCTTCACCTATCGAAGGATAAATACACTATCTGTGGTCCGAAAAGACACAGCTGACCACTTTGTCTAGGGGTAGGCTACACACACTAGTCTTCATGTTTACGCTATCGCAAACTGCCTTACACATATAATTAATTAAAACTTATATCTATAGTATTATTTTTCAAAATTAATTAATATTATTTTTTATTACATACTATAGTAAAAAATAAATTTAAACCCTTACTTTTATTCAAATCATACTTTCCACAGACATAACTCGAAAACCAAAATGCAGGTATTATTGTTCTATGTTCAAAAGTAAAAAAAATATCTTGCTAGTACCCTATTTTATTCCCATGCACGCACAAGATTTTCATAAATTCCAATCGAAGTTAAGTACGATTTAAAAACCTTGATCTATCTCCCATCGACACTAAGTTATGTTTCGATATATTTGTGCTTCGATCACCAATAAAGTTAAATGTTATTCACTCAGATATTCCTTGTTTCTTTTACCGGCGATGTAAATAAATGTATACCATTTTATCTATTTGTGTATCAAGTACAAAGAGAGAAGCATACAGGGAGGAACTACTCGAAACATACATACAAAAAAAATTCTAAAAACATTATTTTTTAAATCCCTATAGCTCTTTTGGAGATAAAAAAAAGGTATATATATATTTAAAAGTAATACCACTTTTATCAATATTAATTTTATATCATGTAAATAACATGCAGCCAACATCATATAGATTAATTCCCGAGGTATGCATGCATCTCTGACAGAGATCCATTCTCCAAATGGGCGAGCAAGTTGTTATATTGTACCGACAGCATTGCTTACCGCAGATGTGGTGATGTGTGTGCGCGGGGAGTAAGGGGAGACTAGTTACAGATTTCGTCGACAGGGCGCGTGACCGGCGATTTCTCACTCTTTCTCCAGCAACCGACAGACCAGATCACACCACGCAGGCGTGTCTCTGCAATCCGTTTTTCTAAGAATTCTCATTCTGCCAGGGCATCGCACGCAGAGGATACACCCCCCCCCTCCACACCGTGCATAGTTTTCGTAAATGTTAACGAAACCTTACAAATAAAAGTATAACAATATCAAAAACATTTTTCAAAATAATTTTTTTTTTTTTAAACTTTTAAATAATCAAATTAAAATAAATAAATAAATAAATAAAACCCTTAACTCAAATTAAGTATTCACCTCTCCCAGAACATGGTTTTACGATAAGGTTGACTTAGAAATACCACACACTGGTAACATGTGAAGCATCATTTATTGTTTAAGTAAATATTTATTTATCTCCATTTACACAACAAGGTTTCAGAAAAATATACATACCCTATATATAAAATTCTGTAGTTAACCAATTTTCCGTTACGTAAAAACATTTTGCATTGCATTGCGACATCCAACAAATTGTGTATGTATTCTGAGACATACAGTATTATACCATCTTTTTTTCTGTCATCCCCACAAAAATTCATAACTCGTCCGTCACTGACATCAGCTCAAGTCATTCTCAATTTCATTACTCCTTCACAGGAAGTTATGGTGTGAAATCCTGCAGAGCGAGACTGTAATCATATATGCATTCAATATTTCCTTTGTGTAATGAATTATAACAAACTCCCCTTTCATTTGTATTAAATCTTTAAAGCATTTTATAAGTTTACAGAAATAATGACAATTACGTACTTCACCACCATCAAACAAACAGTAATATTTCAAACAATGGTGCAGATGGCGAATTAGCTTACTGAGACAGTGTCTCATTTTTGTTTCGAATGCATTGTTTACTGTGGAATTTCTTCTGAAGAATGCATATCCAAATTTCCAACATAATAGATTATGATGATGTATCTACTACTTCAATTGCTAATGTTTTGCATAGGAACCACAACTAGACTACAAAATATTCACGTGAAAATGTAAACTATAATTTCCTATTACCATTCTTTCCATGTAAACACACATGCACACACACGTCTCCGCTTTCTCAACCTTCATCGCTTGTCACCATTCTGCTTTACTTAAACATACCATCCTTTTTATTTTTACATTTCGTGGCCTTAGTAATACACGGGGACAAATTAATATATATGAAAATATTACCCTGCGAAATTAAACTATTCTTAGGATTTATCATATATGCTTAAAACATTATATATTATTTTGCAAAACTCTTTCAATATGTTCTCCATATGCATCTTACATACAAGAAGTAAACAATGTTTTACTCGATTAACATATGAGAGCAAATATTTTTTTCAAACCCGTATTCGGAAGGATCTGAGTTCGAATTCCATCCAAATTTGTATCTCCTGTCAATCAAAAGCGAAGTCATGTTGTAGATGTCTATATTGGGGTAGAGGGAAATCAGTATATCTCTTTCGACCAATTGGATCCGATATAAAATTATAAAATCTTGAGAACAATCTTGCGATCTAAAACTGTGAATATGAAGGTTAACCTTGTTATTCATAAGACATCGTATAAACTTTCCTTTACAAAGTTTCAAAATAACCATTTAAATTTCAGAGAAGTCCATGCCGATAGCTATACCAAATATGTACATAGGTATATTTAATGTTCTTATATCCTCACAGCTTACAAATATTTCTGTGTATCAATACATTGCATACGACCATCAGAAAAAAAATTGTATATTTAATGATAAAATGAATAACGCCTTCAACACAAATTTAACTCAGATTAGACTTATTAATTTCTCCCGAACACCCCATTATAAGGAGGCAATGGATAAAAAACACCACTCTTCTATAAATTACACTTTAACATTATTTCACCACTTGTCAAATCATGCATATTAATAGTGTAACACAACATTTTCACTATATGCACCTATTTGTAATAATTAATGTTTGTTTTACGTATTGGAAACCGTTATGCATAATATCTGTAGTTTTACCTATGTTTCACATATGTTTGATTTTTTGTAATATTTATTATTTTTATTTTTGCATTTTTCATATCATTAGAATATTTATACTTAGATGTACGAATGTCAATTGTTAATTTTTAATTGAAATAGAAAGCTAGATTTTCTTATATGTGTATTTTTAATTAATAACGTAGTACTTTGTATTATGTTTGGTCTCATATTTATTGTTAATGTTTCAGGGAATGACGTGTATATTTTTGGATTAACTTCTACGAGACCCATAACTCTATGGATTAGGGATATAGGCCGTTTGGAGTGTGTCATTTTAGATCATTAGTCAGGAAGCCTTGTGATTGGTTAACAGGTATTAAAACCTGTATTCTGATTGGATGGAGAGCTTAGCATAGGGTTAGGAGGCACGGGCCGTTTGAAAGTTCGCTATCTCTGCCACCAACCTTCAACTACGCTAGACGTAAGGCTAGGATGCTCGTCCTTCAGTTGGACGCAGTGGAGGAGTTTTAATTAGAGTTAGGGTGTTGTAGTTTCTAACAGCTTGCAATGGTTTTTGATTTGTGTTTTGAGTCGAGTTTGATAGATTAAGCACTCCGCAGATTTTTATTGTAAGCAGCTGTTTAGGAGTATAAGTAGCTAGCTAGACCTGTAACGTCTGTGAGCCATCGAGCCACGTGAAGCACTACCGCACCCAGATATACATTTGTTTTCCTACCTCCGTCCCTTCTACGAGTTACTCCGTCCTGCCTTCATCTACAACCTCGTATTTAACTACAGAACTGTTTTTCACCAAGTTTTAAATTTTATTTCATCTTGGATTTTGTTACGTTACGCCATGGGCGTAGAACATTTTACGGACGCCATGTTGGCAAGGCACCTAAATTAACTTCAGCCATTTTAAACCATAATTTAACCTGAGAGAGGAAGTCAAGTGTTTTACCGTATTGAGACAGTTACGTATTTATGAACTATTTTCAAGACTTTTTTTTTAGAGAGCTACGTTAATTTCAAGTGCATAAGTCAGACTGTTGATTAAGTGTCCCGTAAGGATTTTGAAATATGACCGTTGCCCATCAGCACTTCCCAACGGCGGCTTAGTTTAAACCCTGTCCGTTTTCTTGATCACTGCCGTTCAGGGAATTTTTATTTATTTTTTAAATTATTTTTGCAGCTTATTTGAAACAGATATATTGAATTTGCACATTTTGAATCTTTTGAATAAATAAGTTTATGCTGGATTTGACACTCCTGACACTTCTGAATATGCACGTTTCATCCTATCCCTCCTCTACACATTTTCAGTTGCAAATAATTAAACAAGTGTTTTAGTATGTGTGTAGTTGTGTACATTAAGTTTCTCAGCTGTATGTGTGGTAAATAATCGTTTGCCAGTAACGAAAATGTTGTTGTCAAAGGCGAGTTTCTACGCATCTTACATACTGGGTCCTAAACTGAGCACAGCCGATCATAAACAGGTTTCTTAGGAACAGTATTTATTTCATTTTATCAGCTTACTGAATCACAAGTATTGCCAACAGACATAATATTCTAATTTGTCATGTGGTGCATAAATTAAAGTTCTGGATTATACACTGAATTGGCCTAGGTTATGTTTTGCACATTTTCAGATTAAAAAGTGGCCACTCCAACATATGGGCTATTATGAAACTGTGTTTACTCCAGAGGGCACTAAATGTTACAGAAGTGATAAACTCAAAGATATTCTTCATTCAACAAAACTATTTATGATTTACTCAGATTTTATACAACAAATCATGTTGTTTGCAGTCAAGGTACTCCGATTCGCATACACCACATCACAATTAACATATAGATACATCTTGTATGAGGTGCTGAATATACAGTTACTAGCATCATGTCATCTGACGTTAGAGGTCTCCGTGAATGTCTTGTCGCAATATTTGCAGATGCTAGATACTTTTGGTAACATCGACTCCCAGAGTCAGAAGGTTATCGCATTAGAATTGCTGTCGTCGACAAATCCTTAACCGCAGATCCGTTATTCATATAACAACAACTTACCATAACACTACATGTTTCCACTCGTAACGAACTACCTTCCATCACAACCACTGAAGAAGTAAAAATATTTTACGTGATGCTTTCTTATATATCGTTAACACTACAGAACGATCAGTTATGTTTTCCATTTCAACCGACTCAACATATGTTTGCTGAGTATTAATATGTAAAAGTGACATTATTATTACAGTGTTATACGAGACCTAATAATACCATTTGTTATCTAACATGTGAAGTGGTCCACCATGCAACCATTCTTCGTCTCACTTCTACATCTGTCAGTGTTGGATACACCTTATTTCATGTCGTGCATAGGTCAAAAGTAATTCAGTGGAATGTTTTTGCACATTACTACCTGTCTATAGTGTTAGCAGTCAATACAAATAATACACGTAACTAATCCGCACACCTGTACTCGAGTTAGACATAATTACCCCCATGTCTTCTTTCTCTGGCTTTGCGGACCATCATTCCCAATCGCAAAATTATCATTTACAGCAACATCCTTCATATTACTAGTAAGTATACGATAAGTAAGGTTATTTTATCTAACTTAGGTTAAAATATGTTAGCCTATTTCAATATCGCTTAGTTTCAACTCTGAATCGCATGGAAAGTCTCCCGAAACAAACTCACCCAGAACTGAACTGCAGCCAGCACAGCAAGGGGGGGCAGGTTTCAATTGGTCGGCTCAAGCAAAGACAGGATCATAATTGTCCTAACATGTTCCAGAACGATAGAAAACAAGTTTTTACTGATAATACTGTATAATTTATTAATGTTCTTATTGTGCAGGAGTAATAATTATTAGTAGAAAAATTCCTACACTTAAAGACTTGCAGTGGCTGAAGATATATATGTTACTGCTATATTATATATAGGAGTTGTTTGCGAACCCGGTTTATTTAGTTACATGAACATAAAAATACCGATGAGTTCGATCCAGCAGACCTTATCTCGTATTAGAAAGTTTTGTCGCTGCAAGTTCCCTTTCGTAATGGGAAGAGGGGGGGAGGGGGAAGTCCACATTGTCGTAGTGGATTTGTAAGGGGGAAGCGGCATAGAGATAACAGCATATTCCTAAAGGATATTCGTTTTTGAATTGTAAATATTCTTATCGACCGAACCTGGTAATGGGCGCCACTTCAAACTGACGGCTGTCAGTAACACCGCTCGAAGAAGACGTTCATGTTTTTTTTATAATTTAGCTTGTCGTCCCCGCCTGGTTTTGTCGGGAAAGTTGACGGTTCGGAAATGTTTGTGCTTCTCCGTGTTTGTACATGATTGACGAAATGCAAAAAATTACAGAAAGGAATTATGTTGTTGCCTGGCCGCAGCAACGTAGTCAGAAACACACGCAGCTTGGAACCAGACGTACAGAACCTGCACATCAGCTGTTCCTATTGGTAGGTCTGAAAAAAAGCCATTTAAAAATTAAGTTGTATATTTTTTGTTTTTACAAGAGTAGAATTAATGGCCAATAGATTTATTTACTGGAACACTAATCCAATCTTGCTTCAATTTCGTTACTACATAATCTATTTCGCATGCCTGAAGAAGAAGTCACTTGCTGTCGGTTTTTATATTCTCTAGTAAGATCTAAAGAAAGCAAATCAATTCGGCTACATAGGCGGTAATAATAATGGATAACTAATTCTGCATGACAGGGAGCTGTAAACAGCCAAACACCGTCGGGATTTCGAACCAAAGCCTGTAAGTGTACGTTATCTGTAAAGGTGACAGAGAAAAAGTATCCAAATTTGAGTGGCAATGGAATGCAAAGATACGAGTAACATGAGTACCCAGAGAGACTGGTTGACAATCACTGGTCTTTCTGTACATCTGTGAGTAGGCTAGTATACAGTGATTTAGAACACATGTATAAAGCTATTGAACATGGCAAATAATTTCTGTGTATGACTTGTGTATTTTGATGACTAGAAATCTGTAACGACTGGAAAGAAAATCTCCGTTTCTTTATTGTACCTAAAACATGAAATTCTGTTATCTGAATCACTGAGAACTCAATGAAAAAGAGAAAGTATACAAAATTGACATCAATAAATTTTTTTTTTCACAAGACTAACTATTTTGTAATTGCTTGGTAAAACTTAACGGATGAGGTCATAAAAACCAAAATAGCATCCCTCTTCTCCAAAGAACAAACAGCTGTAGGCCAAAATTCTTAAATAATTCGTCAACTACGTCTCTTCATATATCCTAGAGTTCTAATACGTCTGGATTAAAATGTTGTTAACAATTTTTTTCCAACATTTTAAGGCTTGCAGTGATGCGTGGTTTCTGACGTTGCAAATAATAAATAGCTTGAGCAGAAATGGACATTAGTTAAATATAGTAAATGAGCTATGTACGGATCAAAAGTGTAAAATATGCTTGGTGGTGTTAATCTCATTATCTTTCAAAGGGACATTTGAAATTCCGTACCTACAACAAAACAGTAATTTTGGCCATTGATTATTTACATTTATTCGATAACGTCGCGCTGTCAGGCAAAATTCCAATATAAATTCTTTATAGCGTGGTGGCCGGTGGACTGGTGCAATTTATGTCGGTGCTTGCTCACTTCTGTACACTGCTGGAGTTCGTAGAAGGTTCCAATAAACAGTGTTTTTCCAGGCATATTGTATCTCTAGGAGAGATATACCCTTCAGAAAACGAGTATTGTCCCCTTATGATTGTTTTTTTTTTTTAGACAAGTTAAAAATTTGTAAAATTACCTAAATAAAATATGATAATTCACGTTATTGCGGAATAATTGTCTACTCTATTTTTATGACGTGGTCTTACACTGTAAATGAATAAAATAGAAATTTTCAGAATACAGAGCTATTGTAGATACAATTCTTTATATTAGTGCACAAAGGCATCGGAAAATCGTTGGAGAGGGCGTACATGAAGGGGGGATAGCTACTTGGTAATTACAATTCCCCAGTCATACTAGCGGGTGCCAAAGACTACTTCATAACTGTATATTTTCGTGTATTACGTACATTGAATGAAATTGGAGCCCACTGAATAATAATTTATAGTATTTTAGTTTTGCTGTGAGATTTTTTGCATAACATGTGTGGAAATGAAGCGACATGTCTCTGTATGTGTGTGTAAATACTGTCATCATTGTTTTTGTTTTGTAAATTAAATTCTGGGAGGGATGCTTTATCCAGCAACAGGAGCATCAAATTTTCTGCATGGCATAGATCCATCTGTAAACTGACCTTATTGAAAAAATATTTCGATGGCCGTTGTAGTGCACTTCAGGATGATTTTTTACTCCCTCGAAAAAAAAAACACTCTGGAAGTAATAATGACGCTGGGGGAAGTTGAAAATATTCTGGTTACTGACGAGACAACCTGCAAAATAACTATTAAACAACTAGTATCCCGGCGACATCGGCACCATAAATTTGTTCCAGTGGCCGGTTGCTGTAGAACCAGGTGCAGAAAGAGAAACATTGTCGTACATGGCTGCATCTCACCAGCCATCATCCAGTTCTATACACCCTCAGTCATTCGTCTGTCGTAACTCCTTTCTTGTCCCCGGGGCACAGACAGCTTATTCTTCTTGCGACAATTCGTTTTCGTTGGGGCCTGAAAGCGCCGGGTGTAATAACCTGCTTCACGCAAGAGGAGATATAACTGGTCGAAAGGAGGAGTGGAGAGTAGGAGGAATCCGCTTGTGTTGCTCGACACAGTGCGTATAGATGGCTTGGAAGATCCTCCTGTCTTTCTCTATGACTGTTTCAGCGATGTCAAGGTTGGTGTCAGCCCGGGTCTGTTTACTGTAAATAACTTATTTTCTCTCGTCATATTTCGGCGAGTGTGTATGTTAGTTCCACGCGAGGTACTGGATTCCCGTCACACGACCCAGTATGCTGGACTCTGAGAACAATCAGAAAACATACAGAATTCAGAATTCTGAATTCCATGTAACCATGTTCAACATGAGAATGAGGTCTTACTGCAGCTGAAACCATGAGACCAATGTAATCTGGTGCTACTTTTATAGTGCGCAATTCCAGGTTCCTAAAAATAATCGTTAATTTGAATCAGTAAGCACAATGTAATCAGTGATTCCTATGTGATATAACAACTTCTAAAGATAATTATTTCTTGCAGGTAGGATGTACTCTTCATGCAGAGAATACGCGATTGCATCACCTTGGATTTTGCACTTCTTGTGCAAGTTGACCGGCCTGGAAACATACAATGTATCCGTGGTTCGAAGACGTGCAAAGAAACCTGCCATCATCTTGAAGAGATCTGTACTATTTTCTATTTACAGTGTAATTATCTTACTTTTCCAAACCTTACTTTGGGTGTATGCAATGTCTAATCATATAAAAGGTAGTTCAGAAGATGGAGCATTAGCATGGTCTTCTGCATCATTTATCACATCGTTTTATATCGTCGCTTTGACCAGTCTGGTCAGCATGTTCTTCAACAGCAACTCTAGGAAGGAAATAATACACATAATGCTGGTTGTGGGCCAGGAATTATTGCCCAGTCACGACGGTTACGTTAACAAAACATCTCAGGTATATCATAAGATCTTAAAAGTATTACTTCCGTGTACCCTTCTTCAGCAAGTTATGAATACATGGATATGGAGCCTTCAACCGACATTTTCACTCATATACAGCACAAGTTACATTATTCACGACCTTACTGTTCTGGCTGTTTCACTGAACTTCACACACTGGGTACTGCAAGTCAGACACCACCTTACAATCATCAAAAGTAAATTACGAGAGCTGATAAACAACCTGTCATTCAATAACAACAGACATAGCTGTAATTTGGCAAACTCCATTTCACGTCGTCACGAGCCAACACATCCCGCGATGACATCTAGAGCACATCGAAATCTGCAGTCTGAATCAAACCAACATGGTATGAATCTACATTCAGTGGCTGTCTTTCATCAGAGAAAGATATGTGAAAAAGTATGCAAGTGCATCCTCTTGATGAATGAGGCATATGGTCTCCAAATTTTGTCATTTCTGATGAACAGTTTTGTCGTCATCGTAAATGGTGTTCATATAGGATTATTTCTGAATACATATTATCCTCAAATGGATGGTTGGATTCTTGTTACGTACCTTTCGCGGTTTTCTCTGTCTTTGCTGGAAACAGTGGTTGTCATTTCAGTATGCCGAGACGTACATATGGAGCTCAGGAGCATTAAGGACATCGTACAATGTTTACTGCTGGAAGCGGCCTACGATGAGGACATGGTTGAACAACTGGAGATGCTCCATGACCAGATCTCCAACAGAGATTTCTTCTTCAACGCAGGAGGAGTTTTCAGGATTGACTCCTCATTATTCGGCTCAATGGCAATGTCCGCCTTGTCGTACTTTGTTGTCCTTGTACAAATGTCACTGTCAAATTTTCACAAAAAGCCATGAACTTTACTTTTATGCACTTACACACTTTGTTAAAATTATATATATACACAATTTCGTCAATATGTATGCGCATGCTTATGTTACTAAAACTACTTACTTGCATTTGAGTTGTTCCTAGCTCTTATTTTCGCAGACGTTGATATGAATCTGAAAGTGCTTAGTTCTCGGATCTCTATTGCCTGTGTTACATAATCTTGATTTCATTTGTTAATGTGTTCATTTAGTGAAGAACATTAGTAATTGTGGATACTTAAAATGTATGTTTCCATGTAACTGAAAATCATAGAATATATAATGTATATCTGTTCAAAAATAAACGATTGTACTCAATAACTGAGGAAATTGGGGCGTCTTTTTAAGTTACTGAAAGAAAATATTAGGAGAGATAGCAAAATAATAATATATGTGGTTTTAAAAGGAGAGAATATTGCGTTCTTACTTGGTAATGATTTGACATATTTTTAAAAATTTGGTAAGTTTAGGTGTTATTGCTTTGACTGCATAAATAATTATTGTGTTTGGTCAGACAAAGTTCATTACCCACAGCTGGTTGCAGTTAGTTCGTGTTATATCAAGTCGTAATCAGGACCACTTATTTGTAAGTATGGTGGGTGTGAGGTCGATGTTAAGAAATTAATGTGCGCATATTGAAAGAGAATAAGTTAATTAGCGATTAGACAAATTTTTCTAATACGTGTACGCTGAAGGGATACATTGTCAGCAACGCCATTGTAAGAAAAGGTGTTGGGGAAAACGGGAAGTTGATTGGTATAATTAAAATAAGAAATGATTGTGGTCAATAAGGGGAGGGGCAGGTATATTTGCAAATCAACAAATGTAGCTTTATTATTAATTATTATTTTATAAGTAGGCCAAACAGATGGTTTTCATTTAAAAAAAAAACAGAGAATCAAAATCTGCTGAGAATATTACGTAATAATAAACAAGAATTTTCTGATAACTAAAGAGCCTACTTTTCTCTACATAGGTGCAAATATATTTTAGTGAAGTTATTGAAAGCTTAGATAGTAGGTAGTCGTTGAAGCCTCGTGGACTGCAATATCATTATATGTTGGAGCCAGAAATATGTAAAAGAGTACAAAGGCAGTAAAATACACGAGTGACTTATCAGTGATACAAATTCAGAAAAGAAAGTCATAAAATTACGCTAGCTTGCAATTAACAGCTAGCCATGCATGCCATTCAGAAAATAGGAAATCTAGATATTTAAAACATATACATTAATATATCCAATCAGAGTCACAACTTCTTTCCCAAATTTGAAACAAATCTTTTGATTGTTTGCCGAAGTAGTTCTCTAAATCTATACTATTTCATGTGCGTTTATCCAACAAAGTATCGGAGAAATGAGATTTTTTTTTGATAATTTTGATGGATACCGATTGATTGTTTCCCGAAATACGTCTCTAAATCTATATTATTTCATGTGCGTCTATCCTACAAAATGGCGAAAAAATGAGAATTGTATTGATAATTGTGATGGATATCACTGATACCGTCAGTATACATAGTTAAGTTGAAATTTATTGTAAAGTTTCGGAGATAAAAAATTAGGTGCAAAAATTGTTATATGACCACCATTTTGAATATGTGTGTCTAAGCCTCTGAAAATGTATCAGTTTACATAGCCTGCCACAGTTATAATTGTTAGCAAAAATTTTTATAAATAGTTTCTTTTTTCTGAGATCACATAAATTAATATTGTCAAGTAATACTATTTTGCAAAATGACGGACAAAGGGATTTTTGTACTCATTTAATTGCATAAATATATACAGCTAACATGCAAAGTTTCATTGTAATAAATTTCATAGTTTCGACGATATAATATACAAAACTAAAAAAGCTATATGACTGCCATTTTTATATAGTGTCTGACATACCTAAATCCTATCTTTTGGCATTACCTAACCCAGTACTACATTCTTTGCAATAATTGGTAGTAAATTGGATAACTTTTTCCCGAGGTATGACATAAAAACGTTATCTATTCGTGGGGACCTATCTTTCAGAATGGCGGGGAAACTGGCTGTTTATACATTATCAATGCTTTTAAAAGATACTATCGGCATACAAAATTAGGGTAAAATTGGTCAATGTTATTGAATTTTTACAAA
This sequence comes from Dryococelus australis, assembly GCA_029891345.1. NCBI lineage: Eukaryota > Metazoa > Arthropoda > Insecta > Phasmatodea > Phasmatidae > Dryococelus > Dryococelus australis. Next base: position 26,083,257 of record CM057007.1, on the reverse strand, counting down.
AAAAAAAAATCGTACACTATTTGTATGACCGCCATTTTGGAAATAAGTACCAGTAGTCGGTGCTGGGTGATACTGGCTCCTAACGACATCAGTAATCTCGTTACCTAATTCCCTCTTATACAGTTACACATGCACTTTCTCCACCCACCTAACGTCTCCCCCTGGAATTGTGCCATAATAGTCTGATAGCCTGACATTTTCCCCCTTTACAACCAACGCCCCCCCCCCTTCCTTTTCTTGATGTGTGCTGTACCATTCTGGCGGGTTTCCGCTCCCTTCACCCTCGACACTGAATGTGTGGTACGATTGCTTACCCCCACCCCCCCCCCATTTTTTTTTCATTGCTCGATGACCTAGCCTTGTGAGACTGTCGAAAATGTGAGAACCTGTTTTGGAGCATATAAAGGACTGGCTACCAGGAGGAGCCTTGCAGGGAGAGGTACTGAGTTAGGAAGGGTACTCAGATTTCATTTTCGTAGTTGTATAATAATAGTATTTACAGATATTATCTCCTCGGCAGGTGGGTGACAAGTGAGGAGTATGGAAATGCACATTCAGTTACATAGGGGATGGGTGGGTGTACGGTGAATACCTGTAATTAAGAATAAGGTTATTTAATTAGCTTATTTAATCATGCAATTAATTATAAAATTCATTGATTATTTTATAGCGCAATATCATTCTTACATATCGCAATGAAAAATTCCATGTACTGACAGCGTACATATATCAATTATAAAGACTAATTGCACATATTCTCCTTACCAATGCCAGATCTCAAATAACCACCATTTACATATATGATCATTTATAACCCCCACCAACATCCGCCATAATGCTTCGTGTTAAATATAAAAGGTGGAAATTATTTAAATATGTTCAGTATAATTTTGAAAGCTGTCGGTATCGCATTATGGAGCTGCGTTCTCAGTGTGACACATCGTTTATATTTGGCTTCGCTTTTGTTATTATTGTAATTGTAATGAAATATATTAATTTTATAATTACAACATCATCTTGTCGAGTGTACGACGAGTCTGCGTGCTATGAGAGGAACGTGAAACATAACACAACGAGTGGGATAAATTATATAATTAGATTATGTAATCGTATAGTTTTGGATTTACCCCATTTTATTATTATGCGAAATTATTAATTTAATAATGCAATTGAGTACTTATTTATTGCGTATGCCGAGGTACTAATTGCAAATCCTCTGGTTAGAGTCCTAAACTCCAAATTGACCTGAGATTGCATATATCCTTAGATTTTACCCCTAGCCAATTTATCAGATTCCCATCAGTTGCACCCTGTCCTCACACTCACAACCCCAGCGTGCAGGGCCTAACGTATCCGAATGAGAGCCACCAGCTGGGGGTAGGCAGACAATGTCCTTGCAACCGTCTTGTGTCTCCAGGGTTAAATGAGAAACGTGAAACTGGGAACTGAGAAATATAGCCGATATGGCAGTGCTACCTTGCAGGGATCACACTGTCTCTCTTCCTCTCTCTTCTGCACTCCCTTTCCGTTGGCTTGTCGGAAAACGTCCCCAGACTGGACAAAATATGTTTATGTTAAATATGCCTGGTAATCTTACTTAATATAATTTCTTAAAAAAAAAAAAAATAATTTATTTGTTTCATTTACGATTTACATTATATGACACGTGTATCAACCATTTATTTTTATTTTAAAAAATAATGTATATGCTCACACCAACAATATCGGAGAAGGTGTTCTGGCTTACTGCGGGAATATCCAATGAAGCTAACCCCCATATTGGAATGTGTTAATATATGTATATAATGAGAACATTTTATTTTAAAAAATTATTAATAAAAATATAAACCAAACAATTTCGGTTAATGCATAGCCAGTGATTTTACTCATGGTTATTACTTGAATGTGTCTGTGTAACATGTCGAAAAACATTAGGCTGATTCTGCGGAGTAAGGAATGTACGATTGAGGAGATATTCTTTGCTTCATATCCCGTCAAGGACACATGTATTTCTTTTTCGTGTAATCAATAAATACGAGTAAGTAGTATTCATGCAATGAACGAACACCGAGATTAATTTCACCCTTAAATTCAGATAATACGAAACCATTGCTCATCTGACTGACTCAAGTTTTGCTTTTCATGTTTAACTTTTACACATGCCATGTTGTAATTATCAAATGCACTACAGATCAGGAAAACTACTCGCCTTTCTCATATCTTATTTCATTCTCTCAGAAACTCTCGGGGACACGATCGTTCTTATGACAATTTGCCGTACGTTATTGCACAACAAGGGACTATCCAACCCAGCTCTCCCTCCGACAACCTGTATTCATCTCTCGAAGGATAAATACACTCTCTGTGGTCCGAAAATGACACTGCTGTATTTTTTGTCTAGGGAAGGATACACATAGCCGTCTTCCAGTTTACAATATCACAAACATCCTTACACATATAATTAATTGAAATATATATTATTATATTAAATGTTTTCTCATTATTACAAATTATCATGTAAAAAATTAAATTAAAACCCTTACATTTACTCATATCACACATTCCACAGATGTGCCTCAAAAACCAAAATGCAAATATTATTATTCTATGTTAAAAAATTAAAAATATTTTCGAATTATCTTAGTTTATTCTTCTACATAAGCCAAAGACACGCAAGAATATCAGAAATTCCCATCGAAGTTAACTACAATTTAAATACCGTGATTCATCTCCCATCGACACTAAGTTTTGTTGTGATATACTTCGTGCACCAATCCCTGAGAAAGTTAAAAGTTATTCATTGCGATATTCCTTATTTCAAACCCTGGTGATTTAGATAAATGTATACCATTTTACTAATTTTCTTATCGAGGACAAAGACAGAAACATATAGGGAGGAACTACTCGAAACATGTATGCGGAAAATTCTTAAAACATTATTCTTGACATCTCCATAGCATATTTGGACATCAAAAAAGGGATATATATTTTTAATTGTGTAAATAACATCCAGGCCAACATCATATATACTAATTCTCGAAGTATGCAATCATCTCTAACAGAGCTCCATCCAGAAAAATGGGCGAGCGAGTTGATATATTCTGCCTTCAGGATTGCTTACCGCAGAGGCGTTTCAGTACAATGTGGAGACGTGAGTGCTGGCAGCTGTGCGTGGGCACTTGGGGGTTAGAGGACAACTAGTTACAGATTTCATCGACAGGGCGCATGAGTGGCGAATTGTCACTCTTTCTCCAGCAACCAACCGAGCAAACCTGTCTCTGCGGGGCGTTTTTCTAAGAACTCTCATTCCGCCAGGGCATCGCAATCTAACAGATTATACATCCCCAACTCCCCGTGCATCGTTTTCACAAAGGTTAACAAAATCTTACAAATCCATGTATAACAGTATTTAAAAAAATTTTTTCAACAATTAATATTTCGAACTTTTTACATAACAAAATTAAAATGAATAAATAAAAAATCTTAATTCAAATAATGTATTCACCTCTCCAAAACATAATTCTTGCGATATGATTGAATTAGAATGACCAAATACTGGTAACTTGTGAATCATCATTAGTATGCTAGAAGTAAATATTTCATTCTCGCCATGTACACAAGGTATCATTTCACAAATATATATTATATATATGTATATATATAATTCTGCAGTTGTCCAATTTTCCACTGACGCTTCTCCTTTTGACACGTTTACTCCCATCTATCGTTTCTACAGCTTCGCGGACCGCAAGTTCCCAATCTCAAAACGTTCCATGGCGCGGCCCTTATGTTGCATTTTCCCACTCTTTTACAACATCATCTTTCATTTTACTAGTTATCTTACGATAAATAAGGTTAGTTTAATATAACTTAGGTTAAAAAAGGTTACCTTAGGTTCATATCGCTTAGTTTCAACTCTGAATCGCCTGGAAAGTCTCCCGAAACAAACTCGCCCAGAACTGAACTGCAGCCAGTACAGCAATGGGGGACAGGTTCCAAAAGTTCTCCTTATGCAAAGAGAGGGTTGTAATTGTCCCAACATGTCCCAGAACGATAGAAAAAAGTTTTTACTCATAATACTGAACATTTTGTTAAGGCTCTTATTATTCAGGAGTAATAGATATTTGTAGATAATTTCCTATACTTTAGCCATGCAGTGGCTGAAGCTATACTTGTTCCTACTATATTAGATATAGCCATTGTTCACGAACCCGGTGTAGTTTTATGTAGAAGCTAAACATGCCTATGAGTTAGATCCAGCGGACATTATCTCGTATTAGGACATATGTCATTGGAGAGTTTTCTTTCGAGGATCAAGTCCACGTTGTCGTAGTGGCATTGGCGAGTGGAAGGGGGGCAACGAGCTAAAAGGCTGTACCTCAAGGACCTTCGTCTTTGAATTATCAATTTTCTTAATCGACCGAACCATCGTTGGGCGTCTCTTCAACGTGATGGTTTTTCACTACCACCGCTCGAAGAAGACATTCATGTTTTTCATAATTTAGCAAGTCGTCCCCGCCAGGTATTGTCTGGAAAGTTGACGGACTACGGAAATGTTTGTGGTTCTCCGTTTGTCCATGATAGACGTAATGCGGAAATTAAAGAGAGGATCTATGTGGTTGCCTGGCCACAGCACAGTAGTCATAAATACACGCAGTTTGGAACCAGGCGCATAGAACTTGCACATCTTTTTTGCTATTGGTAAATCTGATACACTTGTAAAATAAAAATATTAATGTATTAGAATTTACAAGAGTAGAATGAGGACCAATATATTTATTTATTGGAACACTGTCTGTTTTCGCTTCACTTTCTTAACTACATTATTTATCTTCGCAGCCTGAAGAAGAAGTCACTTGTTATCGACTGTTGCATTCTTTAGATCCCAATTTGCTGTCTGTTCTGGCCGAAAGGAATTCTCCTACATGGGCGGTAATAATGCTGGGTAAGGAGTTCTACATTGCAGGGCGTTGTAAAGAGCCAGGGATTGTCAGTGTTCTTCTAAAGGTGACAGGGAATATATTTAAAAATTAGAGTGGCAATGGAATGCAAAGATACGAGTAACAGTAGTACCCAGAGAAACTGGTTGACAATCACAGGTTTTTCTGTTCATCTGTGAGTAGGCTAGTATACAGTGATTTACAATACATTAAAAAAATTATTGAACATGACAAAAGTTCAATTTTTTATGTGTACGAGATGTGTATTTTGATGACTAGAATTTGCTAACGGCTGTAAAGAAAATCTGTGTTTCTTTATTGTACTTAAGACATGAAATTATGTTATCTGAACCACCGAGAACTCAATGATGAAATAGAAAGTAGACAAAATTGATATCAGTATTTTTTTACAAGAACAAAAATATTATTTTCTCATTATTAATTTGGTAATTTCTTCATATAACTTAACAGGATGACGTCATCAAAATCGAAATAGTATACGTTTTCTCCGAAGTACGAACAGATGTAGGCCAATATTTTTAAATAATTCGTCAGTTACGTCTCTCCATATATCCTACAATTATAATACGTCTGGAAAAAAATGTTGTTTAAAAATTAATTTTTAACTTTTTAAGACTTGCAATAATGCGCGACTTCTGACTTTGCAAATAATAAACAGCTTGAGTACAAGATTACATTAGTTACAGATTATTAATGTATGACCAAGGACGACTCAGAAGTGTAAAAAGCAGTTGAAAGTGTTAAGTTCATAAGTTCAAAAAGGGACAATTGAAATCCCGAACCTACTAAAACCCTTCAGTTAGGCCATAGATTATTAACATTTGATCAAAGACGTCGCGCTGTCAGGCAAAATTCCATTAGATATTCCTTAAATCTTGGTGGACGGTGATCTCGTGCTACTTAGTCGGTGCTTGCTCACTTCTGTACACTGCTGGAGTTCGTAGAAGGAACCAATAACTAGTGTTATTCAACGCATAGAATACTTCCAGGTGAGATTTTCTCTGTAGAAAACGATTACTCGACCCTTATGAATAATTTTTTTTTTTAGATAAATTATCAAACATTTGTAAAAAAAAATTGCCTGAATAAAATATGAGAATCTACATTATTGGGAAATAATTGTCTACACTTTTTTTAAGCCGTGCTCTTACACTGTAAATAAATAAAGTAACAATTAACAGAAAACAGAAAAAATTGCAAATAAAATTTTTACATTAGTGCTCAAAGTCACCAGAAAAGTGTTTGTGAGTGTTTACTTGTAAAGGGTGGTGTGTAGGAAGGAGGTATTTGCCATTCCTCCAGTCATACTACGAGGTGCCAAAGACTTCTTCATAACTGTTCTCTTTAGAATATGAATGTTTAATAAAATTGGAGCCCACTGAATAATACATTACAATAATTCTGGTTTTTTATGGGATATTTTTGCGTAAAATGTCTGGATATAAAGCAACATGTGTGTGTGTATGGTCTAAATGATGGCATGATTGTTTGGTAAATTTTATTTTTTTTGGGGGGGGGGGTGCTTTATATAGTAACAGGGGCATCAAATTGTTTACATGAAATAGATCCCTCTGTAAGCTAACCTAACCGAAAGATTTCGATGGCGGTGGTAGTGTACCTCAGGATTAACATATTCTGGTCACTGACGAGACAACTTGCAAGATAGCCATTAAACAAATAGTTTACCGACGACATCAGCACCATAACTATTTTCTTGTTGCTCGTTGCTGTAGAACTAGGTGCAGGAAAGAGCAAACATCGTAGTACATGGTTGCATCTCACCAGCCATCATCCAGTTCTATACACCCTCAGTCATTCGTCTGTCGTAACTCCTTTGTTGTCCCCGGGGCAAAGACAGCTTATTCTTCTTGCGACAATTCGTTTTCGTTGGGGCCTGAAAGCGCCGGTTGTAATAACCTGCTTCACGCAAGAGGAGATACAACTGCTTGAAAGGAGGAGTGGAGAGTAGGAGGAATCCGCTTGTGTTGCTCGACACTGTGCGTATAGATGGCTTGGCAGATCCTCCTGTCTTTCTCTTTGACTGTTTCAGTGAGGTCAAGGTTGTTGTCAGCCCGGGTCTGTTTACTGTAAATAACTTATTTTCTCTCGTCATATTTCGGTGAGTGTGTATGTTAGTTCCACGCGTGTTACTGGATTCCCGTCACACGACCCAGCCTGCTGGACTCTGAGAACAATCAGAAAACATACAAATTCAGAATTCTTAATTCCTTTAAGCATGTTCAACATGCGAATGAGGTCTTACTGCAGCTGAAACCATGAGACCAATGTAGTCTGGTGCTACTTTTATAGTGCGCAATTCCAGGGCCCTAAAAATAATCGTTAATTTGAATCAGTAAGCACAATGTAATCAGTGATTCCTATGTGATATAACAATTTCTAACGATAATTATTTCTTGCAGGTACGATGTACTCTTCATGCAGAGAATACGCGATTGCATCACCTTGGATTTTGCACTTCTTGTGCAAGTTGACCGGCCTGGAAACATACAATGTATCCGTGGTTCGAAGACGAGCAAAGAAACCTGCCATCATCTTGAAGAGATCTGTACTATTTTCGGTTTACAGTGTAATTATCTTACTTTGCCAAACCTTACTTTGGGTGTATGAAATGTCTATTCATATAAAAGATAGTTCAGAAGATGGAGCATTAGCATGGTCTTCTGCATCATTTATCACATCGTTTCATATCGTCACCTTGACCAGTCTGGTCAGCATGTTCTTCAACAGCAACTCTAGGAAGGAAATAATACACATAATGCTGGTTGTGGGCCAGGAATTATTGCCCAGTCACGACGGTTACGTTAACAAAACATCTCAGGTATATCATAAGATCTTAAAAGTATTACTTACGTGTACCCTTCTTCAGCAAGTCATGAATACATGGATATGGAGCCGTCAATCGACATTTTCACTCATATACAGCACAAGTTACATTATTCACGACCTTACTGTTCTGGCTGTTTCACTGAACTACACACACTGGGTATTGCAAGTCAGACTCCACCTTACAATCATCAAAAGTAAATTACGAGAGCTGACAAACAAGCTGTCATTCAATAACAACAGACATAGCTGTAATTTGGCAAACTTCATTTCACGTCGTCACGAGCCAACACATCCCGCGATGACATCTAGAGCACATCGAAATCTGCAGTCTGAATCAAACCAACATGGTATGAATCTACATTCAGTGGCTGTCTTTCATCAGAGAAAGATATGTGAAAAAGTATGCAAGTGCATCCTCTTGATGAATGAGGCATATGGTCTCCAAATTTTGTCATTTCTGATGAACAGTTTTGTCGTCATCGTAAATGGTGTTCATATAGGATTATTTCTGAATACATATTATCCTCAAATGGAAGGTTCGATTCTTGTTTCGCACCTCTCGCGGTTTTCGCTGTCTTTGCTGGAAACAGTGGTTGTCATTTCAGTATGCCGGGACGTACATGTGGAGCTCTGGAACATTAAGGACATCATACAATGTTTACTGCTGGAAGCGGTCTACGACGAGGACATGGTTGAACAACTGGAGATGCTCCATGACCAGATCTCCAACAGGGATTTCTTCTTCAACGCAGGAGGAGTTTTCAGGATTGACTCCTCATTATTCGGCTCAATGGCAATGTCCGCCTTGTCGTATTTTGTTGTCCTTGTACAAATGTCACTGTCAAATTTTCACAAAAAACCGTGAACTTTACTTTTATGCACTTCCACATTTGGCTTGAATTATAAATATATGCTTTGGTCAATATGTATTCACATGCTTATGTTACTAAAACTACTTAGTTGCATTTGACTTGTTCCTAGCACTTATTTTCGCAGACGTTGATATGAATCTGAAAGTGCTTAGTTCTCGGATCTCTATTGACTGTGTTACATAAGCTTGATTTCATTTGTTAATGTGTTCATTTAGTGAAGAACATTAGTAATTGTGGATACTTAAAATGTATGTTTCCATGTAACTGAAAATCAAAGAATATATAATGTATATCTGTTCATAAATAAACGATTGTAATCATTAACTGAAGAAATTGGAATCGTCTTTTTAAGTTACTGAAAGAAAACATGAGAGAGTTAGCAAAAAAAAAAAATTAGTTGTTTTAAAACAGAGGGAATATTGAATTTATACATTGTCATGATTTGACATATTTTGCAAAAATTTGGTAAGTTTAAGTGTTTAATGCACGGACTGCGTAAAACATTATTGTGTTTGGTCAGACAAAGTTAATTACCCACAGCTGGTTGCAGTTAGTTCGTGTTATATCAAGTCGTAATCAGGACCACTTATTTGTAAGTATGGTGGGTGTGAGGTCGATGTTAAGAAATTGATGTTCGTATATTGAAAGAGAATAAGTTAATTAGCGATTAGACAAGTATTTCTAATTCTTGTACGCTGAAGGGATACAGTGTCAGCAACGCCACTATAAGAAAAGGTGTTGGGGGAAAAAGGGAAGTTGATTGGTATAATTAAAGTAAGAGATGATAGTGGTCAATAAGGGGAGGGGCAGATATATTTGCTAAATCAACAAATGTAGCTTTATTACTAATTATTATTTTACAAGTAGGCCAAACAGATGGTTTTTATAAAAAAAAGATACAGAATCAAAATCTGCTGAGAATATTACGTAATAATAAACAAGAATTTTCTGATAACTAAAGAGCCTACTTTTCTCAACATAGGTGCAAATATATTTTAGTGAAGTTATTGAAAGCTTAGATAGTAGGTAGTCGATGAAGCCTCGTGGACTGCAATATCATTATAGATGAAACCAGCAATATGTAAAAGAGTAGAAAGGCAGTAAAATACACGAGTGACTTATCAGTGATACAAATTAAGAAAAGAAATTCATAAAATTACGCTAGCTTGCAATTAACAGCTAGCCATGCATGCCATTCAGAAAATAGGAAATCTAGATATTTAAAACATATAAATTAACATAGCCAATCAGAGTCACAACTTCTTTCCCAAATTTGAAACAAATCTTTTGATTGTTTGCCGAAGTAGTTCTCTAAATCTATACTATTTCATGTGCGTTTATCCAACAAAGTAGCGGAGAAATGAGATTAGTATTGATAATTTTGATGGATATCACTGATACCGTCAGCGTACAAAGTTTAGTTTAAATTTAGTGTAAAGATTTGTATATAAAAATTAGGAGCAAAAATTGTAATGTGACCACCATTTTGAATATGTGTGTCTAACCCTCTGAAAATGTATCAGTTTACATAGCCTGCCACAGTTATAATTGTTAGCGAAATTTTTATAAATAGTTTGTTTTTTCAGAGATCACAGAAGTTCATTTTGTCAAGTAATACTATTTTGCAAAATGACGGACAAAGGGATTTTTGTACACATTTAATTGCTGTAATATATACAGCAAACATGGAAAGTTTCATTGGAATAAATTTCATAGTTGTGACGGTATAACAAACAAAACTAAAATAGCTATATGACTGTCATTTTAATATAGTGCCTGACATACCTAAAACCTATAATTTGGCATTACTTAACCAAGTACTACATTCTTTGCAATATTTGTTAGTAAATCGGCTAACTGTTTCCCCAGTTATTACATAAAAACATTATCTATTCGTGGGGAACTATCTTTCAGAATGGCGATAATACTGGCTGTTTATGCATTATTAATGTTTTTAATAGATATTGTCGGCAAACAAAATTAGGGTAAAATTGGTCAATGGTACAGCAGTTAAAAAAAAAAAAAAAAAAAAAAAAGTACACCAATTGTATGACTGCAATTTTGGAAATAAGTAGCAGTAGTTGGTGCTGGGTGATACTGTCTCCTAACGACATCAGTAACCTCGTTACCTAATTCTCTCTTATGCAGTTACACATGCACTTTCTCCTCCCACCTAACGTCTTCCGCTGGAGGTGTTCCATAAAAGTCTGATCGCCTGACAGTTTCCCCCTTCCCAACCAATCCCCCAGGATCCCTGCAGAAAACCATTACTCGACCCTTACGAATATTTTTTTTTTTTAGATAAGTTAACAAATATTTGTAATAAAGAATTGCCTGAATAAAATATGAGAATCTACATTATTGCGAAATAATTGTCTACACTTTTTTAAGCCGTGCTCTTACACTGTAAATAAATAAAGTAACAATTAACAGAAAACAGAAAAATTGCAAATAAAATGTTTACATTAGTGCACAAAGTCACCAGAAAAATGTTTGTGAGGGTTTATTTGTAAAGGGTGGTGTGTAGGAAGGAGGTATTTGCCATTCCTCCAGTCATACTACGAGGTGCCAAAGACTTCTTCATAACTGTTCTCTTTAGAATATGAATGTTTAATAAAATTGGAGCCCACTGAATAATACATTACAATAATTCTGGTTTTTAATGGGATATTTTTGCGTAAAATGTCTGGATATGAAGCAACATGTGTGTGCATGGTCTAAATGATGGCATGATTGTTTGGTAAATATTATTTGGGGGGGGGGATACCTTATATAGTAACAGGGGCATCAAATTGTATACATGAAATAGATCCCTCTGTAAGCTAACCTAACTGAGAAAGATTTCGATGGGGGTGGTAGCGCACCTCAGGATTAACATATTCTGTCCACTGACGAGACAACTTGCAAGATAGCCATTAAACAAATAGTGTACCGACGACATCAGCACCATAACTATTTTCTTGTGGCTCGTTGCTGTAGAACCAGGTGCAGGAAAGAGCAAACATCGTAGTACATGGTTGCATCTCACCAGCCATCATCCAGTTCTATACACCCTCAGTCATTCGTCTGTCGTAACTCCTTTGTTGTCCCCGGGGCACAGACAGCTTATTCTTCTTGCGACAATTCGTTTTCGTTGGGGCCTGAAAGCGCCGGTTGTAATAACCTGCTTCACGCAAGAGGAGATATAACTGGTCGAAAGGAGGAGTGGAGAGTAGGAGGAATCCGCTTGTGTTGCTCGACACTGTGCGTATAGATGGCTTGGCAGATCCTCCTGTCTTTCTCTTTGACTGTTTCAGCGAGGTCAAGATTGGTGTCAGGCCGGGTCTGTTTACTGTAAATAACTTATTTTCTCTCGTCATATTTCGGTGAGTGTGTATGTTAGTTCCACGCGTGTTACTGGATTCCCGTCACACGACCCAGCCTGCTTGACTCTGAGAACAATCAGAAAACATACAGAATTCAGAATTCTTAATTCCATGTAACCATGTTCAACATGAGAATGAGGTCTTACTGCAGCTGAAACCATGAGACCAATGTAGTCTGGTGCTACTTTTATAGTGCGCAATTCCAGGGCCCTAAAAATAATTGTTAATTTGTATCAGTAAGCACAACGTAATCAGTGATTCCTATGTGATATAACAATTTCTAACGATAATTATTTCTTGCAGGTACGATGTACTCTTCATGCAGAGAATACGCGATTGCATCACCTTGGATTTTGCACTTCTTGTGCAAGTTGACGGGCCTGGAAACATACAATGTATCCGTGGTACGAAGACGTGCAAAGATACCTGCCATCATCTTGAAGAGATCTGTACTATTTTCGGTTTACAGTGTAATTATCTTACTTTTTCAAACCTTACTTTGGGTGTATGCAATATCTATTCATATAAAAGGTAGTTCAGAAGATGGAACATTAGCATGGTCTTCTGCATCATTTATCACATCGTTTTATATCGTCACATTGACCAGTCTGGTCAGCATGTTCTTCAACAGCAACTCTAGGAAGGAAATAATACACATAATGCTGGTTGTGGGCCAGGAATTATTGCCCAGTCAAGACGGTTACGTCAACAAAACATCTCAGGTATATCATAAGATCTTAAAAGTATTACTTACGTGTACCATTCTTCAGCAAGTTATGAATATTTGGTTAATGCTCCGTCAATCGACATTTTCACTCATATACAGCACAAGTTACATTATTCACGACCTTACTGTTCTGGCTGTTTCACTGAACTACACACACTGGGTACTGCAAGTCAGACTCCACCTTACAATCATCAAAAATAAATTACGAGAGCTGACAAACAACCTGTCATTTAATAACAACAGACATGGCTGCATTTTGGCAAACACCATTTCACGTCGTCACGAGCCAACACATCCCGCGATGACATCTAGAGCACATCGAAATCTGCAGTCTGAATCAAACCAACATGGTATGAATCTACATTCAGTGGCTGTCTTTCATCAGAGAAAGTTATGTGAAAAAGTATGCAAGTGCATCCTCTTGATGAATGAGGCATATGGTAACCAAATGTTGTCATTTCTTCTAAACAGTTTTGTCGTCATCGCAAACGGTATTCATAAAGGAATATTTCTGAATACATATTATCCTCTATTGGAAGGTTGGATTCTTGTTTTGCACCTCTCGCGGTTTTCTCTGTCTTTGCTGGAAACAGTGGTTGTCATTTCAGTATGTCGAGACGTACATGTGGAGCTCAGGAACATTAAGGACATCATACAATGTTTACTGCTGGAAGCGGTCTACGACGAGGACGTGGTTGAACAACTGGAGATGCTCCATGACCAGATCTCCAACAGGGATTTCTTCTTCAACGCAGGAGGAGTTTTCAGGATTGACTCCTCATTATTCGGCTCAATGGCAATGTCCGCCTTGTCGTACTTTGTTGTCCTTGTACAAATGTCACTGTCAAATTTTCACAAAAAACCGTGAACTTTACTTTTATGCACTTCCACACTTGGTTTGAATTATAAATATATGCTTTGGTCAATATGTATTCACATGCTTATGTTACTAAAACTACTTAGTTGCACTTGACTTGTTCCTAGCTCTTATTTTCGCAGACGTTGATATGAATCTGAAAGTGCTTAGTTCTCGGATCTCTATTGACTGTGTTACATAAGCTTGATTTCATTTGTTAATGTGTTCATTTAGTGAAGAACATTAGTAATTGTGGATACTTAAAATGTATGTTTCCATGTAACTGAAAATCAAAGAATATATAATGTATATCTGTTCATAAATAAACGATTGTACTTAATAACTGAGGAAATTGGGACGTCTTTTTAAGTTACAGAAAGGAAATATTAGGAGAGATAGCAAAATAATAATATAAGTGGTTTTAAAAGGAGAGAATATTGCGTTCTTACTTGGTAATGATTTGACACATTTTGCAAAAATTTGGTAAGTTTAAGTGTTATTGCTCTGACTGCATAAATAATTATTGTGTTTGGTCAGACAAAGTTAATTACCCACAGCTGGTTGCAGTTCGTGTTATATCAAGTCGTAATCAGGACCACTTATTTGTAATTATGGTGGGTGTGAGGTCGATGTTACGAAATTGAAGTGCACATAAGGAAAGAGAATAAGTTAATTAGCGATTAGACAAATTTTTCTAATACGTGTACGCCGAAGGGATACATTGTCAGCAACGCCAGTATAAGAGAAGATGTTGGGGAAAAAGGGATGTTGATTGGTATAATTAAAGTAAGATATTATAGTTGGATAATAAGGGGAGGGGCAGGTATATTTGCAAAATCAACAAATGTAGCTTTATTATTAATTATTATTTTACAAGTAGGCCAAACAGATGGTTTTCATAAAAAAAAAACAGAGAATCAAAATCTGCTGAGAATATTACGTAATAATAAACAAGAATTTTCTGATAACTAAAGAGCCTACGTTCCTCTACATAGGTGCAAATATATTTTAGTGAAGTTATTGAAAGCTTAGATAGTAGGTAGTCGATGAAGCCTCGTGGACTGCAATATCATTATAGATGAAACCAGCAATATGTAAAAGAGTAGAAAGGCAGTAAAATACACGAGTGACTTATCAGTGATACAAATTAAGAAAAGAAATTCATAAAATTACGCTAGCTTGCAATTAACAGCTAGCCATGCATGCCATTCAGAAAATAGGAAATCTAGATATTTAAAACATATAAATTAACATAGCCAATCAGAGTCACAACTTCTTTCCCAAATTTGAAACAAATCTTTTGATTGTTTGCCGAAGTAGTTCTCTAAATCTATACTATTTCATGTGCGTTTATCCAACAAAGTAGCGGAGAAATGAGATTAGTATTGATAATTTTGATGGATATCACTGATACCGTCAGCGTACAAAGTTTAGTTTAAATTTAGTGTAAAGATTTGTATATAAAAATTAGGAGCAAAAATTGTAATGTGACCACCATTTTGAATATGTGTGTCTAACCCTCTGAAAATGTATCAGTTTACATAGCCTGCCACAGTTATAATTGTTAGCGAAATTTTTATAAATAGTTTGTTTTTTCAGAGATCACAGAAGTTCATTTTGTCAAGTAATACTATTTTGCAAAATGACGGACAAAGGGATTTTTGTACACATTTAATTGCTGTAATATATACAGCAAACATGGAAAGTTTCATTGGAATAAATTTCATAGTTGTGACGGTATAACAAACAAAACTAAAATAGCTATATGACTGTCATTTTAATATAGTGCCTGACATACCTAAAACCTATAATTTGGCATTACTTAACCAAGTACTACATTCTTTGCAATATTTGTTAGTAAATCGGCTAACTGTTTCCCCAGTTATTACATAAAAACATTATCTATTCGTGGGGAACTATCTTTCAGAATGGCGATAATACTGGCTGTTTATGCATTATTAATGTTTTTAATAGATATTGTCGGCAAACAAAATTAGGGTAAAATTGGTCAATGGTACAGCAGTTAAAAAAAAAAAAAAAAAAAAAAAGTACACCAATTGTATGACTGCAATTTTGGAAATAAGTAGCAGTAGTTGGTGCTGGGTGATACTGTCTCCTAACGACATCAGTAACCTCGTTACCTAATTCTCTCTTATGCAGTTACACATGCACTTTCTCCTCCCACCTAACGTCTTCCGCTGGAGGTGTTCCATAAAAGTCTGATCGCCTGACAGTTTCCCCCTTCCCAACCAATCCCCCAGGATCCCTGCAGAAAACCATTACTCGACCCTTACGAATATTTTTTTTTTTTAGATAAGTTAACAAATATTTGTAATAAAGAATTGCCTGAATAAAATATGAGAATCTACATTATTGCGAAATAATTGTCTACACTTTTTTAAGCCGTGCTCTTACACTGTAAATAAATAAAGTAACAATTAACAGAAAACAGAAAAATTGCAAATAAAATGTTTACATTAGTGCACAAAGTCACCAGAAAAATGTTTGTGAGGGTTTATTTGTAAAGGGTGGTGTGTAGGAAGGAGGTATTTGCCATTCCTCCAGTCATACTACGAGGTGCCAAAGACTTCTTCATAACTGTTCTCTTTAGAATATGAATGTTTAATAAAATTGGAGCCCACTGAATAATACATTACAATAATTCTGGTTTTTAATGGGATATTTTTGCGTAAAATGTCTGGATATGAAGCAACATGTGTGTGCATGGTCTAAATGATGGCATGATTGTTTGGTAAATATTATTTGGGGGGGGGGATACCTTATATAGTAACAGGGGCATCAAATTGTATACATGAAATAGATCCCTCTGTAAGCTAACCTAACTGAGAAAGATTTCGATGGGGGTGGTAGTGCACCTCAGGATTAACATATTCTGGTCACTGACGAGACAATTGCAAGATAACCATTAAACAAATAGTGTACCGACGACATCAGCACCATAACTATTTTCTTGTGGATCGTTGCTGTAGAACCAGGGGCAGGAAAGAGCAAACATCGTAGTACATGGTTGCATCTCACCAGCCATCATCCAGTTCTATACACCCTCAGTCATTCGTCTGTCGTAACTCCTTTCTTTTCCCCGGGGCACATACAACTTATTCTTCTTGCGACAATTCGCTTTCGTTGGGGCCTGAAAGCGCCGGTAGTAATAACCTGCTTCACGTAAGAGGAGATATATACTTGTCGAAAGGAGGAGTGGAGAGTAGGAGGAATCCGCTTGTGTTGCTCGACACAGTGCGTATAGATGGCTTGGCAGATCCTCGTGTCTTTCTCTTTGACTGTTTCAGCGAGGTCAAGGTTGATGTCAGGTCGGGTCTGTTTACTGTAAATAACTTATTTTCTCTAGTCATATTTCGGCGAGTGTGTATGTTAGTTCCACGCGTGTTACTGGATTCCCGTCACACGACCCAGCCTGCTGGACTCTGAGACCAATCAGAAAACATACAGAATTCAGAATTCTTAATTCCATGTAACCACGTTCAACATGAGAATGAGGTCTTACTGCAGCTCAAAACCACGAGACCAATGTAGTCTGGTGCTACTTTTACAGTGCGCAATTCCAGGGCCTTAAAAATAATCGTTAATTTGTAACAGTACGCACAATGTAATCAGTGATTCCTATGTGATATAACAATTTCTAACGATAATTATTTCTTGCAGGTACGATGTACTCTTCATGCAGAGAATACGCGATTGCATCACCTTGGATTTTGCACTTCTTGTGCAAGTTGACCGGCCTGGAAACATACAATGTATCCGTGGTACGAAGACGTGCAAAGAAACCTGCCATCATCTTGAAGAGATCTGTACTATTTTCGGTTTACAGTGTATTTATCTTACTTTTCCAAACCATAAGTTGGGTGTACAAAATGTCTGATTGTAGAGAAGCTAGAGCTGAAGATGGGGTATTAGCATGGTCTTCTGCATCACTTATCACATCGTTTTATATCGTCACTTTGACCAGTCTGGTCAGCATGTTCTTCAACAGCAACTCTAGGAAGGAAATAATACACATAATGCTGGTTGTGGGCCAGGAATTATTGCCCAGTCCCGACGCTTACATTAACAAAACATCTCAGGTATATCATAAGATCTTAAATGTATTACTTCCGTGTAATCTTCTTCATCAAGTTATGAATACATGGATATGCAACCGTCAACCGATATTTTCACTCATATCCAGCACAAGTTACATATTTTTCGATCTTACTGTTCTGGCTGTTTCACTGAACTACACACACTGGATACTGCAAGTCAGACTCCACCTTACAATCATCAAAAATAAATTACGAGAGCTGACAAACAACCTGTCATTTAATAACAACAGACATGGCTGCATTTTGGCAAACACCATTTCACGTCGTCACGAGCCAACACATCCCGCGATGACATCTAGAGCACATCGAAATCTGCAGTCTGAATCAAACCAACATGGTATGAATCTACATTCAGTGGCTGTCTTTCATCAGAGAAAGATATGTGAAAAAGTATGCAAGTGCATCCTCTTGATGAATGAGGCATATGGTCTCCAAATTTTGTCATTTCTGATGAACAGTTTTGTCGTCATCGCAAACGGTATTCATAAAGGAATATTTCTGAATATATTATATCCTCAAATGGATGGTTGGATTCTTGTTACGTACCTCTCGCGGGTTTCTCTGGCTTTTCTGGAAACATTTGTTGTCATTTCAGTATGCCGAGACGTACATATGGAGCTTAGGAGCATTAAGGACATCGTACAATGTTTACTGCTGGAAGCGGTCTACGACGAGGACATGGTTGAACAACTGGAGATGCTCCATGACCAGATCTCCAACAGGGATTTCTTCTTCAACGCAGGAGGAGTTTTCAGGATTGACTCCTCATTATTCGGCTCAATGGCAATGTCCGCCTTGTCGTATTTTGTTGTCCTTGTACAAATGTCTCTGTCAAATTTTCACAAAAAACCATGAAATTACTTTTATGCACTTCCACATTTGGTTTGAATTATAAATATATGCTTTGGTCAATATGTATTCACATGTTTATGTTACTAAAACTACTTAGTTGCACTTGACTTGTTCCTAGCTCTTATTTTCGCAGACGTTGATATGAATCTGAAAGTGCTTAGTTCTCGGATCTCTATTGACTGTGTTACATAAGCTTGATTTCATTTGTTAATGTGTTCATTTAGTGAAGAATATTAGTAATTGTGGATACTTAAAATGTATGTTTCCATGTAACTGAAAATCAAAGAATATATAATGTATATCTGTTCATAAATAAACGATTGTACTTAATAACTGAGGAAATTGGGACGTCTTTTTAAGTTACAGAAAGAAAATATTAGGAGAGATAGCAAAATGATAATATAAGTGGTTTTAAAAGGAGAAAATATTGCGTTCTTACTTGGTAATGATTTGACACATTTTGCAAAAATTTGGTAAGTTTAAGTGTTATTGCTCTGACTGCATAAATAATTATTGTGTTTGGTCAGACAAAGTTAATTACCCACAGCTGGTTGAAGTTCGTGTTATATCAAGTCGTAATCAGGACCACTTATTTGTAATTATGGTGGGTGTGAGGTCGATGTTACGAAATTGAAGTGCACATAAGGAAAGAGAATAAGTTAATTAGCGATTAGACAAATTTTTCTAATACGTGTACGCTGAAGGGATACATTGTCAGCAACGCCAGTATAAGAGAAGATGTTGGGGAAAAAGGGATGTTGATTGGTATAATTAAAGTAAGATATTATAGTTGGAAAATAAGGGGAGGGGCAGGTATATTTGCAAAATCAACAAATGTAGCTTTATTATTAATTATTATTTTACAAGTAGGCCAAACAGATGGTTTTCATAAAAAAAAAACAGAGAATCAAAATCTGCTGAGAATATTACGTAATAATAAACAAGAATTTTCTGATAACTAAAGAGCCTACGTTCCTCTACATAGGTGCAAATATATTTTAGTGAAGTTCTTGAAAGCTTAGATAGTAGGTAGTCGATGAAGCCTCGTGGACTGCAATATCATTATAGATGAAACCAGCAATATGTAAAAGAGTAGAAAGGCAGTAAAATACACGAGTGACTTATCAGTGATACAAATTAAGAAAAGAAATTCATAAAATTACGCTAGCTTGCAATTAACAGCTAGCCATGCATGCCATTCAGAAAATAGGAAATCTAGATATTTAAAACATATAAATTAACATAGCCAATCAGAGTCACAACTTCTTTCCCAAATTTGAAACAAATCTTTTGATTGTTTGCCGAAGTAGTTCTCTAAATCTATACTATTTCATGTGCGTTTATCCAACAAAGTAGCGGAGAAATGAGATTAGTATTGATAATTTTGATGGATATCACTGATACCGTCAGCGTACAAAGTTTAGTTTAAATTTAGTGTAAAGATTTGTATATAAAAATTAGGAGCAAAAATTGTAATGTGACCACCATTTTGAATATGTGTGTCTAACCCTCTGAAAATGTATCAGTTTACATAGCCTGCCACAGTTATAATTGTTAGCGAAATTTTTATAAATAGTTTGTTTTTTCAGAGATCACAGAAGTTCATTTTGTCAAGTAATACTATTTTGCAAAATGACGGACAAAGGGATTTTTGTACACATTTAATTGCTGTAATATATACAGCAAACATGGAAAGTTTCATTGGAATAAATTTCATAGTTGTGACGGTATAACAAACAAAACTAAAATAGCTATATGACTGTCATTTTAATATAGTGCCTGACATACCTAAAACCTATAATTTGGCATTACTTAACCAAGTACTACATTCTTTGCAATATTTGTTAGTAAATCGGCTAACTGTTTCCCCAGTTATTACATAAAAACATTATCTATTCGTGGGGAACTATCTTTCAGAATGGCGATAATACTGGCTGTTTATGCATTATTAATGTTTTTAATAGATATTGTCGGCAAACAAAATTAGGGTAAAATTGGTCAATGGTACAGCAGTTAAAAAAAAAAAAAAAAAAAAAAAGTACACCAATTGTATGACTGCAATTTTGGAAATAAGTAGCAGTAGTTGGTGCTGGGTGATACTGTCTCCTAACGACATCAGTAACCTCGTTACCTAATTCTCTCTTATGCAGTTACACATGCACTTTCTCCTCCCACCTAACGTCTTCCGCTGGAGGTGTTCCATAAAAGTCTGATCGCCTGACAGTTTCCCCCTTCCCAACCAATCCCCCAGGATCCCTGCAGAAAACCATTACTCGACCCTTACGAATATTTTTTTTTTTTAGATAAGTTAACAAATATTTGTAATAAAGAATTGCCTGAATAAAATATGAGAATCTACATTATTGCGAAATAATTGTCTACACTTTTTTAAGCCGTGCTCTTACACTGTAAATAAATAAAGTAACAATTAACAGAAAACAGAAAAATTGCAAATAAAATGTTTACATTAGTGCACAAAGTCACCAGAAAAATGTTTGTGAGGGTTTATTTGTAAAGGGTGGTGTGTAGGAAGGAGGTATTTGCCATTCCTCCAGTCATACTACGAGGTGCCAAAGACTTCTTCATAACTGTTCTCTTTAGAATATGAATGTTTAATAAAATTGGAGCCCACTGAATAATACATTACAATAATTCTGGTTTTTAATGGGATATTTTTGCGTAAAATGTCTGGATATGAAGCAACATGTGTGTGCATGGTCTAAATGATGGCATGATTGTTTGGTAAATATTATTTGGGGGGGGGATGCCTTATATAGTAACAGGGGCATCAAATTGTATACATGAAATAGATCCCTCTGTAAGCTAACCTAACTGAGAAAGATTTCGATGGGGGTGGTAGCGCACCTCAGGATTAACATATTCTGTCCACTGACGAGACAACTTGCAAGATAGCCATTAAACAAATAGTGTACCGACGACATCAGCACCATAACTATTTTCTTGTGGCTCGTTGCTGTAGAACCAGGTGCAGGAAAGAGCAAACATCGTAGTACATGGTTGCATCTCACCAGCCATCATCCAGTTCTATACACCCTCAGTCATTCGTCTGTCGTAACTCCTTTCTTTTCCCCGGGGCACATACAACTTATTCTTCTTGCGACAATTCGCTTTCGTTGGGGCCTGAAAGCGCCGGTAGTAATAACCTGCTTCACGTAAGAGGAGATATAACTTGTCGAAAGGAGGAGTGGAGAGTAGGAGGAATCCGCTTGTGTTGCTCGACACAGTGCGTATAGATGGCTTGGCAGATCCTCGTGTCTTTCTCTTTGACTGTTTCAGCGAGGTCAAGGTTGATGTCAGGTCGGGTCTGTTTACTGTAAATAACTTATTTTCTCTAGTCATATTTCGGCGAGTGTGTATGTTAGTTCCACGCGTGTTACTGGATTCCCGTCACACGACCCAGCCTGCTGGACTCTGAGACCAATCAGAAAACATACAGAATTCAGAATTCTTAATTCCATGTAACCACGTTCAACATGAGAATGAGGTCTTACTGCAGCTCAAAACCACGAGACCAATGTAGTCTGGTGCTACTTTTACAGTGCGCAATTCCAGGGCCTTAAAAATAATCGTTAATTTGTAACAGTACGCACAATGTAATCAGTGATTCCTATGTGATATAACAATTTCTAACGATAATTATTTCTTGCAGGTACGATGTACTCTTCATGCAGAGAATACGCGATTGCATCACCTTGGATTTTGCACTTCTTGTGCAAGTTGACCGGCCTGGAAACATACAATGTATCCGTGGTACGAAGACGTGCAAAGAAACCTGCCATCATCTTGAAGAGATCTGTACTATTTTCGGTTTACAGTGTATTTATCTTACTTTTCCAAACCATAAGTTGGGTGTACAAAATGTCTGATTGTAGAGAAGCTAGAGCTGAAGATGGGGTATTAGCATGGTCTTCTGCATCACTTATCACATCGTTTTATATCGTCACTTTGACCAGTCTGGTCAGCATGTTCTTCAACAGCAACTCTAGGAAGGAAATAATACACATAATGCTGGTTGTGGGCCAGGAATTATTGCCCAGTCCCGACGCTTACATTAACAAAACATCTCAGGTATATCATAAGATCTTAAATGTATTACTTCCGTGTAATCTTCTTCATCAAGTTATGAATACATGGATATGCAACCGTCAACCGATATTTTCACTCATATCCAGCACAAGTTACATATTTTTCGATCTTACTGTTCTGGCTGTTTCACTGAACTACACACACTGGATACTGCAAGTCAGACTCCACCTTACAATCATCAAAAATAAATTACGAGAGCTGACAAACAACCTGTCATTTAATAACAACAGACATGGCTGCATTTTGGCAAACACCATTTCACGTCGTCACGAGCCAACACATCCCGCGATGACATCTAGAGCACATCGAAATCTGCAGTCTGAATCAAACCAACATGGTATGAATCTACATTCAGTGGCTGTCTTTCATCAGAGAAAGATATGTGAAAAAGTATGCAAGTGCATCCTCTTGATGAATGAGGCATATGGTCTCCAAATTTTGTCATTTCTGATGAACAGTTTTGTCGTCATCGCAAACGGTATTCATAAAGGAATATTTCTGAATATATTATATCCTCAAATGGATGGTTGGATTCTTGTTACGTACCTCTCGCGGGTTTCTCTGGCTTTTCTGGAAACATTTGTTGTCATTTCAGTATGCCGAGACGTACATATGGAGCTTAGGAGCATTAAGGACATCGTACAATGTTTACTGCTGGAAGCGGTCTACGACGAGGACATGGTTGAACAACTGGAGATGCTCCATGACCAGATCTCCAACAGGGATTTCTTCTTCAACGCAGGAGGAGTTTTCAGGATTGACTCCTCATTATTCGGCTCAATGGCAATGTCCGCCTTGTCGTATTTTGTTGTCCTTGTACAAATGTCTCTGTCAAATTTTCACAAAAAACCATGAAATTACTTTTATGCACTTCCACATTTGGTTTGAATTATAAATATATGCTTTGGTCAATATGTATTCACATGTTTATGTTACTAAAACTACTTAGTTGCACTTGACTTGTTCCTAGCTCTTATTTTCGCAGACGTTGATATGAATCTGAAAGTGCTTAGTTCTCGGATCTCTATTGACTGTGTTACATAAGCTTGATTTCATTTGTTAATGTGTTCATTTAGTGAAGAATATTAGTAATTGTGGATACTTAAAATGTATGTTTCCATGTAACTGAAAATCAAAGAATATATAAATGTATATCTGTTCATAAATAAACGATTGTACTTAATAACTGAGGAAATTGAGACGTCTTTTTAAGTTACAGAAAGAAAATATTAGGAGAGATAGCAAAATGATAATATAAGTGGTTTTAAAAGGAGAAAATATTGCGTTCTTACTTGGTAATGATTTGACACATTTTGCAAAAATTTGGTAAGTTTAAGTGTTATTGCTCTGACTGCATAAATAATTATTGTGTTTGGTCAGACAAAGTTAATTACCCACAGCTGGTTGAAGTTCGTGTTATATCAAGTCGTAATCAGGACCACTTATTTGTAATTATGGTGGGTGTGAGGTCGATGTTACGAAATTGAAGTGCACATAAGGAAAGAGAATAAGTTAATTAGCGATTAGACAAATTTTTCTAATACGTGTACGCCGAAGGGATACATTGTCAGCAACGCCAGTATAAGAGAAGATGTTGGGGAAAAAGGGATGTTGATTGGTATAATTAAAGTAAGAGATTATAGTGGGAAAATAAGGGGAGGGGCAGGTATATTTGCAAAATCAACAAATGTAGCTTTATTATTAATTATTATTTTACAAGTAGGCCAAACAGATGGTTTTCATAAAAAAAAAACAGAGAATCAAAATCTGCTGAGAATATTACGAAATAATAAACAAGTATTTTCTGATAACTAAAGAGCCTACTTTTCTCTACATAGGTGCAAATATATTTTAGTGAAGTTATTGAAAGCTTAGATAGTAGGTAGTCGTTGAAGCCTCGTGGACTGCAATATCATTATAGTTGGAGCCAGAAATATGTAAAAGAGTACAAAGGCAGTAAAATACACGAGTGACTTATCAGTGATACAAATTCAGAAAAGAAAGTCATAAAATTACGCTAGCTTGCAATTAACAGCTAGCCATGCATGCCATTCAGAAAATAGGAAATCTAGATATTTAAAACATATACATTAATATATCCAATCAGAGTCACAACTTCTTTCCCAAATTTGAAACAAATCTTTTGATTGTTTGCCGAAGTAGTTCTCTAAATCTATACTATTTCATGTGCGTTTATCCAACAAAGTAGCGGAGAAATGAGAATTGTATTGATAATTGTGATGGATATCACTGATACCGTCAGTATACATAGTTAAGTTGAAATTTATTGTAAAGTTTCGGAGATAAAAAATTAGGTGCAAAAATTGTTATATGACCACCATTTTGAATATGTGTGTCTAAGCCTCTGAAAATGTATCAGTTTACATAGCCTGCCACAGTTATAATTGTTAGCAAAAATTTTTATAAATAGTTTCTTTTTTCTGAGATCACATAAATTAATATTGTCAAGTAATACTATTTTGCAAAATGACGGACAAAGGGATTTTTGTACTCATTTAATTGCATAAATATATACAGCTAACATGCAAAGTTTCATTGTAATAAATTTCATAGTTTCGACGATATAATATACAAAACTAAAAAAGCTATATGACTGCCATTTTTATATAGTGTCTGACATACCTAAATCCTATCTTTTGGCATTACCTAACCCAGTACTACATTCTTTGCAATAATTGGTAGTAAATTGGATAACTTTTTCCCGAGGTATGACATAAAAACGTTATCTATTCGTGGGGACCTATCTTTCAGAATGGCGGGGAAACTGGCTGTTTATACATTATCAATGCTTTTAAAAGATACTATCGGCATACAAAATTAGGGTAAAATTGGTCAATGTTATTGAATTTTTACAAAAAAAAAAATCGTACACTATTTGTATGACCGCCATTTTGGAAATAAGTACCAGTAGTCGGTGCTGGGTGATACTGGCTCCTAACGACATCAGTAATCTCGTTACCTAAGTCCCTCTTATACAGTTACACATGCACTTTCTCCACCCACCTAACGTCTCCCCCTGGAATTGTGCCATAATAGTCTGATAGCCTGACATTTTCCCCCTTTACAACCAACGCCCCCCCCCTTCCTTTTCCAGATGTGTGCTGTACCATTCTGGCGGGTTTCCGCTCCCTTCACCCTCGACACTGAATGTGTGGTACGATTGCTTACCCCCACCCCCCCCCCCCATTTTTTTTTCATTGCTCGATGACCTAGCCTTGTGAGACTGTCGAAAATGTGAGAACCTGTTTTGGAGCATATAAAGGACTGGCTACCAGGAGGAGCCTTGCAGGGAGAGGTACTGAGTTAGGAAGGGTACTCAGATTTCATTTTCGTAGTTGTATAATAATAGTATTTACAGATATTATCTCCTCGGCAGGTGGGTGACAAGTGAGGAGTATGGAAATGCACATTCAGTTACATAGGGGATGGGTGGGTGTACGGTGAATACCTGTAATTAAGAATAAGGTTATTTAATTAGCTTATTTAATCATGCAATTAATTATAAAATTCATTGATTATTTTATAGCGCAATATCATTCTTACATATCGCAATGAAAAATTCCATGTACTGACAGCGTACATATATCAATTATAAAGACTAATTGCTCATATTCTCCTTACCAATGCCAGATCTCAAATAACCACCATTTACATATATGATCATTTATAACCCCCACCAACATCCGCCATAATGCTTCGTGTTAAATATAAAAGGTGGAAATTATTTAAATATGTTCAGTATAATTTTGAAAGCTGTCGGTATCGCATTATGGAGCTGCGTTCTCAGTGTGACACATCGTTTATATTTGGCTTCGCTTTTGTTATTATTGTAATTGTAATGAAATATATTAATTTTATAATTACAACATCATCTTGTCGAGTGTACGACGAGTCTGCGTGCTATGAGAGGAACGTGAAACATAACACAACGAGTGGGATAAATTATATAATTAGATTATGTAATCGTATAGTTTTGGATTTACCCCATTTTCTTATTATGCGAAATCATTATTTTAATAATGCAATTGAGTACTTATTTATTGCGTATGCCGAGGTACTAATTGCAAATCCTCTGGTTAGGGCCCTAAACTACAAATTGACCTGAGATTGCATATATCCTTAGATTTTACCCCTAGCCAATTTATCAGATTCCCATCAGTTGCACCCTGTCCTCACACTCACAACCCCAGCGTGCAGGGCCTAACGTATCCGAATGAGAGCCACCAGCTGGGGGTAGGCAGACAATGTCCTTGCAACCGTCTTGTGTCTCCAGGGTTAAATGAGAAACGTGAAACTGGGAACTGAGAAATATAGCCGATATGGCAGTGCTACCTTGCAGGGATCACACTGTCTCTCTTCCTCTCTCTTATGCACTCCCTTTCCGTTGGCTTGTCGGAAAACGTCCCCAGACTGGACAAAATATGTTTATGTTAAATATGCCTGGTAATCTTACTTAATATAATTTCTTAAAAAAAATAAAAATAATTTATTTGTTTCATTTACGATTTACATTATATGACACGTGTATCAACCATTTATTTTTATTTTAAAAAATAATGTATATGCTCACACCAACAATATCGGAGAAGGTGTTCTGGCTTACTGCGGGAATATCCAATGAAGCTAACCCCCATATTGGAATGTGTTAATATATGTATATAATGAGAAAATTTTATTTTAAAAAATTATTAATAAATATATAAACCAAACAAATTCGGTTAATGCATAGCCAGTGATTTTACTCATGGTTATTACTTGAATGTGTCTGTGTAACATGTCGAAAAACATTAGGCTGAGGCTGCGGAGTAAGGAATGTACGATTGAGGAGATATTCTTTGCTTCATATCCCGTCAAGGACACATGCATTTCTTTTTCGTGTAATCTATAAATACGAGTAAATAGTATTCATGCAATGAACGAACACCGAGATTAATTTCGCCCTTAAATTCAGATAATACGAAACCATTGCTCATCTGACTGACTCAAGTTTTGCTTTTCATGTTTAACTTTTACACATGCCATGTTGTAATTATCAAATGCACTACAGATCAGGAAAACTACTCGCCTTTCTCATATCTTATTTCATTCTCTCAGAAACTCTCGGGGACACGATCGCTCTTATGACAATTTGCCGTACGTTATTGCACAACAAATGACTACCCAACCCACCCCTTCCTCCGACAACCTGAATTCATCTCTCGAAGGATAAATACACTCTCTGTGGTCCGAAAATTGCACAGAAGACTTCTTTGTCTAGTGGAAGGATACATATAGTCGTCTTCGAGTTTGCAATATCACAATCTTCCTTTTACATATAATTAATTGAAATAAAATTGTTATATTAAATATTTTTCAAAATATGAATTTTTTTTTTTCATTATTCCAAACTGTCACTAAAAAATTATATAAAACCCCTTACATTTACTCATATCACGCATTCCACAGATGTGCCTCGAAAACCAAAATGCAGATATTATTATTCTATGTTAAAAAATTAAAAATACTTTCGTATTAGCTTAGTTTAATCTTCTACATAAGCCAATGACAAACAAGAATATCAGAAATTGCCATCGAAGTTAACTTCAATTTAAATACCGTGATTCATCTCCCATCGACACTAAGTTTTGTTGTGATATACTTCGTCCACCAATCCCTGAGAAAGTTAAAACTTATTCATGGAGATATTCCTTATTTCAAACCCTGGTGATTTAGATAAATGTACACCATTTTACTAATTTGCTTATCGAGGACAAAGACAGAAACATATAGGGAGGAACTACTCGAAACATGTATGCGGAAAATTCTTAAGACATTATTCTTGACATCCCCATAGCATATTTGGACATCAAAAAAGGGATATATATTTTTAATTGTGTAAATAACATCCAGGCCAACATCATATAGACTAATACTAGAAGTATGCAATCATCTCTAACAGAGCTCCATCCAGAAAAATGGGCGAGCGAGTTGATATATTCTGCCTTCAGGATTGCTTACCACAGAGGCGTTTCAGTACAATGTGGAGACGTAAGTGCTGGCAGCTGTGTGTGGGCACTTGGGGGTTAGAGGATAACTACTTACAGATGTCATCGACAGGGCGCATGACTGGAGAATTCTCACTCTTTCTCCAGCAACCAACCGAGCAGGCCTGTCTCTGCGGGCCGTTTTTCTAAGAACTCTCATTCCGCCAGGGCATCACAAGCAAACAGATGATACATCCCCACCTCCCCGTGCATAGTTTTCACAAATGTTAACAAAATCTTACAAATTAAGGTATAAAAATATCTAAAAAGCTTTTTCATCATTTAATTTTTCTAACTCCTTAAATAATAAAATTAAAATGCATAAATAAATAACCTTAATTTAAATTAAGAATTCACCTCTCCAAAAAATGATACTTGCGATATGATTGATTTAGAATGACCAAACACTGGTAACATGTGAAGCATCATTTATAAGCTAAAAGTAAATATTTTATTTTCGCCATATACACAAGGTATCATTTAACAAAAAAAATAAAATAAAAGCAAAAATAAATAGATATATTTCTGTAATTGTTCAATTGTCCACTGAGGCTTCTCCTTTAGACACGTTTACTCCCATATATCGTTTCTACAGCTTCGCGGACCACAAGTTCCCAATCTCAAAACGTTCCATGGCGCGGCCCTTATGTTGCATTTTCCCACTATTTTACAACATCATCTTTCATATTACTAGTTAGCTTACGATAAATAAGGTTAGTTTAATATAACTTAGGTTAAAAAAGGTTACCTTAGGTTCATATCGCTTAGTTTCAACTCTGAATCGCCTGGAAAGTCTCCCGAAACAAACTCGCCCAGAACTGAACTGCAGCCAGTACAGCAATGGGGGACAGGTTCCAAAAGTTCTCCTCATGCAAAGAGAGGGTCATAATTGTCCCAACATATTCCAGAACGATAGAAAACAAGTTTTTACTGATAATACTGGACATTTTGTTAATGCTCTTGTTATTCAGGAGTAATAAATATTTGTAGATAATTTCCTATACTTTAGCCATGCAGTGGCTGAAGCTATACTTGTTCCTAGTATATTAGATATAGCCATTGTTCACGAACCCGGTATAGTTTTATGTAGAAGCTAAACATGCCTATGAGTTAGATCCAGCGGACATTATCTGGTATTAGGACATATGTCATTGGAGAGTTTTCTTTCGAGGATCAAGTCCACGTTGTCGTAGTGGCATTGGCGAGTGGAAAGGGGGGCAACGAGCTAAAAGGCTGTACCTCAAGGACCTTCGTCTTTGAATTATCAATTTTCTTAATCGACCGAACCGTCGTTGGGCGTCTCTTCAACGTGATGGTTTTTCACTACCACCGCTAGAAGAAGACATTCATGCTTTTCATAATTTAGCAAGTCGTCCCCGCCTGGTATTGTCTGGAAAGTTGACGGACTACGGAAATGTTTGTGGTTCTCCGTTTGTACATGGTTGACTGTAAGTGTGAAATTACAGAAGGGAGTTACGCTGTTGCCTGGCCGCAGCACAGTAGTCAGAAATACACCCAGCGGGGAAGCAGACGTATAGAACCTGCACATCAGCATTTTCGATTGGTAGGTCTGATAATACCATTTTAAAAAATAAGTTGCCTATATATATGTGTGTGTGTTTACAAGAGTGTAATGAGGACCAATAGATTTATTTATTGTAACATTATATATTATCGCGTCACTTTCTCAACTACATTCTTTACCTTCGCATGATTGAAAATGAAGTTTCTTGTCGGCTGTCTCATTCTTTAGATCGCACTTTTCCTGTCTGGTCTGGCCAAAAGGAATTCGGCTACATAGGTGGGTTATAATAATGGGTAAGGATTTTTGCATGACAGAGCATCGTAAAGAGCCAAGGACCATAAAGTTTTCAAGTGAAACCAGTAAATGTACGTTATCTCTGAAGGTGACAGGAAATAAGTCTCCAAAACAGAGTGGCTATGGAATGCAAAGATTCGAGTAACAGGAGTACCGAGAGAAACTAGTTAGCAGCCATTGGTTTTTATGTAAATATGTGTTGAGGCTAGTAAACAATCATTTAGAATACATGTATAAAACTATTGGACGTGGCAAAATTTCAATATTTTATGTGTATGACTTGTGTATTTTGATGACTAGAAATC
Organism: Dryococelus australis; assembly: GCA_029891345.1. Taxonomy (NCBI): domain Eukaryota; kingdom Metazoa; phylum Arthropoda; class Insecta; order Phasmatodea; family Phasmatidae; genus Dryococelus; species Dryococelus australis. The sequence goes on along the minus strand of CM057007.1, from coordinate 26,052,384 downwards.
TGTAACGACTGGAAAGAAAATCTTCGTTTCTTTATTGACTCTAGGACATGAAACTATGATATTTGAACCACCGAGAACTCAATGAAAAAGACAATGTAGACAAAAATTTTACATCAATATTTTTTATAATAATGAAGCCATTATTATCTCTATAGCTATTTAGTAATTGCTGATAAAACCGTACTGCAGATGTCATCACAACTGAAATATTCTCCTTATTCTCCTAAGAATAAGCAGCAGTAGTCTTATAGTTTTAAAGAATTCGTCAGTTTACAGTTCTTGATTACCTATATCCTACAGTTATAATACGCCAGAAAGAAAATGTTATTAACAAAATAATATTTTAACTATTTAAGGTTCGCAGCGATGCGTGAGTTCTGAAGTTGCAAATAATAAACAGCTTGAGCAGAAATTTACATTAGTTAAAAATAAGAAATGAACAATGGATGGCTCAAAGTGTTTAAAAAACACCGAGGGGCGAGGGGGGGGGGAGTAATTTCATAAGCTTTTAAAGGGTCATTTGAAATTCCGTACCTAATAAAACCCCTCATTTCGGCCATGTATTATTCACATTTGTTTAATGACGCCACACTGTCAAGCAAAATTCCATTAAAAATTCTTTATAGCATGGTGTACGGTGAACTGTTGCAATATATAACAGTGCTTTCTCACTCCTGTACACTGCTGGTGTTCATAGAAGGAACTAATAACCAAAGTTTCTTCCAGGCATAGGGTATCTCCAGGAGAGATTTGCTCTCCATAAAAAGATTACTGTCCCCTTACGGATTTTTTTAAAAATAAGTTAACTAAAAAAAAAAAAAAAAAAAAAAAAAAAAAAAAAAAAAAAAAAAAAAAAAAAGCCTCACTAAAATAAGAGAATCCATGGTTTTGCGGAATACTTGTCTGCCCTATTTGTATGGCATAGTAAATCAATAATATAAAGAATTTTCACTGATTACAGAGCAATTCTAGAGGGAATTATTTTTAGTAGTGCACAGACACATCGGAAAAGCGGTTGTGAGGGGAATATTAAGGTTTGAACTTGCCATTCCCGCAGTCATACTAAGGGACACACAAGACATCATGTGGTGTTACTGTATATTTTCGTACGTTACGTATATTTAATAATGTTGGAGATCACTGAATAATACTTTACAATATTTTTGTTATACGACATTTTTTTTGTGTAATATGTGTGGATATGAAGCAACACATGTTTGTATGTGTGTGTAAAGACTGACACGATTGCTTTGTAAACTAAATTATGGGAAGAGATGCTTTATCTACCAACGTAGGCATCAAATTTTCTACATGACCTCTATCCCTCTGTAAGCTAACCTAATTGAGAAATATTTCGACGGTCCTGGTAGTGCACCTCTAGATGATTTATTTACCGCCTCGAAAAAAAAAACACACAATAAGAAATACTGGTACTAGCCACCACGGTGCTGAGATAAGTTGAACATATTCTCACCACTGATGAGCAAACCTGCAAGGTAGCAATTACACATGTGGTGTAACGGGGACATCAGCACCAGAAATATGTCTCAGTGGCTGATTACTATACAACCAGGAGCCGGAAAGAGCAAACATTGTCGTATATCGCGGCATCTCACAAGCCGTCTAACAGTTCTGCAAACCCTTAGTCATTCTTAGGCTGCAGCACCTTTCTTGTCCCCGGGCACAGATTCTTATTCTACTTGCGACAATTCGTTTTTCTCAGGACCTGCAAGCTCCGGTATTGAAAACCTGATTCCTGCAAGAGATGATATAAATCTGTGAAAGAGGCACGTAGAATGGGAGGAATCCAATGGTGTTGCTCAAAAATTTGCATATAGTAGGCTTGACAGATCCTCCTATTTTCTCCTTGACTGTGTTAGCAGGGTCAAGGTTGCTATCAGTTCGGGTGTACTTACTATACAGACCTTATGGTATCGCATCGTAATTCAATGAGTGTGTATGATAGTTCCACGTGTGTTAGTGGATATCCATCACATGATCCGTCCTGTTGGACTATATACCAACAAAAACTTAGAGTAATCGGAAAGCTTGATTACATGTAGCCGGGTTAAATTGGAGAATGAGCTCTTACTTGAGCAACAGATTAGAGTTAAATTTAGTCAGGGGCAATTTTTATAGCACGTAATTTCAGGGCCTTAAAAATAATTCTTATTCTTATCAGTAAGTTCTATGAAATCAGCGACTTTTATGTGATATAACGTTTTCTGACGAGAACGATTTCTTGCAGGTACGATGTATTCTTCACGCAGAGACTACATGATTGCATCACCTGGGATTTTGCACTTCTTGTGTAAGTTGACGGGTCTGGAAACATACAATGTATCCGTGGTTCGAACACGTGCAATGAAGCCTGCCATAATCTTGAAGAGATCTGTACTATTTTCTGTTTACAGTGTAATTATCTTACTTTTTCAAACCATACTTTGGGTGTATAAAATGTCTGATTATATAGAAGGTAGAGCTGAAGATGGAGCATCAACGTGGTCTTCTGCATCATTTATCACATCGTTTCATATCGTCACCTTGACCAGTCTTGTAAGCATGTTCTTCAACAGCAACTCTAGGAAGGAAATAATACACATAATCCTGGATGTGGGCGAGGAAGTATTGCCCAGTCACGACAGTTACGTTTTCTGGGGGTGCAACCCTGTGGGGTGGTGGAAGGTGGTACACATTTCTAATTATTACTCTGATTGAAGTTTGTAACTAGACTGGGGAATCATAGCCTCCACCATTTGCTGTGGCTTGTCCTGAGGGGATCAGGTCACACATTAATTAGGGGGATTAAGATAGCTAGATGGATAGAGCACTCCGACATACAAAATACTACTTTTATTCAACTCTTAACATCATTCACAACCCTTACATTGATTACCTATTGGCGTTACTTTACAAACAGGAATAACTATATCAATTTCGGCAAGAGTTATTAGTAAGTACGCTAAGGTGCTCGTTGACTCGGGTGGAGTCCGAATTAACGCCACGAATATCCCCAATACTTCACAACCTAGGGCGCCTTACTGGAGGTATATTTACCCTGTTAAGTTGCGTCGATGTCTACGGACAGACCCCCTCGACGGTGGCAGCAGTCGGGTATCGAAGTGGGACCACGGGCCTGGGGGTCCTCTCTTGGAGTCGTCCCCCGGGGAGCTGGATCAAGATGGCCACCAGCCGCCATTACCCTAGGCTTATATAGGAATTACCCCAACCTTAATACCTTTCCACAACGGAGGTGTTTTTATAACAGCCGGGCTGGGTTGTCGAGGTCGTGTCGTCCTGCACTCTCTCATGTCGCCTGCCTGCCCTGGCTACTGGCGACCACACCACTGTGCAAAATTTTGCGCCATTCACGTGAATAGCTCATGAGGTATAAAATATTTACTTAATTTTTCACATATAGTTGTCTCCCAGACCGCCGATTGAATTGGCTATTCCCAAGTAAATACTTTCTTCAGTTCATGTTAAGATACTAGGTTTGGCTGGAGCTGGTCGACCGAGCGAGGTAGCACAGTGGTTATGCTTTGGACTCGCATTCGGTAGGTCCTGGGTTCGAATCCCGGTTTGGCTATCCTGACTTCGTTTATCCTTGGCGATACATTATCCAAAATAGTGCATTATTATATTTTTAGGGCGATGCCTACGAAGACTGCATGCTACAGAATATAAATGCATCACCTTTAAAGATAGAATTTTTAAGAAAAAATCGTTCTACGTGACATTTCTCAGAGAATACCGATACATCAAGAGATCTTGCACATTTTTATATTTAATATTGTTTATAAAATTATCAATAATTTTACCTTTTGCAAAATAATTATAAATAAGTATTGTTACATGGGATGCCTGACAGACGTATCTGAGTTCGTGAGGGATGGAGGTATTAATAGAAATAAAAGAACTACATTTTATTTATAATTTATTCACTCCGCTATTATTTACAGCATTAAATTATCTGTCTTCATTTTTACTCTTTTTATTTAACAGTCAGCGGAATATTTAATGTCTGTTTCAACTCTAACTAACGACCTTCTTATTTGTCTCTTTTGGTTACAGTCAAATAACTCATACTCATTATTAATAAATGTTCATTCTATATTTTGCCATCTTTTATAATGTATATCACTCATGCACCTAGTCCAATAGTCTCTATCTAACCTGCCAGCCGAGTTATTCGCTGCTTGATACTCGCAGTCGCAGACTTCCCTTCCGCTGCTCACTTCTCTTGCCGCTCGTTCTTCTCTCTCTCATGAACTCAGCCACTCGTTCACTCACCAACTCCATCTCAACTCCCCGGACCGGAGGCCTGTCGCAATATTTCTACCGTTCGCCCTTGACCATCTGGAATGTTCGAGTCACCCTGTGTCACGCTGAGAGAACGAGGTCAGTAATCCAGAGCATTCTTCAGATAAACGCTGAAATCAATACAACGATAGTCAGCAGCGTGCGCCGAAAAAAAAATGACCGTGTCGGCCCGCTTTTTGTAACTGATACGCCACCACCGATCTATCGCTCACGCTGCCGCCGCTATCATATAACGACTCTCTGTCCTCTTCGCTCGCTCGTGCGGCGCGGACCAGCGACACGTAACAATATATTAACATTGCAGTATTCTATGAGAAAGTTGCGCTTAATATTTTGGTTTTAAACAGTTATCTTTGAAACTGATGTTTCAAGACAGAATTTCGTTAAGTTTAAAATTCTGTGGCTGCAAACTTGGTAGGCTCTGCTATAGAATTATAATGCCTCTACAAGGCTTTAAAAGTGATATGAGTTTGACACAATTAGGCGTAATGGTACAAAGATTGTAAAGAAGAAAGAAGAGTATGCGAAGAGCAACGGCACATTGCATTAGCTAATCTTTCCTCAGAAAGTAGATTAGAGCCAGCTCGTATATGCATGCATGGGTACATACATGATGTGGCCAAAAGTCTCATGGCATACCTATTGCTGTAGGTAAGCCAACTCTCAACTTAATTATGGTACACGCCAGCATGAATTTGTTTGTAATCATCCGTTAGTATTGAGTACAGTAGCCACCGGTACACAATGTTTCATAAATATTTGAGGCGTTATAGCATTTTAGTGCAACGAAACCACTGAATGTACGGTTATGGAAACAGTGACAAATGACCCTGGAACTCAAACAGTTTTTTTTTTTTTTTTACACCTACAAATGTTCAGTGTGTTCACCGCGGTGACACGGCATTCACACACACGGTAGTATAGTTCTCGCCATACTCGCATCGACATGGGCATGCCGATAGTGCCTACCACTGCGACGATCCACTCTCTTAGGTCTGCGATATTATGCTGCAGCTGTAGGGAGTATACCCTGTCTTTGATGTAACCTTAAAAAAAAAAAAAAAAAATCACACGCTGTGAGGTCCGGTGACCTTGGGAGCCACAGCATTAGGTGGTGGCTGAGCAGTTAGCCTGCTCACCTCCCACCAAGTCGAACCGGGTCCAATCCCCGGCCGGATCACTCCCGGATTTTCGCATGTGGGAATCGTCCCGGATGATGCCGCTGGTCAGCGGGATTTCTCGGGGAAACTTCCGTTCCCCCCCCCCCCACCCTTTCATTCCGGCACTGCTACATACTCATCTCAGTCACCCTCATCGGCTCTCAAGACCTCGCTGTTAAGAGCCGCCCAAATATCTTCAGTCACTCATTAGGTGCTGGTGATCTTCAGGTGGAAGTCCTATCCATCGTCTGGACAGCACGTTGTTCACGTGGTGACGAACTTAGTGGAAATGGGAGGGAAAGCCGTCTCGTCGAAAAACGTTACTAAATTCTAATATATGTGCGCCACGAGACATGGCAACTTTAAACTTACAAACATACCATCCAAACTATAGGCAATGAAACTTTGGCAAAATTAACTGGCGTATAGATAGAAATATTAAAAAGATCATTCTCAACTAAGTAGCTTGATATTTATATTGCTATAAAGTCCAAAATTTACACAAATGAATCAAAAGAAGGTCAAATATAGACCCCGACTAAAAGTAACATCGGCAAAAACTTTTCTCCTTCACATTATTTCATTTCTCAATAATTATCCGGCAAGTACTAAAAATTCATAATTTTTAAAACGCCGATTTGTAGGCAATGCATGAATTTCTGCTAACACGCGCCATGCTCTAGGACGCCTACACTTAGGACATCAAGTATATTTTATTTTCTTGTGTTCCTTATCGAAACGAGGAAACACTTTTCAACGCAGACTCAGCAATGGACATTTACCCGAGGTTAGGTTAGTCTTATTGTATATTCCAGATAAAGGGTTTTCTTCATGGATAATATGCATAAATGTTTCTCACACATATTATAAAGTTCGAAAAATGTTTGTAGCGGTAAATTCCACTCTTCTCGGGGCCGCGCCAAATACGTGATGTTGGGGTGGGGAGTTTTGCAGTAAATTGAGACACCTGTCTTAATCGTCATGAGACTGTACACTTTATTAATGCGTAGGCCAAGTGAAACTGTAAAATTATTAGAAAAGTAATATATTTCACGCATTTCCACAAATGTCTGACCAACACTTTGTTATTTAACGTAAATACATGGAGCTTATCTACCTCTGCCCTTACCAACTTCGCCTGGCACTTGCCAATTGAAATACATGCAGGTAGATAGTGGTAGTGACATTTTTCAAAGATTGATTTCAAAAGTTCTCAATTACCCGTGAACAGCCTGTAATACAGTATGGTGTTAGAACGTTTCTGCCTTCGTCTAATATCGGCGTCTTATTGGGCAAATTTACTGGAAGCAAAGCGGTGTCCACGTAGAGTGCGCAAATACATACTTCACTAGGTATTCTAACCCAGGAACCCTCTTCAGAAAACCTTGCCATGGAGGTCGGCATTATGAGTAAAAATTCGATAATAATTTTATACGGTTAAAAATTATTGAGTGAAATATTGAAACAGCTGTTACTTAATGGTTCATTAATTTACAAAAAAAAAATCCTAGAAAGAAGAAGTCTAACCCTTTTAGAATTACGTTAATTTGTGGTTCCAGGTACTTAGGCCGACCCAGCACTTGTTTCGTTAGAAAAACCAATAAACTGTAAGCCCTGCTTTCGTTTAGTGATACGAATCTGTCATAGCCTATACCTAGATACATACAAAATTCGCGTTATTTTTTTTTTTTTGGCTACACGCTGTCGATGCTGACTGGCAATGAAATTAGTAGTTGTAATATGAGAAGTCTGGTGCAGGGACTCGGGGCCCAGGAGCCAAGGAGCCGGCCGCCATCTCGGATGGCAAAAATTCGCAAAAAAATGTGTCCAGAAAAGCGCTGAGCGGCCATTTTGGAGCAGAATTTATGCTCTATCAATCTTAACACTGGCTAGAAAGATGGAGGTGATGATGCGAAAGTGCGGGCTAGCAAGATGGCGGCTGCCAGTTTGCGCAATGTGGCTGAAAGTGTGCAATCGAGGCAGATGTTCAGTTAGCTTGTCGCAGTGGAAATTTGTCAGCAGGTCGGTCTCACGAGAACTGTGAGGGCAGGGCACCATCTGAGCTACCACGCTAAGTTGAGATCGAGGAAGGAAAATACATGTCTTATGTTTCTGCTGCGAAATTGAGTGGTTTGAAGTTGTATGCTCATACTTGTCGTGTTTGGTGTTATTGGTACCGTTACGATTGCTAAAACGAATAGTATGCAAGAGTGCACTATCTCCACCACATTAAATACAGTTTAAACCTTCAAAAATAGTTGTGACGATTAGATGAAATCGAAATGAAAGACATAAAAACGGATTGAAAGTTTGTATCAGTGGCGTTTATTCCATAGACGCAAAGTAAGCAATGCTTACCCTCTACTTATTGGAAATGTTTGACCCTTTATAGTTTCCGCCTTAACTTTAACACATTTAAATCTGAGTTTCCCGATTCCGATTCGGGAAACAAGAGTTTTCGTAACTCCCCGTACTGTACACGCATAGTGCTGCTATCTAGTAATTATTTCCACAAACGGGAGCGACTGGCGATGAATCGAACTCGCAAGTAAGCAGTCGTAATATTTGTGTCCTCCAGCCCTCATTTTCCCGTGGAAAGTGGATGAAAGTGTTTGGGAAAACGGGAGTTTTCTTATAATTTGTAATATGCTCTCTAAATAATACCCACTTTAATTATTAATAAATTCGTTTAGTTTCCGTTTTATAACTAATGTTAGGTATTATAAAATGGCAAGTACATGTTGAGGGTAGCAAAGTTGGAAGTTGCGTTTGTTAGTAGAAATTGAAAATTGAAACACAGCCCAGCACTAGCAAATGTTATCTAAAACACTCAAATAGGTGGGGGGTGGTGGTGTGGGGGGGGGGCTATTATATTGCTTACCCTGTAAAAAAACTCACTACACGCCACTGGGCTGTATGTTAATATTACCTCGTAAAATGGCGTTTCGAAAGACGAAATAACTTTTAGAAAGTATTTTGTATTAGTTTTATTCGTTATTCGTTGTTACTTTACTTGATACACGCTGTTTAACGGCCATTTTTAAACGATGTTCGACGGCCATTTTACACGCAATTTCATTGATATGTCATAAAAAATAATTAGAGACGGAGCAAGTTGCTCAGACGTTTCACTGGCCCATCAGTCAAAACATAAACCACTGAGGAAACAGTGGAAGAAATGACTGACGAATCAGTGGGAAAAGTCACTGAATCAATCAGTTTTTGCACTGGTTCATCAGTTACATTCACTGAAGTGACTGTTGTATCAGCCAGATACGCTCGACTGTTTAAAACAGTGAAATTATCACCGATTCAGATTTAGAGTGTACGAACCAAAATAACGTTCATCTGCATTGTGTCGCAATTGTACCCGCAGGGTCCGAATTGACTGCGCGTTACAATTGCAGCGGATAATTAATCACTGTTACTCTCATCAGAGACATCTTAATTGACTTTTGCCTACTGAATTACAACACCAGCTACTCCTGCGCGAACTGAGAGACCACGACAAACGAAGAAGTTCCCCCAAGGAAAAAAAACGATAAGCGCATCTGCGTTTCCTTTCTCAGTACACCTGAGTAATGAAAAAGCTATTCAGAAGGGTATATCTTCTTTATTCTCTTCTATCCCATTTCTTTTAGTTATCTTCGTTCCGTTTTTTTTTTCTCCTTAAAGGAAACCATTAGTGGAAGCAAAAGAAGTTCCCTTTTCTCCGCGGAGTATTAATAAGGGAAAAATCCTGGAGGAAACATCTGACTCCGTAGACGTGCTGTTATTTAAAGTCTTGGCTTGGATATTAGTGCGGTAGAATGTCTGAAAGAAGCTAAAAATAATGCTTCCTCCTTTATTCTATACTAAGGCACGTTTTGAAAATGGTAAGCGAGGATATCTATATTGTGTGTCATTTCGAGATACGGTTTTTGTAAAATGCCAGTAAAACCCCTGGGAAGAATTTATCAGATTACTTAGTATTGTTAAACTGCGCTAAAAATGATATTACTGTGGCGCCACAAAATCTAAAGGTGCCTTTAACTGTCAAAATATTCAAGCAATTTAAACAATATTTTAAACAAAATGTAGTTGAACTTTAATAATACATTACCTTCTTAGTATTGTACACATTCGTCTTTCGCCAGGTTACTCACCAAGAATACGCGTAAGTCTTAAGTCAACCATGGAAGTTGAAATAAAATGGAGTATGTAGTAAATTTACTTCCAAAAGGGTCTGGGCCACTCTCCTGCAGAAAGATAAATTGAGTTCCCGCTGCTTTCGTGAACAAAAAATTGTACGTTTCTAGGCGCACGTAAGTGATTTTCCACAAGACGAACAGTCATTCTATCTCATAGCTCAGAAAATTAGTACACACAGATAGAAAAAAAACGAAGTCGTTCCTTTGATTTCACTTTTTCAAAATTCATTAATAGGGCAATTGTATTGAGGTGAATTACAGTAGTGGACAATGAAAACAGCGCCCCCACGCAAAAGTCGCGCAACAACGACGAAACGATGTAAATAGCGAAATTCGGTACGCGCATGATCCCATGTTGGCTCTTTTGCATTTGACCGCACACCAGGCAGTTGCGTTGTAATCGCCGACCAGCGGTCCTAGACATGGCCTTGAAGTCGAAGCCGCATTAAGGCCACGATCCTTCATGTCTACAGCTTTTGCGAGGATTAATTTTTTGTACCCAAACGGGAGCCGACATTGTAAAATCCTCTTACAGTTTTGTTACAACTTGTTTTAGTATGTAGTTTAATTTTTCCAATACAAAAAAAAAGTGTATGCTTTTATCCAATTAATTGACGAACATTTTGTTTATTTAATAACTGATTTTAATTATACATTTTTCGGGTTATAAAATTCGACTACATAATAAAAACAATTGGTAAAAAAAATTGTAATACGATTTTACAATATCGACTCCCGTTTGGGTCCAAAAAAAATAATTCTCGCAAAAGCTGTGGAAATGAAGGATCGTGGCCTTAACTCGAGAAATACGTGACGACGACAAGCAACCATACAAGGCGAACCGGCTTCGATTCCTACCGCGGTCGCTACCGGATTTTTCTCACGTTGAAACGGTGCCGAACGATGCCGCTGGTAGGTGGGGTTTCCTCAGGCATCTCCCATTTACTACCACCCCTTCCATCCCGGCGCTGCCCCGTCCTCACCTCGCGTCGCCCTCATCGGCTCTCGAGACGTCGATGTGAAGAGCCGCCCACATCTCTTCACACGCTCGCCCACAGGGCGGAGAAGAATGCAAGGAAGAAGCCAAAGATGTCGCTTTAAACTCAGCTGACGGACTGACAGCTGAAAACCGCAAGGGTCGTAGCATCGCCCTATAGCGAAGTGAAGATATTCGGGTGGCTCTTAACAGCGAGGCCTTGAAAGCCAATAAGCAGCGCCGTATGGCTCACCACATGGATCGTCCGGTCGGTACTTCCCGATGCTGTTGGAAGCAGTGGTTACATGAAGGCACCCACACACGGAGGGCCGGCACAGAAGGACGGTGTCGTCTGTAGGCTATTCACGGCAAATTGAGCACTTTCGAAAGCCCTCCCATTTGCAACGAGAGTCCATGAATATCTTTTATTTAACTTCCTAGTGCGGTGGAATATACACACTGCATAATATTACTTACATTGCAACACTTATTTAGAAGGGTGGTTGAAAGGTTAAATATGGCTGAAAGGAAAAGGTAACTAACTAGGGCCTCAAAAGTGCTCACTTCACACTAAATGCGGAAAACTAATATACTCTATATGTATACGAACAGACAACACACCGAAGACAACCAACGCAGGCTAGTTATCTACTTACACAAATAAAACAAACACAACGAAGAAACTCGCACAAACACAGTAGTTTTTCTAGAACCGACACAAGGCGACGTTTCGAGAACTGCTATCTGTTCCTGTCTTCAGGCAGCGACGCACACAGTCCGAGAAGACAAGCGCGACTGATGAGGAGAGAGAAACAACAAACATTGGTTTATATAGCATTTAGCTTCATGTCCTCTTTTATTTGACTCGACTCCTTCACGGAATTTTCTGGCTTTGTGTACATATATTCTTGACTACAGCATACCTGGCTTGAATTATTTCGTGTATGGTAAAAACTGCTGTGCTCGAGTGAGTCTATTTGTTGTTTTTTCCCATTTTTGTTCCTACTTATTTTGTCAGTGTTGTCCTAATTTTTTCAGGCAGATTTCTATTCCGTGTTGTTTTTTTATGTATTTTCTGTTGGTTGTATATATTCATATATTTTTCGTTACTGGTTTCTGTTCTGTTTTTTTTTTATTCTATTCCCTTTTGGAATTTTCTAGTGTTGCATACATATATTAATTTTCTCGTCCATAGGTTACTTGTCTTATTTAATAATCTTTTGGTGTTCAGTCCTGTTTTTCTCATGACAGACATCTGCATCGCAATGGCGAATGTCAAAAAATCTCCATCTAGTCATTCATCCCCATTGTACTATTCATTCAAAGATCACAAGCATGTTTTGCGAAATTCTACTGGTTTACTAAAAAAAATACCTGGATTTCAAATACACTGCAAAGCAGTTTAAACGCCAAGTAGACTGGCCCCTTAATATAGTACTAATGTGGAATATTTTCGCTATAAAAAAGGTGCCTCTAAGAACAGAGTAAAGGTAACGAAATGTATGTGTCGCAGAAAAAAAAAATCTCGCAAGAAAGTGGCACCAAAACATAGTAAATATGTGAGACGGTGCACAATGGGAAATATTTCTGGGTAATCACTTTGCATTTCATGAAAATACCCTTTTTTTATGAAAGAATTTCGTTGAATAATAAAATATCAGTAACTCGCATCATATCGTTTCTACGGCTTCTGTTAAGAGTGGGATGTATCTGCACGTCCAAGGTCAAGGAGAGAGGGAGCGATACGGGCGACACTAACGCGCACGCCTAGCGCCTCATCGCTCCTACGCGCAAGGCGTGCAGTGTTTCCGTCGTGACGCTGTACCGTGCAAATTAGATACACGTAACAGTGGGGTTTTATTACACGCGATGAAAGACCTCAGATTAAACTACGCTCGTATCTTTGTACTTTTCTCTGGTCGCTTAAGAAAACTGCATACACAAACTTTAAAAATGCAATATTTTACCATATTCATGAGATTTTTTTTCCTCCAGGAATACACTTAATATGATAAGAGTAAAAAAAACTGGGCATAGGTAATTGTTTTTTAATCTTATCTGACAAAAAGTCGTATTTGCGGAACATTTATTTACCGAGATACGCGTATTCGCGGTAACAACTATTTCACAGAAAATGTTTCAGTCCATCCTACTCTTAAGAAACAGCTTGTGTAACGCGTATCTACAGTAAGTAGATAGTTTCCAGAATTCTTATAAGTAGGTACTAACTTGGAAATTTTACTTAATTTCTTACTTACCTGAAAATTGTGTTTTTTAGCATGTAATTCCTTGAGTTTACTTTTCCACAAAAGAAGTCAGAGTTTCATCACATCTCTTTCGGACACATCTTGCCCGAAACACACTCAACGCACGTACGGATGGCCATTCTCCATCTCTCTCCCTTCTCCCAAAATTGTAACAAGATTTCTCCATCTCCCAAGAAAGTTGTCTGCCTTTTTTTTTTTTTTTTTTTGCCTCTTGTTTCATCCGCTACAGCCGTAGGAACTGCTACAATTACGAGAGAAAATGCAATAGAACTAACAGAGTTGCCATGTGAGCACGTTGAGTTTGTTTTATAATGCCCGGTTGCACCATCAATGTTCGAAACTCGATCCGAGATCTAATCTGAGATCAACACAGAAAACTATCACACCACTCGAGTTCAGAGCTGGACTGGATATCGAGATGAAGTTCATTTCCTACCGTCAAAATTGGCGGTTCCAAATCTCGATACGAGATCAGCAGCCATCGTCGAGAAATGTAGTTTGAAAATACGTCAACAGATAGAACTACGTTCGATTGTTTTCTTGAGAAATTAAAACAACATTATACGCACTTGAATATTATTCAGTAAAATTCTTACAACAATAATTCACTTAAAACATAAAAAAATCGTACATCTAGTTCTATCTATCGTGAAAAATACGCCTACTTCCATGACGTCACATATTAAGAACCAATAGCAAAATTTGTCTCGTACTTAATCTCGAGCTCTCACTTTGGAACCAAGATCAACGAATCGGAGATCCAGAATCATGAAATTTCGTTGGAGCAACACTTTTATGTCAAACTGGATCCTGGTTCGGGACTAGGATCATTCGATCTCGGATCGGGGAAGATGTTGGTGCTATCGGGTATAAGACGCCTCGCTAGTAATGTGAATAAAAAATGAATATCTAGGCATGTTTCTTGCCGAAGGAAAAATTAATCACATGGCCTACATATATATATATATACATACATACACACATACACACACACACATACTTGTATTTTAACGAGCGACGTAGCACATTGGTTATCCACTCTGCTCACATCCGGCCATTCTGATTTCGGTTTTCCAAGGCTTTCCGAAATTGTTCCGTGCGAATACTAGGATTGTTTCTTTATACAGACCATGGCCGATTAATTCTCAATTCCTCAGTAAAGCATTCCCTTTTGTTCGCACTCTAAAATCGAAACAGTTAAAGTTGCTGCAAATCAGCTAATTTTACAACAGATCTGTTGAAACTGTTGCACTTGAATCAGTAAAATTCTACCGACAAATTTAGTTGGTAGTATTCACTGTTTAAACTGTGATTTCTGCTATAGGCTTTTTTTAACGGTAAAGTGAGCACTTTTGAAAGCCCTCTAATTTGGAATAACTGCCGATAAATATATGATGTTTCATCCTTAGACGTTAAATTCCGAGTGCGGTGGAATATAGACACTCTGTGTTTTACTTACCTGACAATATTTTTTTTTTAAAAAGCTCGCTAAAGGATGAAAAATAGCTTATAGAAAAAAAGTACCTAGTACCTCAAAATGGCTCACTTTACCTTGAACAGCCTATAATTACGTGTGAATTGCTCTGACCTGGCAGTGAAACCTCACTGCGTTCCACCGATTAATCATCACCAGTAGAAAACAGCTTATTAACTAATGTGCCAGTAAAATAATTCTACCGATTGAAATAACTGCTTCAAAGTTCAGGGACACTCAACCACGAAATAAAAAGTAACACCCTGGCAGGAAAATGATAGTATGTAAACACGATTTGATTATTTCAATATATAACTGTTAGAACTATTATTTATTTTAATTACTATTTTCACCGCAACGGAATTTCTCATTAAAATGCAGTCTCAAAAAATAATGGTTATGTACGACAAATTTAAAGACATCAAGTTCAGTCAAATTAAAATATTAAATGGCCTGATCTACCTAAGCTACACTGTTAAAAAAAAAAAAAAAAAAAAAATTCCTTCATGTTACAGAAAAGTGCCGGTAAAATTGTATTCAGAGGTGTCCGTAAACTCTCCGTAAAATTACGGACACATTGACTTTCGAAAACGGAATTTCCGTAAAATTCACATAACTTCTCCGTTAATTCCCTTGTTAGTTTTCTGTACTTCTAGTTTAAATAACTTTTAATATCGATTTAATTTTAATTTTCATTATGTGGGTGTTCTCACTGCGTATAAATATATATTTGAGAAAGATAAAAAATTTTACTCTTGAGCAAGGTTTGACCTCGAACAAAAAAGTTGCAAGCTCACGACCGTAACCTATTGTAAACAATGCTCACGTGGTGAATTTGGCATAACTTTAGAATTTCTATATTAGTCACATAAGCACCTTTTTTAGTTTCTCTTAAAGTTAGTGTATTTTAGGTGCTGCTAAGTGTTACATACGCCTGTTGCTATTTTTTAATATTCGAAAGAACTGGGGTTAGTGACGTGGATAACCTTAACTGCCGCAGAAACGATAATTATCTGGTTACCGTGGCAAAGGAAGTTTCGTGTAGACTCGGCATTGTTCGTGCCCGAAACCCGACGTTATGGGAAATACGGAGAGATTTTCCGTATTCTGTATTAACGCACTTAACTCAGTTTTTTCGTCATTACGGATTACTTTACCGTATGTTTACTGTGCATATTCGTAAAAAGTTCCGTAAATATAAGGACAATTTTAACAGTGTAATGATACATCAACTTTATACGTGGGAAAATGCCCCATAAACAGATTACGATGAGAACCACTCGATAGTGAAATTTAAATTGATTGTTAAAGGGTGCACATAATTTTATTCAAACCTTTCGGATGGAGAAAGGGTGAACCAACCATTTGTGTCCTCTCCATATACTGCAAACAATAAATGCGATCATTCAGGGTTCGGCGATAGTCAGGAGAACATTTTCATTTGTGCGAATTTCTGCTATACTACATACAGCATGGTCTCGAAGCGCCAGGCAGCTAACGACACTCTGTTGCCCCCCTCCCCCCCCCACACACACACACGGCTGGACTTTTTTACTTTTTCAGTCAGTTTTCCGAGCCAACCCATAAATAACACCTGCTGTGTTTTGGCCAGAGAAGCTCTATCGCACGCGCTTTTGTGTGCCGCTGGATTTTTTTTTTTGTGCCGCGAAAACAGCATGAAATGGTTTAAAGTGGCTATTGTGTTGTTCTTCACATGCGTGTAGTACTCGTGGCCAACACAGGATGGGGAAATGTTCCCCTTTCTTTTTTGTTCACCCCCTCACCCCCCCCCCTTGCGTGGTATGTTTTGTTATTGCCACGTGTTGTTTGTCGCAGTCCATAACCGGTAGCGAGCTGTATTTTTTTTTTTTTTTTCGCTTTATCTTATTATAAACGTAGTAGTTTCATAATGCTTGAGCAACGATCCTTTTTATCTCCTACGGGGAAACGATGTCGTATTTTGTTCGGCTGTTCCCAGAGTTCAGCTATTCAGATTTTTAAGTGTCAAACCATGTTCTGCTTTATAACATACACTGTATTAAATAAATATAGCTAAGCGGACGAAACTAAAATACAATGAACCAGGTTGTACCCTGTTTACAGAATATTACACAGACAATGTAGGTCGCGTATACAGCAGTTATGGCCAGTTAAAACGGCATCACTCTTGCGCCAGCCATGTTTCGCAAATCATTATGTTACTTGGAATGCTCGGAAAAAAAACATTACATCCCAAAGGCTTAAAAAATATTAAACTGCATTTAGTTATATATATATATATATATATATAATTTCTCTGGCTTTGAGTAGTTTCTGAATGTTAGTAATAAATTAAACGAATTTTTGAAAATCGACCAGTAATATAAATTTCCAAATAGATTTTTGCATTTTTTATTTTATTTATGCATGTTTTAAAAACTGCAAAAAAAAAAAAAAAACTCCTTTTGAGATATTAAAGTAAAAAAAAATTAATTGCAAAACGAAAAAGAGAATCATCTGTTATAGTTCAACAGCACTCCCGGTGCATTAATAATATACAGAATGGTCGACATGTCTTGTCACCCGCTGAAAAGATCTTGTCACCCATACATAACTATTAAAATCGCAATATAAGCAAATATATCATACGGTATTATAATAAACAGACGCATCAAGTTATCTTACGCATGCTGAATATCGTTTGTTCATGTCAGCATCGCCTAGCCCATTGACAGCTGTCGGTATAAATGGATTCAATTAAATATCCTTTTTTTTTTTTTCGTGTGTCTTAAGAGTGGTTTTGGAATTGGCAAGCTCGGATGCTAGTTTCCGCAGTGACTTCTTGGATGATCGGAGCACAGATGCCTCCATCGCCCAGGACCCTGCACGACCAATCAGCGGGCGCTCACGTCATCTTCCAATGAACCGCCACTCTGTTCCATTTCGGTACACCTATCTATTCGGTGGCAAGTCTTAGGACGGCATCATTTGAGTTCACCTTGTCTCGTGCAAAGTCCCCCACCTATAGAAATGTTTTTACGAGGGAAAATATTTTGCCAGACTGGTGTATTTCTGACGAGCTAATTCTTCCGCCGTAAATCGCACACGCGTTTTCGCGGCGCAAGACAGTATGCGAAGTTAATGCACCCATTCTTTAATTCTTTTTCAGCTTACTAATATTTTCTGGATTTATAAAATCCTTTTTTTACCGTTCTTTAATTCTTTTTCAGCTTACTGATATTTTCTGGATTTATAAAATCCTTTTATAATTACGTTTTTACCTCGTTTGATGATGTGTTGAAATATCTTTATTTAAGGCTTAAATTGTTATTATTTTTTCTTCTAAATTCTTGCTCGTTAAGTTGGCACAACAGATTATCTAACGTTGTCTCTCTTTTTTTATATTTTGGACTTGCAAAAACCTTTATTGTTATGGCAATTGACGCATTTGGAGTTAATTTCCCTCTTAAGAAATCTTGCCAATATTTAAGTGTAATATGTTTTTGTTAACCTTTATATTAAAATTAACATTTAACGAAAAAATTGACAAATAATATTTTTAATGTGGCAGTATTTTCTAAAAAAAAAAAAAAAAAAAAAAAGTCACATGGAATATCTTTTGTTAGAATGAGTTATTCTTAAAATTGGTTCACTGAGAGGGAATTTATGGCTGTAGGTTTGGTAGGCAGTGCCCTTAACATCGCCAATACAAGTTACTTTAGCCCTAGCCGCCGAATTCACATCTGGTACCCGTTCTTCATGCGACCCGTCAAGCACCGTTTTACGGCCTGCCTACATAACTTTGCCAGACAGCTCGGGAATATTACACTGCTGCGGTTTAGCGACCTCGCAAACGATGTGGTCGGACTCTACATTACATTTCACAATAATAATTTATTCTTGCAGGTGAAATGATTTTACGTCCCTAGTTCAGAAAAGGGCTATTTACGTTCTTAGGGTAGAAGAGTACATATTCGCCTTTTTTTTTTTTTGGATTCTATTAAGAAAAACCAAAGCGTTTTATACAACTGGTCGTTAATTTCGTTGGGATTAATACGGAGTCGGCGCAGGTGTACTTGTACGTTTTTCACGGTAAAGGGAGCACTTTTGAGGCCCTAGTTACTTTTTCCTTTCGGCCATTTTTTTCTTCTTTAACCACTTTTTTCAAATAAATATTGGCATGAAAGTAATAAACGCAGCGTGTGTAGTCCACCGCACTCGGAAGTTTGCACGTAAGGCTAATATAAATTATACTTATTCACTGTTATTCAAAATGAGAGGGCTTTTAAAAGTGCTCACTTTAACGTGAAAAGCCTTACATCCAGTTTTCAACCATAAACATGGCAAATAATTTCTATGGATAATCGGGAAGAAGTTTGAAGCCCCTGAATAAATTGTAGGTACTTTTTGTGAATAAATAACTTTATAATGTGGTAAGCGTTAGTTATTTTAATCATTTTCTTTTATCAAAATCTTGTGAAGATGCACAAAATCGGTACACGGATAAATACGTATTGTACGATTCTTGTTGCCAATTTAATTTAAAGGGAATTTGAATTTAACGAAAAAATACAGTACTAACTGCGTATGAAGACATACATTTCAGGGACAAAAAATAGTTTTAACAATCAGTTAAAAAACAATATTAGCATTCTGGTTTTAGTTAAAAATGTGTGGCTTATGGGTCATATTTTATTCCGCTATTACAGTGGCTTGTGTGAATATCCTTCCTCTAGCGTTATACTTTCAACAATTCCCTTTGTTTTTACCGCGTTCATTCTACCTTCTGTTCCCAACCAGCGCCATTTCATACTTCCCATTTCCAAATGCCTTCTTTTGTCCACTCAGAATTACTAAGGGAGATAGCGTGCGTTGGGGGGGAAAAAAAAAAAAAAAATTAAGTGTGGGAAATATGACCATTTTTCTTGGAAATTTCAGTAACCGTTTATCCTTCTGCGAGGCTATGTGAAAAACCACATTATACCTCAAATATGATAATACCGTAAAAACTTAACTGTGTTAGGCCCTACACATGACATGGTCACAATAAGTGTGAGATGTTCCGTGATATTTTTCACCGAAATTTATCTAAAGTTTACCAGCGATATGTTATGGAATATTCTTATTTACATCGTTGATGTGCAACATTTGATTCCCGTGAAGTATACAAAACAGGGAGTTACGAAAGAGAGAAAAAAAAACATTCAAAATATCAAAGAAAAAACGGTGCCAAATTACATAAAATGTAAATACTGACCCCAATTTCTGTGCAGGTCTTCCGAGGCAAATGCGAACAAGTCCACTTCTCCTACCTAAATTATATTTTTTCTGACCTAATGTAGTTTACTGCGTTCAGTTTCTTTCCGTTGAGTAGTGGAGTGTTATTGATAAGCCGTAGTTAGAATTCCAGATTTGCTGCAAGTGAAATGTATTAGTTGTAATTCCAGCGGGATAACTCTGGGAAAACACGGACAGGCAAACTGGTGGTTCGCTGGTGTTTGCAGCTAATATTTGTCATCGGGAGGTTTTCTCCGCGTTCGATGTCGAGAAGCTCGGGAGCCATAAGGGCGATACTGCCACGCGCATCAAGTGCGCCATCGCCTTTAAGGCGCAAGGCTCTGAACTGGCGTGAAGTGCTCCAGCAGCACTGTGTGTAGCCTACATATGGGTGAGTGAAGACATTTTGGCGGCTCTTAAAAGCGAGGTCTTGAGAGACGATGAGAGTTATTGAGGTGAGTATGGAGCAGCGCCGGAATGAAAGGGCGGGGGGATACGGGAGATCCCCGAGAAGACTCACCGACCAAAGGCATTGCCCAGCACGATTCCGATAACCCGGCCGGGGATTGAACCCGGTTCGTCTTGATGGGATACGAGCGGGCTAACCGCTCGACTACCGCGGCCCCTCCTACCTATGGGACGTTATGCTGTGGTCCTATTATTACATTCGTGGAAAGTCTGTATGATGTTTCAGTGCAGGGTCCTCGAGTAGTTTTGTACAGATTTGACGTGCACTCTAAATCTGAAACAGTGAAAATTTCACTGTTTCGATCGGTTCACAGTATCCGATTGATTCAACAGTCACTTCAGTGAATTTAACTGATGAATCAGTGAAAAAATGCCTGATTTCCTTCACTTATTATTTTAGTGACATTTTACACATATGACTAACTGATCAGTTAGACAGCGGGTGAAAATGGCCTTCAAACAACGTGCAAAATTGGCCGTTTAATAATGTGTTTCAAGTGAAATAACAACGCATAAACTGATAAAACCAATACAAAATACTTTCTAAATTTGATTCATATTTCAAAACACCAAATTATGAGGTAACATGAACATTCAGTTTTTCATTCCGTTTTTAGGTCTTTCATTTCGTTGATGTGATGTAATCATCACAACGCTCTGTTTGAAAGTTTAAACAACATGTAATATGGCGAAGAGAAGGCACTCTTATGTTCTATTCGTTTTAACAATCCTAACGTTACCAATCAATCCAAAAACTAAAATTAAGGGCATACAATTTAAAACTACACGCTTTCGATCAGCAAATATGATACACATATTTTCCTCTTTCTTTCTGACGACTTGGTAGCTCATATGGCAATGTAACGGTCTAAAAGTGAATTGGAAAGGGCGTGTGAGTTCAATACCACTCACTTGCGAGAAATTGTTTACTTTTTTTAATTGCGGTAAATTACACAATATAAATAGTTAACAATCAGAAATATGTTTATATCTCGTAATTATCTGGCTAAATTCAATTAAAACAATATTTAATTTGCCTCTGCAGTTGACCGTCACTTATTCAATCAGTGAAATTGTTCCAGCCTGTAAATATTTTGCCAGTCAACGTGTTAGGAATAAACTGTAATTTGGCGAGTGGCACATACCTCAATAGCAGGCCGAGCAATACGCTGCACGAATTTTCTCATATGGTCCCTCCAGGTTATAAACTGGCCGTGGCACCGCAAAACCTCATTTATGTTCTGGTCGTCACGGAGAGAGCACACGAGGTGGTCGCGACAGTCATCGATCAGCGTGGAGAATTGGTCAACTTTTGAAATGAAGAAATCCCCCTATGCCTGCATTTGAGAAGATGGATATAAGATGTACTCCGACCAGAGGCTATAAAAGAACGAGTCGTGCGAAACCTCCCATCAGTACATCACAGGTCTCCAAGGAGTTAACACGTGCTAGTGAGATTATCCTTTGCAGTCTCGGTTACGAGGTCGATCGCGATGGAAGATTTCTTGAACTATGAAGAGCCAACCAATTTCGAAGGCAGCATAACGAAGTTGGAACTCAATGCGTACCAGCCATTCCTGATCGGGCCGTACACGCTGCCATCGGAAGTTCGGATAGCGGTCCAA
Organism: Dryococelus australis; assembly: GCA_029891345.1. Classification (NCBI taxonomy): domain Eukaryota; kingdom Metazoa; phylum Arthropoda; class Insecta; order Phasmatodea; family Phasmatidae; genus Dryococelus; species Dryococelus australis. Next base: position 26,030,645 of record CM057007.1, on the reverse strand, counting down.
TACCAAGATATCTGTTCTCTTCCTTGCCAGTCTTTCCTGAGAATCATGGTCACCCTGTAGAAATAAGGTGGGTCCAATCCAGCATCGATGAAAATAATGAGTAATGGATTTCTTCACCTGATCGATCGCAACACCTACTTTCTCAACTGCGTCGAGGCGGACCAGTCGCGAGATGCAGGCATAACCTCAACGATCAAAAATTACCTTTCGCTCATACTGAATGAGCTGCCTGCAGCCAATATGGCAGGCTGAAGAATCAAAGATGGCTTCAGTGTTCCAATTTATGCCGAAGGAAGGTTCGAAGTATGTGTTCCGCTTTCCATGCTATTGGGATTTGCTGAAGACGACACACGAATTATCTTAAATTCGAAGCAGGAGCTGGTGATAACGCTCGCCAATATGCATTTGGATACCATAGTGGGTACGGGAGAAAATCTGGATGCAGTGGACCTGAGCCTACAGTCTATCGAATGGATGCTACCTCATGTGCAGTTGAGCACTGCAGAACGCCTACACATGTTACAGAACATGGAAGATTGTAAAAACATCGATCTGGCTTTCGGGTCGTGGAGTCTGGAGACATACCCCGGATTGCTAGCAAGCCAGCGCATTAACTGGATGGTGAAGACCAGCTTTGCTTCAGAGAAACTGAGGTACGTCATTGTTGTGCCACAGACCGGAAGACAGCAGAATGTAAGTGTGAACCATTCGCTGTTCGACACATGCCCAATAGAAAATGTCCAAATATTTTTGATTAGCGAAAGCTACCCATACATAGATATAAACACGAACTTTGCAAATGGACAGTACCTGCTTGCATATCAGATGTATGCTCAATTCCAAACTGCATATTATGGACACAACCAATCTCCGACACTGACCCCTGATATGTTCAAGAGTTTGGCCCTGCTCATGGTATTCGATGTGAGTAAACAGGACGAGCATATTATCTCCAATGTGATCGGCTGCAGGATCGAATTCACTACACGTGGTAATATTCCTGCCAACACGTACACATTTTGCCTGATACTTTACGACCGGCTTGTATCTTACAATTGCCGAGACAGGACCGTCAAAATACTGTCATGAGTGCAGCTGACTGTTCGTACACCATAACTGTTTAGTCGTCTTCGAGAATCGCCAGCTTCAAGTGGTGGGGTTTCCCTACCGGCCACAATTTCTGGGTCACCGAGGTTGACATCGGGGGGTGAACATCGAAGAAGATTAATAAACCTGTATATTTTAATATGTGTATAATAAACTTTATGTAAAAAAAAAAAAAATGCCATGTTTTATTAAAAAAAAAAAAAAATGTCCCGCTTTATATATAAGATTACAAATAATAAACATGATAATTTAAAGTACTTTGCAGAAATGGTCAGTGTCACCATTGGTAGAGGCCTATATCAAGTGACATAATGGATACTACATATGTATGTTGAAAAATGTAATCTAACATCGAGAGAGTTGAACAAAAGTGAGTATTTGTTGGAACGAATTTGGATTAGGTTTGTCGACTAAACACTAATTTGCCAATGAAAAACATTGGCGGGTGTCGAAAGTGTAACTCATACTTTAAACACATAAACAAATATGGCTATAACCTCGGGTACATAGGTGATATGAACATATGGTATATACTATGGTTGTCGCTCGAAGGTGAGACACGAACTATAAAACAAATGACAATAAAAATTCATGGAGGATTGCACCTAGTAAGATGGCTGCCTCCCGTAACATATAAACATAGATGGCTTCCTCCAGTAGCATGTAAACAAATTACGAATTAAATAATCAAGATGGCGGAATGTGTGTATGTGAAGGGAGTAGAGGCGAGGGAGTCAGTCGTCTGCTGGATTCGAACAGAGGTAAATAATTGGCGATGTAGTGGGAGACCTCAGGAAATGAAAGTTTTTGATTACCAATTCTTAAAGAGAAAAATTTCAAGGAAGAAAAAGAAATTTTGAGGAAAAAAGGAAATTTCGAGAGAAAAAAGGAAAAAATGGCCACCGGGGTTGATGACTATATAAATAAACACATTTTTAAAATAAAATTTTATAAAAATTAATTTTAAACAGATTTTTTAATTTTTTAAACAATTTTTAAATTAAATTTTTAATAACAAATTTCGTATAATTTTTAAATCGTTTTTTTTTTAATTTTTAAACGATTTTTAAATTAAATTTTTCGTTACAAATATTTTTTAGAATTTTTTCGCATTTGTTTGGTTTTTGGGGTTAGAGGTCACCGGGATCAAGGTCACGGATAAAAGGTCAAGGTCAATGTCATACAATATGGCAAACGGTGACGTAATAAAATGGCGGCCGGTGGAATCCGAATCCGACTCCCCAATCCCTTGCCCCAGAGTCAACGAAATCATACAACTGTCAGTGATTTTCCACTGATTTTAAGTGGAGTCATTTGCACTGATTCGAGTAGGTTTCGTTCCCCAAAGACAAATTTGAAATGTTATTTTAAGCTTAAAGTATTTAAAATGGTTAAAAGTGTTTCCAGAATCCTTTTCATTTACGAAAAATTATGTACAGAAACTTAAGGGTTGCATTTAAACACACAGAAAACATTTATCTTTAGTAACGTACTATAAAAATGTAGGCTCACGTCTTAAAGTCACTTTCAGGCGAGTCTCCAACGGAAATACTTAATGCCAGTTGAGCGCCTTGCGCATAGAGGCGATGGGACAAATGACGAGTGAACAAGTGTCGACCTTAAGATCTCGAAACGCTTCGAGGGGGCTGCGGTGGCTGAGCGATTAAGCCGCTCGCCTTCCACCAAGGCGAACCGCGTTCAATCATCCCCTGCCAGTTCACGCCTGATTTTCGCAAGTGACCCCGGCGACCGGTTTTCTCGGGGATCTCTCGTATTCCTCGCCCCTTCATTCCAGCATTGCTCCGTACTCAGCTCGCTGCACCTTCATCGGCTCTGAAAACCTCGATGTTAAGAACCTCCCAAATCTCTTCACCGACTCAAAATATTTAGAGGCATCGAACGCACAAAATAGCTGCAGACAGGCATACGCTTCAGTTGTGTCTCCCCACATCGACATGATTGTCCATGTCCACACACTGACAACCCCATCCACGATCACTCAACGCCATAAAGTGCTGCTGTGATTGCATTGAAAGCTGTGCGTAGCTGCTAGCCTCCCGAACGCCACTCTTAATATTTCTGCGACGTTATTTTTTTTTTTTTTTTGGAAGAGCATAGTTAACGGTGTCACGCAGTGGAGGTTTACTGTTTTGCGTCTGTTCAGACCCGGAGATTAAGGTTAAAGTAAAGCCACTGCCTATGAAGCACTGCACCAGACTATACAATGTGAAGAATTCATTCAAAAGTAGTACAGAGACCATGAGAATTGTCAGAAAAGTGCGATTTATGCTTTATATGAAAGAAGAATGTATCTATTTTGCAGCATTATAAAATATTTTACTAAAATATACTTTTTAAATGTAAAAAAAAAAATCTATTCGTAGAGTCCGCATTATTAACAAAAATTAAGCGCATTTCCGTTTTGGATGCTTCGGAAAGCAAAAGTTACAAGAAAAGCTTCTCCATTAAAGATCGTTATAATATTTACTGTGATCATATGAATTAAAATAATAGTAATAATGTATCATATCAATTTTATAAATAACTTTATTTACCTCAGTTTCAGCCATAAATGTTTGTGACAAATGGACGCACGTAAAATCAATAATAAACAATATTTCCTACATTATTATTGCCATTTTCTTATATGCAATAATAGTAAATATTATCATGATATTCCATGACGAAGATTTTCTTGCAAATTCTGCTTCTTGAAGCATCCGAAATGGAAATATGCTTAAATTTGGTTAAAAATACAGACTATTTTTAATTATTTTCTTTTTTTTTTTTTTTTTTTTTCATTTATAAGTATATTTTAGTAAAACATTGTATAATGTTGCACAGTTTATATTCTACTTTCATATAAAGCATACATTTTTATGGTGTCTTTACTACTTTTGTATGAGTTCTTCACGTTGTATAGTCGGGTGCAGTGCCCATAGGCAGTTGCTTTACTTCAACCTTATTATTGTCATGCAATAATCAAAGTATTTCCTTAAGGGCATGAAAATTGGTTACAGATCCCTGCTTTTTCACACTCTAAAAAAAATTCCTCGTAAACATCCCAAACTGCAATGAAAGTTCTTAACCGATATGTTGTATGGGAATAGTGCCATATAGCAGACTGCAAATATAGGAATGTGTTCCAGTGTTCCTATACAAATTTGGAAACTTCTCTACGCATGCGACTCTTTCCTGAGCAAATACACAAACACGACAACAGATGCATTGGAAAATGCCTTGCCATTCACTCTTTCTCACTGCACGTATACAGTGATAAGGCAAATTTGTGAATAATTTCTTGGAATGCAGTAATGAGGTTTCCGTGGCAGTTATTTAGCATCCTCGTGTCTTCATACTTAAAAAAGGAATACGTAGATATGGAGGCACACCTGGAATAGTTATAGATAAATTTATTTATAAACCAGTATTTCTCATGTATAGAATTCTGGATTTTCTTCGGGAACTGACGAAGAAGTGCATCTCACTGAACAAATAATACTTTCCCTTCAACTAGGCGTAGATACTTGTTACGTTTTACTGTACTGCGATATCAATATTCTGGATCATAAATAATACTTTCCCTTCAACTAGGAGTAGATACTTGTTACGTTTTACTGTACTACGATATCAATATTCTGGATCATAAATAGCTACGATTTCCATCAAGTTTATGGCGACAGTAAAAAAAAAAAAAAAATAAAATAGGTGGGGTTATACAGAAAATCAACATAAGGCACCAATTAGCATGCCAAAATACAAAATTTGATACCTATTAAACACTCGGATGAGTCAATTTTGAAATGCCGATAGGAAAACTGGGTCGAATGTTATACCAAAACATTCCTCGTGGCGACTTTTCTCACAAGATATTCCTTGCATGTTTAGATCATGCTTCTTGTAGGGACAGCGCCATCAGTTTATTTTGGTAGCTTTAAAGGAAATGGTTTCGGATGCGAAGGCGTTGTAGATATCACACATCGAATACGAACCTGTAATTCCTCTCTGGGAAGTTTTAGGTGATCTGAAGAAAATATCACGTAACACTATATTTTGTGTTATTTATGTACAGGTCTGAAGTGTCAGGCATTCTTTGTGTGATGTCCCACTATCTTAATTGCAGTTATGAGAAGTTTGTCGTAACTTTAAAATAATTTGTATCGGTATTGTTTTCCTGCGGCCCCTCCACTAGTGAACGATTTGGTACCTACATGTAAAACTCCGGGGTTATTGCTGATAAAACACTATCATATATGATCACCGTGACTTTTAGGCAATTCCTGTGAACTGCTGGCAAGGAGTTCAAATAACGTATTACTGTAATAAGAGAATAATTATTTTTTTAGTAACATTGCCAACTTAAACGCATTACGTGCTGTCCCAAGCTCCGGTGTCCCAAAATCAACCTGTGTCCCAAGTTAAATCGTTCAGTAGATTGAACTTTTGTCCCAAGTTGTGCCCTAAGCTGATAGAAAAATAAGAAGACTCCCAATACTTTCGCGCGCATTCGTGGAATGCGTACGTTGTAAATGTAAACAACGGATGTGCAAGGAGGGGGTTCCTCAAAACAAATATGAGGAGATGCTAATAAATAATTAGTCTTGTTTTGTAAACGGCTTTTTAACGTCCCCCGGTTTTATACTTGAAGGCTCAGCAGGTTATGACTTACAGACTAACTTACAACCTAACTTAAATTAACACCCATGCCTTACCCGGGATTCGAACCTAGAGTCTCCGGCATCCCAGATCGGTGGCGCACCAACCGACTGAGCCACGGGAGGTTGGCATAAATAATTAGAGATGTCTTTGTTCGGTCTGAACTATTTAATAAGAAGGCTGAAGCTTTTAAAACGCAAAGTGTAAAAAAAAAAAAAAAAAAAAAATCTCGATGTCAGTTGACGAACTTATTTAAAATAAAACAGAAATACGTGTATTATAAATAAATATTCAAAATATCCACCTTGTAAACATCAAATAATTAAAAATTCAGCAAATATAAAAATGACTACGTTATTATTTACAAATAATGTGCCGAATTTACTGCGACCTAGAGTGCGATTCTGAAAGATAACTTCGGACAACGCATTTGTAGACCATATTCGGATCGCTTCAATGTGATGTCACTTGAGGCTGAGTTTCGGACACGAACACAGCCACAGGAACGGCCGCGCTCTAAATCTGAGTCAGTGAGAATTTCAGTTTCAATCAGTCAAACGTATCTGACTAATACATCAGCCACTTGAGTGAATTTAACTGATGGACAGTGAAAAAAAAAATGACATGTTTCCTTCACTGATTGATTCAGTAACATTTCCCACCGATTCGTCAGTCATTTTTTTCACTGTTTACTCAGTGGTTTATTTTTTGACTGATGCATCAGTTAAACATCTCAGCTACTTCCCCTCCGTCTCTATTGATTTTTACTGATGTATCAGTGAAACTGAGTGAAAAAATGCCCGTCGAACATCGTCTAAAAATGGCCGTTAAATAACGTGTAGCAACATCAATAAACGAATAAAACTAATACAAAATACTTTTCTGGAATGTGTTTCGTCTTTGAAAACGCCATTTTACGAGTGAATATGAACACACAGCCTTTCATTCCGTTTGTACGTTTTTCATTCCGATTCCATGTGATCGTCACAATGCTCTGTTTGAAGTTTTAAACTGTATTTAATGTGGTGAAGAGTGTTCTCATACATAATATTCGTTCGTTTTAACTAGCGGGACCAATCAAACCAAATACAAAAAGTATGAGCATACAACTTCAAACGTCACAATTTCGCAGCGGCATTATAGCACACGCATTTTCCTCCCATAATTTTAACTTGGCAATATTTAACTCGCCACTGCAGTTCAATCAGTGAAATTGTTTCATGTCACCAATTCAATCAGCGACATTTTTGTCACTGAAAGAACCAGTGGGTTTTCCACTAATTCTTAGTGGAGCCATTTTCATTCATTAGAGTAGTTGAATTTCACTGCGAATCGGTGGGTTCTCGCTGATTCGAATTTAGAATGCGATTGTAGAACGTCCTCTTTAAACAGAGAGAGATTTGTGCGCCGCCTTAACGGACACAGCCCGCATTCGCGCCAGCTGACACGTATCCTCGGGGGGGTTCGGTGGGGTCGGAGAGGGAATGCTGCAGATGGTTGGTGGTGGGTGCGGGAAGGGGGCAGGGGGAGTCGCACAGCCACACTGCTCGACGCCGACCGACGCTAATTTTAACGCGCCGGCGAATCCGGGACGTCGAGCCGCCGGCCGCCTTCGCACACGCATCAGTTCTTCTGCGCACACCCTGTATATGCCTAGCGGGGCCGTGATGTATGCCGGCGACAATTATTAGATTGCCGGGAGGCAGAGGTCTGGCAGCATCGTACCCTGCGACAATAGCCGGCGATCAAACCCTCGCGGCAGACGATAGTTACGCCTGGTTCACGTGTACGCCGGCAACGCAGTACAGACAGAGCGGAACAGAACAGGACGGATCAGAACGTATTCAAATGGCGCCAGTACCCAGCCGAAGACCATAACTGGTCTCAGTTACTTGAATTAAAAATAAATGTATAAAACAGCCTAAACATAACGTTTGTCGCGTTATAACATTTAAAAACAAGTTTAAATTTTAAAATAGAAGCTTAAAATTATTTTGTTAAAGTTTAAAAATGTCAAAAGTTAAAAATCCTCACCGAAGACAGAGTGGCCGACGTTAGTTGTCGTTTTGTGAGGTGTCCGTCGTGTGTTTGATGTCTGTGTCAGTGTTGTGTTAGTGTCAGTGTAATGTTGTTTGTGTAGGTGTTGTTTCTTCAGTTCATTTGTTCTTGTGTATATCTGTAATATTGATATCTATGCGAGTAGTTCTCGACATCAATATATTGAATATTATTGTTTTTATTGATACGTGTTTGTGAGAGTTCAAGAAGAACATTTCGTAATTTAGTTTTAAAAAATATACTAAGAGTAATTATTATTCATACTCTACTAACTAGATTGAAAGGTTTTCTTTGATTAGTGATTACATTTCAACAAGGAAAATATTTCTAGAAATCACTGCCAGGTGAATATTACTACAGGAATAGGTAGGTTAACAATTTTGAAGGATTACTACTGTGGACTTGGAAAGTTGAGGAGCGGTAAACGAGAACAGCCAATCAGAAGCCGCTCTCGGTTTCCGCGTGCGAGTCGCGCAGAAAAAGTTGAGCTCACGCCGATATTTTCTGCTCGCGGAAAAGAGCAGAATTCGCTGATATTTCCCAGAAGTCAGCCGGTTCATGTATTATATACTGCTAATTTCTTGGATAATCGACGTGTGTTGATGTAAACGTATAGAATAGTTCACTATATATATTTCAAGGCTGTTCACGATAAAGTGAGCACTTTTGAAATCAACCGTAGAAAAAGTCACTCTCCCTACCTGCATTTATTTTAACGGATGCACTGAGTGACATTCGCCCAGTAAAGTTGGTAACGATGGATGGGAAGTAGTTCCGTATCATAACGTAGAGTAAAAAGTGTTAGGTAACCATTTATGATAATTTAAATTATTTCTTTCGCTTCATGTTTTTTGTATGCATCGAAGTGTAAAAATGAGCAGATTTGTTAAATATACCTACTTACTTTTCTAATAATTTCACACTTTCACTAGGCAGACGTATGAATAAAGTGATGAGGCCCATGACAATGTTGATTTTACATTAGGTAGAATAATACACAATATAGCATACAAGTAGATCTTAAGCAGAGCTTTAAAAAGTGCTCATTTTACCGTGAATAGCCTATATAATGAAATACGTGGATATAAAAGTTAACCTTATTCAACATTTGTAATAAATAAATGTCGTTTACAAATACAATGATAGGTAGCACTAAAATGTAAATTATTTTTGAATGTAAAAATAAGATTACAATCTCTTGAAAATCATTTAATTAATTAATCGCACTATAATGGAATTAATAAAGTAGAGTAGAAATACGACAGCATCTAGTTTGATATATATATAATTTATTTTAGAATTTTAGTGTTAAGAATCACGAATTCAACAACAAAATGGCTGCGCAGAAAATCTGCTTTTATGTGAACAACCATCGTTTCTGTCTGTTTGGCATGATCGGCGTGAATGCGAATCAACTAAGAGAGGTTTTTAGTCCTTCCAAGTATATATGTATATGGCTGTATATAGTTCTTTAGTAAAAATACCCCTATGGGCACTAGAATGACTCATACGGACAAGTTATTGTGGATATTTAGTGTAAATATTAAATTTTAAGTTTTATGAAATGTTAATTCAATTTGCAGTTCTAATTGGTCAAATTGTATAATATATGTATTCTAATTCGTGATCCCCTAACTTGTCATTGTAGTTTATGTTTTTCAACCTTTTTCCTATAATGAGAATTGTATTATCTGTTTTATTTTCTGGTTGGATTTTAATTTTAAGTTAGTTAGTTCATAAGGAGCCTAAGATATGACTGAAGATGAGCATAATTGTAAGGCAAGAATATTAAGAATAATTGATACGTATAATTTCTGACTGAATAAAGTAAGAAAGAAATAATCAAGCTTTAAGGTTGATCCTACTCAACTTGGGATGCTCAATGCTTTTAGTTTGGCAACAAAACATTTCCGCCACTAGGTAATCGATAGTGTTGCATGTGTATCGGATTTTTCTCTGTCTCCTACGTTTAAAAACAAAATAATTGCAATAATCGTAGTTCACATATAAAATAATTTTTTAACTTGATAAAATGTTCCTCGTTTATTATTCACGTAGCTTAAAAATTTTTAATTAAAAGTGACCTCTTTGGAACACTGTGCACCTAGCGGTGGAAATTTCCCTGTCGAACTCTCGCGTAAGAAAACTCGTTTTGTTCTTAACCTGAGCGTAATCAGCCTTACTCAGGTTACGTCTGTATGCCACGATAAAAATTTTCGCACACACTAAGAAATTATTCGGCAGTTTACCATACCAGCGTTTAGGCTTAGTGAGAAAGCAGGAATGGTAATGTTTTCACCTATACGCGTTCATTGTAGCATTCCAAAATTTTCCTCAGGAAACAGTCAAATGCATAGGGAAGTAATGCTGCTAAACATTCCTATATCTGAAGCTTGATGTTCGTCGTTGTTACCATACAGTGTATAGGTTCAAAACTTCCATCACAGCTTAGGAAGTTACAAGAGAAATTTTTTTACAGTGTACAAGCTCGGGTAGAGAGCCTCCACGAGACTTGCTATACCCGAGACTGTATGCATGAAGTTATAGAGGTTTTTTTTTCTTTTTTTTTTTGGAATAACCTATCCAACGATACTAGTTGCCGCACAAGTAAAGACGAGCACAATTTTTTTAATGATTTTTTAACAGGGACAATCTTCAATCACGACTTAAGAGTGGAATAGGCCCTCGCGTTTTTTGTGAAAAAGCTGTTTGCGCGAATACGAGTTTCACGGCAAAGAAATGTTCTGCAAATACGACTTATTTTCAGAACAGATGAAAAACAATTATCTATGCCCCTATTTTTTTTTACTTTTGTTATAAAAAGTGTATTCTTGGAGAAAAAAAATTCTTAAAAATAGTCAAATATCGCATTTATAAAGCGTGTCTATGCAATATCCTTTAGCGGAAAGAGGAAAGTACAAAGATACGGGCGTAGTTTAATCTGTGGTATTTTATCGCGTGTAATTAAACGCCTATGTTACAGATCTAATTTGCACAGTACAGCGTTACGACGGAAACACTGCACCACGCCTTGCGCGTAGGAGCGATGAGGCGCTAGGCGTGAGTGTTAATGTCGCCCGTATCGCTCCCTCGCTTCTGGACCTTGGACGCGGGGGTCCATCCCACTCAAAGAATTATGAGATTATGCACAGGGTTTTGTTGTTATAACTGGAACTTTTATGCCAAATAAACACGAATGCTTACATTAATGTAGACATTTTCTTGGGGCTTTTGTTCACTATTTACAAAATTACTTTACCAATCTCTCTCTGGGTGGTCAAAATTTCAACACTGTAGGAAACCTTCCATCGAGTGAGTGAGTGAAGAGATTTGGACGGCTCTTAACAGCGAGGTATTGAGAGCCGATGAGGGTGATTCAAGTGAATATAGAGCAGCTGTGGAATGAAGGGGCGGGGGAAACGGGATATCCCCGAGAAAACCTGCCGACCAAGGAACAAAACGCGATTTTGTTTTGCTATGCGGCAAAGTTTGGCTTAGGTAGAATCTCCGCCAAGTGTTTCAAAAAAGTAACTTTTAACTAATATTTCGAGCTACGTGAATAATAAAAGGGAAAGATTTGACTTGGTTACGAAGTTATTTTGTACTGGATTAATGATTATTGCAGTTATCCTGTTTTTTTTTAACGTAGAAAATAGAGAAAATAAAGTACATGTGCGACACCAGCACTTTCCTAGTGGCGAAAATTTTTGGCGTCAAACTTTTAAAATCCATCTTCCCAACCTCTAGTAGAAGAAATCTTACTATCATATATTCGCTGTTTCTTCACTATTTTTTATATCAAACCTTCCAAAAATCACACCATGCATGACGTGTTTGGTTCATTTCTAATTCCGTCACGTATCAGAAGCGTTTTGTACTTGTGTTGACACAAAAGAACACAAAAGTTCTTAATTTTCGTCAAATAGAATTTATATTTATATTTTTCTGTAAATTATAATATTTCATTAATAATTAATAGGAATTTAAAAAAAAAAACTGTGAAAATATATATGTTGTAAATACCCAATAAGTGCGCACCAATTAGGGCACTTTCCCTATAACGTAATTTCTAGAATGGGTTAAGTTTTGTTTCCATCAGGTGGAGGAATATCCTGTGGGTATTTATCATATATTAGAGCATTACAAAGGTGATGTTTTGTCGTACGTTTGGACATGGTGTTTATTAACTGTGTTGTAATTTGAGCAAATACTGAGGGGAAAAAACTTTTACAGCGGTGGGATTCAGTATATGCAGTTACATCTTCAGAGGCTGCTGATTTTCGCGAATTTTATTTCCTTCGTCTTAAACATTTCACAATATTTTTTAAACTAAATACTTGCTATTTTCATATTATCGTGGGTGAACTAATGTATGTACTTCTACCGAATTTTTCTTGTGGCATTTCTTCCGAACCCTCGTAACACACGTATGGGATCGTACTATATTAGTAATGTATATCATTTCTCACGGCCGTGTATACGAAATGAACATAAATTGAATCGAAAAGTTTTTATTGTAACAGGACCGCGGTAGCGCAGCAGAGCGCTCGCCTCGCACCGACACGTGCCGTGTTCGATTCCCGCGCGGGGGTCCCTCCCAGATTTTCGCACGTGGGAATTGTGCCGGTCGACGCTACTGGTCGGCGGGTTTCCTCTGGCATCTTCCGTTTCACCCCACACCCTTGTCCCATACTCTCTCAACCTCACTCCACTGCATCTTAAACTTATTTTACAATTGAACTTTTTTAATAACACGTCGAGGTCTGCACACATTTGCTGGCACTCGAGACGAATTAGAAGCGAGTCGCCCGTATCAACTACTGCAGGAACACCGGTTCTGTTGGTGTCTGTGTTAGAACTCGCCGTCGTCCTATTGGTCCATGCCACACCGTACGCTACCCTGTACTTTACAACGTTCGCTATTGGCCGGCCATCAACCAATGGGGAGCCGAGCTGATACTCACCCATTCAAATATCCTTTATCGGACGAAAGGATTTACAATCATTCATGTCCCTTTGGGTGTCTATAAAAAAAAAAAAAAAATTCTATCGATAGCCATATAATTGTTACTGTGTTCATGTGAGGTCGTGTTAAACACTAGCCGAACAAAGACTGCACATCCATGCGAGTTTTGTTCTGGAAACTAATACATTTTCAAATTAGCTTTACTCGAGCTGCACTCCAGCACAGTTTACAAAGGGGCACGAAACTACTTTCCTCACAGCTGCCAACTTGCCGGGAACATACCAACCATTGCGTCCTTTAAAATTGATGCAGTCATTGACAGGCATTTTTTTTATAGAAATAATGAATTCATAGGCAATAACTAAACACGAAAGCACTATACAGATTGCATACGTTTACTGCGTTCCGCTGTGTCTAAACTACGCATGAAGTTTACTCTAGCTGTTTTATTACAATAAAGAAATCACACTACAAACTTGTTCGGTATACATGTGCCAACATATCTCGAATAATGTAAATATAATTTCCATAATCTCGAAATGATAAAAAAAAAAAAAAAAGTCTCCAGTGGGTCCATCCAAATTTAACACAACAATTTCCTTTCGCCCCTTAACGCTTCATAGTTAAACGCAGCACGATAAAAAGGCTTGCGTGGTAGTTCAGTGTTTGAGTAGCGACCTGAAAAAAAAATTCGTGTATTAATTTCGAACCACGGTAGAATACCAAAATAGCGCATGCTTATGAAAATGTTGCTATTGGTCTGCCCGTTAATTCGAATCTCCTGAAGAACCTTGATACGAAATGCAGATTCGATCACCACCTTTTACTGCGACAGCAAGACACCTACGAGCAGAGGCACGCAATGTACGTGTCGTGTTATGTGACTGCAGATTAAACGTCAAGACGATGCATACTCGCCTGACGTCAACCACCTGGCCGACAATTTGTGTGGCACGTCGCGAGGACACAGCAGCCCAGTGTTGCCAGATCACCGAAATGTAAATTCCCACACCAATGTCAACATTTCCCACGTGTTTTTTTTTTTTCCACACAGTTTTTGTGCAGACGGAAAGACAAACGCTATTTAATCGGAAATAAAAATTCACACTACACGAATTGTACTAAAAAAAATTCTAGGGAAAATTGCAATAAAATTTATTTACGCACCTTTTAATTGTGCAGTACTTCGCAGTTTTGCAAACGTAAATGGGGTTTGGTGACACTGAAAATATTGTACGGGGCCAAAGTTATAAAGAGAGGAACTGGGACACGAATATGTAAGGAGAATGACTCGACAAACACTCTAAACATTACAGATTTGCAGTCACTGATAATATCTGGAAAATGATACAGGAAATATTATTTGTTTAAAAGTAAGTTGAACAGAATATTGTTAAACTTATTCAGTTCAAATTCCCGAAATCTGGCAAAAAAAAAGGCAGTGATAATGAATAAATTGTGGAAAACATTATTTTAAAACTACCTACGATTTTGTTGGCTTTTCAATAAATTTTCCTTTTCTCCCACGCTTGAAAAAAATTACTGGTTTTTTTTTTTTTTTTTCACTTGGCCGTGGGAAATTCCCCTCAATCTGGCAACACTGCTGTAGTCAAAAGTAAGAGCTGAAATGCAGAGCCGCTTATCTCCAATATCTCAGTGACGTGGGTGAATGACTTCGCCAAAAAAGTAAGTATACACGGGGGCGAAATATCGTGGCGGTTATTTTGATGTGGGTCATTCACTGATTGGCTGCGAGAAGTTCTGGGAACGGGTCTTGTGTCTGATTGATGGAGTTATGCAAAATACGTGGTATTTTTTTTTTTTTAGCAGCATGCTATATTTCCCCTTCTTATATGTATTGGAATCGGTGTCATATGTTTATTGGCATCCGCAAAAGCCTCATTTGACTAGGCGAGACGTGATTGGGCTGTCTTCTCTGTAACTTGTTTCCGATTGGTTCAAGGCCACCTACGGCGTGTCAAAACTTCTGCAGCCCAATGACGAGAGCAATGCAAGCGCAAATGTTTTCGAAGTCTACTCTTTCTTCAAATGATAACGGGAATTTTTAAGGTGTCTACTGATTGGCTACTGTGTGCCGCGGAATATTCCGTATTGGCTGGGCTGCCTCCTGGTAAGCAGGATCCCAGGCGCTGATTGGCGCGCCATGTTCCAACACGTTGCTGATTGGTTCGCGAGTGAGTGAAGAGATTTGGGCGGCCCTAAACACCGAGGTCTTGAGAGCCGATGAGGGTGAAGCGAGGCGAGTATGGAGCTGCGCCTGTATGCGGGAAATGGGAGATCCCCGAGAAAACCCGCCGACCAGCGGCATCGTCCGACGCGATTCCCATTTGCGAAAAATCCGGAGTAAACCGGCCGGGGATCGAACCTCGGGTCGCCGTGGTGGGAGGCGAGCAGTCTAACCGCTCAACCACCATGGCCTCTGCTGGTTAGTGACTCCATGTCCTTGGCGTGTGCGGATGGATTCCGGGGTTAAGTGACTATTTTACTTCTGTATTCATAAGTTCTCTGTGACGCCCTGTAGCGCCTGTTAGCCAGTGAAGTCACGAATTGCGTTCCGTTCGTTATCGGAGAGTGGCCTAGCCTCAAATTATAACACAAACTTGTGCAGGTCTCTGCCGTAAGTGAATATGGGGTACACTATAAATTCGAATCAGTAGAAAACCCGCTGTTTCGAAGTGAAATTCCGCTACTCGTATCAGTGAAAATGGCTCCACTTAGAATTAGTGGAAAATCACTGATTGTTTCAGTGAAAAAAAAAAGTCACTGATTGAATTAGTGACGGTAAACAATTTCACTGATCGAATAAGTGACGGCCGACTGCAGTGGCGAACTAAATATCGTTTTCATTGAATTTAGCCAACTAATCACGTGAACCATATTTACGATAGTTTACTATTTATATTACGCAATTTGCCGTAATTTAAAATAGTTAAAAATATGTCAAAGGTTGCTGGGATTGAATTCACAAACCCTCTTCACTTCGCTTTTAGGCTGTTATCACACCATCTACACTACCAAGTCAAATCGAAAAATAAGATTAAAATATATGTCATAGTTGTTATCGAAATTGTTGAAAATTTAAATTGTATGCTCTTACTTTTCATTTTTGGTTTAACTGGTACCGTTATGATTGTTAAAACGAATAGTATAAGTGAGTGAATTCTCTTCATCACATTATATGCGGTTTAAACCTTCAAACAGGGCGCTGTGATGGATTATATGAAAACGAAATGAAAGACGTAAAACGAAATGAAAGGCTGAATTTTCGAATGAATACCTCGTAAAATGGTGTTCTGAAAGACGAAACGCATTTGAGAAAGTATTTTTTATTGATTTCATTAGTTAATTCGTTGTTATTTTACTCGATACACATTGTTTGACGTCCATTTTTACACGCTGTTGAACTGCTACATCAGTCAAAAAACAAACCACTGAAAAACAGTGAAAAAAAATGACTGTTGAATTAGTGGGAAATGTCACTGAATCAATAAGTGAAGAAAATCTGGCTTTTTTTCTTCTTCGTAGATTCGTCAGTTAAATTCATTGAAGTGTATGTTGAATCAGTCGAGTACTTTTGACTGTCGAAACAGTGAAATGCTCAGCGATACAGATTTAGGGTGGGTTTACGATTTTAAAACTGAAGAGTTAAGAATTGTACTTAATGACTCAATAAG
This sequence comes from Dryococelus australis, assembly GCA_029891345.1. Classification (NCBI taxonomy): domain Eukaryota; kingdom Metazoa; phylum Arthropoda; class Insecta; order Phasmatodea; family Phasmatidae; genus Dryococelus; species Dryococelus australis. The sequence goes on along the minus strand of CM057007.1, from coordinate 26,014,163 downwards.
CACACGGAAAATGAATGATAAGGAGATCTGCAGTTTATGATTGAATTAGCAACTGTTAAGTCTAGCTATTCAGAATCGTAGAAGATGAAAGAAGCCGACATAACCTGGAAATATGGACATCAGTGGAGTTTATTTACATAAATTTAATTATTTGTGGTAACTATTTGTGTAAACGTTTTGAAAAACTCGTGATATCTTATAGAATGGAAAGCCCATGCCAACATTGGGTATTTATATCAATTCATGTGAAATAGTTAATTAATGCGAATTCAATAGCCTCTTCCAAAAAAATAAAACATGAACACGAACAGTTCTTTAAATTAAGAGGATACAGTCTCTCGATTAAAATAATTATTTGCGTACGATTTCACAATACGATATAACCTAAATAAACACTGAAAATACAGTTTCCCGCCAACAATAAATGTCACTGGTCTCTGATTGGTCACGCCAAGAACGCACACGACCCGTCAAGACCCGCACACGACAGTCATAAATTAATACCCTTGAACACATTGATTCATATCTTAAGCACACGGCACACTTATTCTGTTAGATCAATCGTAAACCCACCTTTAGAGTGTAGAGTAACCCTACTGGCTGCGCAGAACTGGTCTTCGGGTTCCAAAATGGGACTCCTTTTTGAGGTAAGAAAACTGTCTATGTAAACAAGTGCCTTGAGAGGTTTGTGCATTTCCTCTAACCATTTTGTAAATCAATTACACTAGATTCAAACTAATAAAAGTATTTTATTCATACAAAAGTGCTTGTCTTTTTAAATTAGGACATTAACAGACACGTTCATCAGTGTTGCCCATGTGACGTCGATAGCTTCGTTGGTGTGGGGTAGGTCAATTTTGCGTAGTCTACATGCGGAGAAGACGAAAAACGGGCCTAGCTTGTTTATAGTCTTTAGTCTCTACCCATCAGGAGTTGGAATACGCTCGATTTTACGCAAGACTGTCGAGTAAAGCTTACGAGTTAATGAAATCGTGAAATTTTCAAGTTTCCAGTGCAGAGAAATAATTTAATTTTTTTTTTTTTTACGCATCCCTACGCCTGTTTCTCGAACGAGCAAAAATAACCCTTCGTGGGTGGGTGCCTGACAGACGGAATACGTAAACTGTTTAACGCTGCCGTACACTTCCGTCCGAATGGTACATCTCTCTGTGTATCTGTACGTTTCACTCCCCACGTGTAGGTGGGGTTAAAACTTTGTAGGCTACACTCGAGCAAAGCTAATTTGAATTTTTTTAAAAATTATTCAGAACAAAACTCGCATGGATTTGCAGTCTTTGTTCGGCTAGTGTTTAAACACAACAGCGCAGTAGCAAGGGCATCGCTAACGAGAGAATTTTTTATAGCCACACAAAGGGACATGATTGGTTGTAAATATTTTTGTACGATAAAGGACATTTTATTGCGTCAATATCAGCTCGGTTCTCCATTGGTCGATGACCGGCCAATAATGAAAGCTGTGAAGTACAGGGCAGTGTCAGGTATGGACCAATAGGACGATGGTGAGTTCTAACACAGATACCAACAGAACCGGTGTTCTTGCAGTAGTGGATATAGGCGACTCGCTTCTAATTCGTCTTAAGTGCAAATAAATGTGTGCAGACCTCAAAGCGTTAACCCGTTCAGTTACGGTGTGTACGATCGTGGACATGTTGCACATGAGTCATCCTTTTGACCGGTACTGTAGCCAACAAATATAGCGTACAGCTCATTGGCTACTTACCTGTAAAATTCGCGTTATTATTTGGCGACACGTTCAACTTCAAACACATGTACCTCTGCAGTAAGTTTGTCATTGGAGCATACTTTATCTGACACTCCCTGGGTAGCTCTGCGCCAGTAAATGAACACTTCACAATTGTGTAGTCCAATCACGCGCGGACCAGTCAAATAAAGGAGTGGCTTCACATCTATGAATCAGCCATTGGAGAATCGTCGCCGACTTGAGTACATACGACACTGTGAAGTTTAGCCAGATGACAAACAATAATGGGAATTTTGCCGGTCTCTACTCATTGGCTGTGACAACCAAACAAGTGTTTTGTTGACTTAAGTACAGCGCACATCATAACATGTTTTGTTTGCGACTCCTGAAAGCGTAGATTAAAGTGAGACCCACTTATGTTAATGTGACCTAAGGGGGTTATCGAGAGGATGAAGTTTTTACCTCTGCGGCGACGATGCGGTCCCATTTTTGCTCCTCCGGGCTCGCGATGAACGTCTGCCCTGGTCGGCGCAGCGATCTCTACTGGTCCTGGAGGAGGGGGAGGGGGGCGTGGCTACGCGCCATCAAAAAAACTCCCAGTGGCGAGGAGCTGTGATCGGCGCCAACTGCCGCGCTTGTGACGTCACGACGTTTACTACTTCGCCGCCCTTCGGAACTTCCAGATCCCCCGCGAGAGCTGGCGAGAAGAGGAAGAACGAGGCTTACCGTGGAGCGACGAGTATAACGCGGAGATATCTGATGACAGGCTGGGCTTTATACCACAGACTAAATATCTGTCTGGTGACAGGCTGGGCTTTACACCACAGACTAAATATCTGCCTGGTCACAGGCTGTGCTTTACACCACAGACTAAATATTTATCTGGTGACAGGCTGGGCTTTACACCACATACTAAATATTTATCTAGTGACAGGCTGTGCTTTACACCACAGATTAAATATCAATCTGGTGACAGGCTCGACTTTACATCACAGACTATATATCTATCTGGTGACAGGCTGGGGTTTACACCACATAATAAATATGAGGTAGACCGATCTCGCTGGCTGCGCACAACGAATCTCCGTGTCCCAACATTGAACTGCTTTTCTTTCAACAAGTCTGGCGAAAACGGCGTGGTTATTATTTTTGGTTAGAAAAGTGATTTGTAAAAAAGTGCTTAGAGATGTTTTTATACTTCCTCTAACCAGTCTGTAATGCTTTTTGGTTAAATTTAAAAAGGTAAAGGTATTTTACTAATATAATTGTGCTTGTCGTTTAAAAATTAAGTAGTAAACAAACACGTCCATCACTGTTGACCATGTGACGCTGACAGTTGTGTAGGATTGAGGTAGGTCAGTGTTGGGCACATGCGCAGAAAACGAATAAGCGGTCCCTCATCTTTAGCCTATGCTTTATACTCCTCTGCACACTCGAGACACTATAATACATTCACCGCTACTTCACACATTTCTAAAGTCCTGCTAAAGTTCTACTTCCAGGATATCCCTCCCCATCGTGCAAAACCAAGCTTAACTAAGTGTAGAGAATTACAACAAAGGATAACGCGCCGAATTCGCGAGCACTCATTTGCAATTATATTTTGCATGAGAACTATTTCTTATAGGATGTTCATGATAAAGTGAGCACTTTCGAAATCAACCTTAGAAAAAAGTCACTGCTCTTACGTGTATACATTTTAACGGGTGCCCTGAATGATGGACGTGGAAGTAGTTCCGTATCTTAACGTCTAATAAAAATTGTTAGGTAAACATTTCTGACAACTTAAATGATTTCTTTCGCGTTCTATTTTTTTTTTTTTTTCAATCCGTCTAAGTGTAAAAATGAGCAGATTTGTAAAATACAGTATTTAATTTTCTAATGACTTAACATTTTCACTTGACCGATGCCTGAATAAAGTGATGATGCCCATGGCAATGTAAATTTTACATAAGGCGGAAAAAATTCACAACGTTCATACAAGTAGATCTTAAGCAGGGCTTTCAGAAGTGTTCATTTTACTGGGAACAGCATTTAATAGTATATTCGCGGCTTCTTCCCTCTGTTATAATCGAACCTTTGAAAAATTACCTAATGTATGACAAATTTTGTTGTTTCTTAAATATGACACGTACATACTAAATACAGATCAGTGGAAAATCACTTATTCGAAGTGAAATTCAACTACTCAAATCAGTGAAAATGGCTCCACTTATTATCAGTGGAAAACCACTGCTTGTTTCAGTGAAGCAATTCCACTGATGAATAAGTGACGGCCGATTGCAGTGGCGAATTAGATATTGCTTTTATTAAATCTGGCCGACTAATTACGAGAAATAAACATATTTACGACAGTTTATTGTTTACATTGCGCAATTCACAGTAATTTGAAAAAGTAAAAAATTTCTTGGAGGTCGCCGGGATTGAACATACTCGCCCTTTCCACTGACCTACTTTTTCAAATTGGAAACAAACGAGAGCAAACGATATGTGGTATGTTCTTGTCGAAACCTTGATTTAAATTTTATGCCCTTACTTTTCGTTTTTTGGTATAATTGGTAACATTAGGATTGTTAGAACGAATAGCGTATATGAGTGGACACTCTTCACCACTTGATATGCACCTTAAACCTTCAAAGGGAGCGCTGTGATGAATACACGAAAAACCAAATGAAAGACGTAAAAAAACGGGGTGTGAAAGGATGAATGTTCGTATTATCTCGTAAAATGCTGTGTTTTGTAAGGCGAAGCACATTTTAGAAAGTATTTTGTATTGGTTTCAGTAGTTTATTCGTTGTTATTTCACTTGAAACACGTTATTTAAAGGCCATTTTTCAACGTTTTCTAAAGCCCACTTTTACACGCTGTTGAACTGCTACATTAGTCAAAAAACAAACCACTGAAAAACAGAGGTGAAAAAAAAAGACTGATGAAACAGTGGGAAATGTCACTGAATCAATAAGTTAAGGAAATCAGGCATATTATTTTACTGATTCGTCTGTTAAATACACTAAAGTGACAGTTGAATCAGTCAGATACTGTTGACTGATTGAAACAGTGAAATTCTCTCTGATTAAAATTTAGTGTGTATCTCATACGTTTTATACTCCTATTAACATTAAAGTACCTTATATAACTTTTACTCATAATTTATTTATAATTAATACGAATAAAAAAAGAAAGAACACAGGTCTGTTGGTAGCCTAGTTAGAAATAGTTCTTAGGCAATATATTATTATAGGCTGTTCACGGTAAACTGAGCACTTATGTATGTCCTGCGTAAGATATACTTGTATACACGTTGTGAATTCATCCGCCTTATGAAAAATTAACTTTGCCGCAGGCCTCATCGGTTTATTTATAGCTTCGATCAAGTAAAACTGCGAAATTATTTAGAAAAGTAAATGTTTTACAATTCTACTCATTTTTACACATACATTAAAAAAACAGACAGCTAAATAAATAATTTAAGTAATCACAAATGGCTACCACGTACCTAACACTTTTTATTCGACTTTAATATATGGTACTGCATTCAATCCCTCATTACCAACTTTACTGGCAGCATGTCACTCAGTGCACCCGTTAAATTATATGCAGGCACGGGCAGTGATTTTTTTTAAGGGTTGATTTAAAAAGTGCTCACAATAGTAAGGGCATGATGGTTTCACCCCACTTTTGATTGATTGAAAGGGTTAAATTGATATAATAGGGTTAATTAAATTGATTGAAGGGTGAATCCAAAATTGAAAGGGTAAATGTATTTAAAGGGCTAAACGGATTGAAAGGGTTAACTAGATTGAAAGGGTTAAATATTCTTGTGTGTTTTATGCAAGAGTGTACTAGAAGCCAATTTTCTTTCTTTCTTTCTTTGTTAGGGTGGGGGATGGGCAGGAGCTCTGGTATATGTTTTCAACACGACGATTGGTACTCGACTGAGGGGTGGGGTGTTGGGGATGGTGTATATACATGTGGTGATTTTTGTGCAAGAGTGGCATACGTATTTTTTTTGGGTGGGATATTGCTCGTAGGTGGTGTTGGTAGATAAGCGACTTTGAAAGATAGTACCATTCCAAATGAATAACAGTATTCTACGAGAGAATTTCAGATTATTTAAACGATTTCTATGTGTGAATAAATTACACACATCGCATAGCAAATTTCAAATGATCACAACTATGTGAATAACCTGGTATCATAAAGAAACAAGTGCAATTTTGTGAGTCTCCAGTATGGAATTAATTAACGAATCAAAAAGTTCCTAAAAATTAAACATCTAACAAGCACAATAACAAGATATATGTAACACTACTTGATGCCTCTCACACATACCTAACAATATTTTGAAACACATCCATCTGACTGTGAGACTGGTGATGTGGTGATGAACTTCTGAAATCGAATACACATGTAAAAAAAATTAATTGATAAATACATGTAAAAAATAAAATGTTTAATATAGATACATTTGCTCGGGAGGTCGCTGCAGCACTGACTTGGATGTAGGACTTACGTCAACTTATAAGCTACATTTAATTATACACTGAGGTGAAAAACTCGGAAATTTTAATGAAAATTCAAAACGAATGTTTCCAATTAAATCAAACGAACACAAGTCAATGAAAATGACTAAGCACGTAATGAAATCGCACAAGAAGCTCCCTCAAAACACACCCGTCCACCTCGGAGGTCAGTCAATGAATGAAGCGAGCTTACATCGAGAGCCTGACTATATATACGTGGAGCGCTGTCAAAGGCTGACAACCAAAAAGGTTATAGATACTCGGAAATAGATGTGAATACGATTTACATGACAATTGGATAGAAATCATGTTTACAGTGAACATACTAGTAACAGATAATGAAATCGCACAAGGAGCTCCCCCAAAACACATCTGTTCACCTCGGAGGTCAGTCAATGAATGAAGCGAACGTACGTCGAGAACCTGACTATATATATGTTGCGCGCAGTCGGAGGCTGACAGGCAACTGAGTTGAAATTTACGAACAGAAACTCTGTATTTGTCCTACAACACACGACAAAAGTTTCACTATTGTAAGAATAATTCACTTACAAATTATTTCCATCGAAGCATAGGGAGACTCAGATGTCTTAATCCCGCAAGAAGCATACTATATAAAAAAAAAAATAACGGACGTACTACAGTTTAAAGTTTAAAATATCATTCCATATTACGTTGACCAAACACAGAAAAGTAGTTTACACGAAAATTATTTTATTCCTGATAAGTTAAAAATATTATATATTAAAACGAGAATCGCCAATAACACTCTCCGAAACCCACTGGCCGACACCGCAAATCGGGGACCTCGCTACCCCTTGGTCGCGTCACGAAGCCCACTGGCTGCCTACCCCTTGGTCGTGGCATGGTACCCCGCCAGCCATCCGGGGAAGTTGAACGAGCCAGTGGCGCGTCTGTGCAGGGCGAAGGTTCTTGTGAAAGTAACATGGTGGTGGACAATTAAAACTCTTCACGTCGCTACTCACTGCAACCCCTCCCCCCGCCCCTTGCCCGGAAGATGACTTTGTGCGAAAAAACTGTTCTTTTCCAAGGTCATGGAACAACACCCTTGAGCGCATCTTCGGTGATCTGTCCCCCCTCCCCACCATCGCGGAGTTCGTTTTCGGAGGGCTGCCCTTTCGAAAGCTCTGGTCCACGAACTCCCGCCCTGGACCCCCACCCCAGAGTGCATTTTTCTGCTGGCTTGAGAACTCCCCGATCCAAGCACCCCGCCTTTGCTGTCGATTAAAGGCCACGCTCCCCCCGCCCAATCCCATTACACCATTCAAGAACGTGATTTTTGAGAAATGCCCAGTCCATGCAGTCCCAGTCCCAGTCTCACTCCCTTCTCCTCCCACCTCAGAGCATACGTTCTGCGACACGAGAGCTGCCTCGGCGAGGAAAAGATGCTTGAATTAAGACAAAAGCGAGGCTTTTGTGCAAAATGTCGCGAAGACTCCATCCCTAGGGGCGCCATCGGATTTTGAACTGACCCAGGCTAGCTCCGTCTTCGCCCCCTTCCCAACAAACTGCCATTTTCACTGAAATACTGCAGCTTCCTTTCTATTTTTCGAGACGCAAGAGCCTAATGTTTTCCCAGTGAAATAAAAATAATTTCACGAGTCCCGCCAATGAAACTTTTTTTCCCTCATCACTAAGAAATATGTTCTATTTGTCTTTAGCACACAATAAATTCAATTAAAAATATGAACCATTTTGAGTAAATTTTTTCCCATTTCCAGCAAACCTTTTTCCCATTTCCAGCAACCTTATTTAGGTTTAAACTAATTAATAATTTATTTTCATACTAACAGAACTTTAAGACATATTTTAACTTGGTAAAATTTTGTTTTAAGTAATCAAAACTATGTATCTTTACACATACACAAGTTAAACTTAGAACACAATTATTGGATGTAGGCACTATATTAGATGTAAGCAATACTTAACTTAAACTTTTTTTTTCAAGCATCTATATCTTACGCGAAAACCAACTTGTTCTAAATGTTTTTTAAATACTATGTGCGCATTTCATGTGTAGCTTTCCCGCTTCTAAATTTCTACCATAAATGCATATATATTTACAAATTGTTACCCCTAGAAACTAAATAACGACGTGATATTACTGAAATAACATGTATCCAACTTGAAATGACTGCTATAGAAGCTGAAATCTGCTAAATTTCACGACATTTCAACTGATTTACCTAAAAGGCCAAATTTAACGTAAGTTCAAAGGAAATGGCAGCCGTTTAGAATCCATTTTATATGTAAGGAGGGATAAATTAATTTTTTCTCATTGTTAAGTCGACATCTGCTAAGGTCACTTTGTGTGTGTATGCGAACTTGTGCATAGCACTAGCACTAGTGTGACCTAAGCATTTTCTATGACAGCTGTCCACTACAACAATAGGTGTCCACACCAAGAATGATGCCACCCATACATAACGTCTACTAACAGCTTCAGAAGTCTACAACGACAGGCGTCCAAACCGAGAATGACGCCAGACGTCTATTACAACTTCACTAACTTCACTACATCATTTACATCTAGAAGGGATTTTCATCTCTACATCAACTCGCATCAGGTACAATGCATCAAGGTCACTGTTGTGGCAATTGTGATTCTGAATGTGTAGAAACATTCAATGCGAATTTAGCTTATGGGAAGGTGAAAACATTATTGAGTTTAGACTGCTCCCAACTGCGAGTGCTGCTGAAAGAATTTATTATTTATTTTGTCGGCCACGAAATAAAACTAGTGTATCCATTCCTTGATGAATATTTACAATCTGATGAGGATATCATATGAAGACTGTTCTTATGGCATCCCTGTCGTTCCAGCCGCGAAGACTGGAACAGCTACTTAAAGCTAGAATCATTCCAGATGCAGTAATGGACGATTCAGGAGTCGATGAAGTACATTCCGAAGAGAGCACTGTCATCTTATAAAATTTTTATGAGATACTTTTTATGAGAGAGACATTTTGTACATAATGTATAAAGAAATAACGTGTGCTACACTCAGGGTTTCGAAAACTACCAAGAAAACTCCTTAGTAATTAAGGAGCTTGCTATTTATTATGCAACGATGCTAATGACTCTAAAGTAATATGTTTTAAATCTCCCAAACCTTGGCACAGTTTAAAACCTGAGGTTAAAATGATGTTTCGGGAACAGACTTACGAGGTACATAACCTGAAATGGGACTCTGGTGACAGGTTACAAAAAACGTTATCAATATGTAAATGATGCCCTACTCGAAAACTATCCTATATACATGCTTGGAAATCACAGAAGGAAATTTTAAAAAGTTTAACCAATGCAGAAGTACTAAATATCAGAAGATACCACGACTGTTCGAGTATTAATTCAATTGTCAAACATTATAACACTAATCACTGTGAGGAAAAACATTCTGTTTACAATATAAAAGCGAAGCGTTAAAAGAATATTTGTACCAACATCCCACCTATGTGCAGATATATTCATCTTCGAAAAATGGTTTGTTATAGGAATATACCTGCATGAGATTTCGAAAAAATGGAGAAATTCGATCCAGAGAAGATGTACTCCAGTATTTTTCGAGGATACAAGAAAGTATGGTTCCAGTGTCTAAACAATATATATTTCCAAACACAGATGTGCAAGTATTGTGTTATGAAGAAGAAGGCTGTCCAGTTTTTAATATGTGGCATGACTGCAAACTTCCCTGTTCTTCTTGGGACCTATGTTAAAAAAATATAAGTGTAGAAATAACCAAAGAACCAGGTTTTCATCAAATCAAATATAAATAGAGTAGAGAATTTTACGACATCCCCACCTTATGGATTGAAACATGTAATAATAAGGAACACATATCACAAGTGCAAGGCAGTAGCAGACTCCTAAGAGCACCATGTGGAATGTGAGACTGTGAGGTTTGGAACAGCATTGTTTTTGTTTGTAAATTTGATTTAACAAAATTGTCATTTAAGAACTAATTTTAACACAAACTGAAAGAACATCAGGCTATATACAGAGAGAATGACACACCAGAGCTTCAGTTATGATGGAGAGGGTCGACTCAGAACTTCCTTATGCCAGTGTTACTCCAGGATACAGGCAAGTGTGGTTTAGAATTGAAGATGAAGATAGTCCACTACATATTCAGATGTGCAACAGAGGTGAACATTGGTGTTTATCATTAATCAGTCCAACATAAACTTTTAAAGTTTTCGTCATATGTTATGGGCAAAATTATTGTACCTTATATAATTTATGTCCTGACAGCAAGCTACCTTGCAATGACAGTCAACTATAATTTGAAGCTCAAGGTGGCTACATCACCAAATACAAGTCCTACAAGAAATCAAAATACATACTGCAGAATTAGTGTAGTTGCTGCTCACTTACTACAGTTTGGACAGAATAATGCAACAACAAACAACATTTTATGCACATTGGTGACAAGAATAAAGTTTTCCTGTGCAATGTGTAATTGTAACGTTTGGCTTATCAAGAATAGTTGAAAATGAGAAAAAAGTGGGGTTACAACAGCTGTATAAAGGAGAGCATTCAGTATTAAATCGTCAATCATGACTAGAATCTTCGACCCTAAAAGCGTATACGAGGTCCTACAAATAGGATACAGAAGAGTTTTCTTAACACCATATGACGGTATTCTTCAAGTTCATGTCTGCAACAATATAGAACTTAACTGTTACACTTTCGACAACAGTCTCGACATTCGCTTTGGTGAAGGAATAACATGCAATGTTTTTGCTGTGAGATATCTTCACCCCAACAGTGACTTGCCAACAACATCGGAAAATTTGACGATTACCATCTTACTGAGGAGATAGAAGAGGAACGGGGAAACTGAGTAATCATCCACCAACTCACCACATCTCACCAGGGAATCAATGTTCGTTGGAAGGAGACCTGCGATGGGGACATCCACAACTTTATTTTCGAAAAAGGACGATTAGTTTTCCCGTCCATGTGTAATTTATATGCATGTGAAGTGGCTAATTCAGAATAATGTTCCCAATGAACTACAAGTATGAATTTTTTTACTAAAGGTTTGTATTTTGTAATTTGCAGCTTATTATATATTCACATTGTGTTGTTAAGGAAATACGAGTCAGACATTAATTTCAAATGTACGTATTTCACTCAAGCCTTCACAGCACTTAGTAAACCACGTCGTTATGATGGCACTTTAACTAACTGTAACAATTCTGAATGTTTTGTAAACCAATACAGATTGCACAGAGAAGATCGTACGCATTAGTTTAAGGGTGAACACATTGTAATGTTATATTGTGAGGAAGAAAAATGTTTGAAACATCTTGTTTATAACACAGACATTGTTTTTCTTTATCAGTATTTCGAAGAATGTGGTAATAATCTTCATACTTTATATAATTATTGCAAAAAGAAATAATTTATTCTCTCATAATGGACGTGATTCATCAAAATGTTATGTGCATCGAGCAATAAAATTAGCAAAAATAAAACTTAGCCCTAAAACATGTTTCAACTTGCAAATTTAGAGAAAGAATGAATTTATCAATACACATACATTGTTCCTTGCTAATTCTGCTCAGTCATGTGTTGGACATCATAGTATTAACATGACGTATTTTCATCCTGCAAATCATTATATCAGTGCCAAACAACTTATGCCTTATGGTATAACTGTTTTACGCAAGAATTTACGAATATTTTTAGTTTTAAAGTAATTTATTTTCCACTAGGAGATTAAAAGAACCAAGAACTCATTCAATGCGGTGATAACAAGAAATATCCAGTGTTTTATATGACTGCAAACACACTTCTTCCATCTAGTATTGAATATGCGAACTCACATTATGTTGAATAGTATCCTAACTTGGTTGAAAGCATTGTTTTACATACCTCTACTTGTAAAGACATGTGTGTACAAACAGGTTAAATCCAGGGTGTAAGAAACTCTCCCTCCTTGAAAGCAGAGTTCGAAAAGTGGATCTATATTCAATATTTAAAAAAATGCATAGAAACTTGGTTCACAGAAGTTGCTAACAGTTTATAAAAAATATTTTTTTAAAAGAAAAATGTTGTATGTATTTTGAATCAACTTGTATTTGATAGTGTTCAATGTTTTCTGTTATCCTGTATTTTTGAAATAATTGTGTAATATCCCATACTTGTTTATGTGTTTCGTATCAACCTGTATTTGTTTGATGGTGTTTGATAATGTTTTGGGACGTCCTGTAATTCAGTACTTGGATTTCTGTGTATTAAAATTATTTTTTGAAATGGCATGTGTTTGTATATTTTTTTTATAAAGAAATATGTCTTAAATTAAATTCATTTGTACATTTATTTAACATATTCCTTATTAAAAGTGAACTTGTATTCGTAAGAAAATGTATTGACAAATAAATCCCTTAAAAGAGACACATTTGACAGAGAGAGTAAAGTATGTTGCATTAACACGTACAAGTGGTGTAATGAAAAATCGGATACCAAACAAAATATTAGTTCACCAAAAATTACTATTCAACTAAAAATATATATATTTGAATCTGGCAAAAAGATGTCTACTGAAAAACCCGAGTAATGATATTTTTACAAATTACTTTAAATATATTAAATAAGTTGTTAAATGTTGCCAATGTCTGTAGAGTAATCAGTTTATACAAGGAGGCTCTGGGTTCGAATCCCGGATGAGGCATGGTTGATATAAGCTGGCTTCGAGTCCCGGCTAGGTCATGCTTGATACTACTAAGTTTCAGGGTTCGAGTCCCAGTTAGATCATGTATGAATGTAATTCAGTTTCTGACTTTCAGTTTCGGGTGGTTATGATTGTAATATATAGATTCTGGGTTCGAATCCCAGGTTAAGCATGTTTGTAACCTTATAACCATAAAAGGAATAATGAACGAACAAAACATGTAATTAAAAATATACATTAGCTTGATAATCATTTCTTTGAGATAAGGTTTAAACAAAGTATTAAATCATTGTATTAAATTCATTTCACCTTGCAATGCAACACCTCTGTATTGGAATTACAATTGTTCATGTGTGTAATCATTAAATAAGAACATAATTCAATTCTAATCGCTTAAAACTGGACAGATACACATATTATATGTTGAGTTCTAACATATGCACGCTAAATAAAAAAAAAATTGCTTAAAATCCTTTTAAATGCATTAAATGTGCATCCATTTGGGTTAAAGACATCTCAAATATGTAATATGTATATTTTATGCATTCTGATAGCAAATTAGAGAGCATACGTTTTTTCGACAAGGGAGGGATGTGGGGTATAAATAGGACCGCCCACCTATCAGCTCATGATTTGATGCTTGAACTTCATGGATTCAAGATCTCCTACTCCTATCTTGCTCTTGGACAGCCTGTGAACTGGTCTGGACTGCTAGGGGCTGCCTGCCTAACCATGATTATTCAAGGACACCAGTTATTCGGTTAGCTCTGCTGGAACCTGACGCGATGATGGGGTTGTGTAGTGAAGGAACTTCTTGCTTCTGACCTTAGCCTCGCTTCCAGTTACCCCCCGCTGGGGAATTCGCCTGCTTGCTTGCGAATTCGGCCGACCGCACGTCTGCTGGAGTAGACACCCAAGACTCTCGCATGCCTTCCTGAGCAAGCTAGCGCTCAATTAGCCTGACCTTAGGTTCAGATCTTGTTCGAAGCCTACCAGCTTCGCTGCTTGAGTTAAAGTAAGTGGATAATTTGGGGTTTTTTAATTCTTTTGCGGTATTTTGTCAAAACTTTTCATAAAACTTTTTAAAAATGGTTTCAGTTTGACCGTGTTTAATCTTTTAGTAACTTTTACCACGTTTTTAGAAACTTTTCTTAAAATTGTTTAATATTTTAATGAATTGTTTATGACTTGAATAAAATTTTCTTAAAATTGTTAAAACTTTTAACAAAGTCTTGAGAATTTGAAATAAATCATTATACTTTTTAATAAAGAAATTTCTATGCTAAAATTGAATACTGCGACTTGTTATTTATTAGTTTGAAAATTTCCTGTGTCATTATCTAATATCTTGCGAATGATTGGAGATTGGATGAGTCTGAAGACAAAGTACTTATATATTACTGCATATTAAATGTTTAAATATTCTTGAGACGAGTAGGTGATGGTAAGTTGTTTATTTGAATTTAAAGCCAGGTTATTTGTTTGCTCACTTTTTCCAAGAAAATTTACTTATTGTTTAAATCCAACTTGATGAGGGAGAAAATCTAAGAGTTCAATTAAAATTTACTAAAACAAACACACTCTGAAGAGCCGAGGAGAACTTAGAAAAATTATGGAGAGAAACGAACATGCCTGAATGAATTAATTTCTAAATGAACGAACAGAATTAGATCTCGAGAAAAATTTGCTGAGCTGCTGGTCAAGTTCAAGAACCCTAGGGAATTTAACCAAACCGACAGCCACACAGAGACCTATTCAGGGCCAGGTAGAAAGAGCCCTTAGCATCACGCCACAATTTTTCCTGCTGTCCTACAACTCTATAGCAAGGACTGTCCAGCCAGCCTTAAAATAAAAATATTTTTCTCACAGCACCAAGATTACAACTGTTTCAGCTGAAGATTCAACACAGAGATGCTTGCTGGTAAAAACACACTCATACTTAACACAATGACAAAAACATAATAAAAATCTTCTTAAAATAAAATTCAACTCTATCACTACAAGTGAAACTTTTGTTGTCTGTTGTAGGACAAGTACAGAGTTTTTCATGTAAATTTCAACTCAGTTGCCTTCAGACTCCGAATGCGCTACACACACACACACACACACACACACACACACACACACACACACACATATATATATATATATATATATATATATATATATATATATATATATATATATATATATTCAGGCTCTCAACGTAAGCTCTCTTCATTCATTCACTGACCTCCGAGGTGGAAGGATGTGTTTTGGCAGAGCTCCTTGTGACCAGTTTTCTTTACCTGTTTTTTTTTAATTTGTTGTTAATTCAACTCATCTAATTTATATATTAGTACATGCATCGTAAACATAATTTTTATCCATTTGTAATGTAAATAATATTCACATCTATTTCCGAGTAGCTATAACCTTATTTGCCTGTCAGTCTCTGACCTCGCTCCACGTATATATAGTCAGACTCTCGATGTAAGCTCGCTTCATTCATTGACTGACCTCCGAGGTGGACGGGTGTGTTTTGGGGGAGCTTCTTGTGCAATTGCATTATGTGTTTAGTAATTTTCATGTACTTGTATTCGTTTAACTTATTCGGAAACATTCGTTTTGTATTTTCATTAAAATTTTCGAGTTTTTGACCTCAGTGTATAATTAAATGTAGCTTATAAGTTGACGTAAGTCCTATATCCGAGTCAGTGCTGCAGCGACCTCCCGAGAGAATGGACTTATATTAAACGTTTTCTTTTTTACATGTATTTATCATTTAATTTTTTTTACATATGTATTCTATTTTAGAAGTTCATCACCAGTCTCACAGTCAGATGGATGTGTTTCAAAATATTGTTAGGTGTGTGCGAGAGGCATCAAGTAGTGTTACATATATCTTGTTATTGTGTTTGTTAGACACTTAATTTATAGGAACTTTTTGATTGGTTAATTAATTCCATACCGGAGACTCACATAATTGCACTTGTTTCTTTATGCGACCAGGTTATTCACATAGTTGTGATCATTTGAAATTCGCAATTCGTTTTGTGTAATTTATTCACATGCAGAAATAATTTAAACACTTTGAAATTCTCTCGTGCAACGCTGTTATGCATTTGGAATAATACTATCTTTCAAAGTCGCCTATCTACCAACACCGTCTACGAGCAGTATCCCATCCAAAAAATACTTATATCATTCTTGCACAAAACTCGCCACATATATACCCTATCCCCAACACGCCACACCTCATCCGAGTACTAGTCGTCGTACTGACAACATCTACCAGAACTGCTGCTCATTCCTGAACCTAAGAAAGTAAGGAACAAAATTGTCCCGTAGTACACTCTTGTACAAAACATACAAATAATTAACCCTTTCAAGATATTTAACTCTTTCAATCCATTTGACCATTTAAATAAATTTAACCCTTTGTATTTTTCATCAACCCTTTCCGTTTTTGATTAACCCTTTCAATCAAATTAAATAGCCCTTTGATATCAATTTTACCCTTTCAATCAGTCAAAAGTTTGGTGAAACCATCACGCCCCTACTACTTCTCACTTTATCGTGTACAGCCTTTACTTGTATGGAAATCTTGTATCCTTCCACCATATGTAGAATTCACGTTGCCATGGGTCTGATCACATTGTTCACGCGTTCGTCGAGTGAAACTGCGAGAATGATATAAAAGGAAATATCTGACCATTTTGTTTATTCTTACACTCAAGTGCATTAAAAAATAACAGAAAACAAATAGAAGAATTAATTTGTAGTATTCACGAATGTTTATCGAACACTTTTAGTACAACGTTAAAACAAGGGGCTGTATTCCTCAGCGTTACCAACTTTGCCGGTCGCAAGCCGGTAATTGGGTCCGTTTAAATATGTGCAAGGTAGATATAGTAACGATTTTCAAGGGTTGGTTTCAAAAGCGCTCTGTTATAAAGTCGATTTGTGGTCGACTTTATACTAGAAGTTATACTAGAAGGGTTAGAGGCTTTATGGTAGTGAATCATGGTAGAGGTCGTAGATAGGGATAAAGCAAGGTGTTGAATGATTTGTAGAATATCTGGAATAGAGCTGGAATGTTATTCTGTTTAACGGAATATTACATTTGCAATATGAGCTGTGTTAATCGGGGGAGATATATTTTTATGTTATACATTATTATCTGCCTAATTTCAACTACATAACTGGGTGTATCCCACCTTAAGTCGAGTCCCGAGGCTGTTGTCATGGCGGCTACGGCGATCGGCACAGCTGCTCTCTGTAGGGATTGATCCCTGCCGGCGTCACGAAGGGAAATACAATGCCGGCGTCACTCAGTAGTGCTAGGTATTGGCGTCGCAGTGGTGCAATCTGACCAGATCCCTTGCTGGTGGTGGCGGTTCCTGCTTACAGCTGCTCTCTGTAAGGATTGATCCCTGCCGACGTCACTCAGTAGTGCTAGGTATTGGTGTCGCAGTGGTGCAATCTGACCTGATCCCTTGCTGGTGGTGGCGGTTCCTGCTTACAGCTGCTCTCTGTAGGGATTGATCCCTGCCGGCGTCACGAAGGGAAATACAATGCCGACGTCACTCAGTAGTGCTAGGTATTGGTGTCGCAGTGGTGCAATCTGACCTGATCCCTTGCTGGTGGTGGCGGTTCCTGCTTACAGCTGCTCTCTGTAGGGATTGATCCCTGCCGGCGTCACGAAGGGAAATACAATGCCGACGTCACTCAGTAGTGCTAGGTATTGGCGTCGCAGTGGTGCAATCTGACCTGATCCCTTGCTGGTGGTGGCGGTTCCTGCTTACAGCTGCTCTCTGTAGGGATTGATCCCTGCCGGCGTCACGAAGGGAAATACAATGCCGGCGTCACTCAGTAGTGCTAGGTATTGGCGTCGCAGTGGTGCAATCTGACCTGATTCCTTGCTGGTGGTGGCGGTTCCTGCTTACAGCTGCTCTCTGTAGGGATTGATCCCTGCCGGCGTCACGAAGGGAAATACACTGCCCGTCACTCAGTAGTGCTAGGTATTGGCGTCGCAGTGGTGCAATCTGACCTGATTCCTTGCTGGTGGTGGCGGTTCCTGCTTGCAGCTGCTCTCTGTAGGGATTGATCCCTGCCGGCGTCACTCAGTAGTGCTAGGTATTGGCGTCGCAGTGGTGCAATCTGACCTGATTCCTTGCTGGTGGTGGCGGTTCCTGCTTACAGCTGCTCTCTGTAGGGATTGATCCCTGCCGGCGTCACGAAGGGAAATACACTGCCCGTCACTCAGTAGTGCTAGGTATTGGCGTCGCAGTGGTGCAATCTGACCTGATTCCTTGCTGGTGTTGGCGGTTCCTGCTTGCAGCTGCTCTCTGTAGGGATTGATCCCTGCCGGCGTCACTCAGTAGTGCTAGGTATTGGCGTCGCAGTGGTGCAATCTGACCTGATTCCTTGCTGGTGGTGGCGGTTCCTGCTTGCAGCTGCTCTCTGTAGGGATTGATCCCTGCCGGCGTCACGAAGGGAAATACAATGCCCGTCACTCAGTAGTGCTAGGTATTGGCGTCGCAGTGGTGCAATCTGACCTGATTCCTTGCTGGTGGTGGCGGTTCCTGCTTGCAGCTGCTCTCTGTAGGGATTGATCCCTGCCGGCGTCACGAAGGGAAATACAATGCCCGTCACTCAGTAGTGCTAGGTATTGGCGTCGCAGTGGTGCAATCTGACCTGATTCCTTGCTGGTGGTGGCGGTTCCTGCTTACAGCTGCTTGGCGATGCACGCCCCGATTGCCTGCCCCACTGCCCTGAATACTGCTTAAGGCCCTTACACAATTGAAAAAAATTTAATATTTGACTTTACGCATGTTTTTCGACATGTTGTTTCTTATGGAGCTTGACACAATGGAGCTTCGCTTTACGATTTCGGAAAGTGTAAATTTAAAGTCAATGTCAAGCAGCCGTTTTTGCCGAGAATCTAAGAGCGGTTATACGGAAAGTGCGACATTTTATTGTAGTGCGATTTTAATCTCGGTATATTATACAAAGTTCGTCTTAAATTAAATAAATGGCAAACGAATTATGTGAAGAGTAAATATATGAATTTAGATGTTTTAATAAAGTAAAAAATTTTTTTTTTTTTTGTTTTGAAATATTCTTCTAATATAAATGTTGAGCCTATTTATGAAAAAAAGGTCTGCAATATCCATTCCTGGATAATATCATAATTATTTTCATAACAAGATACGCATTTTTACGAAGCTCGCAGAACCGATGTTCTATTGTCTGAACTCTGACTTTACAATTATATTGTGTATTGGTGCTTTCGTCAGAAGAAAGGAAACGTAAAGTCAAATGTTAAAGTTTTATACTATGTAAGAATCAGTATGGTGAGCGGGCGTGTTCAGGCGACGACGTAAATTGCAGACGCCTTCACGCCAGCGTAACAGCTCGCTTTACAGTGAACAGTCTATACACTGTGACGGAATCTTGCAGGCCGTGTCTGTTGGGCGGAGCCTCAATGACACTTGGGAATCTTACCACTACAGTATTTCAGTGACATCAGCATGCTAGCAAATTAAAACGTGAAATAATAAGGAAAAATAATTTTTATTTTTAACAAAACGTTGTTATTTGATAAAAAAAGGTTAATTTATAGAAATTTCACGTTTATTTAACTTGTTGATTTTGACCATACTTCCGGAAACTATGTGTAAATGGGAGCCAGCATTAATCATGATCGCATAAACGAAAATCAGTTTATGGGCTGTTCATGGTAAAGTGAGAACTTTTGAAGTCCTATTTACTTTTATCTTTCATCCATTTTTTAACCTTTCACCACCTTTATAAATAAACGATATGATGAAATTAATAAACGTAGCGTGTATATTCCACAGAACTCGGAATTTAACGTCTAAGGCTCAAATAAGCTATATTTATTGACTTTTATTTCCAAATGAGTGGGCTCTCAAAAGTGCTCCATTTACCGTAAATAGTATATACCGTGCCTTTAATACACATAGCCGAGTTGTCAAAACTGAACGAAAGAAATATTTTGAAATGAGCCACGAATACAACAAAAATAAAACTAAAATTAAAATTAAAACAAAAGTAAACCCTTTATAATAACTCTTCTGCGGCCTGGAAAAAAGCACACACGTATGGTAAATTAAGCCCGTAATATAATTAAATACACCTACAACTTTTCACCATTTATTTTCTGGAATTAAGCGAATAAGTGAAAGCTTTTGTCAAAAGGGTAACTTTAAAATTCTGTATGCGTAATATTTATTTTTGTTGCAACGCGTTTTCATTATTACGAATTTGGAGGGGCGGGGGAATTGTTACGTTTCCCCAACGCTGAAAACCGCCACAAACTCAAACGTTTATTAAACTCCACGTAGATTGGCAGGTAGGTATTTGCTAATTCTAGTACCTTGTCGTTTTTACATTGGCCCGTTGTTTTGTTTGCCACGTCACGCATATTGAATTTCAGAAACTTCATTACGGTCCGTTTTCGAAGCACAATTCCACGCGTGTTTAACTGCGGGGAAAAATAAATAAATAAATAAAAATTGTTGAATACGAAGCGTGAATGTGTCCATCAAGTCAGCTTGTTGTTGCTGCAATGACTTGTTCAGGGAGGCGAGTGTATCACACACTCCGAAGTTTATATGTCATTTCCAGCAGCACCAAAATTCCTCGAATTTTGTGGCCTGTAAGCAGTGGCGCTTGGTTAAGTGTAGCAAGGCAAGCTGGTGCTTGCTCAGTGCTGTACACACTCGGTGCACGCAGCAGCAGGGATCAGTAACCAGAGTAAAGTCGGGAGAAAAGTGGATGTATTGCGGCCACTCACGAGAGAGCGGCAAGGCATCCGTTACACACGTGCTGTGACGTCGACTGCACTGCTACGTTTAAGTGGCTGATGTGTAAACTACACTAAGAGAAAATAGAACAAAATATTTGTTTGTGTAGAGCAAAAAATATATATTTAGTTGCCCTAACAAAATATATTGCTGAGCAAACAAAATTTGAAAACCAACAAAATTACTTTTGTTCGCCTAGCAAAATATATGTTTGAATAAACAAAATCTCTGTGTTGGGCCAAACATTTAGACTGTCAACTAAATATTTTTTGAGTCAACTGTATATATTCGTTTTGCCTCACATTTGACTGTCTTCGTTAGAAAATACAGGTCGAAAGTTTGTTTGTATTTTTTGTGACGATTAGGATAGTAACCGTGTTTGTTAGTGCATCTATCGATGCTTAACAACCGTATAAACACATTAATAAAATAATGCAACAAGAAACTGACAAGTAAAGCTGTAAAACTTGAAATAATTATTTGCACATATTGCCCACTATTTGCAGTATATCTATTTAAAAGCTTTCCGGCGTCGCCAGTTGTCACATTAGCTGAGTTTACTAAGGCGTAGCGCTCGGACGAAGGTGATCTAGGTTCGAAATTCCGTTGAATTTGCAATTTTTTTTATATCGGCCAAACTGTTTAATGTACGTGTAGCCAAACAAATTCTAGTTGCACCATCCAAATCTTAGAGTTTGGGGCAAACAAATGAGAACAACGAAATAGTTCATTTTCAGCAACAAAGTATTTTATTGCCCCCTTTACAAAAAAAAATAATTTGGCTGCACCAAACAAATCTTGTTTGATTCAACAAAACCTTTTTCTTAGTGCAGCTAACGATTATGCTATAGCACAGAGCAAAACAGAGCTTAGACTTTTCAACAGTTCACCACACGCTACTGCCTGTAAGCTAGAATCCACAGTAGATATTATTTACCTAGCTGATGCTATAGTTAGTATGGATACTTGTTATCCGCAAAGTTACATGGGCACTTCTAAATTCACTTTACTATTTGTCATCTAGGTTTACGTAATGGTTCTATTATTCAAACTGTCTATGCATATGAGTATGCATATATATATATATATATATATATATATATATATATATACACACACACACACACACACACACACACACACACGGGGCCACGTTTATGTGGAAATTTATTTGATCCTGAAGACAAAATGCACACTGTCATAGTTTTAGTGTTTCTCTGGACTTTAACCGGAATCTCAGTAATACAATACAAGTAGTCGAAATTTCGGTTCGTAAGATAAAAAACGGTTCTTTTTAATCATTTCTCCAATGGACACGGTTGATTGTAAAACGTGTTACATCTTTCGCGACAATTTGATTGGTACACAGGCAAGGCGGGGCATCATTGGCCGACGGCCAGCCAATAGCAAACGTTTGCATGGTACAGTAAGCGAGTCCGGTGTAGCCAGGACCAATAGGAAGATGGTGAGTGGAAATGCAGTGACCAACACAACTCGTATTGCTGTAGTGGAGAATGTAGGCAGCTCACTTCAACATTGTCTTCAGTGCAAGTAAATTTGAGCCGTCCTCAAACGGTTTTATGTGTCCCCGAACGGGTTCATGGCATTAATTTGTTTCCAGCGCAAATGGCAAAACAACCCTGAAAAAAACACTGGACATTAAGATTATGTACTCTTTTTTTTTTATTTGGTTATCTGAAAGAGCTTTCGAAAAGTACCCTTTTAATGCAGTTATTAGTTGTCAAATCATTATAGTTTTCCAAAATAAAACACTCAAAAGTTTCAATTGCCCGAATTCTGCAGCATATTAGGTATTGCTCATGGAATTTTTTTTTCCCAATCAAATTTAATTTAAAACAACCTGTATGGTGTGCAGAACATACTGATTCAGTATGAGTGCGATTTATAAACAGGTGAGCGAGTGTTGGCACTGTGAATTTTGTTGGAAATAGGGGTCAGACTTGTAGTAAATATATTTTTGTTCATTCAAAGCGAAACTGTTAATATTCATTTAATAAATAGTTTAAACCATAAACTGCAGAGGAAAAGTTGTTTTTGTTCCTTTCGTAGCCTGTAACACAAATGCAGTATGCAACGCTTAGACTCTAATTAAACACTTTGAACCTGCCTATAGCACTTTTGTGTCGGAATTTGAGTGTTATATTTTGAAAACTATAATGATTTGACAACTAACAACTGCATTAAGGAGACAACTAAATTTTAAAAAAGAGAAATATCACCTTAGAGCAACGAGCCAGGGTCAACAGTAAGAAATCAGTACCGCATTCGCTTAGAATGTTTTCAGAAAATCCTGGAAGATCGAAATCGGGATGGATGGTTGGACGGGGAATCGAACCCGTTTCCTCCAGAAAGCGAATCCAGTGTTTTGCCTCTGCACCACTCGCCACTGTCGCACGCATCTATAATGCAGCCACGTCAAGCTCAGATACGCCCCTCTGGTGTATTGTTACGATTAATTTTACCTTCCTTTACAAACCAGATTGTATTTGAAGGGGAATGTGGTGACTATATTGTCTCTATGAGCACTCTTCCGATAGCCCTGCTTAAGTTCTACTTGCATGCACGTTGTGTATCCTTCCGCCTTGTATAAGATTAACATTGTCTAGGGCCTCATAGCTTTATTCATGCGTCGGTCAATTAAAACAGCGAAATTTTTCGAATGCTCGTTTTTGCACTTCGGTGCAGTAAAAAATAAACAGTAAGTTATCACAAATGGTTACCCAACACTTTTTATTCGACGTTAACATGCGGAACTACTTCCCACCCATCATTGCCAACTTTACTGGGTGCATGTCACTCAGGGCGCCCGTTGAAATAAATGCAGGTATGGGCAATAACATTTTTCTAAGGTTGATTTCAAAAGTGTGCACTTCATCGTAAACATACTTTACTTATGTAGCAATACTATCTTAATATTTATTTAATTGTATATTGGAATACATCTAAGTATTATATATATATAGTTTCTGTAAAGTAATGTAATTTTTCTATACCGCAGTTACAGTTATGTGAGGACTTAAAATAGTGTTTCTCTCTCACGAGGATCATAGACGAATGCCTAATATTATAGTATGTGTAGCTCCTGTGGGATGTAAAATAATAATATCCTAAATTGTTCATTAAATTTTTTTCATCGGGTTCTCGGGCTGATAGCGCGACGTTACTGAATAGATATTTGAGAAAAATAAATTATTTCATTAAAGTCTACATTTTCGAGTTTTTCAAACCCACTGTTCACTCACAGCCACGAATAAAACAACGTAATATTTATAACATTAAATTATGCCACTATTGTAAAAACAAAATGTAGGCCTACCCTGTCTGAAAGGACTCGAACTAAGTTTTGTTAGCGTAGAATGCTGTACCAGCAACTCCTCTTCAAATATTTTTATAAGATCGTTTCTTCAACTTTTTAACAACCAAGTCATACACGAATTTAGCGGCCATATGAATATATTAATTAAAATATATTTGTATTTACCTCGTAGTATCCTGTGAAGCCTACATGTCATTTTTTAAATTGCTTTAACTTGAGTTGGCTTTCACGGCCGTGACAGCGAGATCGCGTTTTTCTGGAGGCAAAGACTGACCTAATCGCAGATTTCAATATTGCCATAAAACATAACTGCATAAAGAAAATAATTAGTAACAACAAAATTCTTTCTTTACCTTTCCCTTTGAACTAAAACAAAATTTTTTATTGCAAACAAAACAGCGTCAAAGTGGTGATTTTCTTTGCTATGTAAAATACCCTGAACGTATTTTTTCCCTCGTATTTTTATAAACGTCGACTGCCAGTTACATAAACGTCAAACATATTTCCGTTTTTCGATGCGTCGTACTGATAACAGTGCAGATCCGAAAAGTCATCAATTAGCCACGAAAAAGTTGTAGGTTATAATACCGGAATTAATATTTTTTAACTGCACACTGCTTCCCGGAGTTTCAAGTTTTCTGTGGCGGTAGGTACATTTCGCCACTGAGTATTTTTTTCCTTACGGTGCGTTACTTTTCATCTGCGATGAATTCAAAGAGACCATGCGACGTTTCGAAGAGTTGATTTTCTCGAGTTTCTACACCCAATGAAATTATAATTTTTGCGCTGGGTAAGTGGGTTAAAATTTATTGTTAATTATTACCTTACTACACAAAAAATTAGTTATTTATTTTATAATTCATTACACTCATATATATGTTGTAAAGTAACAAATGTTTGATTGTAATGTTAAAAAAGTTTTGAAAAAAAAATTCTAAATTTTATTTTGCCAAAGTACACAAGTATGTTATGAAACGTAGCGTAAGTATAAAGTTGTAACGTAAATATGAAGTTCCAAATGAACATCGCAAAACTAAATTGGAACCTCAAAAAGATAACTTATGCCGGGGAAACTTTCGTTGGGGAAACAAAAGCACACACGAGGAAGAAGGAACCTGGATGGCAATAGCTTGCCTTCAGCAGACACGTGCGACATTTTAGAAGAAAGTGGTCTCCGCACAGCGTACCCGAGCAGCGCCGAGAATATTGTCGGCCAAACCAAGTTTCATGAATAACAAACACGTTTCCCCGCCATACACTCGCAACCCTTATCTCGCACCGAGCCACAACTATGCACTCCGCGGAGGGGGTAGGCGGAAGAAAAAAATTTGCCCTGGAGAATTAAGTTGTATGGGAGAGGGAAGGGTGAATTCGCAAGCCCTCCTCACATACACGCCGTCCAGGAACTGTAAACACACCGTGACGTTGCAGGGTACAAACGTTTGTTAAATAAATGAAACGTTATCCCTTCGAGACCCAATTTAAACACCTCATAAAAAGTTTGAATATACTATGCGTATGGAGTATACGTAAGGTAAGCATATTATAGGCTGTTCACGATAAAATGATCACTTTTGAAAGCCCTCCTTAAGATCTACTTGTATGCGCGTTGTGTATTTTGCTACTTTATGTAAAATTAACATTGCCATGGGTCTCATCACTTTATTCATGCGTCAGTCATGTGAAACTGTGAAATCTTTAGAACAGTATACTTTCATAAATCTTCTAATTTTTACACACTGGCGTGTTAAAAAAAAATAGAAAGCATAAGAAATAATTTAAATTATCACCTAACACTTTTTATTCGACGTTAACATATGGAACTACTTACCATCCATTGTTACCTACCTTGCCGGGTGCTTGTCACTCAATGAGCCTGTTAAGGTATGTGCAGGCAGGGGCAGTGACGATTTACTAAGGTTGATTCCAAAAGTGCTCACGTTATCGTGGGCAGCCATTAGTTAGACGTTACTAACGGCACCAATACAAAACGTGAAATTCAAAGTGTTTCTAACAAAAAACATTTTTCCACTACCGAAGACAAATAAGCATGAATAAACATCAAAATTAACCTAATGGTGTCTCCGACCATGGAGGGCTCCTTACTTCCCACTGCAGCATAGTGCCGTTATGTCCTCCATGTGCGTTGTACAGGTTCCTATCACGCCATAGTATGCTTGCAATAAATGTGTTGATGCTATTAAATTTGGTGAGGGGGGGGGCACGGTGGCGGAGCGGTTAGCCTGCCGACCTCCCACCAAGGCGCTCTGGGTTCAATACCCGGCCGGGTAACTCCGGATTTTAGCATGTGGGAATCGTGCCGGAAGATTACGATGGTCGGCGGGTTTTCTCGGCTGTCTCCCGTTTACCGCGTCCTTTCATTCCGGCAACTCTCCATACTCATATCGATCACCCTCATTGGCTTTCAAGACCTCGATGTAAAGATCCGTCCAAATGTCTTCACTCACACATTCCACATGAGTAGCTATTTTGAGACCTAGAAGTGTTTCTGGAAGTTGTGGACGCTAGTAAAACTGCTGTTTCCAGCTCTTACCATGCGTTAGCGAGCTCTTTGTTGATATAGGCTGTTCACGGTAAAGTGAGCACTTTTTAAGGCCCTCCCAACAGTCATTAATCACTAATAAATAGATCTTATTGCAGCCTCAGGCATTAAGTTTTGAGGGTGGTGAAATGTATACACTGTGTTTATTGGCTACGTTGCAATGTTTGTATTAAAAAGCAGCAGGAAGATGGAAATACGATGAAAGGAAACATTTAGAAGAGCCTTAAAAAGTGCTCACTTTACCGTGAACAGCATATAATGAAAGAACTACATAACTAATACCACCCAACCTGTCGTATCTCACAATATCCCAAACTCTTTGTGAGGTGTTTATTTTACGATTTCAGGTGTTCCAAGAAATGTTACGCCCTGTGCTACACTTGAGCACGAAACATGCGCAGATAACGTACGAGAGCGGCGTACCTCATCTATAGCCTACGAGCCACGCGGGCGAGAGCAAATATCCGTTTTGTCGGGCGCTAATTCCGGACGGCGCGGAAGGAAAGTGAATGTTCACTCCTTGACTGCCGCAGTGCGCTCTAGGTCCCAGAGAACACTGGGTTCGCCCTACCGAGGCGGAAAGAAGGCTCGAGTGACGACTGTTGAGTGGGTAGGGTGTGAAGGGGGGGGGGGCCCTGGCGGGAAAGGGGGGGGGGGGCGCGTGGTGCGCTTTGTTTACGCGCGGAAACAAATATTTACCGTGCGCTAGCAAACAACCTGGTGGGCGAAGGGGGGGGGGGGGGTCTGGCGGGAGTCAGGGAACGGTTGCGTGATATTTCTGGAGGTTAGTTTTCGTAAACAGAAACTGTGCCCTTCGCGGGACGCCGCTGAAAAAAAAAAAAAAAAAAAAACGGGAGCCCGTGTATCTTACCCGAGGGACACGGGGCTGACTTGAGGTTGAAGTAAAGCAACTGCCTATGGGGCACTGCACCCGACTATACAACGTGAAGAGAACTCATAAAGAAGTAATACAGACACCATAAAAATTGTCAGAAAATTTGCGATTTACGCTGTATATGAAAGAAGAATGTACAAATTTTGCAACATTATAAAATATTTTACTAAAATATACTTTTTAAATGTAAAAAAATATTCTATTAATATAGCCTGTATTTGTTTTATCAAAATTTAAGCATATTTCCATTCTGGAGGCTTCAGAAAGCAGAACTTGCATGGAAATTTTCGTTATGTAACACCGTCATAACGTTTATTATGATTGTACGGAAGAAAATTGTAATAATAATGTTAGAAATAATTTTTATAATTGATTTTATTTGCGTCCATTTCTCACAAACATTTATGGCTGAAAGTGATGTAAATAAAGTTATTTATAAAATTTATATGACACATTATTGCTATGATTTTATTACATATTTTCACAGAAAATATTATGACAATCTTTCTTCAGGAAAACTTTCTTGTAAAATCTGTTTTCCGATGCATCCAAAACGAAAATGTGCTTAAATTTGGTCAAAAACGTAGACGCTATTATAATAGACAATTTTTTTACACTTAAAAAATATATATTTTTGAAATATTTCATGTTGTTGCAAAATATGTACATTCTTCTTTCATATACAGCATAAATCGCAATTTTCTGACAATTTTTATGGTATCTGTACTACAAATTTTAATGAGTTCTTCACGTTGTATAGTCAGGGGCAGTGCTCCATAGACAGTTGCTTCTCTTCAACCTTAAGGCGGGTTCAGACGGTCGTGAATGGCGCCGACCAAACAGAGCAGACCGAGCGGATTTTGGCGGAAGCAGTTCACACGTTACAGTCCATTCACAATTACTTACAACTTTTCTGAAGCCGTGCCAAAATTCTATTTCCAGATTATTCCGCCGCCTCGTGCAAACAAAGCAAAACCGAGTCTAGAAATTGACAGCATAGGGACAATACCACCGCTGTCTTACGCACTCCGCTTCGTTTCCTCGTTAAAGCTGCCAACTTTACGTCTGTCGAACTGTTTACGAAGTACGCTATGGGTTATTCCAGTTTGCACTCTTGACAAAAACACTTAATACTATGCAGCTGTGAATTGGACGTGATGATAAATTATTCAGACCAGGAAATGACAGCCAATCATTTTATGTATTAGCTCGGGAAGAAAGACATTCTTTGCAAATATATTTATTAATTATTATTTCAAAAGTGCTCACTTTACCCAGAATAGCCTATAATTTGCGTGAGTGATTGAATACATTTGGACGGTTATTCAAATCAACATCTTGAGAGCCGATGAGGGTGATTGATATGAGTATGGAGCAGCACCGTAATGAAAGTGCGGGGGAAACGGGAGATCCCCGAGAAAACCCGCCGATCAGCAGCATCATCCGGCATAATTCCCACATGCGAAAATCTTGAGTGAGCCGGCCAGGGATTGAACTTGGATCGCATTGGTGGGATGCGAGCAGTCTAACCGCTCGGCCACCGTGAGTAGTAGGGGCGTGGGGATTCTAGATACAAAGTGATGCCACACTTGATTAATCGTATTATCGATTTGATATCAAATTAATCGGATTCATTCTTAATCCGATCAAAAATTATAATCCGATCATAATCAGAACAATAATTTTTAAACCGAATTTTATCAAAGTTTTTTCATCAAACTTGTTTGATCAAATTTTTTTGACGTATTTTTTTCATGTGTAGTTTGGTGGTATGACATTTTCTTTTATTTTTTTTTGTGCAGAGCGTCATGGCACTTCCTCACCCTCGGAGCTCTGTCGTGGTACTGAGGTGGTCATGTGTTGGGGAAAAGGTGTATATAGGGGAGCAATGTTCACCCTCGGAGTTGTACGGAGGAGTGATGTGCTGGGGAAGGGGTGTATATATATGTTGAGTTTTGTGCAAGAGTGGCATAAGTGTTTTTGGAGGGAAATTGCTCGTAGATGGTGGTGGTAGATAGAAAACTGTGAAATATACGATTTATGTGCAGTATGTTTAAATGACAAACAAAATAA
This sequence comes from Dryococelus australis, assembly GCA_029891345.1. Taxonomy (NCBI): domain Eukaryota; kingdom Metazoa; phylum Arthropoda; class Insecta; order Phasmatodea; family Phasmatidae; genus Dryococelus; species Dryococelus australis. Next base: position 25,984,535 of record CM057007.1, on the reverse strand, counting down.
CTTAAGTGTAAACGATTATTCAAAATTAATAACAGCGCTGATGTAATACACGAGAGAAATTTTGGTGTCTTTAAACGTAGCCCAGCTATGGAAAGAAATTAAGTAATGAGTTATAGCTCGCAATATAATAATTAGACATAATGAAATCGTACAAGAAGGAGAAACATGTCTGGTCGGCTGCGAGGTCAGTGAAGGAATGGCTTATAATCTGTGTGTCAGGAGCATGACTAGAGATGTGGAGTGCGGTCGGCATCTGGCAGGCTACTGAAAATTCAAAAAACGAGCTGAAAAACTCGGAAATGAACGAAAAGAGGGGTAAATATGATTTGCATGTCAAAATAAATGGAGGGTGTAAAACAATATGTACATATTCCTATGATTGCAATACAAAACAAAACATAATTGTACAGAAACATGGTGTTATATATGTTGTACACTATCTACCAAAAAGTAATTGGGCACCTGTCCACAATGATTGCTTGGTGGTTGTCACCCCATTAGAATCTTGTAGGGTCACCTCTTGTGGGTATAACAGCAGCCTCCCTGTCTGGCATGCTCTTTACGAGTGTTTACGGGACATCCACGGGGATTCGTCGCCATTCCTCTTGCAACCATTCCATGAGTTGAGCAATGGATTTTGGCCATGCCTGATGAGCCCTCACCCGGCGATCCATTTCGTCCCAAAGATGTTCTATAGGGTTGAGATTGGTACTCTGGCCAGGCCAATCCAACTGGTGAACATGTTTGTCGGCATACCACTACATAGTAGCCCTTGAAACATGGAATCTGGTATTGTGATTCTGGAAGTAACAATGGAACATTCTGTACAAACACCACACTGTTTGGAGCATTTTGTTATCCAGAATGTTACAATAGGCCTCTGTGTTCATGATACCACAAGCAGTCCTATATGGAAGGCCATGAACCAAAAGTCAACTGACATACTGAATTACCTATCTTCACGGCTGCCCAATTACATTTTGGTAGATAGTGTATAATAAATGGTCCTTTTCATGTGGAAAAATGTATGTTATTATGTTGTTAGAACATCAAAATGGTCTTTAAATGGAAAATGTTTATGTGTTTTCTACAACAATACAACAAGATAAATATCAGCCATTAGTGAGTATTTTATAGTTAATTGAAGGAACGTGTTATTTCCCTTTTGCAAATAAAGAAGATGTCGTGCTTTCGAATGAAGCATTACCCAATTTCGTATTTATTTTTCACGATGTTTGGCGTAAACTGCAGGTTGAAATACAGCAATATTTTAGTTTTGCTCGACATTCAAACATTGATTGTTTTTATCTATCACAAAGTTATGCATGTATTCGAAAACATAATTTGCACAATAATGTAAATATGATGATTGTGTTTAAAATGGATAATATGAACGAGAAACATATTAACAATGACCATGTTTTAGGCGATATGACATTTACTCATATTAAAGATATGTGTTTTTACTGTTGGAAAAACAAATATTGTTTTCTAGTGATTATACCAATGCTTCCCCTATAAAGAAAGATATATGTCTGGATTCGACAGTTTTTTACTTCCCTAGCAAGAATAATGAGTATTTCAAATTTTGGACATAGCGGAATAAAACACAATCATTACAATAGTTGTTTAACCAAAAATTGGGAATTGTGATTTGATCCGATATATACTACATAATGTGGGTATGGCTGTGAAAGATAATGATGCAGCAAATAAACGTTAGATGGAAGACATAAACACCATTACACTAAACAGATTTAAATCGCAATCGACCAATATTCAAGAGAAATTTATTAAGTTAGTTGATGGGAATGATAATGTTTATAAAAACGTGAGCATAATTTCAAACATTTTGACCAATATTAGTAATGGTTTACAGAGTATGAACTTAGAATAGAAGAATGTTTAAATTACTTTAGTAAGGACTTTAATGATATGACAAACATAATTTTTACAACACAACTTGCAGAAATGCAAGATAATTTTAACGTAACTAATGGAGTGGTAAGTGCTAGTATTACAAAACAACTTGAAACAGGAATGGAAGGAAGAACAAAATATATGTAATAAATTGTTTAGTAAAAAATATGGTTTAGTTATGAAAACAGATCTGAGAAAACTAAATAATGATTTGGAAACATAAATAAATTATTTTATATATGATTTGAGAGTTAAAACTATAGCCAAATTAGATGCTATTTTTAAGTAAAGTCGATAAGATTGAAAAAGCACAAACTATTCGATCTAGTGTAGCAGTTAGTCGACCTACTGCAGCAGTTCGAAAAACAATAACTTAATTAATATATAAACAGTTGGAATTTAATGTAATATAATCAAACATGTCTGCCTCTTCTTCGGAATTACATAATGTTATATCCACTGTGAAGGATAAATATTTACAATCCAAACAAGCCAATAGGGAATGGTATGTTTCAAACAAAGAAATATTTAAACCTGTTATGCGTATCATGGATGCATTACATTCTGTGTTGGATACACGTAATGAAACACCTTTGGAAATTAAATTGGAAGTAGAACATTTCAAGAAAAAGAAAAAGTACCCCTTTCTCATTTAACACATCATTATTTAGTTTTAAAACATACTTCACCTATGCGCGATACAACATTTAATAAATATCAAAATGGAATCACATTGTCTCTGGGAGATTCAATAACTACATTTTTGTCTGCCAATAGAATTAAAATAGGTGATTACATAACTGATGTGAGTGAAGGATTGTTTGAAGTATTATTTAAAAAATTATCCAAATCGATATTCCAACACTGATTTGGAGAAATATAAAGAACTTGGTTGTACATATACGAATAATAGTTTAGGAAATGAAAACCATCCGAAACTACATTTATTAGGCGATTTTGTCGGAAGTGGAATATATAAAGATGAAATTGGCGATCGGTTTTCTCCTGGTTATTGGAGCAATCATAATGAATTAGTCTATAGATTAAAACTTCTCATCGCTTCGAGAGAATCTGGGAATAATTCACATATGAACGAAATTGTTTCAATTATTGAAGAGCTGAAGGAAAACTGTTAAAATACCAATGAAGTTTAGTAAGATTGCTCAAGGACTTCTCACTCCAGCCAGGATAAGGTTTGCGAGAAGACCAGTTATTACTACAGGCTTAAATGACCTTTTTAAACCGATTTGTATGAAATGCATTGCTTTCGATATACAATAAGGGATATAAATATATTTTAACTATAATAGATGTTTATTCCAAATACAGTTGATGTATACCTTTGAAAAACAAAACTGGGAAACAGGTCAGCGATACAATAAAGACCATTTTGCAAGAAATAACACCAAATTTGCTCCAAACCAACAGAGGTTCTGCATTTTTTCCTGTACTATTCCGGAAACTAATGAGCGATTTTATTATCAACCACTACGCAACGTATTCAGACCTCCATGCCAGTGTTGCGGAATAATTCAACAAATCAATTAAGCAGTAAATATACAAGCATTTCACATCGAAAGGAACTTACAAATGGGTGGATATTTTGCCTGAAATACTTCAAGTTTATAATTCCAGATATCATAGAACTATCAAGATGGCTCCTGAAAATGAATCTTAAAACTGAAAACTGTCATTGAGAAATGGTACAATTGAAATGGTCTTGTGAAATATTTAAAATTATTTCAGTTAGATATTCTTTTCGCAGATTGTATTATCTCGAAACCTATGATGGACAGCCAAAAAAGTCGGATTTTACAAGCATGAATTGCAAGAAATTAGTTCTCCAAATGAATATTTGATTGACAAAACCAGTAAGAGGAAAAAAGATATGTCCTTGGTTCGATGTAGGGGTTTCTCAAAAGCACATGACTAGTGGATCAAGAATAAAGATCTAAAAAAAATTGTAATACAAATGTTTGTAAAATTATTCTACTAAATAAAATATATTTTAAAAAAATCATATTTGATGTGCTATTTTATTTAATGAACCTACCTATAGCAATGGGGTTGGATTTACAATTATTGTGTAATCAATCTGCTTGTTGATTGGATTACCATTTCATTGGATTAGTATTAGAACAGTAACATGTTACATTAATTTACTTTTAATACTACAATTCTTGGAAAATTGTTTAAAAACAACTATAATATTCCGAGGTTATTTATTTCTTAAGTTATATTTTTTTTTTTTCAAGAAAGAAGTCTTTGCAGGGGAGACTGCAAAGTTTTTATAAACAACGTTTATGACAAAGGAAAGGGATTATTTATCCTGCATTAATGATCCGATTAAAGGTTGAAGAGAGAGGGAATTACAAGTGAGATAGCAGAAAACCTAGGTCTGTGTTCATTGTGCATTCCTAACAAGACTTTCATCTAGTTTCCCTTGAATATTCGGTATGGGCTGAACCTCCTACGTGCTGGCTTGGGTTCCGGTGTTATACTTTAATTTCCTTTATAGCATTAGATTCACTAATAATAGCATTGGAAGAAATTAAATAACATTTCTGAAAATGATAGAAGATGTGTTAAAAATTATTTATTGTGTTAGCAAAAGTTATTCAGAATCGATCAATTGCAATTCCGTAAAGACATTGACTTATCTACATATATTTTTTTTTTAGTGTAGCTCTTAGTGTTGAGGGAATACTTTATCAATGTAAATTGTTAAATAATTATTAGATGGAAATAAACATTCAGACAATTGAGTTGTGAAATGCGAGATTTTTTCAAACATCCCTTAACACAAAGGCTTGAAGGTTGCTGACATACTCCAGTCTTGAGACTCAGGGGAAGGGTGGAGAATAGCTATTTCTTTCACACAGCCAGGTAGGTCAATGGCTAGACGAAAGTACAACCTTGGAGAGCGTAGAAGAAGCTAGGCAAGACCACTTCGAATACGTGGGTAGAGAGGAGTTTTGCAAACAGGAAAAATTTTCGAAAAGTCCAACTTGGAGTCTTGAGGGGGAGTTAGGCAAGCAGCTAGCCCTTGTTCTGGACAAAGCCACATTCTGGGGTGGTGGTGTTGGCAGGAGGCACCTAGCAGGTGCAGGCAGCCCTCGTGCTAACCGAAGACACACTCTGGTCTATGTACTTGAGTAATAGGGGAGGGGGATGTTTAGCAGGAGCTTCCAACCACTTTTCGTTGCCCTGTGCCATTTTAAATTTGTGATTGAACCTCGCACTGAATTCATCGTACTCTGCACATACACCACTGGCCGTCCCTCTTTACTGGTCGGGACGATGCTTGGCGGGCACTTGTGGCATGATCGAGGATTACAATATCTGCGTACCCAGGGTTTCGATACAGCCTACAGCGGACTTCAACTCACATTAAGTGCTTCTTTTGAATAGTATCTGCTCCAGGGTTCAGATCTCGTTCACAGTCTTCGTAAACTACAGTGCGAAATATTTTTAAAAGTTTTAATATAGTAATTTTATTTTACTAGCCTTAATTTATTGGGGAAATGTATTTGTGTGTTAAGATATTTTCATAATCGTCGATTAACATTTCTCTAATAGTTTCAAAATACAGGAGTCGCTATATTTTTATTGTAATAGGTTATAGTGTAGAATTATTTTCCTTAATTTAGAAGTTTGCGTGCATCTATTATTATTATTTAAAATAATCAATGTGTCATTCTGATAGTGTTTGTTTATGTGGATCTCCGAAACTGATCTTGTGAGACTTTAACGAATTGTCTCTTAAATATTGTTCGGATCGATATAGTGTGTCCGTTATTTTAAATTATTTTATAGTTTGACGAAGACCAAATCTTTAGACGTGCTATTACTGTGAAAAGTTCCTGTACATTGTAAAAACTTTATTTGTCCATGTTATCGTTAAGTGGAATAATTTTTTATCAATATGTAAGCTACTTGCCTGTGTGTTTCGTGTTGCGATGTCCCACTCCTACAATAATTATTAGATTGGTTTTACTTAATAAATGTACTTCTTACTATGCAGGATTTTATGCGGACGGTAAACGAGTTCTAATTTTGATGTGGAAATTTATTTTATATTAATTCATTTGAAAATTCAAGAACATGAGTCATATTCAGAGTTTTTAAATAGCTGTAGCCTAAGTCGCCTATCGGCAGCAACGTCCACGTCTATAAGTCATTCCTTCACTGATATTGCAGCCGACAAGATGTGTTTCTCCTGCTTGTACGACTTCCTACATGTTTTGAATTCATTGTTAATTCACGTCATGTAATTGTACCTATAACTCGTTAGTGATTTCTTTATTTATTTTTACTTCTCTTGTGTGTGTTACGTAATCGATGTTATTCATTTACGACTTCTCGCATATCTAATCTGACAGGACAGAGTAGCCACAGTCTAGATTTCATTTTAAATAAAATAAAAATCTTTCCTAATAATTTCATTTTGCAGAAATACACCACTAACTCATACTCACTAGTACAACTATAAGACATTCATTCAGCGATCTCCCGACACAATGGACGTGTTTCTCCTGCTTTTGCAATTCAATTATGTGTTGTTTGATTCGTTGTTAATTCAAGTAGTTTAATTTATATATTGATATGTGTTTCCATTAATTTTGTCACGTAAATCGTATTCACCTCTCTTTTCGTTCAGTTCGGAGTTTTTCAGCTCAGTCGCCTGCCAGAACCCGACCGCGCTTCACATCTATATTCATGTTCCCGAAACACAGCTTATAAACCATTCCTTCACTGACATCACAGTCAACCAGATATGTTTCTCCTGGTTGTACAATATCATGTGTAATTTATTTATTGATAACTATAACTTGTTACTTAATTTCTTTCCATAGTTGAGCTATGTTTAAAGACTCCTCAATTTCTCTCGTGTATTACGTCAGTTGATATTAATTTGGAATCTTTTACACTTATGTTCTTCTGTTTGTCATTACTAAAATGCAGCACGTAAATCATATTTCTCACAGTCGGCTATCTTCCACCACCATCTGCAAGCAATATCTCTCCAAAACACTTATGCCACTTTTGCACAAAACTCAACACACACACACACATACACATATATATATACCCCCCTTCCCCAACACACGACCACCTCAGTACCACGACAGAGCTCCGAGGGTGAGGACGTACCATGCCACTTCCCACAAAAAAATAAATGAAAGTGTCGTACCACCAAACTATACACAAAAAAATTACAACAAAGAAATTTTATCACAGGGAAGTTTGATGCAGACACTTTGATCAAATTTATTTGATCATATTTTATCGGCTAAGGATCATGATTTAAAAATTTGTTCGGATTAATACCGGATTCAAATTTTTCCTTCGGATTAAGATAGAATTAAGAATTAAACCGATTAATTAGATATCAAATCGATAATTCGATTAATCAAATGCAGCATCCCCTTGTATCTAGAACCCCCACGCCCCTACTATTACCGTGCAATCTTATAGTTAGATGTAGTGATATTTCCCAAAGGATGACTTCCAAAGTGCTCAATTAATCACGACCAGTCTTTATATTTCCGAAGCCGTCTCACTCTTTCTGCCTCGGACATGGCGGTATTGTTTGATGGCTGATTAAACACCCTCTGAAACGAGATGCGGGGCTGATATTTCCTCTGCGATTTTCAATTGAACACATTTAGTCCAACACTCGAAATTTTGAACTCACCTGTTACTTATATTTGATTTGTCACCAACTAAAATTGTGCAAAGTTCTCTTTTTATGGCCTTAATCAAAGTATTTAGACGTGTTCTTCCGTTTGGCGCCAAAAAACGAATGCGCTAAGTAGTACCTAAATAAGTAATCGTTTTAATTTTAAGTATCCTATTTTAAATTAAAATTTAATTATTAAATTTTATAATTTAATTTATAAAGTTATAATTTAAATAGAAACATATTTTAATTAAATAATTTAATTTGATAATTATAATTAATTCTTTTCATTATATATTGTAAATTTATGTTAACATTCAGTACATAAACTTAATTTTAAATTTTAAGCAGTAAATATTTAATTTTTAAAAACTATGTTTAAATTTAAGCAAGCAATGACGTACCCAAATTTAGATGATTAATATTTATTTATAATCTCATCGTCGAAATTAAATTCTTAAGTGTTGAAAGAAAATTTATTTTGAATTTTTTATTTAAGGTATTAAAATAAATTACTACTCTTTAAATAATTAGGAAACGATTGTAATTATTAAATTATATTATCTATTTAAATATATTTTTGAATTAAATTATTTAATAATAATTTTAATTATACGTTAAGTGGTCCTTAAATATTCCTTGAATCTACTTCTGCGCTAGCACATGTGAGTCGCGATGTATAATTAATGTCGCCAAATCAGTGTCATCCTCGCATCGCAGTCGTATACCCGATGGAACGATACCGCATTTATTTCAATAGTGTTATTAGTCACGAAGTTACGGGGCGTCGTGATGGATCACACTGCAAACATTATTACACTGTTTCCATTCTGGCATAGGCTGTTCACGGTAAAGTGAGCACTTTTGAGGTCATAGTAACTTTTTTTACTTTCAGACGTGTTTCATACTTTAACCACCTTTTTAAACAAATATCGCCGGGTAAGTAATAAATCCAGCGTGCATATTCCACTGCACTCGGAAGTTAATGTCTAATGCTAAAATAAAATATATTTGTTGAGTATTATTGTGCTCGCTTTACCTTGAGTTGCCTATACCCTAGGTGTTTCACTGATTTTAAAGACGCATTCACGTCAAAATGGAGGGATGCTATCAGAACACTGCTGCCTCCCCCCCCCCCCTCCTTCACCAGTCAAACCATCCAACCTACAAACAGTCCACGTCAGCCAAACAATCGAACGGAGAAAGACCAATCATGAAAGGAAAGAACATTTTTTTTCCGTCCCTCGCTTTAACAATAAAGGGAACTGGGTGTAACGAGGACACAATTTTGTTTACAGGAACAAACAAATATGTAAACAATATTTCCTTCTTTAAGATGTCCCTTCTGTTATTTCTGTCTCGTTTATAACCCAGGAGTTGCGAACTGTACGCGATGAAAATTTGTTGTAGTGGATATTTGCTCTTTTAAAAATGTCTACATATATCAATATCTTCTGTATGATTAATTATAGTTTTACAATTTTTGCCAGGTTACTTGAAATCGACAACCACAAAAAAGTTTTTTTTACGATAAGGTTTTTTTTCTTTGCATAAGTACCTTAAGACAAGATCAATATAAGGCAAGTTGTGAATTATCACGTACAGTAATGACCCTAGTGAGTAGAAATTTGGTTTCAAAAACATCTGCACCATTAATAGGTGGAGAAAAGTACACGGTAGGGTTACAAGCCCCATTACATACGAGGAACAATAGTGTATTTAATGCCTTACAAGTATTGGATGACATCCCGAACGTGAAGATATGGATCTATACTCTCTCCGCTGTTACCAACTAATGGCTCCCGCATACCTAGAGTGAGTGAAGAGATTTGGGCGCTTCTTTGCAGCGAGGTACTGAGAGCCGGTGAGGGTGATTAACGTATGCAGCGACACCGGAATGAAAAGGCGGGGGAAACGGGAGATCCCCGAGAAGAGCCGCCGACCAACGGCATCGTCCGGTACGATTCCCGCATGCGAAATTCCGTGAAACTCGGCCGGGGATTGAACCCGGATCGCCTTGATGGGAGACGAGCGGGCTAACCGCTCAGCCACCGTGGCCCCCGCATACCTAGAACTTTTATCCGCCTTTGAGGCCAAGAAGCGTCGGAGCGATAAGGGCGACGCTGCCACATGCTTCAAGTGCCCCATCACCGCTAAGCGGAAGGTTCCGAACTGGAGTACAGTGTTCTAAATGCTGTTCATGATAAAGTGAGCACTTTTCAAATCAACCTTAGAAAAATGTCACTGCCTCTACCTATATATATATATATATATATATATATATATATATATATATATATGTGTGTGTGTGTATATATATGTGTGTGTGTATATATATATAATATATATATGTATATATATATGTATATATATATATATATATATATATATATATATATATATATATATATATATATATATATATATATATATATATATATATATATATATATATATATATATATATATATAAACAGGCGCACTGAGTGGCATGCGTCCGGCAAAGTTGATAACGATGAATGGAAAGTAGTTCCATATGTTAATGTCGAATAAAAAGTGTTAGGTAACCATTTGTGACAATTGAAGTAATTTTTTAGGCTTTATGTTTTTTTTGTAATGCCTCAGTGTGTAAAAATCAGCCGATTTATAAATTTATTACTTTTCTAATAATTTCACAGTTTCACTTGACCGACGCACAAATATAGTGATGATTTCTAAGGCAATGTTAATTTTACATAAGAATGGAAGAATACACAACATGCATACAAGTAGATCCATAGACGCACTGCGGGTACCTGCGAGACTGTGGACGGCGACCCTGTTATTTTATTGACAGAAAAGCTGCAGAACGGTTCAATGCAGAGCGCTTGAGAAGTTATGTAAGTATCTGGCGCGTATATTCTGAGATAAAGTGCTTTGAAAAAAAAATCGTATTTAGTCTTTTTGGAGTATTAACAAAATTGTGTTCCTAATGTGCGTGGCAACTTGAAAGCATTCAACAGCCATCGTCTAAAATGTGTTTTCTTCTCGTATATAGGCGGTTGACGGTAAAATGAGCACTTTTGAAGGTCCTGCTTAAAATCTACTTGTAAATCCGTTTACAAATCTGCTCATGTTTATACTTCGATGTATAAAATAAACAGAAAGCGAAAGAAATAATTTTAAGATATCAAAAATGGTTACCTAACACTTTCTATTCGACGCTAAGATATGGAACTACTTTCCATCCATCATTACCAACTTTACTGGGCGAATATCACTCTGTGCGCCCATCATAATATATGCATGCAGGGGCAGTGACTTTTTTTAAGGTTCATTTCTAAAGTGCTCACTTTATCGTGAACAGGCTTTATCAGCACATTGGATGAACGTTTAATAGTTGCGTTGAATAAGTTGTATTTCAAACAAACTGCATGTAGGCGGGGGTCTTAACTGGTCTTATGCAAGTTAGCGTGTCTCTTAAACTGCAGGGTGATTCAGAAGACACTAAACATAGGCGTTAACAAAAATGTGCCCTCCGTAGCAAGCGAGGGAAGTAAGTTAGGATGCCATCACAAAGTATGCTCAATATGCCTCCTGCTGTTACGAATTCACACGTACAGGCGTTATACCTATTCAACTTGTACGTGATGCAATGTTTGAACGGGAATCTGAGCACAGGCATCACAAATGCTGCGCAGCAGCGTTATCTTAAACACAGGGACAATCGATATATTATTTGAATGGCGACTTTGGTGGCGCGAGTAATATTTCGAAGCATTCCTAAGTGCGGTGACTTTTCAACCACCCTAAGGTGGCTAGAGCAGTGACAGGGATGTGACAGTAGATATAGGACTTAAATCGCGTAATTTGAAGTAAGTACCTGTAGAAACACCAACATAGGCATTTTACCACTAGAATTAGTGATTTTATGGAACATATCTGCTCTAAGTTAAAACTATGAATGTTTTGTATCTCAAACATACTGATTTAACCTACATATATTTCCGGTGCTGATTTAATAACTTACTAAAACAACCGTTTTTTTTGTACTGCTTGAGCAAGATTTATTCTATTCTGCTGGTCACATTTGGAGGTAACGTAAATATTTCAAAGACAGAGCTAACACAAACAGCACAGGTATATGTTTAATTATTGCCGAAAACAGCATTCGGCAACTAAATGGTGTTAGTCAAGTAGGTTCTAATTAAGCAATTTCAAAACTTCGTTCTAGAACCTCTCAAGAATAATGCAAGCTGTAAACATACTGTAAATAATACCCGACAATAGCCTTAAAAAATAACTTTTTGTGGATAATTAATTTTATTAAACACTGAACACAGCGTGATTATTAACTATTTCAATGAAGCGGATTTTTCACAAAATAGTCATTAATAACTATTTTTTTTCATTACACTAGGTGATTATTTTTCGTAACGCGTGTCTGCTGTTGGTATTAATCCAGGCACCTACCACCCACCCACCCACCACCTCTGAAAACACTTTAAATTAAGAATATTGTTACAACATGGAAGTGTCCGCTCTTGTCTCCTTACTTGCTCTGTGGGCAGTGATATTTATGAATGGTTGAGTTCAAATAGTGAATCAAGATATATGAATTGTATGACGGGCGGAGGGGGGGGGGGGGTAGATGAAGACCCTTACCACTGTGTACGCGTGGGCGCAACAGACACATTTTTCCTTTTCTTTTTTCTAAACTACCTTATTCTAACTGTTAATTCCGAAGGTAGGGTCGGGTTCTAATTGTATCTCAGGGCTGAGCCCCTTTCGCCTAAAGCAGAGGGAATTGAATACAAAGGAGGCAGGCATTGCTGCCGAGAGAGAATGGGTAGGCATGGCCATCACTTTGGGACTATGCCTACCTCCCTAAGTGTGGTATAGTTAAACCTACATTGCAAAGCCCGCACAAACAAGGTAAAACCCATACCGATAGGAAAGGAGCTAAAACTCGTGGGACCAGACAATGGAGAACGCTGTGTGTCTGCGAAGGTGTATGCAGGTGTCGCAGCGGAATAGGCGGTCCCTGTTATTGTGCCAGATACGTGTACCGCGATTCGCAGTATTTTAGAGAGCCCGTGTTCCCACCATCCCCCCCCCTTTTTTTTTTTTTTTTTCATCATCGCTTGCAAGCGCGTCGATAGCACTTGTGTTCGAAGGGCGGGGTGGTTCTGGCAATTCCTGGACTCTCTCTCTGCCCGCCCCCTCACACAGTCAACCGCAGAAAACCAACCCGCTTTGCTCCCCCACCTCCCACCCCTTCATCAATGCTATTCGATAAGGGCTTCCCCCCCCCCCCAAACATCGGTGAAATATCGGAGATGATTCCACTTTGCACTGCGTTACTTCGGAAAATATTACTTCGCTCCCAGCCCGCCGTGAAATAACACACTTATTTTTCCCCCCTGTTTATACAAAAGCAAAATGTTACAAAAGGCTGTTCACAATAAATTGAGCACTTTAGAAATGAACCTTAGGAAAAAAATCACTGACCCTGCATCCATGTATTCTAATGGGCGCACTGAGTGGCATTTCGCCCAGTAAACTTGGTAACGACAGATATAAAGTAGTTCCACATCTTAACGCCGAATAAAAAGTGTTAGGTAACCATTTGTGAAAAATTAAAATTATTTCTTTCGCTTTCTGTTTTTTTTTTTTTTCATGCATCGAAGTGTAAAAATGAGCAGATTTGTAAAGTATTTACTTTCTTAATAATTTAACAGATTCATTTGACTGACGCATAAATATAGTGATGAGGCCCATGTCAGCGTTAATTTTACATAAGGCGGAAGAGTACATAACGGGTTCACAAGTAGATTTTAAGCAGGGCTTTCAAAAATGCTCAATTTACCGTGAACAGCCTATACCGCTCTAAAATTTTTTTTGTAGCACATAGAGATGTGCCTCGAAATAATAATAACGCAGCCACACGCCAATGAAGGATAAGGAACAGAAGCAAATATACGAAAACATCACCGCAGATTTGTTTATTACTGTCCTCGCTTCTTATTATCATGCAATAGTTGGTCTATTTTATTTCTAAATTGATACTTTTTTCAAGATTTCTGGACGAAATTTTCATGATATAAATTAAAATAACAACTAATTTAAGTGAAGCATTCATAACAATTTTCTGTGATTTGAAAATGAATGTGAAAAATGTCTAAAGGTAAAGGGGAGTAAGAATATTATGAAGAATTTTCTGGGTAAGTCGAATTGTTAAGTTGCAAATGATTCGCTTCTAGTATTGTAAATATATTAAAAATAATTTAGATACGCGTTAATAAAATTATTGGATTTGCAAACTACAAAATTCTTTGATTTTCCCACGTGTTTCCGAAAATAAGTGTGTTTAGCTATCTTACACAATGGTAGATAATTGATGCTCTGTATAGAAAATTTTGATGTATATAATAGATAATGCCAGCTTACAAAGTTAAGTTGAAATTACTTTCGTAGACATAACATACCTAGCTAAAATGTTTATATGACTGCCATTTTAAAAATAAGTGCCTGAACAACTTCAAACATATCACTTCACACGGTCTTCCGTAGAGCTACTTGCTTCCCAAATTTGGTAAAAATCAGTTGAATTATTCCGGAGAGATGGCTGCATTGAAATTTTAATATGTTATATAATGCTACCTTACCAAATGGGAGACAAAAGAGATTTCGTTTAGGCACATTTGATGGTTGTAATATATAATGCAAGCATACAAACCTACGTTGGAATTGATTTAATTGTTTCGACGATATAATGTACAAAGCTAAAATAGCGATATGGCCGCCATTTTGAAAATAAGTGTCTTGACTAGTTTACATCACCTGCTGCAGTACTAGTGATTTGACAAATTTTGCAAGAAACGGTGAATTGTTTCCCGAGATTACATAAAAACCTTATAAATACAAATGGCGTTATCTCATAAAATGTCGTACGGAAGAGCTTATTTTTTGGCATTAGTATTGATTGTGATAGTTCGTGTAAGCTTACAAAATTTGGTTGAAATTTGTGAAACAGTATGGTAACTATACCAAATAAAACCAACGTAATTGTTTTACCGCCATTTTAAAAATAAGCGCATCATCAATCTGCATTGCATGCGTGTACATAGACCACCGTAGTGCTACTTACGTGCCAAATTTGCTGAGAATTGATATAGTAGTTTTCCAGATGTAACTTAAATGCTTTATTATTTAATGAATTTCTATATTCCAAAATGGCTCACCAGCAACAATATCCGTTTCTAAATTCGATGCACACACTACGTGCTGCCGACCTACAAAATTTGGTTTAAATCTATTGAATGGCTCCCGGGAAATGACACATAACGCTAATTATTAACATGGCCACCATTTCGAAAGTAAATGTACGGCGTGGTCTATAACTACAAAAGTCAGGTTTCGTTGCTAAGTACTATATGTGTACCAAGTTTGGTGAAATTATGTTCACGCGATCAAAAATTGAAAGCACACCTACACAACAGACAGCTGTATATAGGCTGTTCACGGTAAAGTGAGGAATTTTGAGGCCCTAGTTACTTTTTTCCTATCAGCTATTTGTTGTCCTTACACAATTTTTTAAGATAAATGTTTCCATGGAAGTAATAAACACAGTGTGTATATTTCATCGCATTCGAAATTTAACGTGTAATGGTTGCAATTAAATATAATTATTTACCATTTATTCAAATTAGAGGTCTTCAAAATGCGCTCACTTTACCGTGAATAGCATATACACACATAAAAGCACACAGACAGGAAAGTGATCTCATAAGCCTTTCATTCCTTCGGAAAGTGGACAAAAAACATATTAGCGCAGACAAACCTGCGAGATTTCATCATGTTTAATAAAGTCAACCTTATATATACATATGCAGGTTGTATCTAAATTCGACCGACACATTTCAGGTGTAGGTTAATCACGAAAACAGAAGTTGAAAACATATATACGACGTATGGTAGTAGATGTATAATGCCGATCCTGGCTCACCCCTTATTTTCATCGAAATATCGAGGGTTTTTGCTTCAGAATCAAGGTTTTTGAGGCTAAATATAGCCTCTAAATTTTTTGAAAGGAGCTCTAAAAAAAAAATCAAGCAAATTAAAGCCAAAATCAAGCAAACTTTGCCATTTCTTAAACTCATCGTGCAGGATTTGTGTCAATTAAAAAACTGCAAAATTTAAGCAAAAATAAAGTAAATTTCTCATTTTTCAAGCATTTTTCACGTTTTCTAGAAACAAAAAAAAAAAAAAATTCTCTTTACAAAATAATTTTCTCAAAAAATAAAATGGAAAATATGCTCGAAAGGGAGAATAATTACACATGAAAGCAACGTTAAAAGTGTGGCAAAGAGTTGAACATAGAAAGTTTTCACCTCATAAACACACAAGAGATAAACATTTTAAAATCTGTAAAAATTGTTATAGTGAATATGGTAGTAGTCGTTATGAGTTAAAAAAAGAGAAAAGAATGTGTGAATGTGGAAAATATGTTTATAATGCGTCTCTCAAAAAGCACACAAATAGTAAATCACACAAAAAGGCATTAGTTAATTTAAACGAAAATCATCACGATAACTATCCAAGTGAAAAAAAAAATTACAGCGATACCTTCATCAAACCGAGAACCTTGTCCACTCAAAATCAATATTATTTTTATGCCCTTCGGCAGTGAGGTCTTTACATACTCAGCAATTTTGTCTGTACAGAACTGTAGACAGGAAAAATCATTATTCGTTTGTATAATGTTGGAAAGCAGTTAACGCGAACGAGCAGGAGGCAGGAAAAAAACATAGCAGGTACAGTGCGCATCAAAAGAGAAGATTCTTCTCGTACACCATAAGGGGAGGAAGCACAGAAGTGGAGGTGTCCAATGGAGGGAGGGAACACAAGAGTAAGGGTAGCTGAAGTTATAACAGCCGAGCTGAAAACATATTTACCATTATACTTGCGCCCGTGTAAGTTACCATTCACACCATGCAGCTTTCTTTCCCAAAAATAAACATATGATTATATTTCAACCAGCTGCAGCACAGTTGCGAAAATATAGGGACATATGATCAGATCATGTGGTGTGTGTGCAGAGACCATCCACGGGTGTAACAGGTGTTTACAATACCCTAATGTCCTTGAATTGTTAATCAGTGTAATTCGACGCACCAACACTGAACATTGTCACCCAGAGCGATAGATCGCGCCATAAAGGTTGTCTCACAACTCGATACAAATGTAATAATCCTGGATTAGACAATACACACATCCCGCAGGCTACATCACTAAATAGATACAGGAAAATATGTCAAGAAAAGCTGTCTTGTGCTTTTGGAACACGTAGTATTGATACATTCAAACATGCAGGCCTATATAGTTTTATTGTACTTATAGAGAAAATATTTACATCAGCCTTGAAATGTGCATGTAAACAAATGCATACACAAGTTATTCCAGTATCGTTCACCTTCTAAATCGACGTTGTAGGAGTACAAATCGTAACCGTAAAAAATGTGTTGTTGGCTGCCACAACAATCGGCCGACACTTATCAATCATATGGGAGTTATTTATTGTCCACCTCATTACCTGAATGTCAAAATCGTCAATGTTAGTTTTCATTTGTCGTTTCGCTCGATGTTTGTGTGGGGTAGAAAAAGATTTTAATGTACCATCCTTGAACCCTACTTCTTGTTTTACTCTGTAAACAACTGCGGGTGGAACAGCTATCGCTGCACTGACTCCTCTCGCTACCTCAGAAAGTGGTATTTGAATGCCTTCCTCTGATTAATTGGTCATGGACTTCAGCACATTAAAATTACTTCCCTGCATTCACTGTGCATAATTTACCTTGCCATTGCTCCAGATGTTAATTTTATCAACAGAACTATCACAATACGCACATTAACTTATGCTCTTTGCTCATATAGAATGTGCACGCACTCCTGCACTGCTCGCATGTTGATGTTTTCACTCTAGCTGTTACACACCCACTAGAGACAGTCGAACATGTGAGGGCCGATGAGGGAAGTGTGACGCATGCAAAGGACATCCAGATCGGCACGCATTGGAAATTAAGAGTGGTTTGGTCTGATCAGTGTCCGAGGTAATTGATTTTACAGATATAGCACATGTCATCATCATATTAGAAAACAACTCGATTAAAATAGCTGCAAACTCATGTCTGCGACCATATTATAAACATTACTTTCATTATGATTAATTTTAATTTTCTACCATATATACTGAAATCGAGAATTTACAAGGATTCATCACCACTATGGAGTTAGATAACATATTATAGCATTTCATTAACATTTCTGATAACCGAGCACAAATTACAATTATAATTACATCTGCAAACATTCATATCCATCACATTTAATATACAGTAAATTAATATTTTAACATGAAATCTCATGTGTTAACATCCTTTGAAAACAATAAACAAGGCCAGCAAAATAGTTAGTATAGACTGTTACATCCAGCTAACCATGAGTGTTTCTAATAATTTTTTTTGCAAATGACGTAGAAAATTACCTTTCTTGCATGTTGTCGTGACGTAAGTTCAGGTGTCGGCCTACCCTCTCTTATGAACTCACATTTTTCCTGAAAAGTGAAATCACTGCTGGAAATATGCTTCACTCGTAATTCACTACACTTACTTCCACGTGATTCTGTTGCACTCATTCTATCTATTCGGTTCTCAGTCTCACACGGTAACTTTATAATTTCTGTGTAGGGTATACATTGTGCACGAATATGTATAACATTCTCAGCACCAAAACTAAATCAAACAAAAACATTAGGATTCATGTTATGTGCACAAACTTGCCCACACATCGATCTAGTTACTGTAAACTAGATGACACCAACAGCCTGTGGCTTGGCCAGCTTCGGCTATGTCCGCTTCAGTTCGGTGAAGAAAGCACTATAATTGTAGCTTCTAACACAGGTTGACACAGCACTGTTTGCCTTGCTTGCCCTAACGATACAGCACTGGGTACTATATTTAATGAAAACCTTGCAGCTATATATGTGAATAAAATAAGCATAAAATTTAATTAGCCTATTTATGTTGTCATGTTAATTTTAGACATATCGAAAGAGTTAGTGTATGATTTCATTATAAAGTTATAAAATGAAAATATTGCAATAAAATTGAATTATGTTATCAAGATACCAATACGTACATTTATTACATAAAAAACAACAGATTTTTACAAAGACATGAAAACAATGATTGGAAAATTTATACAAGTGATTACCTAAAGGATAGAATATATAACGTGCCACAAATAAATAAAAATGTTGTAGGAAAAATGAAAGACTAATGTAATGGCAAAATAATGAATGAGTTTGTTGGTTTAAGAGCAAGAATGTATGCATATAGAGTTGATGTTAAGAAAACAAAAAAATCAAAGGAGTAAAGAAATGTGTTGTTAACAAGCAAATTACTTTTGATGATTATAAGAATTGTTTGTTTAAAGAGAAGTTACTATATAGAACAATGAATTTAATAAGAAGCAAAAAGCATTAATTTACTCAGTTGAAGTTAATAAAATACCATTAAGTTCTTTTGATGACAAAAGGATTATACTAGAAAATAAAATCAATACACTGCCATATGGTTATCGAAACAGAGAATCTTAAACATCTTTAATTTATAAAACAATATCGATGTCAGCACCATCGAAATCAATCAGTTTGACATTTTATTCTCTAATTTCCAAAACAATATGATTAAATTGCTCATTGTTAATTTGATAGAAAATGGGATATACAGGTTCATAAATTATATAATCTCCAAAACCAAACATAGTTTTTGGTGGATAACTAGCAATTATATCAGTTTCTAAATGGTTAGACTCGTCATACTTTATGAAAATTCCATATGCTAAATTACAGCGATATTGATTGTTTTATATAAATTAAAATAAGGCAATCCAGTGCCCCCGACAACTTTGTCCTTTTCAATAGTAATAATTCTATCAAAACCAAGAATATCAGCTAATATATCATCAAGTTTAATATTATACTTATATTTAATATATATTATATTTTCTACATTATCTGCTGTTAATTCAATGTTGTTTGTTGAAAATGGATCGATAGAATTAATCTATAGCTTCTTTTAAAGATTCTATATCATATTGACCCTTAGGGATACTTATAACTTTGTTTTTATTAATAACATCACTCAAATTTTAAATTGTTGATATTGTATTATTGATTTTATTAGGTGATAAAAATTTTGTATGAAAACTGACCAAAAAAATCGATTTTTCACTATGGATGATATCATAATGAAGCTTCTTCTTTAGAACAGATATGTTAGCATTTAACTTGAATACTTTATTATCCATTTATATAAAAGATTATCTTATTTAAATGGCAAAGTGACACCTAACGCAGCCTAAAGTTGATTGGGGTGTTGGCATCTTAATTTCCGAAGAACTATCTGAAATTAAAAAGAATGGAGAACTATTACCTGATACATTAAAGCAATAATAATAGGGCCATGCAATAGTGTAAAAACAAATTAGATGATTAAGTTTATTCTTAAGCAAGGATGGATACATTTTAGTAAACTGTATATTTGCTCAAGGAGTTTAAACCAGTTCAAATATTTTCAGTTACAAAGTGATATCGATGATACATACAAAATACTAGAAATTAAAGAAAAATTGCATACGTTTTAAATCATACTATGGGAATGTCCCCTTTAGACGAATGTGAAGACAGCTCTCTAGTTATATTTTACGATGTTATTTTTAGAAAATCAGGACATTATTCGCGATTATTTTACTAGAGGAAGGCATACAAATATAGATGTATTTTATTTAGCTCGAACTTATTCAAAAATACCTAAACAATTAATAAGAGATAATACTAATTTCCTGTGTATTATTAGATAGCATGACACAAACTTAAAGAATATTTACAACTATTTTGTTGGTAGGGACATGCCCTATGAGAAATACTGGGATGAAGATTATGGCTCTATAATGTCAAATTTGAGTAGAAAATCAATGAGGGGGGTACAGAAATAAAATTAAAAACCTTATTAAATTTTAAATATTTTTGAAAAACATGTTTACGTCAAAATTAACATTAAAACAAATGTTATAAATTACATTGCGTTTTTGCATTTGAAATTTAAAAAATCACAAATCAGTTGTTTTATTAATCCACGAGTCATGTGTGTTATCAAAACCTAACCATTTTACATACATTTTATTGCCTTTAGTTTTTAAGACTTTTATGACCAAATATTCATCGGGGTAGTCTGTTTTCATAATTTCGAATTCATAAAAAACTGCCTTCTATTTTCTCTCCTTTAGTATCTTTTAAGTTGTAAGTAGGCACATCATAACGTAAAACTTTACAAATAGTAAACAATTCTGTTGACAACTAGCAGTATAGCCCTTCTCGAAAACTTTCTTTAGTTTGCTTATATGAACGACATCGCCAACTTTGTATTTAGCTGGCAGGTTTGGTTCAGTAAACACACATGGTGATATAGATATTTTTTTATTGCTTTTATTAACTTCAATTGGCTTCATGCCGATAGTCCTATGTTTTGTATTGTTGTATTCTTTCACTAATTCATCTAATATATTGACCCACTTATAATTTCCATTCAAAGCAAATCTCTTCCACATGTTATTTTTCACTGTGCGATTAAATTTTTCAAAAACAATTGCTTTCAATTTGCTAAAAGAAGAATAATAATTGATGTTTTATTTTTGGATAGGTTCATTAAATATGTTATTGTAAAATGCGGATCCATTATCGCTTTAAATACTGTGTGGTTTTCTTTGAATTAATATAGATTATAAAGCAATTGATACATTTTTAGCAGTTTTATCTTTAATAGGCACAGCAAATGCAAATTTTGAAAAAGCATCAATAATTGACATAATATATTTGTATCTATTTATATACGATACTCCTTTCAAATTGCCAGTATTCATCTCTACAAGAGCAATTTACCATAAATCATCAATACCATACGAAATTACTCTTATTTTTGGAAAATTTCTTCATGCAGGCTTATATAATTAATTTATTACTCCCTCTCTCGCAGTGGGCAAATTTTTATATGTTGATTTATTAGAATTACATATTGAACATATACTTTTCTGAACTAATCGTCCATTTTTTGTATTTTCAGTTTTTATATTATTATTTTTAGTGACTTTTTTACTCTTCAAGCATCAAGTGTTCTCCATTAAATAAGAATAAAAATAATTAATCTTTATATTTTACGAATACTCCTATTGTAGTCATCAAACCATCATCATATTAAGATATTTTGGTTTTTTTTCTTTTAAAAGTTAAAATTTCACCTATGTTAACATCAAAAGTCTTACTGTAATCTATTTTTTGAGATCCCTTAATAACAGTCACAGTTTCGTCAGGTAAATTGGGATTAACATTAATTATTTTATGATCATTACAATCCATCAAAAAAAGTAAAGAAAATTTTATTATCTAAGTGAAATTTAATATTGCTTTTATTCTACTTTGCAGGCAAATAAAATATATGTGATTTTCCTTCCTTACATGTTTCAATTTTCGAGTTAACAAGTGTATCACAATAATTCAATACTGATTGGTTAAAATTTTGTAATTTAAAATCTATTTCTTTATTATTGTATCTCGAATTTACTTCCTTTTTTATTGCTTGCGTTGCATTATTTACTAATTTTATATAATCAGCAACAGTATTACTGAATGACCAGATATTTAGTTTACTAAAAAATCATTTATTGATTACATCTTTATTGTCTCTAGGATCATCTATATTAACAATTCTACGTCCTAAAATAGAGAAATAAGATGTTGTATAATTAAAGCAAGTGCTTAATTTACTTTGTAAATCAGAAACACCCGAATTGCATTGTTAATCTACATATTAAAGCACAATCAGAAGTAATAGTTTTGTAATTTAATTCAACATATTTTTTGAGACATAAGCACTAGTGTCAAAAATTTTATTTAATCATTATATTAATGGTTTCCCAAATATATCCGCCATTTAAATGCATATAAAGTATATCGTTAAACTTAAAACCTTTAGAAAAAAGATGCAATACAATTAAACATAGATGTCCACAGTAACTGAACTAAAATTCTGAATTCGATCATCACTCTAATAAACATTTTTATTTTTGAAATAATTAATTTACTAGTAATATTACCTCCAAATGAATGAAAATGATAAACATTATTATTTTCTTTAAAATAGTAAACCCTATGAGTTCCAGGATTTGTTGAAATATCAAACTTAACCATAGCACATTCATTTTTGAGCATACTTTTTGGTAGTTCGTCAATCATATAAACATTTATGAAATTTTTAATATTTAATATTTTTACATATTTTTCAATATCAATATTAGATAGTTGGTATATATTAAAATTTTTTGGCCTTCCTCTTTATAATCTGCTTCCAGATTTATATTCCATTGCTAAATTGTGTCTCTGTTCTTATATACATATAAATATTTTTTATTGTTTGTATGACAGAATTATAAATTGCGCTAGCTCCTCCAGCTAAACCACCAAGTGCACCTAAAGCAGCCAATATAATTGGTATAATTCCTCCACGGTGTAAACCACTGCCAGTTATTTTCTTTGGCCATCGTCTTAACTGATGGTAATGATAAAGTTAATTCCAATATTTTGCCTTATTTCAATTTTTATTTCTTCTCTTGATTTTATTATTTGTTAAAAATTGATCTATACCCCAATATTTTAATTCCTCAAAGGGAATATCTAAAGTTATATTTGTTTTCTTCATCTAAAGTAAAAAATATGTATCTATATACAATAAAACATTTCAATTCCCCATCCTAATTTCCTTTTTGTAAACATAGTTGAGGCAACAGCAGCAATATTTTCACCAATTGGTGTGTTTTATCTATCATAATTTCTTTTGCTTCTTTTTGTAAAATTTTATCAGCATCACGTCTATATTCTAAATCTTTATGATCTCTATAATCAATATTGTTATATTTGCTTGCTTAATCTAATTTAATTATGCCTGTGACACCTCTTTCCCACCTTTCATTTAATTTTGTAAATGGACCACAATAATTATAACTTGGCAAATGCATTTCGGGTAAATTCAAATTGTTTAATCTTCAATTTAGAATACATTTGCCATGGTGTTCAGTATGCCAAAATGATTGTGGAATTATATTTAAAACTCTTATTAGATATGGAATTCCTTTCGGATTGTTTATAACAAAATCAGAAAATTTATTGTTTAGCATATTCATTATGTTTACTTTTTCATTGTAAAGATTTTTATTACCAGTATTTTCTTCACCATGTATAACTAATAATCTAACATCATCCATCCAGACATATTCTTTTGTTAAATTTTTTTAATACCTTCTTCAGATCTAGAAGTTCTTGTAGAGATCGGTCTTTCTGGTGTGTTTGGCATTGATGTTGATTGAGGTTTTATATAATTATCACAAATTGGTTCAATTATATTTGTGTACATCCAACTTTTATTCGAGTTTATTTTCTTATAAGGATCAAATTCCTGAAATGCAACACTGGTTACTAAAACCCTACCTGTGTAATTTTCATACTAATTTTTGGTGAATTCGCTTTGAAGATCTCCTTTTTCTTTTGTTATCAAATTAGAAAGACCTTTTGTCAATTCATATTCTTTGCTTTAACTTTTAAATTTTAATTTTTTTAGCTCTATGTTTGTATCCCCAATGTAAAAATTATCTCCATTTCCTCGTAAACCATACATTGCGTTAGTAACTTTTATTCTTTTTGCAATTTCTTTTCCGGGATTTACAGTAGAAACGCCTGCTTAGGTGGCAAATCTTTTAATGGAATAGTACACATTTGCTCTTCCAAATTAGGTTTTTGTTCTGAGAATAATTCTCTTTTAAAAGATGTTTCTTCTGGTATTGGTGGATAATCTAATTTTTTTGCTGCTACAGGAACTAGTGTTGTTATTAAATATTTATTTTCTCCGCTTACTTTTTCTACTTTTTTTTTTGTACCAATATTTCGTAATACGTCGATTAATGTTTGCTCCTTCTTATTATATTTCATATTATTTTTCATGATGCTTTTGATATATATTTTTTTATATCTTTCAATGAGTAATTTAACTCTAGAAACTCCTTTTGATTCTGCCATTTATGTATAAATTTTTTACTTATAAATGAGTTATAAAAATACTGAGAGTTTTGAGAGGCATGCGTTTCCTCCAACTGATCAAACTAGGGGGAATTTAAATTTTTACAATAATAGAATCGAATTAGATATTCCTATAGGAAACGGCTTTTATTTTCCATATGCTGCTTATGTTTATCAGAAATTTAGTGTACTAAAGAGAGATAAGATTGGAGCTGATGCAAAATATGATGAAGAAGACAATATTGATTTTTGTTCTAACTTTTTTTCCTTTTGAATTTTCTAGAGTAGAAATCTCAAAACATGGAAATATTATTGAAGCTGTTGATAGTCCAGTTATAACAGCAACAATGATGAATGCTTTATTAAGATCACCAAGTGAACAAAATTATTTAGAATTTACTGGTGTTGATAATCTATATCGAGATAAATCTGTTTCTAGTAATATAACAAACGAGGTTAAAATGGTTTCTAGTGATAAAACAAATTAAATAATCTATCCTCTTAGATATCTGTTTGGTTTTATTCGTGATAACTATGAAGTTTATTGGAAAGGCGGCTATAAATTTACTTTTTTTTCGTTAATTTATCTGATAACAACGGTGTATTTCTTTATGAAACTTTAGATAAAGATGATAAAGTTACGAAACATCGTCCTAATCCTGGTAAAATTGTTATTGACAAATTAGAAATTATGAGGCCTATTGTTGATTATGAATCGAACATGGCCATTGCAATTAAAGAAAAAAATACATAAAGAACCTAAAATACCTATTAATTTTGATTATTGGGAATTTTTAGAAAAAGAAGTTCCTAAAGGATCAAATATTTTAACTTTTATGTAAAAGATCAGATAAATAATTTACAATTTGATACGCCTGATTTTGTTATTGTAGGTTTTCAATTTAATAGAAAAGAACCGTGCTGAACAGCATAAACACGCTACTATGTTTGATCATTGTAACGTGAGAAACATTTATGTTAAAAACGGTAGAAATTAAATTTATCCTAAAAAAATCTGGAATCTTGACACTGAAAACGGTGTTTACCTTAAACAATTTCTTGCTTATATTGATTTTAGAAATTCAAAAACCAAACTAGATACTGGCTATAGAAATAATGAACTTTATTATATACCAACTATAATCTTTGATGGTGATATTAATTACTATTAATTTTGGGGGCGAAGAAGTCCTTTATATGTTATTGATTGTTCACACAGAAAAACAACCGTAGTGTGTGTGTGTGTGTGTGTATGTATATATATATATATATATATATATATATATATATATATATATATATATATATATATATATAAATATAAATTTGTGTTGATTTTAATAAAAAATTTGGAGAAGAAGGTACCATTTGTAATGTTATTTTATTTAGTCGAAGGAATCTTACTTACGATTATTTGAAAGAAAGAAGATTTATAAATTTCTAATATTATTACATGGAGGAATCAACAAATCGTTCCGATAGTTTAATACAATATTTTAGACTCATAGTTGAGCAGTTACGGTTAAAACTTTTACGATTTTTGGATCAAATAAAATATCATTTTTACAATTATAAATAACTTTCTTTTCCTTATAAATAAAACTAAAAATGTCCGTTGCCTTGCAGTTTGACAAACATTTTAAAAGGTGGTAGTGGGTCAAAAATGCCTTCCTATAGATTAGATAATGCATCTGAAGATCTTAAAGATTTTATTTACAAATTTCATTCAAATTTACAATGCTTAAAATTATCGATCTTAGATCAAATTGACGATAAATATGAACTTCGAGAAATTGGTGAAAATCTAGAGCAAATAGTAGTATTTTTTTTTTAATTAGGAGAGCTTCGAATTTAAACTATCAATTGTCTTTTCAATATTTCACTTTATTTTAGCTTATTTTGCTTGATTTTAGCTTAAATTTGCTTGGCTGCTTGCAAACGAGCGTTTATAGAAATTGTGGAAATTTGCTTGAAAAGCGAGAAATTCGCATGTTTTTTGCTTAAATTTTGCTGTTTTTTAATTGGCACAAATTCTGCCCGACAATTTTGAAAAAATTCAAAGTTTTGCTTGATCGTGGCTTAAATTTGCTTGTTTATGAGAGCTCCTCAAAAAAAAAATTTGGAGCCTAAATTTAGACTCAAAAAACGTTGATTTTGAAGCAAAAAACTTTCGATATTTCGATGAAAAATAAGGGGTGAGCCAGGATCGGCATTATATATTTACTTATGGTCTAAAATTAATTCTAAAGGAGGTACACATTTTTGAAGTTGTAGACGAAAACGTTTATTACAGTACCACTATAATGTACCTTTCTCTGTAATCGTCTCCTCCCTTTAATAGCCACAAAAGTGTGTTATTGGGT
Organism: Dryococelus australis; assembly: GCA_029891345.1. Lineage (NCBI taxonomy): Eukaryota > Metazoa > Arthropoda > Insecta > Phasmatodea > Phasmatidae > Dryococelus > Dryococelus australis. Next base: position 25,957,405 of record CM057007.1, on the reverse strand, counting down.
ATTGTGCGTGCCGCATCTACCAGGTATTGGTAAATATTATTTTGAATGTAAAACACGAATTACTCGAAAACTCTGAGGTTTTGGGTATGTACACAAGGTGACATTTTTTTATTAATTGTGTCATTAGGCTTAATAAACCATCCTTTAAATCCCAAATGTGCTACCGCGACATGGCTGTAAGTTCAAAATAGAGGTAGTATTAGTGATTATAGGCTATTCACGGTAAAGTGAGCACTTTTTAAGTCCCTCCCAACAGACATTAACCAATAATAAATGTATCTTATTCCAGCCTCAGACGTTAATATTTCTAAGCGATGAAATGTATGCAGTATGTTTACTGGTCACATTGCATTGTTTACATTAAACACAGCAGGAAGATAAAAATTGGGTGAAAGAAAAAACTCAGAAGGGCCTTGAAAAGTGCTCACTTTACCGTGAACAGCCTATATTTAGATGGAATAATTTGAGGACAGCGACAAGTGTTGTGGTGTTTCAAGGTCTTTGTAATTTGCGTAGTGCAGCGCAACGACGGAAATTCTGTACGCCTTTCGCGCATAGAATAAATGGGGCGCTAAGTTTGCCTTAGTGTCGTCTATATCGCTCTCTTGTTTCTGTACCATGTTCGCGTTGAAAATCACCCGGGACCGCTTACTATTAAGGCGCTTGCGCTCATAAAAGCATTCATACGCACGCTGATTTGGAGTAATTTCACATGTTTCTATTTTATAATGAACGGGCACACTGAACTCGCAAGAGCCCAGTAAAGTTGGTTACACCAGAAAGAAAGTACACTGTTCAAAAGTACACCTTACGTGTGGAAATAAATTTTTCTAGCCAATCAGGATCGAAACTTCTGTGACGTCAGCAGGACAGAAATCGCCCGCGCAAACAAGATTTCCGAATAGAAAATATTTCTAATAAATTCGCGTCGCAGGCGCGACAGGTCTGTAATTCTGTTCAACTCGCTATTTTTTTTGGTGCTAAAGTTTAAGTAAAGCATGTCTTTTTTACTCCTAGGCCTTGTGACAGTCATATTTTCAAGCTCAAATTACCAGCGGACATGGCAGGAATTTTTAGAAACGATAGCAAAATAATAAAATAATGGAAACATAAACAGCCTTCGCAAAAGAGGTTATCATGCAAGTGGCAAGAAACCATTTTTAAATAATATTTAAAAATGTTGATCGCGAGGTGGTAGAATCTAGTGTCCACATTAAGAGTGGGGATTGGTCGCCGTGGGAACCCCGCGTCCAAGGTCAAGAAGCGAGGGAGCGATACGGGCGACACTAACACGCACGCCTAGTGCCTCATCGCTCCTACGCGCAACGTGTGCAGTGTTTCTGACGTAACGCTGTACTGTGTAATATCTGTAACAGTTGTTTTTTTTTTTTACACGCGATGAAATACAACAGATTAAACTACGCCCGTAGCTTTGCACTTTTCTCTTGCCGCTTAAGGAAACTACATAGGCAAGCTTGAAAAATGAGATATTTGATCATTTTCACGAATTTGTTTCTCCAAGAATACACTTAATATGACAAAAGTAGAAAAAAAATGGGGGTATAGATAATTGGATTCTATTTTTTCTTACAAAAAGTTGTATTTGCAGAACATTTATTTACCGAGATACGCGTATTCGCGCAGACAACTAATTCACAAATAAATGCGGGGGTCCTCGCGAATTTTTGTTGTCACGTAGCGGCCCTTCGCGTCGCATCTGTCGCTCTATTGTGGTCCAGCATTTCAAGAGCAGCTTCTCCCCCGCGGAACAGATTATATCTACGCCGGAGCTTTCAAAATAGTCTACATTCCACTTGGTACCGGAAGCACTGATCTGTAGCGTGCCAAAAGGTACGCCATCGGTAAAAATTCGCACTCCAGTAGCAGTCGATACTGGAACCAGACGGAATAATCGTCAGCAATTTTCAGCAGGAATAATGGCGTCTGCTATACTCGATGAAGCAAAGATAGGCTTAAACATGTTGTAAACAGGGATTGATATTTTTTTCTTTTAATTTTCGTTTGATTCAGACTCGTCAATTGATGATGAGATCAAAGAATGTGAAAATATGCTTCCCACCTGCAATTTCTGCATATAACATCAACGTGACTTGCTCGTTATACATCGCCGCCATGTTGCGTCGTCTATTTGTACTGAGACTGCCTGATCTGCACGTCAGTAGATTCAGCTGGAAGTATAGTCTCCAACCCAGACGCCACTACACTATTCCTCCGTTACTGATCAGCAGAATCAGTACCTAAAGGAACACTCGTCAGTGCCGGTCAGCTCTTTCAGAGCCAAGTGGAATGCGGCCATAGATGGCGATTCAAACCGCTACATTTGTCGCACTGCAACAGGCATCTGAAATATGCACAGTAAAAAAAAAAAAAAAAAAAATTGTAAACCGAACTGAAATTATTTTTTTTTAATAATACATATTCTAGCTAGTACTTGCACAAAAAAAAAAAAAACTTTTTGTAAACCTGATGTACTGGCACTTGTGCAATATCAGGATTTGTAAAACTACAGAAACGGTCTTGCAGTAACACTGACGCTTGGTAGCCCACTCTGAACCGCTTTGAACAAGCCCAAGCGGTTTGTGCTAATAGCAGGTGAGTTAAAAGTTCCAAGAATTTACTCACCGCGGACAGCTGTATCGACAGAGCAATGAAAATATTGACATTTATTCAAATAATCCAATTTTTTTTTTATAAACTGTATAGCTATTTGTAAGTTATTTGTTCTGAAAATGTTCACTATGTTCTAGTTAAAAGCTGTAAATTTTATCGAAAATAATTTAACTGTACTGTGTATGGAATATTAGTAACCCAAATAATTATATTCGACGTACTAAAATCGAATGTCGTTTAAAAAAATTTAGTATAGTGTGAAATGCCTATATTTATAATACATAAAAATGATACATATCAGTGTAACATTCATACGCAGTGGGCGGGATGATGACGTGCAATAAAATTGTTTCTCGTGTTATAACGCAAGTAGCTTGTAAGATTGTTCCAAGCTTGCCATTTTACTTGAATGAAAGGGCAAAGTGAACGGGAGATGCCTGAGGAGAATACTAGTAGTTACTTGCATACCAGCATTAAGGCGAGGTGTTGATAACCAACAACTGAAAACATCGACTACACTTATTTTATTTTTACAATATTTTAAATATAATCCGTAGAAAATATTTTGGGTCAAAGCAAATGTACAACTAAAGAAATATTTGCAAGTTAACATTGCGCATACGTTATAGATATTTAAATAAGCCTTTTCCGGAATATAATAAACATTTCTTTCCGGTTTTTTTTTTAAGTGTGACAAATATTTTCCGATTTTGATTTTTTTAAAAATTAAAAACTGTATTTATATTCAGTAGACTGTGTTATGGTGCTTTTGTAAACTGGAAAGTAGAATTATTTGAGTCAACCAAATACTTATTTGCTTATGACTGAACATTCACTTAATTGCTCACATAAATCATGTGGTTGTTAAAAAAAGAGTTTTAATTTAATAAAAATTAATTTGTTAATCTAAATCAAGGTTTGAAATTACGAAAAATCTTGATGGTTTAAAAACATATTCGAAAAAACATATATTTAGTTTAATAAAATTTACATACTTGTTGGCAGTATACAAACAAATATTTCGCCCTGTGTGAATTTTTTGAAACATGTAAATATAGAGATTAAAAATATGTTCACCGCAAGAACACAAATTCTGTTAATTTTGTATTAATGTGCATTAAATTTCCGCAAGTACCACAGCATGCGACGTAATTTATAAAACCATACTTTAGTCAAAATCTCCAATCCTACCGTTTCAAAAATGTCTAAAATATTACATATTTGTTTTAATTTAAATAGGGAAATATTATTATATTTAATATTACTTATTGTGATCCGAAAATATTACATGTTCATACCAAAGGCTCATTCGCAGCATTCATTCTGGTTGTAGTACAAATATAATTTTGAACCTCTGGATGATGATCTTTCAAGCAGCATATCGGATATGAAATGTATTTTTTTAACAGTGGGGTGAACCCCAATGTGTAGAGAAACACTATTATAAGCTATGTATAATTATCTAATTAAACTAACACATCTACTATACGTATTTTGAGCTAAGTATTAAATATTGCTGAAATTATAATTGAACAAATTATACAATAAGTGAATTAAAAGTCAAGCGGCTCGGATACCGCTAATAAATGTGTGACCTAGAATAATAATAAGTTTATTATGTACTTGCATTTTTCTTTTAACGTATATGTCATACACAGGAACCAGCTAAATCATTTAAGAGCAAGCTAGAGTTGATACACACGTGCAAATTTATGTTGCACTTTCAAGTGGAACACAGTTTATTACATACACCCTGGATCAATTCCATGCTGTAATCCATCCACGGCTACTTAACACTTTTCTGAAGCCCTGCTTAAGTTATAATTCCAGAATATTCCTCCGCTTCGTGCTGCTCAATGTATTACACCGAAGGACACCGCACCGAATTATTGCGCACTTAGCTGTAATAATATTTTGCATGAGAACTATTTCTTACTAGGTGCAACTGACACACGCGTTTTCTCACGGTTTTTATTCATATTTATTATTAATTAAGTGTTAAAATTAACAAATAAAATGCAGGTAAAACTTAGGTTTAACGAAAAATAAGATAATTCTATGTTATAGGCTGTTCACGCTAAAGCGAGCACTTTTTAAGGCCCTGCTAAATTTTTCTTCTCTGTCAATTTCTGTCTTTCTGTCGCATTTTAGTATAAACATTTCCGTTTGCCTAATACACGGCGTGTATACATCTCACCTTTCTCAAAAGTTAACGCCCGAGGCTGCGATAGAATACGTTTATGAGTCGTTAATGCCTGTTGGGAGGGCCTCGAAAAGCGCTCACTTTACCGTGAACAGCCTATAACAGAGGTACGAAACGCTTGTGATACATGGCATATTTAGGAAATAACTAAACACGTCATGCATTGGGTGATGTTTCAAAAAGTGTCAATAAATCGCGAATAGACTTATACTTGATCAAGTGTAGGATTGTATGCTCCGGCTGTTGGCAGTCAATTGATAAACAGCTGAGGCTAGAGGATACAGAGGACGACAAAGTATAGTCTGTCCCAAGTAATAAAGGGGGCTTGCGCCCCCTGATAATGCCACTGCAAAATAAATTTTTGTATTTTACAAAAATAAATACTTGGGGGAAACAAGTTGCCAATATAATTTTTGTAATACAAGTGTATTAGAACGAAATTCACAACAATTTACTATGCGAAAATCCACAGGCGCTGTTTATTGTAAACGCTATTCGCGATAAAGTGAGGACTTCAGAAATGAACCTTAGAAAAATTTCACTACCCCTGCATGCATATATTTTAATGGGCACAGTGAGCCACATTCACCCAGTAAAGTAGGTTGAATAAAAAGTGTTGGGTAACCATTTGTGATAACTTAAAATTATTCCTTTGGTTTTCTGTTTTGTTTTAATGTACAGAAGTGTACAAATTAGAAAATTTGTAAAGCATTTCCTTTTCTAATAATTTTACTTGACCGACGCAAGAATAAAGAGATGATGTCCTTGGCAATGTTAATTGTACATAAGACGGAGAAATACACAACGTGCATACAAGTCGATCTTAAGCACGGCTTTCAAAAGTGCTCACTTTACCGCGAACAACCTATAACAAGTTAGCACTATAGACTTCATTTTTTTTACGTTAGGATATATAAATAATATAGTAGGTTTCATGTATATCTCTGCCGTAAAAATACAATAATATAGAGTATATTCACGGATTATTCACACTTTTTGAATCAAAGCTTTGAAAAATTGCCTTACTTGTGAGAGGTTTATGTGTCCTAACTTTGCTAAGTATCATAACTGTTTAATACTGGCGATAATATAAAAGAGCATAAAGTACCTTATTTTTTGTTGATCTATGAATTACATTAATTATTATAAATCATATGAATAAGAACACTGAGAAAAGAGGTGTGTTGGTGATGCCTCGTAAGGGAACAGTTCCCGTACAAAATATTGGTAAACTGAGTGCGTGGTCATTTCTGTATAATTTTCAAGACTCGGTTAACCTAAGTTTGCACTAGGCGGAGGAATATCCTGGGAGTATAACCTTAGCAGGGCGTCAGAAAAGTTGGAAGTAACTGTGAATTGACTATATAGGCTGTTCCCGGCAAAGTCAGAATTTTCTGAAGCAATCTCATCAGACTTGTGGCCTCGGACTTTTGGTATTGATCATGATGAAATGTATGTACTGTGTTCATTACTCACATGGCAGTGTGTACAATTACTAGTGGCGGAAGGATATAAATTGGCTTAAGGTTGAAGTAAAGCAACTGCCTATGGAGCACTGCACCCGACTATACAACGCGAAGAACACATAAAAAAGTTATACAGGCGCCATGAAACTCCTCAGGAAAGTGGGATTTATACTGTATGAAAAGAAGAATGTATATATTTTGCAACTTTATAAAACATTTTCCTGAAATATACTTTTGAAATATAAAAAATATTCGACCGATAGAGTCCGCGTTTTTAACAAAATTTAAGCATATTTCCATTCTAGCTGCTTCGGAAAGCAGAAATTTGCAAGAAAATCTTTGTCATGGAATATCGTCATAATGTTTACTATTATTATATGTAAGAAAATTGCAATAAAAACGTAGGAAATAATCTTTATAACTGATTTTAAGTGCGTCCATTTGTTACAAACATTTATGGCTGAAACTCATATAAATAAAGTTAATTATAAAATTGATATGATATATTATTACTACGATTTTATTACATGTAATCACACTAAATATTATGACGATCATTCTTGAATAAGATTTTCTTGTACATTCTGCTTTCCGAAGCATCTAAAAATGTTAAAAATACCCACTCTATCGATCGATTATTATTTTTAAATTAAAAAAGTATATTTTAGAATATAGTAAAATATATACATTATTCTTTAACATACAGCATAAATCGCACTTTTCTGAGAATTTTGATCGTGTCTGCACTACTATTTTTATGAGTTCTTCACGTTGTATAGTCAGGTGTAGTGCTCCATAGGCAGTTACTTTACATCAACAAGGTTCTGAAAGAGATCACTTTAACACGAACAGCCTACCTGTAGTGTTACAGAAAGAAAACTTCTGTCAACAGGTTCTGCAAGGAAGTGTTTGTAAAACGCACAACAAAGGTAACTGAATGAGCGCCATGCGAGCTCGCTCTCACCTGGAGGCGGTATGGTGGGCGGGAGGCGGCAGCTGTCGCGGCAGCGCCGCCCCACCGCCGCCCGCGACAGCGTCGCCGTGATGGTGAGACCGTTCAAGGTCAGCGTCCGGGTGGTAGCGCCGCGAGGGGCGGTCAGCGCCATCGGGTCGCACTAAGTCGGCCCGCGACGTCACTCGTCCACGTGGGGCGGGGAGGAAAAAAAAGCGCGGGAGAACACACGCGGGACCACGTGGACGCCAGCCGCCGTCCTCTCACAACCGCGTCGCGACGCCTCGCGCTGCTCCGCCGGGCGCCGACGGGGTAGTGGCGCCGCGGCAACCCCACGCCTAAGCCTGGTCCGTGGAGGGAGGGTGGTGACGCCGTGAGGGGAGGGGACACCCCTCCGTCCTCTCATCGTCATCTGGTAGAGGAGGGAGGATAGGGGAAGACGCTTCCCTCCCCCTCACTAAGTCGACAGCATGTGAGCCACGTCAAACGGATGCGTAAATTGGTTCTGTTGCCTCGCGCCTGCTCTGACACCGCTTGTCTGAACGCCTACCCTCTGCGAGTGCTCAATTTTTTTCCTCTCTCGCGTGATATTAAAAAAAATCATTAAACTCGAAAGATAACCGGAGAAGGTCACTTTTTTTTTTTTTTTTTTTTTTTTTTGTTCCTGCCGTATTTACAGAGCCAAAGTTCAGAAGAGCATGTGGTGTGAAGTGGAGATTTCCCGCCATGCTAAGCTCGACAGCCCTGTATATAGTATATTCGCGGTTTCTTCACAGCATGTTGTTTCCTATATATTTTACGTATTGCAAGCTTTTTATACTTCTGTTAACATAAAGAAACATACTTTGGGTTAAAATAAATTATCTATAAATTACAATATTTATTTATTATTAATACGAATAAAAGCAGTGAGAAAATAGGTGAATTCGCAATACCCAGTAAAAATAGTTGTCATGCAAAATATTATTAAACTGAGAGCCCACGAATACGGCGTGTTGTCCCTTTGGTGTAATTTTCTAGACTCGTTAAGATTTCTATTCTTGAGGCGGAGAAATACTTTGAAAGTAAAACTTTAGCATGGCTTCAGCACAGTGAGAAGAATGCCCTTCAATGGATTATACATCCCGATTGGCGGATGACTTTACGAAGAGCACTTTATACCGTTTAGGAACTGTGTCGCGCGTGGTTCGCGCACTCTATTTCTACACGGGGCCGCGGTGGCTGAGCGGTTAGTCTGCTCGACTCCCACCAAGGAGAACCGGGTTCAATCCCCGACCGGGTCACACCCCCCCCCCCCAGATTTCGCACGCGGGAATTGTGCCGGACGATGCCGCTGGTCGGTGGGTTTTCTCGGGGATCTCCTGTTAAGAGCTGCCCAAATTTCTTCACTCGCTCACTCTATTTCTACACTGGTTCGAACTTCTGTAGTGTGCGTCAAGGAACGAGTGACCCAATCACGAACTGACAACGAAGTACAGGCGTTTAATTCTATCCTACAACCTCTTTACATCGCGACATTTCTCCGGACTCTGAGTATTATGAAAGCGAAAATGGACTTATAAGACAGTTTGCAATTAATTAAGCACTTTGGTAATCCTGCTTGCGGATATTTTGTATCAGTTTTGGTATTCTTTCACAGGACGTGAAATTTCCATTGTAATGTACATTCGGATATTACTCATGTGTTTAATAATTTAACTGGATAATTATAATAACGTTTAATACGTCACTGATAAGTAGAGGCATGCAAAATTCGCGGTATTATTTGGCATCAGACTGAATTTCACAGTACTGTATACACCGGAGCCGGCGTAGTTTCTCCGTTGGCTGCTACATAGACGTGAAGCCACGCCCTTTCTTGCTGACCTACATGTGACTGGGGTACATAATTGTGAAGTGTTTATTTATTAGTACATAATTAGCCAAGATGTCTCAGACAACGTATCGGCATTGTCCAATGTGAAACTTATTGCAAAGGTACACATGTTTGAAGTTTAACTTGTCCTCAAATAATAACGCGAATTTTGCAGGTCTCTAGTAATACGCTAAGTCCAACAAATAAGCACATTTAATCAACAAAAACAAAAATTAAAAATAGTCTGCATTATAAAAATTAACTTCACACTTCTAATAAATGTAAAGTCTGAGAACTAGTTTAATTTTATCGTTACCAACATTACTGGTAACTTGTCATGCAGCATGTACTTTGAAATATGTATAGTTATGAACAGGGAATTTTTCAAAATGTCAGTAAAAAATATTTTAATTAAACGTTTCAGTCACAGTGTCTAATACACTCATCGCCAAAACATGACAATCTCAACCTGAAGGAGAATTGTCGGGTTGCAATGCTATCTGGAAGAAAGTTGAAAGTCGTCAAGAATAAAACAATTATTCCAAATTGAGACTGATTGAGCAAAATTCATTGTGACATACGTTTGTGTCTCAGAATGATTTCGGACAGCAGTGTTTGCGAACTGTTAAACTCCCTTAAGGGCAGTATGGTTTAAGCAGATCATGAAGTACAGTTCGTGAAGGCAAGTCAAGGGAATCCAATGTTATTGTTAGTACTTACTGTGCTTGTTAAGGCTGGGGTATTTTCATGAATGTAGAGCATGTGGGGATATTGCATGGTCGGGGGAGCATTGTTAATTTATCTACATCAACTGTCTTATTGAGAGCCACGTTAGTGTATGGTACTTGTCCCACATTGAGAAGTAACCGGCGGCTGATGAAGTATGCCGTGTCATGGCTGTCGGCACAGCAGGCGTCCCGGGACGTCCATACTAGCCGGCGTCACATGGAGAAAGACGCCCTTCCGCCACTCTACATTTCCCTCGTATCGGCGTCGCATAACGTAACATGGCCTGATTCCCTGGCTGATAGAGGCGATTCCTGCCTATCGGGGTTCGGGCGATGCGAGTCCCGATTTCGGCAACTAGCTGCCCTGGTCACCGCTCGTGCGTTGATGGAGTGTTCAGGCAAGCCGTCGAATTTAGGCCTCTTCAATCCGGAGCAGAACACACTCCGCCAGACATCGCGGCAGGGAGTTATGGATGCCCCTGATGGCATAGGCTGTTCACGATAAAGTGAGCAATTTTTAAGGCCCTCCCAACAAGCATTAACCGCTTATAAGCATGTATTATTGCCGCCTCAGGCATTAAATTTAGATGGTGGTGAAATGTATACACTGTGTTTATTGGTCACATTGCTGTGTTTATATTAAAAAATTAGCAGGAAGATGGATATTGGATAAATGGAAAAATTGATAAGGCCCTTTACAAAGTGCTCACTTTACCATGAACCGCTTATATCACGCGATAATCCATCTCACGCAGCGTGAATATTCGCATGTGTATAACTACTGGCGCCAGTAGCATGTTACAATAATATTCGCACCACAATGATGGATTTTTTTATGTCGCACACCCCACGTTCAGACAGCCTGCACTTTAAAAAAAAATTGTAATTTTTACTGATAAATTCTTTGTAATTCGACAAATACTTGAAAGCGCACAAAGAGTTCTCTTGCAAAATTACTCGATTGTAAAACTACAAGGGCCGTGTTTTGTAATATACCTCAATAAATGTTTGTAATATACTGACCCGTTTCCAAGAGCTTCAGCAAAATGGCGGACACTCAACAACGTGAAATCGTATATAACTGTTTGTGCGAAAAATTATGGGTGGTGCAAGAAAGAAATGTATCGTAAGTGTGAATAACGTAAAGCACTTAAAACAACTCAAATAATCATAACGAAACGACAATTTCAATAAAACATGACCGTATTATCCAATGACTGTTAATGTTTCCTAGCTACAGGGAACTCTTAAATCGAATCTCGATACCTCGTTACCAATAGCCGTCCAAATCACATAACTCTATGACAGAAGTCTTAAAATGAAATTAATGTACCTAATCTTCTTAACCAAATAACTTAATTAATATTTTGTAGATGCTTGCCGCTGTATTTACTGTAAAAATAAGTTTAAAGTTCACAAGTCAAGTTGGCCTTGTGTTAAGGATCCCGGTTAGTGCAAAGATTGTTTCCGTGCTGGTAAAGTGCAATCATTTTCGTAAATTATGTTTAGAATCTTTTTTTTTTTCAGTTATTCTCTGCTCTTAATTTATTGCATTTGTTTTCTTTAAGAAAAAATGTACGCCTCTCAATAACATCAGTTGCCATACAAGGCTATCACCGGTAATATTACAAATAAATATTTTGCAGATTTTACAAGAAAACTCTTCGTAGTTTTACAAAGGATTTTCTTGGCGCCTGGGTTTCCAAGGATTTTTCTTGTAAAAGTACAAAATAATTTTTTTTTTTTTTTTAACGTGTGGTGTTTATGGTGTGGGGTTGCGATTCCGTACGATGCCCGGTCACCGCTGGACTTCCTCGCGGGTGCTTTGGCAGCCCAGCAGCAGGTTCATGAGGTCATGTGACCTGGTCCTGCCGTCTGCGAAGGTCCGTGCCAAAGCACTATCCCAACAGTACGACCCTCCTCCTCGTAACAATTGTCAACTCAGGAGCGTGCAATGAAGTCGCGGATGCTCTGTTAGGCTAGCCGCATTGCCAAGCCAATCCCCAACTAAATATGCACTGAGAGAAAACCAAACAAAATATTAGTTTTTTTTTAAATAGGGTAAAATATATATTTAGCTGCCCCAACAAAATATATTGTTGGGCAAACAAAATTTGGAAACCAACATAATTTATTTTGTTCGTCTAACAATATACATGTTTGAGTAAACAAAATCTTTGTTTTGGAATTTAAAAAAAGTTAGACTGTCAATTGAATATTTTGTTGAAACAACTGTATATATTTGTCTGGCCACTCATTTGACTGCATTCGTTCGAAAATACAGCTCGAGAGTCTGTTTGTATTTTTTTTGCGACAATTAGGATAGTAAACGTGTTTGTTAGTGCATCTATTGATGCCTAACAATTGCATGAACACATTACTCAAACAACGCAACAAGAAACTGACAAGCAAAGCTGTAAAACTTGAAATATTTGTTTGCTCACGTTGCCCAATATTTAAGAGCTTTCCGGCGTCGTAAGTTGTCACGTTAGCTGAGATTACTGACCCGTAACGCTAGGACGCAGGTGATCTAGGTCCGAAACGCGGTCGAACTAGTAACGTTTTTATTTATACATCGGTCCAAACTATTTAATGCACGTGCAGCCAAACGAATCTTTAGTCGCACCGACGAAATCCGACAGTTTAGGGCGACGAAATGAGCACAACGAAATCATTTGGTCTCGGCAACGAAATATTTCGTCGGCCCCCCCCCCCCCCCATACAAACAAATAGTTGGGTCGCACCAAACAAATCTTGTTTGGTGCGACAACGCCGCGGGCGGCACGTTAGCGGTCGGACTACCTGGGTGGCAGCCGACGCGGCAGCACGGGTCTGAATGGAGAGCTAGCGCAAGGGAACGACCTCGGTTGGGCGGCGATAATGCTCGCTTGTTTATTTTATTTTTTGCACTGTAAATATATCTTCTTAGGCATTGTAGCAAGGAAATTGTTCCTCGGAACTGCCTAATTCCGTCGGAGGGACGGCCTGTCAGATAGATATCGGGATCAATAAACATCTGTTTATGCGTTATGTCACTGTAGCAGCTGTTAACGCGACTACGTAGAGGCTTACGGCGATAAAAGAAGACACTTTAAGGGCTATGGGAAAGTGTCGCTGTGATTGAATTTCAGAAGTATAAAATTAAAAACTGAATTTCAGGTACTTAATATATTTCGGCGGGGTTTCTTAAGCTGGCTATACATTTGGACTTGCAATACCACAATATACAGTAATAATTAATAGAAGGTATAATTGCAAAATAATATTTTGCGTATTTTTTATATTAACATATATGAGTCACTAAACCTTTACATATGTGAAATTAATTACATTGAAATTTCTAAATTTAACTACTTATGTTTATAAGATCAAAATTAAAACGAAACTGAGTTGGTGGATTACGTATAGCACTTTTTTTTTGCGTAAATTTGTCAGTTTTTTAAATTGTAAACTATAGACTGTATCAACTACTACCGTACACCGCAGTTCCCAGCGTTCAAATATCTAGCCAATATATCTAACCCCATCAAAATACACCCAGTAGTTCAATTTCAGTTGCCGATTTTGTTACGGCACATTTCCATAGTTCTTAAATACCTCACACTTTTCATACAACAAAGAGAAAGAAAAGAAATTGAAGGATTGTTTCAATTATACTACTGTGTAGATTTCGTTGACACGTGAAATAAAATGCTTTCTGTGCGCACATAAACATCTCTCCTGACTCTAACGGCTTGACGTCACTGTAATGCCTCCCACTTCTAACGCAGTCATTGCATATTTTGTCCTCCATCGCTGATATATTTTTTTTTTGCGCACCAGTCAGATAAATTAGGATCAGTTATTGCAGGACTTCGAGTGCTGGCTCTGGGCTTTCACGAACTGAAACTGTAATTTCACACAAATAAAAATCGATTAATGCTCTTAGCAGACCGTATACATCTCTGAACATTGATTGCGCACTTGCGACGAGCTAGGATAATACTTCGTAACATGTGTCATAGCTCTTGAAGATATGTAGCCGAATGCTGCCAAAAACTCACTTGTGTGCCAAATTTATGTTATCTGTCGCGGAAAGCAGGATAAAATTATTAGTGCACCTGGAGAGGTTTTTCGCAAGAGAAACCTTTGCATATGCTGCTCATAAACACCTTTTTTTGCAGCTTTTTTTTTAAGGAGACGTAAAATGTACCTATAAGCTGTTCACAGTAAAGTGATCACTTTTTAAGGCCCTCCCAACACGCATTAACAACTAATAAATATATCTTATTGTAGGCTCGGGTATTAAAACTTGAGGGTGGTGAAATGTAGACACTGTGTTTATTGGTCACATTGCTATGTTTATATTAAAAATCAGCAGGAAGTTGGAAATTGGATGAAAGAAAAATTTTTATAAGGGCCTTAAAAAGTGCTGACTTTACCGTGAACAGCCTATAAGTCATTTAAAGGTATCTAGTACTATAATTGGCATCTATGTATAGTTAATTACTGAAACCGTAAATTTAGTTATCTCGAAAATTATTATGGTAAAAATTTTCTCCCATTTACTAAGTGCATTTTCAGTTGAACTAAAAAAACTAATATGTTAAATTTAATTCGTCTTTCTGTACTGGTAGAACCATCCGACAGCAGTAAGTTTATATTAAGTAGTTAGTCTGACGAATAAATTAATTTGGATAGTGTAACAAGCACATCAAAATAGTACCCCGTTAATTTTTATTTTTCATGATTGTTATGGCACAGCTCATGTTTTGATGCCGAATGAAAAAAAATATATTGTCTTTGCTTTTTGAATTTTCGTAAGTAATTCACTGAGTATAGGTATTTGTAGAATTTGTGTAATTTATTTCGTGGTTCTATTCATTCATATATTAACCATATTATTAGCGAAATAGAGAGTAAATAATGCCAAAAAAATCTGAAGAAAAAAGGTAATTCTTAGTTGTTTAACAATTACGATTACAGATAAGTATGTAAGTTTAGACGAAGTTATCTTATATTCATCCTCTATTCGGAAACATATTGTTATGATGGGCACTGGTGTGAACCTTCCTTTAAACCCACATACTTGCTGAACGCACGGTAGGTAGAAGACACCTTAGTATTCAGGACAATTTGCAAACACCGGCGGCCAAAGAAATGTCCTCGTTAGCCGCGAGGACACTTCAACACGAACCTACGGGAACAAAACAAGCTATCAGCAGTTTCGCCACGAGGCGGAAGGTAAACGAGAAGTCTAAAACGTAGAATCGTTAATTAAAGCAGATCGCACCCGGAAAAAACCTGTCTGTCCGCAGCCAGCCACCGAGACGAGAAGATATTGCCGTGGACGCAGCTTCATCGTGCAAGACCTAATGACGACCAGACGACGGCGAGTGACCATTTAACATAAGGTGAGCGTGCAGATATGGACATTTATACTGGATGAATATGTGGCGCTAATCTAACGTAATATCCCTCCGCGCGTTACAGTATAGGTATGTATGTTATATAGTATAGTTGCAACCCTGATATAAGTCTAAATATAACCTTTTACACTTTGCATCTCGCGCGTTGTGAGTAACTAACTCCCAGTATAAAATACTAAACGTATGGTTTCTAAGTATAAGTCTAAATATAACCTTTTATACTTTGCATCTCACGCGTTGTGAGTAACTAACTCCCAGTATAAAATACTAAACGTATGGTTTCTAAGTATAAATGTAACAAACCATAACAATATGTTTTAATCGCAGAAAGCCAGCGCTTTTATTCCCTTCGACCGCAAAGTTCAGTCTCCGATCGTCATCTCGTTGCACAGCGCCAACCCCGAGGATGCGGGAAACTTTCTTTATATTCAAAATAACCCCGTTATCAGACACAATGAGAAGCAACTAACTTTCACAGTGGTTAGAAAATAAATATATTTTGAGTAATGCTTGGAACTCAATTTAAAAAAGAATCCCAAATATAACATTTGTACATTTCGTGAAAAATAAAAAGCAATAGACCATTAGTTTAAGTTTACATTAACATTTAAATAGTAAATTTGAATAAGAAATATAGACCAATCGGCCATATTATGTATTAGGGTACTATTTATATTTATGCATTACTTATATTTGCGTTTATCTAAGGGAATTCCAACTACATTTTCATACTTTGTTTTTAAAACACTATGGAATAAAACGGGTATAAAAAAGATGCCATGATAACAAGGAAATGTACATATTATGTTAATGTTACTCTATTGATAAATATTATATTCTATGGCCTAATAAACGAAAAATAAATATTGATTTTTAGCATTTACCAAGCGAAAGGATATTGCATGCAAAAACTTTGCTTAAACTGAGCCAGAAACCTGTCCAACATTTTTTTATACGTAGAATCAAAATGTTGCAATTCAGGGAAAAGTCTTACAAGCAAGTATCATTCCACATAATTAGGAAAATACAAACTGTTCCCTTAGACAAGAAGTTACTGATAACTAATTTGTCTACTTTCCTCTACATGAGTGCAAATAAATTTTAGTAAATTTCTTGAAAGCTTAGAAGGTAGGTAAGCGTTGACGTCTCACTGACAGCAAAATTAATACAGGTGAAACCTGAAACATGTGAAGCAGTAGAAGAAAATTAAAATACACGATTGACTTGGTCGGAATTAGAATTCAGAAAAAAAATTGCGAAATTAAGCTACCTTGCAATGAACTGCATCATGGAGGTAGGATTCGCAGCATCAACTTCGGATGTAATTGGTGTAATATTTTGAATGATAGGGTTCAGTAACCTGAAATATTTACTCTGCCATCACTTTGAAAATAATTGTCTGAGACACTAAAACACATAAGTTTACATGACCTACCACAACGCTACTTGTGTGAAATATTTTATGGAAATCGGTTTATTGGCCTCCGAGATACAGCTTATAAACCTTATTTTCTTAAGTGGGACTCTCCTTCGAAATTGCTTAAAAAGAGGCTCTGTGCACGATAATAGCTAATAACAGCATAAAATGTTTGATTGTAATTGTTCAATAGCTATGCGAATCATACGAAAAAATTTATACGGTTGCCATTTTTAAAATCATTGTCTGACCCCATATAAAACTTGTAACATTGCATGGCCTTCTGCAAGTGTGCAAAATTTTGTGGAAATTAGTCGAAATTTTCCATAAGTATGTCAAAAAGTTCATTTTTTCTCCTGACACTATTTTGCAAAAAAAAAAAAAAAAAATCTGGCAAAGGAGATCTCTGTATTCATATCGGTTGATTGATCTTAGAGATATGACATAAAAACTCTATTAATCATGTAACGATCTTCATAAAAGGAAGGCAAAAAGTTTGTATATTTGCACAATCAATTATTGTCATAGACACAATATACAGAGTTAAATTTAAATATGTTACATAGTTTCGTAGATAGAACACGATGCTCAAATGTTTTTATAGTCATCATTCATAAAAAAAGAGGCATAATTACTTGAAACATATAAATTAATATAGCCTACCACAATACAACTTCTTCGCCAAATTCGTCAACGGAACCGCCGCGCTATTTTCCATTATTGTAGTTATATATTCTGCGAGACCCAGCCAAACGTGTGCTCATGCCTTTTAACACAATTTGTAATCGTTTCTAAGGTCCCTGAAAAATTGTTTATATGAAAACCTTTGTTCATTTCGGTATAAAAATGGCGTCAGTGTAATGTCTGAAAACATTATACAAGAGATTACAATTACTTAATTTTTTTAATATCTTTATTCGCTCTCTCCCCAACAGGTAAATTATGGCCCTTAGGAGTGGGATGGACCCCCGTATTTTTTGTGAAATAGTTGTTTGCGCAAATACGCGTATCTCCCAAAAAGAATGTTCTGCAAATACGACTTTTTGTCAGAGAAGATTAAAAAAAGGAATCATCTAGTCCTCTATTTTTTTTTCTTTTGTCATACTAAGTGTATTATTGCAGAAACAATCGTGAATATGGTCAAGTATATCATTTTTTTAAATTTCTGCTGTGCAGTTTCCTTAAGCGGCAAGAGAAAAGTACAAAGATACGGGCGTAGCTTAATATGTGGTCTTTCATCACGTGTCATAAAACCCCGCTGCTACGTGTATCTAATTTGCACAGTACAGCGTCGCGACGGAAACACTGCACGCCTTGCGCGCAGGAGCGACGAGGCGCCAGGCGTGCAGTGCTGGTGTCGTCCGTATAGCCCCCTCGCTTCTTGACCTTGGACGCGGGGGTCCATCCCACCCACTCTTAACGCCCATCGCCTACCTCGAGCTGTTTCCCGCGTTTGGGGCCCGAGAAGCGCGGGAACGATAAGGGCGACCCTGCCACCCACGTCAAGTCACGCCGTCGACCACTAAGGCCGGGAACGCACGGCGCCGAAAAACGCCCGGCACCCGTCCACGGGCCCGTTTTAGCCTTGCACTGTGCCGGGGCCCGGCCCGTGCCCGTGTGCACCCGGCCTAAGCGCAAGGCTCTGAACTGGCGCGCATTGTTCTCGCCGCACTGCGAGTACCTACGGGACTTTCAGCGGAGACGCTATTATTTCATTGGTGGAAAGTCTGTAGGAAGTTTCTATGTAGAGCCACTGAGAACTTTTGTATGTATCTTACCCGTATTTTGAGATACAACGCTTTGAGGGGAAAAAAAAACCGCTTTTTAGCCATTTCGGGGTACTTTAAAACAGCGTTGTAATGTGCGAGACGTCTTGGCACATTTTAATAGTTTCGCAGAAAAAAAAATAACGCGAATTTCAAACACTCTGCTGTGCAGCTGAAGCGGCGGGTAGGCGGGGGCCTTAAGTGGTAAATCAGCGCGACACTCCAGTAAAATGTGTAGTGGAACGTTAATCTCGTGTGAAGTACTCTCGAGATATGACCGCCTGTGTTCGCCCAACGTCGTTATCATTGCAGCGAGTTACTCACGTCAGTAGCAGGTGCGTGCTTGTCCGCCAGTCGTAACTTCCAAGTCCAGAGATAAACTCTGTCGCACGGCCAAAGCGAAGCCTCAGCCTGCAAGTGACGTAACGGGATGCAGTATAGTCCATTCTCTGTTTCTTCACACGTTTGGATTCAAACATTTGTTAAACCTGCCACGTTAAACAAGCGTTTTGCTCCTCTGCTAAAATAAAAGTACCTATTTATTCCGTTCAATTGAAGTCCCGCCTATGTTTTAATTATACATCATAGTATTTGATTTGTAATAAATATGAGTAAATAGTGAGAAAAACATGTGTGTTGGTAGCTCCTGGTAAGAAATAGTTCTCATGCAAACTATTATCGCAACTGATTGAGCGCGAACTCGGTGCGTTGTCTCTTTGGTGTAATTTTCTATACTTAGTTAAGCGCAGTTTACACGAGGTGGAGGAATATCCTAGAAGTAGAACTTTAGCAGGGCTTCCGAAAAGTGTTGATTAACCCCTGAATGGATTATACACTAACGTCTTGCCGGTGTATTGGGACAAGGAACATGAACCGGCATAGCATTGGCAAGACTGTAATGACGTCGGAAAACAAATATTCACAACTCTTTTTGTAACACCTTCAAACATTTATATACTTATTAAACATAATTGTGGGCTTACTATTTTTCTCTTGCAGCTATTCACAGTACTACTTGACAAAAAAATTCGCAACCAATCTATTCACGGATGTGATATGATCTGCGCAGAAAATTAAAATCCATGTAATCGGCCAACCTCTACATATTATCCTATCTTAGAAATCAATTTATAAATTTAATGATAGTTATAGAATTTAAATTTTTCTTGGTCTCTTCTTGTGATCCAAACTTGCTGTCGGTGTATTAAGAGCGTGGATAAAATAAATCAGAAATTAACAGAAAAGATAAAAATGTTTCCCCCCCCCCCCCAAAAAAAAGTTTTCTGTTTGTAGACTTGTGTGCAAAACGCCATAGCCAACCAAGGGAAATATTTAGCTTTCAGATAAACCACATAACCATACAAGTGCGTGAGTCTCTTAAATCATGCCAGTTTGCGTGGCCTACCGTAACACTGCTTGTGTGCAGAAATTGGAAATATCTGACTGGTTCCCCTAGATATTGCATAAAAGCTTTAGTTTCTCATTCGGCGCTATCGTGCAATAAGGCCTAAAATAGGCTCCGTATAGGCACATCTGATGCTTCTAACACATACTTCAATAAGTCGAATTATTTATTAGATATGATAAACTTATCTAAAATATTTATATTAACCATAATGTAACGAGAACCAGATACACCTTAAATGGGGCTTACTGTAGCACTACTATAGGTTGTTCACGGTAAAACGAGCACTTTTGAAAGCCCTGCACAAGATCTAATTGTATACACGTTGTGTATTCCTCCACCTTATGTAAAATTAACATTGCTGTGGTCCTTATCACTTTATTCATCCGTCGGTCAAATGAAACTGCGAAATTATTAAGAAAGCAAATACTTCACAAATATGCTCATTTTTTAAACTTCGATGCATTAAAAAAAAAAAAAAAAACAGAGAGCGAAGGAAATAAATTTAAGATCACATATAGTCACCTGACACTTTTTATTCGACGTTAAGTTATGGAACTAATTTCCAACCATCGTTACCAACTTTACTGGGAGAATGTCACTCAGTGCACCCATTAAAATATATGCATGCAGGGGCAGTGGCTTTTTTGTAAGGTTCATTTCTAAATTACTCACTTTATCGTGAACAGCATTTAGTGTGAAAAATTCGCGGTGGGAATTGGTTGATTCGTCCCTCACATATTCCAAAGAAAAAAAAAGCTCGATTTTCTCATGTTATGGCTACTTCATCACTGGAGTACAAAGCGGAGATTTATTGGCATATTCAGTAAAACAATTGTGCTGCCTGAAATCATCTGCGATAAACCTACCCAGATGCACTGCTCTGGCTTCACGAAAATCCAACGTAATTAAAAAAAAAAACACGAGGTCTTGAGAGCCGGCGAGGGTGAAGCGATGTGAGTATGGAACAGTGTTGGAGCGCTAGTACGGGGGGGCGAGGGGGAGGCTGGGTTAACACCGAGAAATCCGCCTCGACCAGTGGCATCGTCCGGCACGATTCCCACGTGCGGAAATCTGGGAGTGACCCCGTCGGGAATTGAATGAATTGGTGGGAAGCGTGCAGTCTGGCCACCACACCACCGCGGCCCCCCCAGGACAATTGAATGGAAGGGTTGCTATTTGCGTGGGGGTTCGCTTGCAACAAGAACTTTTTTTTTTTCTTCTTTTTCGCCTGGACGAGTACCTCTAAGTACTCGTTCAATACCTGCGCGGCGGAACCAGCTAGAAAATTTCCATTCTCGGTCGCTTGATTGCTCTGGAGGCAGTCAGTTACGAAACTTTGCCGTTCCAGCAACGGCGAACAGCATTTTCAGGGGAAAAGCGCTGACTTAATGGATGCCGGTCTTTTACCTGTTCGTAATACCGGCCTCGCTTTAAATTACTTTGGAATTCCGTGAAGCCAGAAAAGTGCATTTGGGTAGGCTTATCACAGATGATTTCAGTCAGCACAATAGTTTTACTGAATCTTTAGTGAGTGAGTGAAGAGATTTGGACGGCTCGTAACATCGAGGTCTTGAGAGCCGATGAGGGTGATTGAGATTAAAACAGAGTAGCGTTGGAACGAAGGGGTGGGGAAACGGGAGATCCAGGAGAAAAACCCGCCGACCAACGATTCCCACATGCGAAAACCTGGAGTGACCCGACCGTGGATTGAACATGGATCGCCTTGGTGGGGGGCGAGTAGGCTAGCCGCTCAGCCACCGTGGCCCCCGCTGAATATTTAAGTAGAGATGTTATCTAATTACGAATTAGTGGCATGCAAGTAGTAGGTTTTGGTATATTGTCGACCAAGGGGAGGGGGAACAGCAGCGCAGGAGCCAACCGTCGCCATGTTGGAATTTCTGTTTTTCTCTTTTTCCCTCAAATTTTTCCTTATCATCCTCAAAATCTACTAAATTTCCCTAAAAATATCCTCTTTTACCTTTAAAATTCCCGTTTTTTCCCGGAGTAGGTGACCGGGATCATTTACTCCGAGCCAGACAGGAGAGATGGATCAGCTACTCAGGTGACCGGGATCAGCGACCCCGGTGTCAGGAGAGTAGGACCAATGTCCTTTGACTAGTGACCGTTGACACCAAAAATCCCAAAACATTTATTTTAATGTATAAAAAGGCTAATTTTTAGGTCAAAAGGAAATTTTTTAGGGAAATTTAGTCGACCGTGTCGAAAAAAAGATGGTGGTCGGCTACAGCGCTCCTTTCCCCTGTCCCCTTGGTCGAGAAAATACAAAACCCTACTACTCATGCACTGAGGTTTTACTGCCAAGCCAGTTGCCTCCCCCACGCTGTGGTGTATGTAGAGTCGATGATATGCTTCGGCATGCGTTTATGGAATGTTTGAAGATTGAATATATACGAGAATGATTGCAGGGAGTGACAGACCAAAAATTATTGCAGTTAGAGATGGGAAGGATAGTGGCAGACAAAGAACTGCGCCAACTCTGGAACAATTTCGCTACCAGAGCCGGGGAAAACTTGGAAGAATATGGCCAGTGGCCGTCGACACATTTCTATGGTCCACGAGGGAGTGCTCGGTTAGAGGCTTGACCTACAAAGTCAGAGCATTGCCGGATGGCGAGGAGAAACCGGCAGAAATCCGCGTGAGAATGAAGGAAGGCACAAGGCACGAAAGCCAGAAGAGGAGAAAGTGCCGTGCACTGTCTTATACCCGGTTGCACCATCGTGGTTTGAAACTCGATCTGAGATCGAATCTAAGATCGACACTGACAATTGTTGCGCCGTTCGAGTTCAGACTTGGACTGGAGATCGAGATGAAGTTCACTTCGAACCACCGAAATTGGCGGTTCGAAATCTCGATCCGAGATCAATAGTCATCGTCGACAACTGTAGTTCGAAAATACTCCAACAGATAGAACTATGTTAGATTGTTTTCTTGGGAAATTGAAATAACATTATACGCACTTGAATATTATTCAGTAAAATTCGTACAGCAATAATTAACTTAAAACAGATAAAACATCGCTCATCCAGTTCTATATATAATGAAAAATACGCCTACTTCCATGACGTCATATATTACGTACCAATAGCAAACTTTGTCTCATACTCAATCTCGGTCTCTCACATTGGAACCAAGATCGACGAATCGGAGATCCAAAAATCATGAAATTTCGTTGGTGCAACACTTTCACATTGGAACCAAGATCGAACTGGATCCTGGTTCGGAACTAGGATCATCCGATCTCGGATCGGGAAAGATGTTGGTACAACCGGGCATATTCAATTGAGCACAGTTGTAGTGCGGGAGGATGGAGGGGTTTGCCGGCCTTCGTTCGGGCCGTGAATACCTGCCAGATCCAGTGGAATTCAATAGGAATAAGTAGAAATCACTGTTTGATCACTGAATACCAGCGACTTTAGGTGATCAGCAGAATTTTACTTACTCGAGTGAAGAAGTCTCCTGTTTCAACGCAACTGCAATCAAATTCATTGATTTGGAGCCGTTTTGACAGTTTCACTTTTAGAGTGTAAATTTATTTTGACGATTCTTATCATTATAATCGTATAATTATTATTTCCCTTTTTTTTTTTTTTTTTTTTTTGACAAAGTAACAAAAATTATTATTGAACACGGAACTAACATATAATTTTAAGTCTACAGACATATTGTGTTGCAGAAGTGACATTAGTATGGATAGTAAAAATACGTCTCCTTTATTACCAAGATTTGTTCAAGATTTGACTCCTCATACCGATTACCATTCCTGGGAATTAAACTAGTTTCTAAAGGTTTGTGGTCTGTAGACATTATAAAACACATGAAGTTCGTTTTAAAATATAACATTATTAAGATGAATGTCGACAAACCTTGCGAACATTACGTACAGAATCTCCCAAAAATATGTTTACAACTTTGATCAAAAATATTTTGGAAATAGCAAAGAATAGGAATGAGTGGTTTGTTGTATAATCTTTATTCACACCTTAAGTTTCTATTGAAATAGTTCAATGTGTGTTTCATTCGTAGCTCGGAGGATATCAAGCCGTTACTCCAGCTCATGAGGGGCCGCGGTGGTTGAGCGGTTAGACTGCTCGCCTCCCACCAAGGTAAACCGGGTTCGATTACCGGCGGTGTCGCTCCCGGACTTTCGCATGTGGGAATCGTGCCGGACGATGCCGCTGGTCGGCAGGTTTTCTCGGGGATCTCCCGTTTCCTCCGCCCTTTCATTCCGGCGCTGCAAGATTCTCACCTCATTCCACCATCGTAGGCTTTCAAAACTTCGTCATTAAGAGCCGCCGAAATCTCTCAACTCTAAGTCCTGTCTCACTCCAATCAGTATGTCCACATCAACTTGTATAAAGGCCGTTCACGTTAAAGTGAGCACTCTAGAAATCAACCTTTGAAAAAAACCACCACCCGCAACTGCGTATGTATAACCATGTGTGTCACCATACAGGCTGGGGATGAACACACCCACTTATGTTGGCAGTGAAATGTGAATAGTAGTTCTACGAAATAACGCGGTATTTCAAGTGTAATGTTTACATTTATGGCTACTTAAGCTGTTTGAAATTTATTTCATACACTTTAATGTTATTACTGGCGTAAAGATAATGTAACTCATAATTATATTGTGTCACGTGATCGGCGCAACTGTCAAAACCAACGGTCCGTTGTTGTGGTTCCTTCATACTTGTTGCTTGGCTTTGCTTGTGTGGAGTGGTTGCGAGGCAAACTACAAATTTGGAAACTGGAATTTGTTGTGTTTTAATATTTCTCTTTTATTTTTCAGCTTATCTGCAATCAGCATTGTTTTATTATAGGTCGTATAGTGTTTAATTGTGTTGCAGTGATTCTGTGTAAAGTTGTGAGTTCCAGCAGACAACGTACAAATATTCAGCGTCGGAAGGACATTATAAATATCGCCGAAAGTATTTATTCTTTAATTCGTCGAGGAGACATGAAGCCGTGCAAGGTGATCGAACGAGTTGTAGAAATTATGAAAATTCCAACTGCAACTGTCCGGAGGTAGATGTAAATGTGTTTTTACGACGTGTTTTCGCCGCTTATCCCCAGTAAAAAAAGAAATAAAAAGTGAAAAAGAACAAGCATAAATCGACAGTTAGAAACGTGATGTTATAAACGGAAAGTTTGATAACAATAATGAAAGTAAATGAACGACAGCAGAAACGCAACATTAATATTCTCATGTGAGTTTGCAAAGTACATTTTATATCCTAAGTTTGACAAATAATATTTAAAGTTATCTGTACTTATCTACCTACGCCCATATGTTTAACCTTTCTTTCAAATCTGTCATTATAAGAAGTGCAAATATGGCAGTCAATAATTATACGTTAATTTTACACGTTTTTATATCACTGTGTAGTTTTGTAATGTAGGCCTAGCCTCAAATACATCTGTATGTATCTATTTACACCCAGCCATGTAACCTTTCTTAAATCTGCCGTGATAACAAGTGCAGATGTGCCTGTAAATAATTATACATTAAATTGACACGTTTTGAAATCACGGTGTTATTTTGTAATGTAGGCCTAACCTCAAACTTGTGTTCATGTAGTTATTCATCCCAAGTTACAGTGTTAAGTTTTACTATTGCTAACATAGCATAAACGTCGCAGTTTGATGTTACATCAAAGGCGTTCCAGAATATAAACTATAAAATCTTGAATCTGGGTTTGTTAACTATAGACCAATAGCTGTGCTTGTTGCCGACATTCTTTCGTGATGCAAGTGTAGGCCTAATTGTTTTATTTGGCAATGCTTGCCTTAATAAGAATTAGAAAGTATTTACAATTAATTGTCAACAGGTAGGCCTGTATAACAATTCCATTTTTAAATTTCGAAATAGATTTTCGACAAGACAAGACCTGTTGAGAAATATCAACGAAGATAGTATGCGTTATTGAGTAGGCATAATTGTTTGTAATATCTGCCACTTTGGCCGCAAAAATGTTTTAGTTATTGAAATTTAATTTAACTGTAAATTGCACGCCATAGTCAACACCCCAGACTCCCAGAGCTCCTGTTTACTTGTGAGTGCATGTTTTGTAAAGGTTAGATTACATTACTCAGTGTATGTGTTAAATGAAGTATTTCTAAAGAAGCTGCATGAGCTAGCTTTCAATAAGGGCCGGGCTACAATTGACATACCAAACACATTCACAGTTATAGCGATAAGCACATACAAAACACAAAAGCACAGTGGTCTGGCTACAACTGATATAACGATAATAATATTAGTTTGTTTATTTTGCTACATTTGTACCGAAAAAATTAAGGTTTATACATAGAGTTGGTAGTGTTTTTTTTTTTTTTTTTTTTTTTTTTTTTTTTTTTTCAAAAATACATTTTGTCAATTGATCTGAGACATTTTTAAAATGGTTAATTATTTACATTTCAATTCTTACTTTAAACATTACCTAAAAGCGTTAAAAAAAACTTCCGTGGTTGTGATTATCCATAAAAAAACAAAAGAAAATATCTTCCCGAGGAATGAAGTCAAAATACATACTTTATTGATTTGTAAATAAGTTTTTCAATTGATAACATAGTATAAGTGTCGGGGCTTCTGATTGGATGTTTATTGACGCACAGCTATAGTAACAAGGAAAGTTAAACCAAGTGCTTATCGCTATGCACAGTAACTTGCATGTAAGTATTACTTTTATAAATTGTCCTTTACATTATCACATTGCTGTCATTTGTGGATATGTATTGGTTTTACATTAATAATAAGACATTTATTTAAACTTTGTGTGTGCACGCATGAACCATTTTTGTAAGTATAATAATTATCTTTAAATACTTTTCTCATTTAATTTTTCAGTTTTGCTGCAGTCATTGCAATGAAGGAAACACGACAATTTTGAGAGTCCATGCACTTTACCAGTAAAATTGGTTTCTTGAGGTCTGTGTGTGTTTGACAAAAAGGAAATGTCGCACCCATTTGGGCCATAAGAGACACCGGAAATGTGGTCATCACCGGATCGACATTTCACTTACCTATAAATAATATGCATTATTTTTAGAATTATTTTGTACAAATGAAGGTGGTGCCAGTTACAAGCCTGGTATACCCTTCTTTTACTACTTCAGTTCACAGTATAAATGTTCAGTTTTTTTTTTGGAGGGTCTCAGAAGGGTACGAACACAGAATAATGAATTAAAAAATACCATATGTACATATACACAATTGCTTTTGTTGATATGTTTATATCTTTAGTGTAAATTATTTTTATCTTATATATACGTTACATGCCTATGTTGAATAAATATTTATCTCCATTTATAATGGTGCATATAAAACTATCCTTAAAATGTACATATATATATATATATATATGCACATATTTTGTATATTTTTCTTTTTTATATATTACATATTTTTATATACTGCCACATTTACGCGGCAATGTAAGTTTATTAACACCATCTACTTCTGTGCAGTGGTGTACTCTTTGCTTGGCACAGATCCCCTCGCCTTTCCTTGCCTGCCTGCCTTCCCCTTTCCCCTTCGTGCGTCATTATATTTTGATTTGTCATTTTTTATTTAAGTCCTTGCACGGCCTCGCTCTGTCTACTTTATATGCTTCAGATAACTGCTACGTTACGCCGCTACCTTATGCCTGCAGGATGTATGTTTTTTCCTGATGGCTTAGTTGCACCTAACTTCAGTCAGCTGAGGCCAAACACAGCTACAATGTTTTCGAGCTGACGTTTTACTTGTCACGCTACAGAGCGATGGGGCACTTAGAAAATGGCGAGTCTTGGGAAACGTTAAGTTTGCAGTAGAGTTTTTAAATGTTTGGTAATTTGTGTGACAAGTGGTGTTGTATCTTAGGTGTGCAGTAGTGCTAGTCTATTTCAAAATCTGGATTTGGGTGCCCTTCCAAATTATTTTTCGGCTTAACTAATGTGTGTCCTTTTTTAACGTGTGGTGTTGGTCCTTGTTCACCACGAAAGTTTAATGTTTGCTTTTTCACAGTTTCCTTGACTTCATCGCTAGGGCGTTCAGTTGTTTGTTTTGAAAAGTTTTTGTCTATCAGAGCTGTGAGATGACCCAAACAATTATATATTTTACGTATTTTATATATATTGTATATTTTGCATGATATATATACATATATATGCATATATACCTTTTATATATCATGTGTTATATACATCATATATGTTACATGTTTTATATATAACATCCGTGTTACATTTAGCAGTCCTGAAACGTAAACATTTAATTTATTAACATGTGGCAATCATATGGTAGTCACATGGAAATGTTTGTTTACGCGTGGTGGATGGATACATAATGGGCAAGAAAGAAGAATTCTAGCAGGGCTTTCAAAAGTGTCCACTTTATTGTGAACGGCCTATAATTGCAGAAGTTACCTCAGCATGAAATTCGTGCAGGTCCCTTAATAGTGAAGTGTAGGTACATCAACCTGTCACAAATCCCCATGGAAGAAGCCTGAGAGAGCTATGTCTGGTCGCGTGGGTGAACAGCGCTTCGGAACTATAATGCCAACCCAGCGACCAGGAAAATTGTTTTACAGACTGGTCAGAACGGTCAAGGCGCATAGGAGGAGCACTGTCCTGCTGAAGTTAGAGATCGTGTTGATGGTCTTTTACCTGTGGAAGTGCAACTTAGCTGATATTACTAAAGCCTCCCCAAAAAAAAATTGGCCCACCAAACGGTTATGAAGCAAACCACACCAGACATTGACCTTAGGACTGTCGCGCACAATTTCCATGCTGATATGGTTTTTTTTTGGACCCCCAAATGATCCCGCCGTGTTGGTTTACCTTTCGTGCTGCAAGGAATATGGCTTCTTCTGTTAATATCGCCTTATTCAGGAAGTCTTGATCTTCATCGATGTTACCAAGGATGTCAGTGGCGAACGTTGTGAGATTCAGGCTAGCATTGAGTTGAAGCGACTGTAGAACCTGCATATTGCAGGCATGCACCTTCAATACTTTGTGCATAGTGGTTGTTGGTAAAAGGTGTTCACGATAAAGTAGGCACTTTTGAAGTGAACCTTTGTAAAAAGTCACTGCCTTTGCCTGCGTATATTTTAAGGGGCGCACCGAGTGACATTCACCCAGTAAAGTTGGTAACGATGGAGGGAAAGTAGTTCCATTTCTTAATGTCAGATAAAAAGTGTTAGGTAACCACTTTTGATAACTTAAATTATTTATTTCCCTTTCTAGCGTTTTTCATCCATCGAAGTGTAAAAGTTAGCCGATTTGTAAAATATATATTTCCTAATAATTTCACAGTTTTACTTTACCGACGTATGGATAGTGATGAGGCCCATATCACGGTTAATTTTACATAAGGCGGAAGAATTCACAACGTGCATACAAGTAGATCGTAAGCAGGGCTTTCGAAAGTGCTCATTTGACCGTGAACAGCCTTTAGCTGCGCTGCATTTCTCTAGAAGCACGCCAGATGGACCTGATGGGGGCTGCGCAGAAATGGCGTGTCGCACCCACGTGACATCCGCCGTCCGCGTTCTTGGTCTCCGCGGAATCTTCGCGCGTTCACTTGCAGTCTCCTTGAGCTTCTTGTCCAACGCCACGTTGAATGGACGTGATGGCGGTTTGCCCCCACACGGAAACGACACTGTACCTGCGGATCTGAGCCGGTCTCTATGAACCATTCCACACATTTTGATCATCTGCCGTCGTGCCACCATATATATATATTTTTTTTTTTCACTCCACAGAGGTGCCTGCACACGTAAATAAAGTACAGACGTTCCTAAACATCGTTCAATAAACCGCTTCTGTCTATCATTTCCCGTTTCTAGAACATAAGTTACCAAATCTATAAAAATATTTTATGCAACCACCTTTACTCGTACCTCTACTGCGATACCCTTTGGGGCATTTAATTTTGGAAACTGGTTCCCAAGTTTTGATTTCTAAAAGTTCAATATTGAAGTTTTGAACAGCGTAAATTATTATTGGACTACATTCTAACGTTCTACCGGCTCTCAATATCACAAAAATGTCTCTAGTTTAGTCATTCTGACGATCTAATGCCACCTGTTTTTTTAAGTTTAAAGCGAAATAATAATAGTTTTTTTTTTTGGAAGGCGAGGAAAGGAAATTTGCAGGTCCGGTGTCTTGGCTCTGTTTTGCACTGATTGTAATGCGAAGAAAATTCTTGGCTTTAGAGTTGACTCGCTGTCCGGGAGAAACAAAAGGGTTGTCATGGTTGGGGGGGGGGGGGGGGGGCGAATGTCGGGTCGGAAATGCGAAAGCAAGATCGCTCGCGGTCCACGGTGACCTGGCGAGCGGCCATACCACTCCACTTTGACCCTTAAGGGATGTCTGTTCGCGCGAGCGGAAGACAGCTTACGAACGTCTCTCCCGCCCTGGAAATAAAGAGCAGAAAAAAACTGGGCAAAGAGATTTATCACAGGGACAGCAGCTCCGGTCTCCCGTTGGATGCTGATATACCGTCGACTCCGGGACCAACTTTTCCTTATAATATTTAACGGTTGGCGAACGAGAATTCCTTACTCTATCGATCAAGTCGGGGAACTGTGATATTGGGATCTGCTATCCAAACTTAAGAATTTACGACGTCGTAAAAATCACCTATTACCTAAAATGACTGATGAAATTTAATAATTTTAGGGGAAGTCTTATGTTCCGTATACGCAACCCCCGTGAAAAGGAATTTCCTTGTTCGAATCCCGCATGGAAAAAAGCAGATTTTTTTAAAAATAAGTTAGGAAAGGTCTAATATAATATCCCTCCCTTCCACAATAGTTTGTCCAAATGCATAAAAACTGGCGCTATATTATTAAACGATACATATTTTAATTTACCTTTAGTGGAATATCGTAGATCAGCATTACAAATTACTACCTTGGAGTGAGTTCAATCATTCCATTCGAATAATGACAAGTTCTTTGTCAGCAGAAATCCGCTGTGAACATTTCCTAACCTTTCTTTGTATCGGTACGGAACAAGATTTAGCTGGCACCCTAAATACCACACCATCGCAACTAAAGATTTATTATGTACGGTAAATGGGAGTAAAAGAATTTGGAGTTTTTTTTTTTTTAATTGTTTAAATTACTATGTCATGAAGAGATTTTGGAATTTAAAAAACTGTGAGAATATGTACAAGTGCGCCATTCAGACTTTTTAAAACATTTATAAGGTATACATGACAGTTACACCATTACTTATTGTTAGGAACATCCGAGTTCTGCGGAAGTATTTCCGCACATGCTAGATTTCAACACCCTACTTACTTATTGGCAGCGTGTCTATGCGAGTAACTGGCCAGTCAGTAATATATGTACTGTGCAACTGTGATTCGATGATGAAGAGATTTGGGCGGCTCTTCCAGCGAGGTCTCGAGAGAGCCGATAAGCGTGATTGAAGTGAGTGTGGAGGGGCGCCGGAATGAAGGGGCGGGGAAAACGGAACATCCCCGAGAAGGCTCGCCGACCAACGCCGACATCCGTCAGATTCCCACTTCCGAAAATCCAATGACCCGGCCGGGGATTGAGCCCGGTTCGCCTTGGCGGGAGGCGAGTGCGCTAACCGCTCAGCCACCGTGGCCCGGACTGTGATTCGAGGCATACGGCTAAGACGGATACCATCCAATCACGAAAGTGGGTCTGAGCTAAAAGTGTTATGAAATACAACTGGTCGTGAAATATTTTCGCGAAATTCGGGTGTCCTTATTCACGCATATTGATGTCCCGATTTTAATTTATTTCAATCTACTCACCGTGCCCTCTATATTTTCACGTTTGGTAAATTACTTTACATTTTCCTGTAAGAATTAATCGATTTCCTTTTTTTTTTCGACGCCATGTCCACGAAGTGACAACTGTAGGAAAATTGATTTGTATTTTCTATGTCACTTCTAAGCAGCAGACCAGCTGCTAACTTGTGGATTAACGCCTCCATCAGTGATATTGAATCTTTGATAAACATACTACTCTCATGAAAACTTAGTGAATAATTTTACACAACAATGTTTGAATTTGCAAGAAATAATCTGATAACCGATAACAATTAGAACTGTTAATTAGTTACACCCAATAAAACGAAACAGTGTGGGCTAATACGTAAAATAAACTAATAATTGCTGAATCCTGTAGTAAGGTAGGGTGGACCGTATTGGTGAAATTAGGTCCTGTTTAATTTTTCCTACATTAAGAATGGGTATACAATTTAATGAAACCATTTAAGTGGTAACAACCAGATTACTAAATTTTCACCAATAGTAGGCACTTAGAATAACTGAATCTTTTATTATATATTAAACTTTGTGTCTAAATGAAATTTAATTGTTTGGTTATCAAATATGTTTTCCGAAATACAATGCTTATTTATCTCGCGTACATTGGGCAAAAAAAAAAAAAAAGAATGTTTCGACAGTATTCCGCTGTCAAGTGATATCCTCTTTCCGGCACTAAAGTAGACAAAAATATTTTTTGTGACTGAAATTATTCTTTAATTCAGTGTACTACGATATGTATTTCAAAATTTAAATTGTGTAGCATTCTGTAAAATTGTAAGGGCAAATAAGTTCCCAAATCCACATAAAAAATATTATTTTTGTAGACTTTTATGATAAGGGGAATGTATTGTGGAAAAGTGTCCGTGAGAGGTTAGCTGCTATTCTTTCTGAAGCAGAATCTATTTATACTAACATAACATAGAGTTACAAATGTTGGCTGAAATCAACACGAGAAAACCGATAGAATAATCCTCACTGTAACCTGCCTCTTATTGGAGTATCATAACACCATGGCTAATTAGTTGCAATTTTTTTTTCTCCTTAAAAAAATGTGGGCACCGTTTCCCACTGAAACAGTTTGAATGGTTCAGGCCCAGTTGGTCGTGCCTATGCCAGAAAGTTAAAGACGGGAACGTCACATAAAATAACTAATCTCTTGATTGAAAATAGTTGTGTTAAACATGGGTTTCGCATTTTTAAGTCTCTTGGGGCAAAAAGCAAATATGTACTATCGTAGAGTATTTCTTTTCTATTTATAAAAGCTTTAAAGCGTTTTTTACCATAAAAATATTTATTGATTTGGAGGTTTGGGCGAGGTTAGAAGTTTCCGCGAGAAAAAGAAGCGGGGGTGTATAAATCTGAAAAGACAAACGTAAACTGCGTAAATTTTAACTTAGAAAAACAAACATTTATATACTGGTATTTAAATTTTCTTTCTTGCATGGACTCAGATACAGCTACTTGGAAGATGTCATCGTGATGGAAAAGATGCTTAAATGATCATGCTTAAAGGAAGCAACGGCGAAGCTGAAATTTATTTGAATAAATGTGTCTGAAATCTTGACAACATATGAAAAGAAGCTTTACAAATCTCATCTCGCCTGTAGTAAATCAGCGTCTTAAAAAAAGGTTTGGCTGAAGACAAAATTATTTAATCTAAATTTTATTGCTCCTTGATAATGGATACATTTTGAAAGGAATTTATCTTTCATTAGGAAGGTAAATTAGCTCCTAGAGGACTAAGCTCGAGCTGCAGTAGTATACGAATGGTTCGATCACGTGACCCCAAAGGCTGTTCACGGTAAATTGGTACTTTTGAAAGCCCTGCTAAAATTTACTTTTATGCACATTTCGTATACTTCCGCCATACGTAAAATTAACGTTGTCATGGACCTGGTCTCATTATTCATGCGTCGGTCAAGTTAAACTGTGAAATTTCTAGAGAAGTAAATATTTTACAACGTTAGTAATTTTTGCATTTATATGCATTAAAAATACAGACAGTGAAACGAATCATTTGAGTGATCTTTAATGTTTTCCTAAAACTTTTGATTCAGCTTTGAGACGTCGAACTACTTTCTTTCTCTTCGACGTAACCAACTTTATTCGTGCGCCGGTTAAAATACGTGCATGCATGGACAGTGGCATTTTTATAAGGTTGGTTGTCAGAAGTGCTCACTTTGCCGCTAACAGTCTTTAATACGAACGATTTCGGGAAAACTGTAAGCTTGAACTGTGCCGGAGTCCTCATTTGCGCCCGTAAACCAATCACGATTGCTTCGCACTTTTTCTGAAGCCCTGTTAAAGTTCAACTTGCAGGATATTCCTCCGCCTCGTGCAAACTAAGCTTAACTACGTCTAGAAAATTACACCAGAGGGACAACGCGCCGAATTCGTGCGCACACAGCTGTGACAATATTTTGCATGAGAACTATTTCTTACTAGGCGCTGCCAACACACACATTTGATTACTGTTTTATTAGTATTTATTATGAATGATATATCATAATTTATAAATAAAATATGTGCAAATTTAAATTTAACGAAAAATAAGTTAATTTTATGTTAGCAGAGGAATAAAACGCTTGTGATACATAGCACATGTAGGAAATAACTAAAAACGTCATGCATGGGGTGATTTTCCAAATGTTTGAGTCAAAACGTGCGAAGAAACCGCGAATAGACTAACACACAAAGCGCAGCGAAATTACAGTCAAAACAATTAGAATTTAATTGATCGTTGAACGCGTTAAATTATAATTTCAGTTGCATAGATATAAATAGACATGTTTTATACTCATTTTGTTGCTCTGTTCTCATAGCTGAGTGTTAAGTGAATTTATTGACAGACTGCGGGAGGAGGGGGGGGGGAGATGGCTGATGGTGAGCGATAAAACACTGAACAAAAAATGTGGGCATTATTTGTTTTTCTTTTAAACTGCATCCCTGAGTGTGTGTATGTCACAACTACTTCATTCGTAACAAGTATGTAACCAGATTAAGGACACACGTACTTGAGCCTCTGTCCACTTCTGTACTTCCTGTATCATATAGTCATTATACGTGTCAAAAAGCAAAATAAACAAAAAAAAAAGTGATAAGCTCCCTTGTACTGTATTCATGATACGCGGGCTGAAAACCCCAGAAAACCAGTATGTATTTTTTAACATATTTTGTTGCATGCCTTTTTTTTAAATTGTAATAATTACCTTTCAAAATAGAAAATAAAAATCTACTAACATAAAATAATGAATTTATCTATGGACTGAGGGTAAAATTGCTGTACTTGTATTAATAAAATTGATTTCTTTGAGGAGTTGTACTGTATAACAATAAAGAAACGCCGGAAAAAATTTTGCGGTAGGTAAATTTCGAGTTGCTTGAATATTAAAACCATACTCATATAATTATGCTATAGAACTCACATATATTATTTTGAATATTTCATTGTAATATATATATATATATATAATGTTACTTAAATATTTAACATCTGCAACCTTGTTCAGAATTGTTTGAAATGGTCCGGTAATAAGCCTACAACACAACTTAAAATTGAATATTTTATATTTCTGTACAGTATTTTTTTACGTGATCCAGCTGTAAGTAATATTAATTATTGACAAACCAGAAGAAATCATGTGCATTGGGTTTTTTAAGCTATTAGTAATGTTTCCTAAAATTAATTACAATTATCTGTTTAAAATTGAAATTATTTGCGACAATTTGAGAGGTTTTACGTGATTTCAATTCAAAGCTTACTACAGGTAATACACATTTTCGCGAAGAAAAACATATTAACTGTATGGAGTTATACATTATTTCCACGAATTCCATAAGATCAGACTTCTTCTCCCGTGTTACGTTATTCATTTCAACCGCAGCGTTTTACAACAACGCCCGGTGAAAAAATTAACAAGCATTATCAGACATGTGATTGGCTTTTGTGCACAAGGAAAAAAACTTTTCCCAACTAGATTTATGTGTACACTGTAAAATGTTTTTGAGGTAAAAATGCACATGCATGTAAGGGAAGCAAATTGCACTAACAAAGTAAAATTACCTCTTAAATGTAGAGTAAATTTACGTAAAGAGTAACGCAGTATTCCCTAATCGTATCTGACAAAAGTGTTAGAAAAATCCCATACACGTAAGGGAATATTTAATATATTATATAATGAAAGTTATTAAAAAAAAAACGGGTGTGTTAGCACTGTTAATGTAGTTATTACCGACATCCTCAGACGAATAGTAACCGAAACAACCATTATAAAATCCTCGATACTTATCGGTGGGGTTTGCACGAACCTCGACACTCTACTTCGGGAGGCCAGTGCGCAGTCAGCTATTTAATAATTGTATTTTGCAAAAAAATTTTTACCCTAAAATTAATTTGTATTGTTTAGCATTATGACTGCCCTAGCAAATATCCGTCCTATAAGTTGTCAAACATGGCGTCTCGTTTTGTTTCTTGCTCCCGTCCTCCCATAGAGCTTCTGAGACAATGCCGAGTAGAAACACACGCCGTGAGGTAATTTTCCCATCCGTGTATGGGATATTCCTCTGCCAGGTAACTGAACTTCACTCCAGACTGCGGTAATTCTATCTTGCATGTAAAAGGGTGGAAGGGGGGGGGGGGATACTTTTTTCCCAAACAAGTTCGCGATCATTACCTTACAATTGTCAAGTAATTTTGCCAATATTTTTTTTTACAGTGTGGCAACATGACAAATCAAAACCCTTGTACACTCGTACGCCGCTGCCCTCGTGCAAGGGAGACGTATGAAAGCCGTGAGTGTTTGTTTGGCGCTCACAATCGTCCTGCATACGTTGCGAGCTGTACGAGACTCTCGTATACGAGCTGAACTAGAACGATAGCGAGCTAGGCTCCAGGTGGTGTGGACATTTTTTCCTCCCACTCGGTTTGCTTGTAGTTATATATATATATGTATATATGTGTATATATATGTATATATATGTATATATGTATATATGTATATATGTGTATATATGTGTATATATATATGTATATATGTATATATATGTGTATATATGTATATATATGTATGCATGTATGTATGTATGTATGTATGTATGTATGTATGTGTATATATATATATATATATATATATATATATATATATATATATAGGCTGTTCACGGTAAAGTGAGCACTTTTTAAGGGCCTTCTAAACTTCTCCTTTCATCCAATCTCCATCTTCCTGCTGCTTTTCAATGTAAACATTGCAATGTGACCAATGAATACAGTGTATACATTTCACCACCCTCAAAATGTAATGCCTGAGGCTGCAATGAGAGATATTTATTAGCGGTGAAAGCCTGCGCTGGGAAGGCCTGAAAAAGTGCTCACTTTATCGTGGACAGCCTGTAATGAAATATTTTGGGAGTAATTTTAGTGTTGCAAGGCGTTACTTTAAACATATTCGACCCGCAGATGAAACATTCAGATTAGCTCCTACTACATATAGTGTGTCTACGTAATTGTCTCAAAATATAGCCTCCTTCTCCCCCTATCCCTCTGCCGCCCCCCCCCCCTACAACGAATGAAATGCAGAGCTCGCGATATTAGCAAACAGGACGTGAGGGAAACACTACGTAACTGAAATACGGGCGGCTCCGATACCTAATTAAACATCCGACCACACACGTTTGCATCAAACGTAAATCTGCTGGTTAATTTAAACAGTGAAGATTACTCTGAATGGAGGAAAGAGCTGTGGTTGAAGATGTGCTCTCCTTTCGACGGCTAGACCCGAACAAACAAAAACAGGATTCCTAAGCGTGCTGTGTGAATTCGAGGAACGTAGAAACTCGGAAGATTAAAGGGGCGTTGTAACGGGACAAAAGGAAAAATACGGGAATATTAATTTTATAAATAATTTCTCGCTATTAGAAATCATAGCAAATCATTTCTCTACCACCTCCACGTCACGGATCTAGCTCAGCAAAATGTCCTGTGAGCAATACCTAGGCACCCGAATTTCGCGAAAAGATTCCCGCGCATGTTATATTTCAGCGCCCCGCGGATGTATCGAGAGTTTCCTTATGCCATTTGGCTGCGTGTATTTGTGATAGGACATTTTCCTGCGTGACTGTCCAGTCATGATTGGTTGACTCCGATGCTGTACGTCTGTGACTCGCAGGCAAACGTCTCAGACGCGCAACGCGGAAATCATCCAGTCACCAAAGCAGATCTCAGATAAAGTGTTTAGAAATTCAACTAGTCAGGAAACCTTTTCCACGAAATTCAGTTGTCCTTAGCAATAACACCAGAATAATATAAACATATCAACAGGACCACTGGGTTGATGTAGGCAACGGCGTGAAATCCCTACATTTTTTTTTTTTGGATTCATGTAGCAAAACCAAATCATTAATGAAAATACACTGTAAAAAAATTCTGGTGAACTTCCAAAACCGTAATGGAATTTTTTAACTTACGCAGTACTATTTTCATACACTGTATATCAGGCTGAAAGTATGGGAATATTTAGCATCGTTACTAAACGCTGTTCACGATAAAGTGAGCACTTCTGTAATCAACCTTAGAAAAAAAACTCTGCCCATGCCTGCATATATTCAACGGGCGTACTGAGTGACATTCGCCTGGTATAGTTGGTAACGATAGATGGAATGTAGTTCCATATCTTAACACCGAATAAAAAATGTTAGGTGACCATTTTTTTTTTTTTTTGCTTTCTGTTTCTTTTGATTCATCAGTGTGTAAAAATTAGCAGATTTATAAAATGTTTACTTTCGTAATAATTTCACAGTTCCACTTGATCAACGTATGAATAAAGTGATGAGGCCGATGGCAATGCTAGTCTTACATAAGGAGGGAAGAATATACAATGTCCATACAAGTAGATCATAAGTAGGGCTTTCAAAAGTGCTCATTTTAACGTGAACAGCCTCTACACAAATTTGGGAACTTCCCTGCGCATTTGACTCTTTCCTGAGCAACTGCACACTCCAAGAAATTATTTGTAAATTTACCATATCAGTATTTACGTCCAGTGACAAAGCACGGATGGTAAATTATTTCCCCATACATGCATGGTAACGTTCCTACAGTTGCTCAGGACAGATTCAAATGCGTAGTAGCGGTGCTGAACACTCCCATATTTTCAGCCTGACAAGTAGTATTATTTCCATACACTGTATAGGTTACAAGCTTCCACTACAGTTTAGGAAGTTAACGACACCAATTTTTTTTTTTTTTACCGTGTAGGAACGTTACCATTGCTGCATGGGAAAATATTTTACCATTTGCGCTTTGTCACTGTACTTATACACTGATGTGGTAAATTTGCAAATAATTTCCTAGAGTGTATTCAAGCCAGCCATGACTAGCCGTAGAAGAGTAGCAACTAAAACTAGACAATTCATGCGCACAAGGGACAAAAGGCTAAGGTAGCGCACCTAGAAACGGAAGGTACATGTGTTAACGCAGTTTAGAAGGCTGTTGTACTCGGAAGATAAACAGTATGCGTATACGTGAATTCTGGAAGTGGGACACTTTCCACCAAAAATGTGCGTCCTACCTGCCTTGATTGGCTAACAGACTAATGCCAAGTGACCTTGATGTGGAAGTAAGTATAATTTTGAGACACGCAATATCGACGAGTCGTTTAAAGTGTGCTGGGTTTTGCGACCCATTCGTTGAAATAATTCGCCCAGAACTAATGTAATGTATTTGATGACTTTTTTTTTTCTTCACGCCTGGGCGAAACGCCCCAGGCATTCGAGGGTTTAACACAGTGGATAAGTTATTTTACCATCACGTAGTTCTTCACTGGCAAATTCCGTGATCGAGTCTCCTTCGGGCTCCACGTCAAGTTTATATTTCTGAAGTTTTGACACGCAACGTACTGTTTCAGATGTACACTGAATACCACACAAGCATCCCGTAAAACATTACTGTCCAAGGTTAAGGAAGCGAACGAGTAAAATAAATACAGAGCGATATTTACTAACGCGAATATTACAACTTCTATAAGATTGCGAGAGTTCTCGGAACATTCAGCAATTTGCAGTTATTTTCGGTTTTTCAAAAAATGATTTCTTAATACGCACATGACGTTACTGACTACTACCACCATCTTGGAAGCCATTGACTTTAACCTTGACCCCATAGTGTTGAATGACCTTGGAAACAAAACTTGAGCATAAATTCATAAAAGTCAGCAAGCATACATTGTAACTGACTACTA
The DNA here is from genome assembly GCA_029891345.1 of Dryococelus australis. Lineage (NCBI taxonomy): Eukaryota > Metazoa > Arthropoda > Insecta > Phasmatodea > Phasmatidae > Dryococelus > Dryococelus australis. Next base: position 25,917,525 of record CM057007.1, on the reverse strand, counting down.
CCGTCATCTTGGAAGCCAGACACCATGACTTTTGCCCAATACCTTGGATAACCTTCAACCCAAAAAGAAATACTAAAAAATTTTATAAAGAGGATTGCTTAGGACTACCAAAGGAGACTGCGATTGTGGAGCTGATGGAAACGATTGTGGAGCTGATTGTGATTGTGGAGTTGTATGCAAAAGATTTTGTGCTGATTGCGTTCATGTGTGTTGATTGTGGGCATGTGTTGTTAGTGGTGCTGCTCGGCGGATATTGTGTGCATGTGGTGCTGATTGTGAATATTGTGGTGGATGTGCTGATTGGCGATGATTGTGATGCATGTGGTGCTGATGTGTGTGCATGTGGTGCTGATTGTGGTGCATGTGGTGCTGATTAGTGGTGCTGATGGTTGTTTTACTGTGGTGCTGCTCGGCGAATATTGTGGTGCATGTGGTGCTGATTTGTGAAGATTGTGATGCATGTGCTGATTGGCAATGATTGTGATGCGTGTGGTGCTGATTGATTGAAAGATTGCGAAATTGATTGAAATATTGTTTAAAACAAGTCTTTCATTATTTGATTAATTTTTAAAAACGTTGGAATTTTTTGGCATTTTTATTTTTTTGGGGTTCAAGGTAATAAGTCAAGGTCATAAGTACCCTACATCCAAGATGGTGGGGGTAGTAGTCAGTAACATAATGCATTTTGCTGACCTTTATGAATTTATTCCATTTGCATTATTTTTCTGGCATTTTTGTTTTCAAGGTCACTTAAGGTCATGGTTATAGGGTCAAGTTCAAGGTTACCTACATCCAACATGATGGTAGTAGTCAGTAATGTAATATTCTTGCTAACTGTTATGAATTTATTCAATTTTTACGATGTTTCTCTAGTTTTTGTTTTCAACGTCATCCTAGGTGTCATGTTTATAGGGTAGAGGCCAAAGTTCAAGATCATCTGGGTCCAACATGGCAGTTGGGTGACGTCATAACATGTGAGCTGGTCGGTTCCAGTCCCTCGTCACCTCTAAGCCTAAACATTTAAATTTTAATTTTTATAATTTTATAAAATAGATCTTTTATAAATTTTTTATAAATATTTGGGGATTTTTTTTGGAATTTTGCGAATTTTTGGGATTTTTTGAAATTTTTTCGGTTAAAGGTCATTCACGGCCATGGAGTTATGGTCAAGGTCACTTGCACTCAATATGGAGTGCAAAATGAATGACAGAATCAAGATAGCTGATGGTTACGTCTGACGCCGAACCTTTGTATCGATTTGGCATACCCTATGCCTATAAAACCAATATGGCCGCCTCTTCTCTGCCGGTCATAAGAAAACCCCCAAAATCACTTAAATAAGCTGGAAATTTCCGTTCATGGACTTCTTTTTGCACATGGTACCTAGGTGCTTTTTTGAGGGGAAAAATGGGAATTTTTAAGGGAACATAAGAGAATTTTGAGGTGGTTTTTTTTTTTTTTTTTTTTTTTTTTTTTTTTTTTTTTTTTTTTTTTTTTTTTTGGAAGTATACAATCTTAAGGAAATGTAGTCAATTTTGCGGGGGGAAAATACAGTTTAAGTAAAAAAAAAGGGAAATTCAAGATGGCGGTGGCAACCTCCGAATCTCCGAATCCTCAATCCCTGGTGCCAGAAGGAACAGAACTCTAATACTAGTCGGCTTTAAAACAGACGCACCAACACACAATGGAAGAAAAGACACTGTATACATCTCGGAAAGTATACATCACTTTCACTTACGCAATAAGTTATGAACGCCACAACTGTCCGTGGCCAATGGGTTAGTGCATCAGTGTAAAGCACTTGCAATCGTGGAAGTTGTAGATTACTGGAGCTGGATATATTAATATCCAGTTTGTTTTCCAAGAAGTTCTGAGATACGGCATATATGACGTTAGGGTTGTTGATATCGGGAAAAAATCGATATTCTTATACTGACTATTTACAAAAGTATTGTTTTACTATTGAATGCCGCATAGTAAACATAGTAATTTTTAAATTCAATTTTTGTATTAAAACCGAGATTAGTAAAAGAACATTTTATAGTTATTTATTTCCGATTCCTTGAAAAAATATAATTTATGGAGACAAAATTATCGTTGAATTAAATCGACGATTTATATCGACATATTGTTGATATAATATTGTCATTTCGATATATCGAATTTTTCCAACTTCCTTATGACGCGCCATGCAATTTCCGTACGGGGTTATTCTTTGAGTCATTGGATACGGGAAATCATTTATAATACGGGGCAGTTTACAACCCTATTTTTAACGTATACCTTAAAACATGTTTTATAATGAAGTAGTACAAACTGAACTCAATAGCTATTTTAAGAGATGATATTAAAGTTACACTACGGAAGGCATTCTGGTTTAAGTATCATTCGGGATTCCATGGGGACCATCGTAATTCCAGTGGGGTTCCTCGTAACTCCAGTGGGGGTCCGGAACCCCACAACCGCCCAGTCGGGGCCGCGGTGGTGTATTGGTTACGCTACTCGCCTCCCGCCTTTGAGAACCATCCCCGGCCGGGTCACCCCCGGATTTTCGCATGTGGGAATCGTGCCGGACGATGCCGCTGGTCGGTGGGTCTTCTCGGGGATCTCCCGTTTTCCCCGCCCTTGAATTCCGGCGTTGCTCCGTACTCAGCTCGCTTCGCCCTCGTCGGCTCTCAAGACCCCGATGCCAAGAGCCGCACAAATCGCTCCACTTTTCACCCAGTGCATATCCGGGAAGGAAATTTACACATTCCTCGCAGACGATCCAGAATCGAGACCGGCGTCGAAGGACAGAGATGTTTACTTTATCGGTCGCCAACAGTTGAGCCCCTTCCCTCTCTTTCTTCAGCTATATTCCTCCCGCAAAGCTCAGAAATAAGTGCCCCATTTAAAGTTACATCCGCGCAAAGGACTTCCCGCTGTAGCTTCAGTCAACAGCTGTTCGCATTGCCGAAATTTCTATAAGCCTGCCGCTGCCGAGCGACAAAGTGGCACGTGAAGGCAAAAGGTAGAAAAGAGATTTACTATCTCTCGGCGGCAGGTTTCAGATCTAGGATTCAAGCGCATGGTTATATTTAGTAGTGTCTGAGCAGTACTTCAACTAAAATAACAAGTACTATATAAATTTTGTATGCGAAACATGTACTCAATTTTCAGGTGTTTATTAAAGGTTTTGCATAATTTGAGCTTGAAAACTCCGGCTTAAATACAAATTAATTGCGCAAATGAACATCGACGTGTCTAAATTATGACAGATTATTTTTTTATAATTCACTAATGTGTAACATTTCTTTGAAAACATCAAAAACCTGTAAAGCGAGTAGGAGATGAAGCACTGCTGGCATGTTCAATAACAATAAACGGGTGGCACCTACCAGTGCATAGTTTTTTTGTGATCTAGGTTGTAGGAGTTCACAATGCTAAAGATAACAAAGGCATTTGCTTCTAATGTATTATTAACTCTACGTGCAAGACCCTGAACTGATGTGCAATCTTTCCGTCGGTAAATAAACACCGTGCGATTTTCCATAAATGAGCGTATAATATTTTATGGCGCAATAATAAAGATAACCGTGTACCCATTTATGTGCTAATTTTAATGTACTGTACTAAAAATATAATCCATGAAAATTATTGTAGAAATATTTATTTTGTAAATTTTTGCTTTGAAATCAAAAAACAAAAGCGGGAAGGAATTTAGTTTTTGTGCATGAAAAGTTTCTAAAATACTGTACTTGAGTGAGTACCATTCAAACGTAATATGCATATTTTCAATGAAATAATTTTTTTTTTCTGAATTTTTTCAGACTATTTGTCGACCTTACTGAGCAATATTTCATTACTTTTTCCAGGCCATGTTTGCCATTTCTTCCGCAAGGCTTTTAAACTTGCGCCATTACTTTATTTCATGTCTCAGAAATCCATTGAGAAAGGAAGATGAGGTTAGTTATAGACACGATCTTGTTATCCTCCATAGCACTAAAATTAGCTCACTTAATATTTCAAGTAAAATATTTTCCAACGAATTGTGATAGGGATTTACGTCTGCATTCTGTGATTTAGAAGCCTTTTTTTTTAATTTTTAATAAATAATTCAACATGTTTTTTAACCTCGAATCTCCAATTGGCTCACCTTGCTTGCTCGTATCTAATGCTTGCAATGCACTAGCGGCGATTTTTACTACCCGTTTTTAAATAAACGCTTTCGATTTCTTCACATATTTACTGCTTGAGACATCACAGAAGTGTTTTTTTTTTTTTTTTTTTTTTTTTTTTTTTTTTTTTTTTTTTTTTTTTTTTTTTTTGAACGCACGCCAGTCCATCGAAACTTCTGAGATGATACTCTGTTTTGGTTATTAATCAAACCTCATAGAATTTCGTGTTGTTGTTATCCATCAAAGAAGATGGATACTTTTACAGGGCCTTGAACAAGACGCAGGAGAATATATTAATCTATTCAAGTGATGATGGTACGAGACCACGCGAAGATATAATTTTGAGCTGCAAATCTTCGACGACAACTAACTGGTCATATTCATTGTATATAACAAGGTAGCCTTTGAAGCTTCATCCAGTTATGCGCTGGGATACAGGAAATTGGAATACGGCCAAATCTATTACTTGGTATTGGTAAACATTAATATTATGAAGCAAGTAAAGTCCGCTGGGACACAAAAATATGGCGGTCCGTATGGATAGTGCAAACATGTGGCTGTAAGCTGGGAAACACAGCAAGCAAATATTTATTACGCAATTATTTGTTGTAAGTAAATTTTGCTGTATCGTTGAACTTAATGAGAATTTGGGATCGCAAAACTTGACTACTTCAGTTGCAAATTCTGAGACTGAAGCGTGTAAATGGTTAATATTCAAACTTAGTTTCTGTGAATTAGGCCTATTCTTGCGTAAACTGTGGGCGATACAGCTGATAGGCAATAATTCACAGATAACTGTTCTTTTGTTGCTGTATGTACAGAATTATTTAGCTCGTCCGTTTAGTGACAAATGAAAGAAAGCCAGTTTTACTAAAAAAAAACAAAGAAGTAACCTCAATTACTTTTGCAATTGTTGCAGGTAATCTTATTTTCACTTTTATATGCTGCACTGGGCGTATTTTAAGTGTTATTAATTGATTTGATAACAGTTTCAGTTTTCAGCAAAGTCATGGGTTTTGCAAATACGATGAAGGTTGTAGTTCTGTTGAGCAAACCACACTGCATGAACTATACGTTGAAAGTGGCCACGATAAAATTTCTGTAATCATTCTCCTGTTCGCCAGATAAACAGTGAAGTAAATGGACTATTTTTCCTTCAAACAGCCCTACATTAAGTTTAACGTGATCGCTTTTGGATGTATACTTTGAAATATTTTTATAGGTAGTGTTTTTGATATGTTTTTGATCCTAGTTCATTATTCCAGCTATCCGAAAGTATGTTCCAGAATTATACTCTTATAGGTTTACAAATATTTTTTCTTTTTTTGGTGCTTTTTTTATAGGTTGGTTGTATGTTGAAAGGCTTGTTGTGAATAAAGCTGAGAGGATATTGATTGAAACTTAGCTGCGGCTATTTCATTCCCTGGTTCAAAACATTCTTTATTCTATAAAGCCAAATTGTAACACCTAGGCGAACCGGGTTCGATTCCCGGCTGGTTGGCTCCCGGATTTTGCACGTGGGAATCGTACCGGACGATGTCACTGGTCGGAGGGTTTTCTAGGAGATGTTCCGTTTCGTTCCAGCGCTGATAGTAGTATAAAAATGGCGGTTCTGGCGCACCAGACTGTAGACTGAGAACCGGACAGCAATTTTCATATCAAGGTCCCTGTCCATAAAATATTAAAAAAATTATCCTCTCTTCCCGCGTAGAATTCTGGAACGTACCATTCCATGTCGACGGCGGCCATTTTGTCAGTAAGTGGGAAAAATCACCCCCCTCCCAAAATCGATTTCCTATTACCAGAATGAGCACATACGTCGACGGCGGCCATTTAGGTAGCCAAGAAAAGTCACCCGAAACCGACGGCAGTCATGTTGGCAGCCAGGAAATTTTTTCCCCACCGTTTGTCAAAACCGATTTCCTACTTCCCGAATGAGTGCATACTTCAACGGTGGCCATTTAGGTAGCCAGCTTGAATGATTTCGGCTGTACTGGCGGCCATATTGGCAGCCAGCACAGACTGAAATCGCTAATGCGATTACCATTGCCATAATGGCGCACACACACCGACGTCTGGCCGCGACGAATTCCCAGCCATAACTACTCTGAGGGGTCCTCAGGATGAAGAACCACCACCAAGATGTTACGTAGCCGGACCTGCTGGGAATATGTTAATAAGGAGAGAGAGATCAATGCCAGCGCACAATGAAATGCGACAAGAGGAATAATGATCCACCCAACCAGGAGGATGTGAACAGTATATGTAACCCTGCAGGAATGGAATAATAATAGACCACCCCACCGCCCTCTCTCAGACATGAGATGTATAGTCCTGTCCCTAATAGCATTAATAATAAGGGGAGGCTGGTAGAGAAGTCACAAAAGACCAAGGTTTCAACACAGCAGACAACCTGCCTCTCACATGGTAGGAGTACATGCAGAGGTAACAAAGGAAACACATACACAGTTAAGATCAAGTGATATTTATTCACAAAAACAGTTCAGCGACAAAAAGCAGTACAGACATTACATAGTTGTAAGCAATGATTTGGGCACCCATTGGTTGAAGCAGGAATCGAAGCCCAACCACTTCATGAGAACCTGGTCGCCATGTTTACAGATCACTCAATTCCACCATGAGGATCCTTCCACCAAATCCATGAGGATACTTCGTGAAAAATATTTTGTAGTCGTAGAAAGAACCACTGATTTCTTGGCAAGTCATAATGGTGAGCTTATAGGTGTGCCATGCAATGTCTCTCACCTTGGCAATACGGAACACCTCGACACATCAGTTAGGATAGTATGACTTATCAAAGACACCTCTGCTTCTGGAGATATGGACAAAGTCGCCTACCTGGTCGGTGCAGGTCCACCATCTTGGAGTGTCGGTACACACTCTGCAGTAGAGAAGTGGCGGCAGCAGTAATCCCAGACAGACGAAGGCCAGTCATTCTACGCTTACGTGCATTGTACTGAGTAAGCAGTTGAGGAAACAGATCCAACCACCTGTAGCTACCCTGTGCCGAGAACGACTTCCACATCAGGCACTTAAGCGTCCTGTTGAAATGTTCGACGATCGGTGCCTTGAGGTGACTGAAAATAGTGTAGAGATGAGTCTTTTTTGCAGTCATAAGCATACGCAATACAGGGTTGTGGATCTCCTTCCCACTGTACGCCTGGGCGTTCTTCGGCGCGACCGTCTTGTCCAAAACCAATTTCATTGTGGCTGCAATGTCGGAACCACACTTCCGGCGCACAGGAACAGCCCAAGCATACTTGGAGAAACAGTTAATATCTGTCAGAATGTAGCGAAGCCCTTATTGACACGTGCATAAGGAATCATTTCCACCAAATCGGCCTGGAACAGGTCATGAAGTCTGAAGAGAAGTGCCTTATGCCTGGGGAAGATCCAATGAGCAGAGCGATGTAACTCGGTGGCGATCTGTGCTTTCGACATAGTCAGAGGGCATGCACAGCCCCTCACAGGATATGCCCGGATTTGGGGAGCTCTTCCAAAAAATTACCTTTTTTGTTTGTGTGAGATATATTGCTGGGATTGGGATGCAACAAGGAGACGTAGACGATCCACACACTTGTCCACATCGCCCCAATACACTGCCACCATCATGCTTCAGACCTGATTCGCTCACACCGATGTTCAGAAACAAATTTTCGATAATAGCGAATGTAGGGTGGGTCTCATCCTTATATGCATGACTGCTAACATCATAGTCCACCAAATATGCATGTGTGAGCTGCTACAACTGTCGGTACTGGTGAAGCACAGCACTTGAATAATCCCCAGGCACACATTTAAACAGTAGCTCATAGTGGCCGGCCGAGGCTTGCACGACGACATCCTCAACTTCGATAACATCGTTGGGCAGAAAGAAAACTTGTTTGTCACAGAGGAACCACTTCTTCCCACGCCTTTTCACATCATAAGTAGAATCGTTCAGACGAGGTCTGTACAAAGCAAAATAATGATGAAGAACCATAGTGTGCAATGGATTTCGACTTCTTGCATTTCAAAGATGCCAGGGCCACATCATCTTCATCATTGATCGCCTCCTCCTCCACTGCAGTCTGGTGTTTCGGTTCGAAGTGTGACTTAGCCTTCAGAGCAGGGTAACAGGTGGTGGTTGTGGCTGCAATGTGTTGAGCTGCGATATTATTGGCTGGAAGAGCTCTGACAATACCAATAATATTCCATGTGTGCCCTCTTGGCGACCAGATACTATTTGCGAATGCTCACAATGGCACAACTTAGATCCTTGGTGGGGCAGCCATAGAACTGATATGTACTGTTGCATTTACACAGTGTGTATATATATAGAGGCGATTCTCGATCTACTTGGTAAGGTTGTATTCTGCTTTGCTAAAGTGTCCTATGATAGCATCACATACATGGTTGCAATGAGCCCACTTGTCCTCAGCGACACATATGCGGGACGTGAGCTTGGTGGCAATGTGGGCAAAGAGTCTGGTAGTAACCCCGACATGACAGTACAATCCGCGCATCCAGGGTGGGCTCAGCTGTCTACTGCATACCCCCAGGCAGTACAACGACCATCCAATGTCGCAGAGAGAGACAGCCGAGTCATACCTCCATAGCAGAGAGGTTGGCCGTGAGATCAGGGTTCATGACCATATCGGAGACGTGCTCTATCTATGTACTCAGAGCAGCCAGCTTGCTTGTATTGCTGCTTGCCACGAGCATATGATCTTTCAGATTAGCACCGAGGGCTTCCAGTACCCTGATGTCAATACAAGAGTTTCAAGCTGTCGGCCGAGGGAGGTAAGCATTTCCACATTGGTAGAAGTCAACAAGCAAATCTGGTCCTCCATATTGGATAAAGGGCATTTGTGTTGGTCAATATCCGCCCTTCTACAACCCGGAGTGCATAACTGGAGGCGAAATCGGTGAGACTGAACACAGGCTTGACCAGCCCAGCATGGTTAATATCCATACATGTGACCAGTATATTGGTAGCATAAATGTGGTCCTCCAGGATGGTCATCTGCGCACCCAAGCTGGACAGTTTGCGCACATCGGTGGTCAATACCTGTAAGCAAGTGGTCAACATGTGAGCCAGTTTCTCGCCCATGCCACTAAGCTTTGACTCCAAGGCCACAAGCCAAGACACATCGTACTTGAGCGAGCAAAGATGAGACTTGGTGGTAGTACATGTGGTCTGTAGAGGTTCCATAGTCGTGGAAGTAACACTGCTGACAAAGTGTATCATAACTGCATCGCCATTGTGCTTAGATCCCCCAAGATGCTTGTCCTGCTCACCAAAACTACAGTTCCCATCATTAGTAGAGATACTACAAATGTCCTGTGCATGCTTCAGGTGACTATGGCAAAACTTGGAGACAGCATAGCTCATAGTTCACCAGTGCATAATAATGAACTGATCGGAGCCACTTCGGAACTGACCCTTATGAAGTGGAATGTCTTTGGCGATGAAAAGAAATCCATGGTGGTCATGCAACATGAGCACATATTTTTAAAACAATTGAAAATCATATCTGTGTTGACATGATCGGAGTACATAAGACAGAGTTTCAGCTCATCCATAAGAAACAGAATGAGGAAATTGGCATTGTCATGCAGAAGTTTCTCCAGCACATTGGAGTATGTCCTATAAAGGGAAATCATGTCCAGAGCGACATGGCGACCCATGGAGAAGTACTGTTGCATCGTGTTCTACTTCTCACACATGACATCATCGAATACGAACACAGAGTTAAATATGTTCCTAAATAGGAAATACTGAAGTCCATTCATGACCTGTAGAACCTGTGCCAGGCGAAGGTATTTAGGCTGTTGGAGAGACTTCGAGTAGAGATACAGGTTCTCGTAGCAGAGACAAATGGGATGCTCCAGAACGGTAAGGAGCACAAACGTCTTCCTGCAGTTGCTCGGACTGGCGATAATAGCACAAACAGTGTTTAGTAGAAGTTTCCCATTACATGATTCCTGGGCTATAGATTCATCTTCAGCGGTGATGCTAACATGAAGCATGGTAGTCTGGGACATTATCTCTATTGTACTGAGATGGGATCGTTAAATCACACGTACTTGGTTGCGCAAAATGTATAAATGATGCACATGCCGACCACATAGCATTAACGTGCAGTAATGTATCATGGAAGGAAGACCAAGAGGGTACCCAGACTGGTAAATATGCTGATCAACAACCTTCTGTCCTAAGTGCATATTCCCAGCTACAAATTCTATGGGCCTGGTACCTGATTAGTGAGGAGATTGAAGCGAGGTGACATTCCAATCAACCCCCTTGATGAGGCTTGTCAGGAGCATGACATTGTACATACGACAAGTAGCAGGTTGGAGGATATACATGTGGTGGAAACGATCATCACAGACAAAGCCCACATGGTAGGCATTTCGCCTGCATCTAAGCTCCACAAATGGTTGGTGGCCTGGGGAGTGGCCAAGATCGTGCGAGCGGAGGTGAAGTGTGGAATGAATCTGGCATTTGGGAGGAAGAAGAATAAGACATCATTGTGTAGGAAACTGCATCACCAAGTTAAGCACAGTGGGATATTGTCGTTTCTCCTACCAGCCATTGGCCCACTTGGTATTCCGATCGGAGGGGCCAGCAGGATTGTGAGACCAGTGAACAGTACTAAAGTAGAAAACAAGCGACTCTTGGAAGCAATCAGGCATAATAAAAAATGGAAGCTCTCGCCCAGGGAGCAAAAAACTGTCAAGGCTTGTACCTCCACCCATTGAAGCAGGGAGGCTGCGGAAGGAAGCAAAGGGCAGTGGCAGGATGACAACAGAGGAAGTGATTCTAATAGCCCTGCCTGATGCACCACTTACGAACATTGATATACACAAGAGCACTTGGAAACTGCGAATACCAAACTTCAGGGTCATCTTCATTCATGAGCACCTACCAAACCACCCATGGCTAGCAGATATAGGGGTAATAAATCTAGAGCCCAGTTATGGGCCCAGGATTCTCTGGACTGCATATTTGAAGCAAGGACATAGGGTCGACAACTACGACAGCAACAGCAAACTAACGGCCCCCCTGAACTGAAAATGTTCATGACAGGTGCTAGGATCGATTACAACCACTAGGCTGAAAAGTGGCCAAGAGAATGGAATGATGGGCACCTATGTCTGAGATTTCTACTTAACATGGGATGCACAGCACATACCAATATATTGTGTCTGTAATGCTGATCCTATCAGGCGACAGTATTTTCCCCTGCTGAAATTAATGGGGTGTGGAAAATCGTGCTATAAGACTTACAAATGCACTTCTCTCTACCGAAAATTGACAAACGCAACTGTATGTTTCGATACATTAAGGATAATGTAAATAGAGGCGAGGTGCACATACCCACCAGATCGTGCAAGGTAAAGGTATTGAAGAGTACCTCAAGCAAGAACTGGGACAGAACATCACGGTGAAGCTGCACAACAATGCTAATAAGCTATACAGCAAAATGTCCAGTACCGCCCATATAGACTTCACATGCAACAACATGCTTGCAGCTATGTTGGGGTTCAAGAATATGATGTACGAAGCCAATAACTTGCACAAATCGACCTTACCCATAAACATATTCCCTGTGAATGAGATATAAATAAACTGCAATTTAGTGACCAGCTTGTACCTTAATGGTCTACCCATCCAAATACTGCACAAGTACATGGCGATGGTGCCGTGGGGTTTAAACTGGTGGACGTGCTGAAGAAAACCCATTTACATCCCAGTCCTCAATGAGAGTATACAGGGAGTGCTTGTGCCTTTTGTTGACCATGACAGCCATCTGATCAATTTCCGAGGTGAAGAAATCATGGCCCGACTACATCTATGCAAATATGGGACTGAACTTTAATTGTAGGAAAGTAATAAAAGCAGCTTACTGCACAAAACCAGATGTCAGTCAGGGCGAGCCTCCAGCATGCTAACATCTGCAAACGTGCATTTTCTGCGCAGGTTGGGACTATCTGTTAAGCTGTATGAACAGAGAGATTGTAAATGTGACAGAGCTGGTGGGTTCGAAGACTCGATCACTAAGGCAGAACTGAATGTGTACACTTCTAATGTTCCAGGCCTGTACACCTCCTCGTCCAAGGTATGGATATTGATCCAAAACAAATATGTCTACACCGTACCCTGTAATTCCTATTTGTGTTTGGGGGACAATACTGAAGGCCGGAAACCCAGTACCAACAACAAAGAAAATCGTTATGAAAGGGATTCTACACATGACAAGTCGAATTGTGTGTGAGCTCAATGGGAGTGAAGTAGACGCGATGCGAGATGTAGGAATCACAGCAACCATCAAGAATTACCTCTTACTGACACAAAACCAGCTATTGTGGCGAAAATGGCTAGATAGGGTATCGAGGATGACTACAATGTCCCTGCTACCCACAGGGGTATGCTATTGGGCTTTGCCGAGGACCATAAACGTGTGATTATGTAAGCTAATGCCTTGCTGGATACTGTAGTAGTGCCCAAAGTCACGATGCTGGCTATCTGGTCCATATAATGGCTTCTGCCACATGTGCAGATGAAAATGTCAGAACAGGTGAAACTTTTGAAGTTTTCTGAGAAGGGTAGGAACATCGACAATGCTTTCCCCATGTGGAGTCTAGAAACAAACCCAAGCATATCACAGGGAACGAGCATCAACTGGAACGTAAAACCAGGTTCCCAAGTGAAAAGCCACTCCACATAATCATCAGGTTTCAGTTGGAAAACAGAATGCTATCGGCACAAACGACTTGAAATTCGACCATGTAAGTATCAAAAATGTGAAAATACACCTCAAACCAGAGTGCTTTTCCTATAGGCGATATAAATATCAATTTCGCGAACGGGATATACATGGTACCATACCAGATGTATGCCAACTTTCAGAGGGTCTGCTATAGTTTGGCATCATGTGCCTTCCTACCACCCTTCCCATTGTACGTGCTCGACGAGCAGAGTAAGGTGACAAATACATGGCTGGAGAAACATTACCACAGCATACATTGGGATGACAGTAATGTAGCCTATGATAAGATATGAGCGGTAATCTCCTGTATGTTGCCCGATGGCACCATCTAAATCTCCAGACAAAAACGGGAAGCTGTGGCGAAGTATCAATTGTAGCAGTGGCATGAGGGTGTGCAACTGCCCCTCGTAGGTACTGAGGTCTCGATACATGCCGCACCATTCATGCATCGAGTGTGGGCAGGGCTGGGTGTGGTTGGACATGAACATACTGCTACTGTGTGCATGGTCTCTGGGCACTGGAGGGGGGCGAAGTAATGACCATCAGACAGAGTGCATCACCTATTAGCTATGATGGCTTGGTACACCATGCAGGCCACAAGTAGTCATGACAAAATACTATATAAAACAGAGGAGGGGAGGACACCATAAAGCTAGTGCCCGATGGTGTATAAAAACCCAGCATGATGGATAGGACAGACCACTGTATTGAGCACACTTGTGGAACAATGGAGGCTCTGTTTGCGAAACTGAATGGCAAGAGCCAGTTCACAGCATTGGCCAACCTCTCATTGGGCAAATGGTATGAGGCAGAGGACTTCCAGCAGGCCAAAACAGCATATGGATCACGCATCATATGCCTTTTGCAAGGCATGGTCAAGGTGCGATACTGACACTGTATGCACAAATCATCAATGACAACAACATGGTGGCAATGAACGATGGTAACATGTTCATAATGTACCATGGGGTCACGCCTTAGGTAATGTAAAGACGATGCACGTTGTCGAGTTTTCATAAATGTAACCTCGTCGGCTCTCTCTATCTCTCGACCGCAGGAAAGATGAAACTCCACACAGAAATATAAACTGCCTCTAGCCTGCTGGATGTGGACAAGTACAATAGCATCACAGGCGGAAACTGCCACATGCACTTCAAACTGCCAGAATGGCCAAAGCACATGGAATTTTGCACTGGGCTCTAACATTGGGTGAATCACAGCAACAGAGACTGTCTTGTCCTCTATCCAACATCCTGTAGTATTCTTGCCTGTCTGGTCTAATACTTACGAACCAACTCTGAGCTACCATGTACCACAGCAGCCCGGATGGAACGTGCAAACCAAAGTAATGTACACCAGGTATGGTTGCAGCACACAATTGCATATGAGCTCTACCAGCCGACCAGACTTATGTGCTGGACTGAGTCTTGTACTGGCGAACAGCATGCGACCATCATGAAACACGGCATGGTGATGTGGAAGATGCTGTTATTCCGCTCATCTGTGGTGTGTTTCTCACAGAAAAGTACGTATAAGAGGCCGGGTGGTACATCACATGTACAATCAGCATCAGTGCATCACCCACAAGAGATATGAGTTTTGACCTGCAGTTGTTGGTAGCACAGCTTCCAGGTGAGACAACCACCAATGCCACCATGGGCTTCAACAAACATGACTGTGTGCAATTCCGGCTGAAAGATGCTCACCTCTACAAATGCTATTATGTGGTCTACCAACAAGTTTGTGTTCAAGCCAACTTTGGGTACGAGCAGGTCAAGGCATGTGGCACTACCAACCACATGTGGGGTTATCATGATACCTGGGATAAATTCCACAGCACAATAGAACCATGTGGCAAGTACGACGGATGTGCGGTCGTCCATTTGTGTCCCAATAGTCGCCTCCACATCGCTGGGTACATCCTCAAAGCTCATGCAGACTTCGATGAAATTTCAGAACAGCAGCATGCATCCAGGCAAGTCGAATTTGCCCTGTGCGAGGAGGATGGCCAGTCATGCTGCTGGGGCGAGTAATGTATGGGACATATAAGTACAACATCGATGGGAGACAGCAAATGGTACATACCATGCAGTGCATGTATGTATTGTGTATACAAGTAAGAACAATTACTTCACTTTAACAGTATGGAGGGCGACAATGCACAAACCACAAAGTCCTAGCTGACATGCAACAGCAAGTGTAGGTGCTGGGAAGTTGTTTGTGCCCTTGTTGTGCACCTTCAGCTGCTGCGCCAGTCTGGATGAGCCTGTGAATGAGGCAGCGGTGGGGGACCTGAGGGAGCCCTATAAGATATGTGCGGCTGGCCTGGCCACCTTCAGTCCAGCAGTATGAGAATTCCGTATGCACCTGAAGAGAGCTATACTGGTGTGGTGCCAGGGCGGGGAATGGTAACCTACACCCTCCCTGTCCACCAGGGGGAGGAGGAGAGGTGCTATGAGGAGGTGTGCTATGGGGTCGTCCACTGGCTGCTCGCCCACACCCCAGCCATGTATGAGCATTGCCAGCAGCAGGTGGAATGTACACTACCAGGATGCTGCACTGTGCACCATCTGCACCTCAACATACTGCAGCACGGATTAGGTAGGAACATATGCACTGCTATATGACACCCTCCATGCCGCAGCAGCACAGCCGCCATCCTCGTGGTTGCCATCCAGCACGGACATGGAGGGCAACCCCTCCCTCCCCAAGGTCACCTGATCACCACCGACCATCATCACACTAGAAGATGATGGAGCAGCAGTGATCACCCAGAAAGAGGCTGCCCAGATGCTGCTGGACATTGCTTGCTGGCCGAGCAATGCATCGCAGATGATGGTGGAATTGACGGAGCTGCTGGATCTGTTCACAAGCAGGCTGCCACCACCAGCACCACAACCATTAAAGTAGGGCCATCCAGCAGCAACACCACCACCAACAACAATAACAGCAGTGGCCACACTCCAAATGCCGAGGCAGAAGCAGCAGGTGGATGCCTCCACCACCACCACCACCACCAGGCTTGTCGATGCAGGCACCTCCGCCGAGGGACTGGTGTTGGCTGTCACGTCCACCCGCCGTGCCAGGAGGAGGAAGGTGTTGACGGCCACACAGATGCCTGCCTGACACCCTCAGAAGATGCCATCAGCACTCCCAGACATCCACCTTCTCTTGCTGGATGAGAGGTAGATGGTGCTGCAATGACTGTTCCATACCGTGCTGGCCTCTATGTAAGCAGCAGCAGTAGAATGCATCGTCAGCAGTATGGGTGTGCGGCCAGTACCTGGGTTTGAAGTGTATATATATGTATAATCACTTTCATTATTTATTTTATTATTATTTTTGGGAATTATATGTAGTCATGTAAAATAAATAGTATTTTGTATATTATGTATTTGTGTGTTCTTATTTCGTGTGTGTGTGCCCTTTAAAGCTTACTACTGCAATGTCTAACTGTTATTATCTCCAATGTAATGTGTATATGCCATTTAGGCACAAACTAGAAACAAAGTAAAGGCGAGAAGTTAACATGATGAGAAGGTAACTAGGTAATAATTACATACAATCAACACTGACCACACACACATAGGATGCACAAACCCACTGATGTTCTCGGCGACCAACCAACAACAGCAAGGAGGGAGGTCCACATGAAGATGAAGGTACCGAGTTTCTCATGGCACTGCCTCATCGTCTGGACGAGACCACCACCACCACCCCTGCAACCGTGCCGTTGGAATTAGGCCGCCACCACCACCTGTAACACACACAGCCTTTCCTGCATTCTGCTCAGGTTTACCACCCCCACACAACATACTCTAAGGTATGTGGCAGGGACAGGTCCTGGACTTGTGTTCAGTCACCCCAATAAACTGCCAGCACCACCACCAGGTATTTTTTCGAGTGATATATACACACAGCATGTATAAGACACAAATACCAGAATTGATGGTAGGGTAGACGGAATATGTGGGATAGGTACCCTTACAACACAGGAAAGGAAAACGACCACAGTATAAAATTGTAAATAAATATGAAACATCAACATTTTGATGGAAACACAACAAATAGTAACACAGAGTAAAGAGGGGGCATGTAGAGGCTGAAAACCATGTAAGAAGAAGTCATGCTGCTTCAGTATGGCAACCAGACCCTTCAGTGGTAAACAAACTATGCATATATATACCTGCACATTCAGATCACTCCTACTGAGATAAGCTCTGTGCCCTCTAGGGAGAGTGAAAAAATAGAGTTCCCCGCATCGGATACCCAACATAGGCGACATATCCCAGGGTAGATATTGTGTGTGTGTGTGCAAAATTCAGGTGAGTATAACCAAATAAGTCGAGATGTACAAATAATGAGAGTGGTTATGAGTAACAAAGAAAAGTATGTGTATATACTTAGTAGTAGATATATAAACAGGTAGATAGAAGCCATAGCGAGTGAATGTGAAATAGTATATTTATTGCATATGCTAATACCATGCACTCAACAAGGGATGGATTTGATGTCCCCTGGCGTAGGCACCAACATGCTACTAGCACCATATTCATGAAACAGCAGAATACACGTACATACACATGATATCATTATTAAACAGCTTCTATATGTCTTCTAGTGTGCCTCCAATTGCTAAATATGCACCAGGACACTCGTACACCTGCACAGGATTTGGACTGCTCCCCGCATGCTCTCTAGCTCACGACCAGCCAGCATACATGACAGAGCAGATCAGCCCCCTTATGTGCTCCAGTATGCTGAAACCATGCCATAAAGTATACAGGACATAGTGAAGATAACTCGTGTGCAGTATACTGGGGGAAAATGATCTGGAGTGGGGGGACCAGATTGTGGGTAAAAAACTGATCATATGTAATACGCAATAGCATACAACCAGCCAGCACATCTGACAAGCTGTAGTATGTTTTCCAATGCGCTGTAAATGTCACAGAACAGACACAATTACACACACGGGCGACATGCTTGACAAGATCATTATACAACTCCTATACATACTCGAGTGTGCCATCCATTCAAGCCAACTGACCTGGTAGGATAGATATGACTCCTACATATACTACAGTGCATTGTAACTTGATCACGAGAATGCGGTATACTTTGCAACATTCCCTATACAGCTCATGCTAGTAGCTCCAGCATGCCAGGGAAATCCACACATGCACAGGTAGTTTGCTGCAGGAGAGGGGAACAGAAGTACTTCAGCTTCAACTGTCCTGGGGCGAGGAACTGCCTCCTACTGTGCAACCCGACCCAGTGGCCCTCCCGATGGCAGGCACATATATGATGATAGATGCCTGCCCATGCATGGTCACACCAAGATTTACCCAATGTAGTCATTGTCCAAGAGCTAATGCTTGTTGTCCATCTATGATAGTTCGAGCTTGTTGCTGCATTCTGTGTAGAAGTCATGGTGGTATGACCTATTGCTATGGAACTGCACCTTCATGATTTGGTGGTCCAGAAGAACGTGCCTGTAATCCTCAATGGTAATGACTCGATGGACAATGCTCTTCTGGACCCCTTTCGCCCACTGCACGACCTTGTCCCTGCATTCATAATCATAAAATTTACCCCTCAGCCCGATAAACTCCATCATGTAATTCACCCTGCACTCATCCTTAAACTTACCAATGACCTTTGATTTGGCACTGGAGTAGCAAGGATGAGTGGGAGGTTAGCCACTTAGGTCGAACTTGGCGATGAACATCAGGTCTGAGGCCAGGTCATGGCAGATATCTTGGCATGATATGGCCATGATGAAGGAATAGATATCCATAGATATCCACCAACCGCACATCAGGGCCATATCATGCTTTCATAACATCATAATGGAAGCCAGCATACACTGGTTTGTCGAACAGTATATGCTTATGGTCGAGCTTGACTAGGGACAGTGTTTCGCTGTATATTTGTTTGACAAAGGAATGCTGGCTTGGAGATGAGCTTTCTCACCCACACCTCATTGCAGAAAAGCTCCATCTGCTGATGGTTGTGTTTTTTCTACACCAGCTTGCCATACGTAGCATTGTTCATTAGCTTGAAGACATCCTGCTCGAAGGAGTTTGTAGAAGCCTGATGTTTTTCTGTGTTCAGTTCAATGTACAGCTTCAGGCGGAACTTCAGGACATGGTGGACAACTTTAGCAATAGCCCAAGAGCTAATGCCTGCTTGAGGGTGACATATTGCATGATGTAGTGCATATTCCCCTCAAGTGTGGTCATCAGCTTGGGCTGTCTGGACCCAGGAGGACACTAGCTGACAGGCAGGAATGTAAGGTCTCGATGGACCTTTTGTAATGTAGCAGGGTAGTCTACACCCACCTTCAGTATGCATCCAATTGGACCATCATCCAGCACAGTAATAACGTCAACATCTGTGCCGTTCCATTCAAAATCTCCATAGGGGAGAGGCATGGACATCGCCCATTCAGACAAATTGATGGCACCCACATTCTGGAGGTAGGTAGATGGCCAAGTGGCATCATATGTGGCAGGAAAGTCTTGTTGTTCGCCACCACATGATGTGTGATGCACTGAGCCACCCCTCCCTGGATACCAGCCTCAATAAACAGGTGGGTGTGGTAGTCCACTAGGAGCTCCAGCTCCACACCCATCTTCTGCAACATCGCAACGAAGGAGAACATCAGGGCGCTCAAGTACCAGACACAGTCCAGATCGTACAGGGGCAGACAGAGCACCTGGAAGTTCTCAAAGACATTGCAGAGCAGCAGTACTTTGGTCTTCATGTATAGCTCTGTGTATGCCTTCAGCAATGTGCAGCCGAAGGTCGCCCAGGCCATCTGGGCATGGCGGTACTCTTCCTTGCTGATGGTGGTGTCAGTGAGCCTGTTCTCGAAAGCACGAATCCCAGGCTGCTATGGCGTGTAGAGTGTCCCCCGATGATGTGATGTAATCATATGGGAACATCCCTTTCCCAGTCACCAACTCGAACTGTTGAGGATCGATGAAGAACACTGCTATAGTGTGGAAGTGGGCCAATGTCAGGTTCTGGGCGAGGATAACGAGGCTGGCAATCATGAATCTATATGATTCTATAAACTGGGTGCTGAAGTTGTCGCTGAGTCATTTACTAAAGATAATTAATTTCTCCTTGGTGTTCGGGATGACAAATATGTACTCTCTGTGTCATAGTCAAGCTGGGTGATGATGTAATGTGCATCATACACTAAGTTGTGGAAAAGAATTGGCAGGTGTTTGGGGCAGCAGCAGAGCTTGTGGCAGTTATACATGCCTCCCTAATAAACACCCATGTGAAGTGGTCATGTTCACGCATCTTCCAGTTGGCTCTGGTGAAGGGGCCCGTGCAGAGATAGAAGGTGGTGGCCCTCTTATAGCCAGCCCATTCGCCTGATGTCAGTGGTCGCATCGGCTCAGACTGGCTATAAATGTCCTTCACCAGAGTGCCAATCCTTACAATCTTCATGAACTTGTTCGCTACACCCTCCCAGGTGTAGTGACACTCACTGTCCATGGGGAAGTTGGTGGTCTTGGTAACAGGTATGAGATTGTTGTTCACCTTGATGTACACCCCATAACTGAAGAGCTTGTGCCTTTGGTATGTATAGGTGTACACCATCGTAGGGTCCTGATCACACGATTGGACAGGTTGCACATATGTCTCTAAATCTGCATACGTGATGACGGAAGTTCTGAAAATGGAGTACAGGGGACTGGCCATTCTCCACAGCAGGCATCTAAGCACAAACAGCATAGTGGTTGTTGCAGTACCTCCTGTTCTCAGCCATAGTCTCGCCACCATTGAGCCCTGTCACCTATTGCTGGTCATTGTATGTCTGCAGATATCTCTTGCAGATATTAATTGTGTGTTCATGGTTGGTCACCTGCGAGCATATGAGGCAGGATAAATCGGCAATGAGACAGTAATGCGCATTGCCATCTTCCATTGTCATGAAGAAGAGATCGAAGTGGGTGGCCCACTCCTCCTTCGATACTCATATTGGGACAATGTCATTGACCTCATGTGCATAGATATTGATGCTGACCCCTTGGTTCTTCTGCTCGAACAGGGGCACCTGATGCAGAGTGGTGGGGAAGGTCACACCAGTGAAGTTGGACCTAGCCTCCAGGTCGAGGTAGCACTGGTAGATGTGCTCACAGTACCTCTCTCTACACAGCATGCCAGGATCGCCAATTTGAAGCTCTGCTGGTTATGGTTCTTGGGATTGATGATTGCCTTCTTTGATGCAATCCCAACAGGCAGAGCAATGCAGGAGGAGGCCAGAAAGGGGTCAAGCTTATTGATGCACAGCTGGAGCCTCTTCACCATGGTAAGCAACCAGCTGTTGACCTTAGCCATGTAGTCCACCTACTCGTGGCATATCTTATCAATGGCAGTTGTCACTGCATCTGACACATTGGCTTTATTGTAGAGCAGCATGTTCTTTGTCTTGAAGGCATGTTGATCAGACTCATACTTGTGTGGCTTGGGCTCACATTATGCACACTCTAGGAAGATGTTAAATTTAATTGCACCATGAACAAATATATCCTGCTCCAGTTGCCAATGATGCTGGCCTTCATACTCTCCAGATAGCTGCAAGTATCAAAGGCATCACTCATATTCTCTGCAATTAATGTCTGCATCACACACCTAAATGCACTCTCCTCCCCTATGATGATGTGCTTGTTGGCCACAGCAGCCCTGGTGAAGGTAGGGTATGGTGTGGGAGTCATCCTTTGGCAGTAATCTCACATTCAGGCATGAAGGGCGATGGCTGTAGAGCAGTTGGTGGTCCCAGCTGGGGTGAGTTGGAAGGCCCTGGCCATGTGGTGGTTGAAGGTCGATCAATAGTCTTGCACAAGTGTTTAGTGGGTGGTGGTGTGGGTCCAGTACACTTCACACTGTGAGTACACAGGTTATCCTTACAGGTAAACTGCCTACTGAAACTCTCACAGTCCAGGGATTCGTCAGCATTGGGATTGGCCAACAACCACATTCGTGCCACCTAGTGTTGCCAGTATTTGGAAACCTTTATTGTAGTGCTTGAAATGGGCCGTAGCAGCTTGCCTGGATAGCCCTGGTCACATGGAATGACTCCTGCTTAGGTTGTCGCCACAGTTATAGGACTTCCCACATGTTTCAGAGATGATTGGCTGTGCCTCCCTGAAAGGATTGAGTACACAGTTCCTCTCGTGCCAAAGACTGTTCGGGCAATCTGTGAAGGTGAGATCGCAAAAGCAACACTGAAGGTCTGGCCACCATATTGGTGCTGTGTGAGTGGGTGATGGTGGTAGCTGAGAGGGGTGAGCGATGATGATGTTGTAGAAGTAACTGGTGATGTTGGATGCTGCAGTTGTTTTGCGATGTGGATGATGATGATTGTGATGGGGCAAGGAAACAAAGGTTAACAATGACCATGAAGTAGTTATTTTTTTTGGAAGAAGAGCAAGTTTGCATTTAGTTAACAACAGAATACTTCTCTCCCTCTGCTTCTTCCTCGACTTGACTGGGGAGCTGTGTCGGGGGACGATGGAGCTCAGCTCAACACCACCACTCACGATGCAGGTCAGAGGGAGGCGAATCCCTATGGACCACAGTATAGGCCTAAGGAGCCTGTGAGGGGAATGTGACAAAACCTTATACCTAACATAAATAGTTCCATGCGAATAGGCACTATAGTAGGAGTAACACAAATTGACACTATTGGGAAAGTATATTCATCAATACATGTGATGACATGAGCGCTAACATAGGTCGTGGTGGACCAATACTATATATAGCACACAAAGGTATTGGATTGTCATAGAAATATTTTGAGGGCCTCCAACATGAACCATGCCAGAGCAACCCAACACCATGACACCCCTGCTGTAACAGCTGGGAACTAGGAACAAAATAAAACAACTTTTTTATTTTTATTTTTTTGTGTGGCAGTGGGCAACTCGGGGTGCTCCTGCACACTCCACATGCGAGTGTTCCAATACCACCCTATTCCCCCGATGCACCACCCAGGTAGTGGCAATGAGCCAAAATTGAAATATAGAGATAATTGTGTGGCATGGTTTTTTGTCTCTGGGTGCCCCTGCATACACCATGGTGGAGCAATTCACCATAACACTATCCCGATGTAATACCCGGCCACTACGTACAGGCCTGGGTCCCCTTAGTGTGAGGCTTATGTGGTATGCTAAAGCTTGTTCACATACAGCTGGGCCTGTTTGACATATACATAAACATAAATATTACTGCCCCTAGTGTTATTTTGTATATATGTCAATTATACAGGTGCTGCTTCCCAAAATTAGTGTTTCATTATAGCATTGGAAGAGAGAGAGAAAGAGAGAGAGTCCGAGAGTCAGGTCTGTGTGTGTTTTTTGTCACAGTGTTCGCCCAGGGTGAGGTGGAACGGTAGATGGTGGCATTTTACCTGCATGTTTACAGCAAAGGGGGGTGAGCCTATTCTTTATTCAACCAGGCATCATGAGAGGTGGGAGGGAAAGGCCGATGGTTATCGTCGCATTGATGGCAAAGGGAAATGCACATTAACGACATATTGTATCCTCAACTGGATGTCATGGAAGAAACTCCGCACTGTGTACATCCCGCGGGGAGCTAATGGAATGGACATGGTGTGAGGAGATGCAGCCAGAAGCTACACACCTGCTAGCATGTACGGTTTGTGTATGCGACAGAGCTCGGCGGGGCGGAAGCTCTGCTAGTGTGTACATGCCCTGGATGTGGTGGAGCTCAGAGAGGTGTGGACGGTGTGCGGTCACCTGAATGCTGAGGTTTTTGTGTAAGGTTGAGGATTGGCTTGAAATGCTGCTATACCGTGTTGAATCCTGCCACTACTCATGTCTCATTTCCACATGTTAAACAGACCACATCTGATATGATGCATGCTATAATTTGTTTGTCCACATCCCTCCATGGGGAATAAACGTGTTACTATCAGACTTCTTCGACCAAAGATCCTATGCTTTATTTTTTTTATCGGCGAATTAAGAGTGTTGGTATTACTGCAGTGTGTTTCTATCATTGCATAATGTCACTCCTTATTAGCTATGTTTTTTAAATGTATTTAACCACATTCCTGTTTCCTCCGCAGTGAATAAATACGTACTTAGGGTGGATACTGGCGAATTACTTTACTGCCATTTTTTCTATTGTTGCATAATATCACATCTTAAAATCACACCACTTTAGGGTAAAAGTGGTAAAAACTTTTTCATTATATTTTACGTCAGGAATAACCTGCCGGGGGTTTGTGAGTGTTGTTTGGCCATATTTTATCCACGGGGAACACCATAACATATTATTATTGGTCCTAGCTTATCTTAGGACAGCAATTATTTAAAGAAAATAATGTTACAAATATATTAGCATGCAAGCTTGATAAATGCTATTTAAAACCCATTACCGGCATGAAAATAAATATATTAAATTCCAACTATGGCGTATTCACACCTCTCTCCAAAAGCCCAGTATGTATTCAAAAGAAAATTGGCACCATGACAAGTATTGTTTATATTACACCAACTAACAAGAAACCCGGTGCTGATGAGTGCCTTCTCATATCGCTCCCAGTTTTAGCTAGAGTGACGAGCTAAGGTAAATGTGGTACAGCCATTTTCATCTTATTTTTTACATCAGGAATAACCTGCCAGGGTTTGTCGATGATGTTCGGCCATGTTTCTCCACAGGGAACACCATGACATATTATTACAGCACGTCTATGACCAAAACCTGTGCTTTTATGAGCGTATTAATAGTGTTGGTATTACTTTTTTCTATTGATGCATAATGCCGCGTTGTAATATATATTTACAATGTGCTAGCATATGTGTGAATGTTAATCTGTTTTCCTTACCACAGAAGTTTTAATGTGTTTACCTCATTCCTGTTTCCTTACCGCGCTTAAAGTAACATATTATTATTAATGTGATCCATGTTTCCTCACGGGGCTTAAAGTAATGTATTATTATTTACATGATCAAGACCTGTGCTTTTACCAATGGATTAGGAGTGTTGTTGGTACACGTTGATTAATGATGGTTTTCTATAATTGCATTAAGATTATTTTATTCTAACACTTCGTGATACCTGTCACTATGTGCGACTGTTAACTCACCACGTAGATGCAGATCAGTAAGGCTGGAAATCTCTCTGTCACAGTGTTGGTGAAGGGCGACAGTGCAGTTGGCTGGTCCGATAATAGCATTGCGAAAGCTGTGAGATGATTAAAGAAGTATCCTTAATTGGGGGGGGGGGTGTGTAAATATATGCTACAGCATGTGTGGCGCCCTCCCAAGCCTACATCCACCACCAACTCCTTCCCCACACACTGGTCCAGACAGCGTCTTCTGGCAGACAGTGGAGGGTGCATGTATTAGCATCTTCCGGTTGGCTGTTGCTGCTCGCAGGTGTGACCAACTCAAACTGCATGTTCCTCTTAAGGCGAATTGACATGCACCACTCCGATCATGCGCACTCGTCACAGTAGTATGTACATGTGGGTTGTGCCACAGAGAGCGATTCGTTTTTTCCCTCTCTCCCACCCTTTCTTACATACATACTCCTTGGACTGCTTGTCATGTTCATCTTGTTCATGACCTCACAATTGCATGGCTCATTATTCTAGTTGGGCTTTATCCTGTGTGTCTAAGATGGCCACTGCGGCACCTGAGGACTCATCGGGGCAGTGCTGGCTGGGGCCTCGTCGCGGCCGGAAGTCAGTGTGTGTGCGCCATTTTGGCAGTGGTAATCGCACATGCTAGCTTCAGTTTGTTCTGGCTGCCAATATGGCCGCCAGTACTGCCACAATCATTCCAACTGACTAACAAAATGGCCGCCGTCGAAGTATGTGTTCATTTAGGTAATATAAAATCGGTTTTGACGAACGGTGAGAAAATGTTTCTTCTCTGGCTGTCAACATGGCCACCATTGGTTTCGGGCGACTTTTCCTTGTTACTAAAATGGCTGCCGTCGAAGTATGTGCTCAATCGGATAGTATGAAATCAATTTCGGGGAGAAATTTTTCCCACTGGCTGACGAAATGGCCGACGTCGACATGGAATGGTGCGTTCTAGAATTTTCCACAGGAAAAGAGGATAATTTTTTAAAAATATTTTATGGGCAGGGACCTTGATATGCAAATTGTAGTCCTCCAGTCCTCAACCTGCATCCTGGTGCGCCAGAACCACCCTTTTTATACTACTGCTGCTCAATACTTACTTCGCTTCATCTTCATCGGCTCTCAAGACCTTGATGTTTATTGTCCATCAAATCCCTCCCCTCTTCTGTCTCCAAGTTGGGAAATGTAAAACGATATATATTTGTTTACGAATTCTATCCAACTAAGTTAATGCCGCAGGAGGCTCATCACATCTCCCACTCACTTTACATATTAAGTTGTGGCTAAAACCTTTCCGCTTTGCGCCGACTTCCCGTGGCGCAGCAAGTTGGTGCGCCTCCGATCTGGAGTGCGGGCGGCTCTGGGTTCGAATCCCGGGCAAGGCAGGTGTGCTAATTTAAGGTAGGTTATAAGCTAGTCTTAAGCCTTCCCCTGCTAAGCCTTCCAATTTTCGCTTTGCAATCTGCAACTGAAGAAGACAGGAACATAATTAGTCATGCTCTGTGAAGCGCACCGATATAAAAATATCATTTCCCTGTAAACTAATTCAATAAGAACTTTCGTAATTAGCATAATATTTTATATTTTAATGTTCAGCAGCTTTTTATACCTTTGTAAAAGTCATTTAGTCCTTTTAATTTATATCTGGCAAATGGCAAGTACTTGAATAATCTGCACTTTGTATTTCATACAGAAGAGTAATATCGAAGTTGCTATATAATACTATTTCTTTTTGTGTACATGACTGAAGACGCAACATGTATGTGAAAAATACAAGACCACGGATTTTTATAAAATATGAAATTATCTAATTGTGTATTCATAAAAGGGAAGCAAGTATGTTCTGAAAGTCCCTGGAATTGTGACAGTGTAGTCATCAAGTCGAAGGGGTCCCACCCCTGTTAGAAGCACCAGAACGTATCAAATATTTATAAAATTATACAAATAGATCAGTGATATTGCGAACTAGAACTTCACATCCATTAACGTGTAAATTTAACACAAAATCTGACTATTTAACACTGTAACGATGGCTTGAAATGATAACATCGTATGTCACATTTTTTTTTGGCGAAATATCTTTTTAATCCTTTCGGTTGGAAAGCCTAGTATCTTACATTCTACAACGCTACAATTTCAATAAAACTGAATCCCTTTCATTCATATGGACAGCTTCAAAATGTGAAATAAAAACTTTTCCAAACGAAAGAATCAAAAATTTCTTTTCGCAAAAATGTGAGATACGGACTTTCATTTCAAGCCATCGATGAGAAGAGTGGGAAAAAAAAAAAAAAAAAAAAATCATTTTCAATAGCTTTGTATAATACTCAAAGAGACAATTGCACGCTACAATCCAGCGGAATAAATCTCAGAAAAACGAGAGTGATTGCAATGTGTGGACACTATCAGTGTGTCAGGACTATAAAATCAGATCCATGGTCCATCATTTCAAATCTAAATATATTTTTTGCTTAATAGCATTTCTTCGTGCGGTGTTACACAGAACTGAAGATGCCGGTATAAATATAAACATCAATGATGAATTTTGGTTTTAAATTTAAATTGCTTCGCGCATCTGTCAATATGAATTTGTTAGATATAACGGTGAGTAATCACATCAAGATGCAAGGAGAATACTTTATGAAGACATCAGAAATAATCAACTTATTTATCTTATATCGCTTATTCTAAGTGTGTGTATAAACCATATTTGTACATGGAGGGGTTAAAGTTGCTAACAGACAACATACGGAGAGATAAAAAATGAGGAACTGAGGCTTGTATAGCGCTCGTGGAAATTCACAGGTTAGGTAGGTAATTTACGAGTCGCTTTTATCATATTAAGTTACTATTTTGGTGACGTGATTGGAGAGGTTTCTGTGTATTTTGTTTGACGGAGCCCAATCTGCTCCCCTGCATACCATGGAAAACGAATTTACCTGCATTGGAGTCAAAAAAAGTACATAAACTGAAATAAATATTTAAGCACTACTAATTTAGAGAAATACTGACATACGTATGGCAACCGTAGACTGTTCAGATGAAATTGTTTAATATAATTAAAGGTGACTGACATACCAAATTCGCTACCTTTGTTCTTTATTTCAAGTTTTTTATTTTATTAATTTTTTTATTTGTGAACTGTCATTTTCCCTTTGTTTATGTTTATTTTACTCATTTTGGCTGCTACAAATCTTACACCATTGATTTTTCTAAAGGTGGGTTCAAACCCACGTCCGCCAGATTGGTTTCTATCCACGAAGTTCTATATTTTCTCTACATACGCTTTCGGTAATAAATCATGTACAAAAATAGAGGAACCTCAATTAAATAGTAAAATATTGCAGACGCAAGGGTAATTTTTATTTCATTGGTGTTCATTTGAGTTTAAGTTTCAATAATTATACAAAGACTGTGGAATCCTATATTTGTTTGCTGTAAAAAATGTTAAACCATGCACGCCTACATTATCACACACAGTAAAAAAAATAACTCCGTCATTTCAAGAGGAAAACTGTCAAAACGTTTTGCCTCAGTGAAATTATATTTATGGAAAACTTGCCACCTAAGGCCACGATATCCCATTTCTATAACTTTTGCGAGAATTAATTTTTTGAACCTACATGGGAGCCGATATTGTAAAATCATCCGACTATTTTGTTACGAATTGTTTTTACTATGTAGTCTAATTTTTTCAATGCAATAAACTGTATAATTTTATCCAGTTGATTAATTAACAAAAATTACTTTTTTTAAATAATTATTTAAAATTATATAGTTCTTTGTGTTGAAAAAATTAGACTAAATAATAAAAATAATTTGTAATAAAACTGTAAGGGGATTTTGCAATGTCGGTTACCGTTTGGGTTCAAAAAACTGACCCTCGCGAAAGCTATAGAAATGGGAGACCTTGGCCTTAACAGAGGCTACGGACGAACACTGTAGTGTCAAACCACATTCACTGCGACTGACACGGACACGCAGCCTCTGCTCTAAATTTCCCTCAGAGATGTCCTCACCCCGTCGCTTCAACACCGCGAACAAACGCGGCCTTACATCCACGTCGCAAAATCGCAGCGGCTTAACGAACCTGCTAGCAACAGTTACGGCAAAACACACACACACACACGCACACACTATGTACACACACTATACAACCCCGTACAAGGCAACCCCCCCCCCCCCCCCCCCAACCACCGAGAGGTAATTCCGTTTGTATTGTGAGCTGCTTCGCGAAGAGACAGAGGCAGAGACGGAGAGAGAGATGCTGCTATTCAGCGCCCTACAGCCCACATCTGCATACCTCTCCGTCACCACTCCGCCATCAACGAGCTAACCCCGGGCGTGGGCTGAAATGTGGGGCAGGCCGCAGGAATGGAGTCTGTCGCCCGGGTCAGGCTGTCGAGGTGTGCCAGTTGTTCTCGTAGCGAGTCGAAACTCGCAATTCGACGCGAGGACGTAAACCGACGAGTTCGTTGGCGCTCGACGAACCCTGCCGTGATTACATTCGCGCCCGAGTTGAACGGGAAACACATCGGACGGCGGAAATTACGAGAAGCAATAAATTGCGAGTTCTGAAACTACACAAAGCACGTGGTGAGTTGAAAAGATGTAATACAAAGAATGCCCTAAAAATAAGTAAATCATTACAATTTTTTTTTTTTTTTTTTTACTAACTATTGGCGACAGTTCCGACTGTATAGGCTGTTCACGGTAAAATGAGTACTTTTGAAAGCCCTGCTTAAGATCTACTTCTATTCACGTTGAGCATTCTTCCGCCTTATGTAAAATTAACGTTGTCATGCACCTCATTACTTTTATTCATGCGTCGGACTGTAACATTATTAGAAAATGTAATTTTCACAAATTCGCTCATTTTTACACTTCGATACATTAAAAAAAAAAAAAAACCTTGAACCGTATGAAATAATTGATGTAATTATAAATGGTTACCTAACACTTTTTATTCTATGTTAAAATATGGAATTTCTTTCCCTACATCATTACCAACTTTACTGGGCACACGTCACTCAGTGCGCCCGTTAAAATACATGCAGGTAGGGGCAGTGACTTTTTACTAACGTTGACTTCAAGTGTTCATTTTATCGTGAACGGCCTGTAATATTGTTGGTTTACTCTTTACACCATTGCAAGGTTACCTATCTCTCCTGTCTAGCACAGAACAGAGAAGTGTACGATATACAGTGTAAACTATTTTTGTAACTGGAGCTGACAAATTCTTGTGTAATTACTAAATGTTGTTCATTTAAAAAATAATATTTCGTAAATCTACAGTGTTTGTTCATTTCCAAGGTAGACATTTGTGTGAATAACGAAATAAGTGTTCTGTTGTTACAAAGATATTGTAAACAGCCGCGCGTTCTATAGCTTCGGGCTTCGGGAGCGAACAATGCCGAGTCTACCCGAAGCTTTCTTCGCCAGTGTAACGAGAAAATTCTCATTTCCGCGCCAGTGCTAAGACCTATTCTTTCAAATATCAGAAAGTGTCACCAGGCGTCTGTAACATTTAGCAGCACTTGAAATATACTAACTTTGAAAAGACATTGAAAAAAAGCTGCTTGTGAGAATGTACTTGGACTACCAAGTTATACCACGGTTATTATTGGAGAGTAGTGGACGAGTCACTAGGGCCGCGACCCTGTGACTTTTTGACTCGGGTTCAAATCTAGCTCGAGTATGAAATATTTTAACTTTTTTTTTTTTTTAAGTATCTATTTCTACACACCAGAACACCTACATAACAAAAATGTAAATACTTTTTTACTATTCCTTTTTATTTAGAACGGGAAGTATAGAAAACTAACTAGGTGATTGACGGATGTGTCCGTAATTTAACGCAGAGTTTATGGACACCTCTGGATAAATTTTTACCGGCACTTTTCCGTAAAATGGAGGAGATTACTTTTTAACGGTATATACCTGGCTCGAGAAAGGGTTGCACATTTCGAAGAATGTTGTGAACTACTGTCCTGCACTTTTGGCAACCAAACATCTTTTTCTATGAATCTAAGTGATACACAGTGTAAATATATGTACAAAGTTTCCTCTTTTTTTTTTTTTTACATGGGTCTAACATATTCCTGGTACTTAAGTGTAAAACTTATTACAGTCCTGCCAAGAGCTCAGTAAAATCTCGCTGTTGTCTTTTGAATTTAAGATAACACATACCACCACATTAAATTATTGAAAGGCTCTATAACAAATTACAATATATCACAGTATATGGATGCATCTGTGGTGCAATGGTAAGTGTACAGTTTCTCATGTAGACGTCCCGGTTTAGATTTCTCGTCACCTACAATATAAATTTTCAAAATCGTAGTTAGGTTGGGATGTGCCTGACAGGGTCACATAAAATGTGTTCTGTGCAAATCCTGACTGAACTGTGTTTTTTATACCATTAAAAACCAATGTGTGTGACCAAATAATAGCTTTTGATTTTGCAGGAAAATATTTTAGAATTTCAACACACATTGTTGTAATTCTACAAGAGATGTGTTGGTAGGTTACAATATATTTTTGTACAACTACTGATTACACCTCGTACAATTTTCAAGCAATTTCTTGCTAGTTTACAAATATTTGTTGTAGTGTTACCTAGCATTTTTGGCAACTAGTTTCCAAACATTTTTTTTAAAGTGGAAAACAAATCTTACTGTGCAGTTCACATGATGACAATGCACTAAATGAACATGTACTTATCGAGATAAAAGCAGGTATATCAAACACCAGCAGTTAATGCTCATCGCGTGCACCTGCATGTGTGTGTGTAGTGTAGGTATCATCCTCGGCATACATATGAATATGAAGTGGTGATGTTTTATTATTTCATTTCGTGGGGTCAAGGCATTCAGGCAATACAATTGCTCAAGGAAAGAACAATAAGAAATTATTTATTGGATTTATTAAAATATTTTAAATAAAATGAAATTTGCATTTTTTTTCTTCTCTATCTACATTTGTAAATCATATCAAAACTACTTTATTAAACAACCCACTACCTCGCTAATATCAAGTTACAGTAATTTTTAGTCCTGCTTTCACTATTAACTACTCTTTTATACATGCTTTCTTAGAAGGCGTATATTATGCACGCAAAATATATCGTGGACCACACCATATGATAGGTTTTATTATCTACATTTAGTCCTCTGGTCAAGAATTAGCCTCTGGCTATGGATAGACTTTGTTTAATCGCTAGTTGATTTATACCATAGATCAACTGGTGGCTAGCTATTTAACTCGAAGCTTGTTAATAAGGAGCATGGTGTCACACGTGGAAGGCATGTTACAAAAACAATAAAAATTCCATTGCCTGCAGTTTCACGACTTCTTGGTTTCAGCCACTTCAATGTCTATCTCACTTCTGGTATTTCGGCTCACACTGTTGTTAGCACACACCACATAACTAACTTCATGCCATCCTGTCGCTTCTTATAGCCTGTAAAGTGGTTAGCTTCCATGTGGTATCTCTTCCGCCAAGGTACCAGCAAGAGATTCTTTCCAAATTATAGAAACGCGTATCATTTCCATTCTTCTAGTTCAGAGTCCAGGTATAT
Source organism: Dryococelus australis (assembly GCA_029891345.1). NCBI lineage: Eukaryota > Metazoa > Arthropoda > Insecta > Phasmatodea > Phasmatidae > Dryococelus > Dryococelus australis. The sequence goes on along the minus strand of CM057007.1, from coordinate 25,884,872 downwards.
GAGACATTAAAAGGGGTTGTCATAGCTTTAGCAATCAGTCCTTTCTTAGCCAAAATTTTCATGGCTGACTTCGAGGAAGAAGAAACCAGCATCAATAAGTACATACCAAAATGCTGGTAAATATATGTTGATAACACTTTTGAGATTTGGAATCATGGGAACGACAATCTTCAAACCTTTTCCAAGCACCTGCACAGTATCCATCCTAACATACAGTTGATAATGTAGGTAAAATCAGATGGAAAACTACCCTTGTTGGATGTACTGTCAACAATGAAATAAGATAAGCATATCGGCCATAGTGTCTACCGGAAACCAACACACAGATTTAGATATGGACATTATGTACCTGCGCCTGACGACAGAACTGGCTCCAAAAATTCCTTCTACCATTTCAGATCAAGTTCAATTTATTGTTTTAAGCAATGCAAATAAGAACATTTTTGACATATGATGTAATTGAGGCAACAAATTTGCAATTTTTCTCATTATCACGACCAACATGCTGTGGGTTTTGTGTTTGGCGATTGTGAAAATGAACTGGTTAAAACCTAGAGTAGCAGTACAGTTTGCTAATCTGTTACCAACAGTACAAGTCAATAATAATCTTCCTGTGTTTTATGTATGTGTGTATGCAGGGTCTGAGTCGGTTAAAAAGTCTTATGGCATCGTTCCTTCATAGCCAAGTTTTGAAAAAGCTCTAAATGCCAGATAAAACCTGGAAATAATATTTAGTATTGAATAAGGAAGGATCAATTTGTGTGCTTCAGAATGCGCATTCTTATTTGGAACTTTAGGAACAAAATGTCACATTAGATCATAAGCAGCAGCAAATACTAAGGAATACTAACTGTTAGCCCTCTGTGTTCAAAATTCATTACTATGTTTAAAAAATAAAATCGCATATGTTTTTATGACTGCATTACTAAACACATGTAAGGTAAACACTTAATATATATATATATTTATAGTTTATGTCTCTGTAGTTAAGGCCCACGTTCAAAATTAGTTGAATATTTTTCCTTTGCGAGGAAATATCACAGCTGTGTATTATTAAATATATAAAACTAAATCTTGAATAACAATATAACTCACATGTTACTTCAGAGTCCCAGCAGTTGAGCGTTAAAAACAGCCACCAATTTAAATGTAACATCGACCTAGCTTTTAATAAAATGCCCGGATAGTTTGAATTCTAATCAATGAGAAATAAATGTATACCCCCCAAGATATTAGAAATCGCGAGGGATAGAAAGTGTACATGTTGTAAAGGCAATACATCTGGAAAAGGCTTTCCAACAAAGAAACTATTTGAGAAAATAGACAAACCAGAATAAGAAATCTTTAAACAAGCAGGTGATATACAATTACTGGTACTCAGAAATACATTGGCAACTCTATAAAAGATATAGATGGTAAAAAGCACAACATTCAGGAGTCCATGAATATGAGATGGCAGATAAAAATAGAGGAATTTTACCGAATGTTCTTGGACTGACAACACTGCAGTGATTCTATGGAAGCAATTTTATGACCGTCGGCCGTAAAGACAAGCCTGAAGCGTGCTTTGTTTATGTGAATAAAATAAACCTGGTTTTATGCTCGCTATAAAGTTGAACTGCAGTGTGTATTGCAATGGCAGAAGAGGAAGAAGGTATCGTTAATAATCAGGTTCACATAATGCCAAATCTTGACAGATTCTTTGATGAGTACTATTCAAAAAATAAGACTTGAAGTACTTAATGAATAATGGATTTTTTTCGCCAGGAAAAGCTAGTCCACATGTGGCATAACAGTCTATGGACGATGTAGAGAAAATCGGAGGGACGTCGGTTGCCCATCCTCCATACAGCCCAGACCACATACTCGCGATTACTGGGATTTGCCAGAACTTAATACAGAGTTGAACGTAGCGAAGTTATACGCGGGCTGGGATGAGGAAGTCGCCATATTCACTATTTTACACAGATTCTCAGCAATGTTCTCCAACAAGTGTGTGAGGAGATAGTTCGTTGATTGATGGTGTACATAGTGTTATGATGGTGTTTTTGTAAAAGGAATCCCAGAGCAAACCTTCTACTATCTCTTACTTTGAGAAGTGATCACATACCGTTACAGCCCTCGTACATGCCTCCCGGTGATACACTGTAGGACGAAGCAGCATCCGTTTATATTTCAAGACTTGCATGTGATGTGTTGGTACAATGAAGGGAAAAATGGAGAATCCCAAGCAAACATGCAAGTTGATAGCAACGTTCACCAAGATCACAGCAAGTGGAAATCAGGGTGCGACCCTGCCGCGAATCGAACTCGTTTCGCTTCTGTGGGGGGCGAGTGCACTTACTATGAAGCCACTCGGAGCACCCGAAATAAAACGGTTGCAAAGCGTTTGAGCTGTCGTTTGTTTTAATTCTTTAATGATAATATAATGTTTGTATACAATCTAGGGTCACTTAAATCTGTTGTACATACAGAATTTGTTTTAATATAATTATATCATAATACTCTTTGCAATCCCAAAATATTGTGAAGCCCACATATAATTTTCATTCAGTTGAATGATTCCAGCAGACATTTGGAACAACGTCCATCGATAAGTATTTGTTTGCATGTTCCCATTTTTGTATCACTGTTTACTTAGCTAGTGTAAACAAATGTTTCAAGAAGTGCACATACCAAGTCAACAACTCTGATATATCCCTGGTGGTCCCATATTATGAAGGCCTAAGTAAACTCAGAAACATTCTCCTCTTTGAATACAGAACTATGGCTTCCTCACCACAAACACAAGACCTGCTCTCCAAACCGTTCAGATAGTTTTTCAAAAGGCCACCTAACCTCCGCAACAAACTGGTTCGTCCAAAGCTGCAGCTCCCTCCAAATGCCAACCAAACTATCAACCCTAAAGAATCCCTCCCCTGCATGAGTTCACACAGCGGCTCCTGTGCCATCCACCAACCATCAACTTCTTTCAGTAGCAGACTCACCAACCATACATACCCCATCCAAGGCAACTACAACTGTGCAACACAAAATCTGATCTATCAGCTACAGTGCCAACACTGCAATGCAGAATACATCGGCCTCACCACCAACACACTCAAGCAAAGAATGAATGGCCACAGAGCAGACACCAAACAAGCCATAGCTGGTCACATCAATAATCTACAAGACAAATCAGTTACAGCACACGCAGCATCACACAACACGATTCCTGCTACAGTACCAGAGTTGTGAGAGCCCTACCACCTTCAAGCAATAGCTCAGAACTCAGATGCTGGGAATTAGCTCACCAATTTATAACAAAATCCAGGCAGCCGCCAGGTCTCAACATAAGATAATCACAGCTCCTAACCACACTCATCAGATATACCGGCCATATTCCAATTTCCCTGCCCCACCCTAGTTCGCCAACCGGCCGCTATGTTTACTACTAACAGCGCCCTTCCACCATACTGCGGTGTCCTACAACTCGCCGCCTGATGAAGCTGGCTTAGCCAGCGAAACGTCATGATCGCGTAACCTCGTGAAAAATGTGTCGTCCTTCTTTTGTGTGTGTGTGTCTGTGTGTGTACGTGCTTGTCGACAAGTACTACACTCTGAGTAGTTGAATTCCTTTCCTTTTATATATTTTTGGTAGTCTAGCGTCCTACTTGCAATCTTAAACTAACATTTTTTTTTTTTACATAAGTACAATTATTTTTTTGAAAATTAATTTAAAACGGCATAGACCTACACTTATGAGAAGTTTGTATTAAACATAAATTAGTAACTCTACATAAGTAATTACGTAGTTACGATTGACTGTTAATAATTGATGATGAGGTAATGGAATAATTCGGAAGTAAGACTAAAATTTTCAAAGCACTGCGTGAAACTTAAAACTCTCGCAGATATTAAAATCTTAACTGGGACGTTATACCAAGTGGGCACAACTCGAAAGCCCTCGCTGCAGTACTTCGTCTTCGGAGACAATCTTTAAGTCGGTCGGCCGCTCGTCAAAACGCCGCGGGGCGTCTTCAGCCCTGCTCCGTTTGCCATGGTAAAGTAATCTCACGAGGAAGGGGGGGGGGGGAGGGGGGTGCAGTCTTTTGTTACGTCCTTCACTGTTCCTGACTCCAGGCACTTCAGTTGATTAGCCAGCCCGGGCTCTGACAAACACATTTCATTTTCGGAGGCGAACCCATTATTTTCTGGTATTTTGCTTTCAAGAGAGCCGTTGTTTCTTTGCGGGGTGAAAAGAAATGGAGTGATAAATTTGAGAAATAATTGCTCCCCTTCACCCCTTATTTCCTACCAAAAAAAAAAAAAAAAAGCAACGGGACAGATAACTTTGAATAAAAAGTTGATAAACTTATTTCAAATGTATTCGTAAGATGGCACACTTTAACTAATGGAAAACAAAACCACACTTAATTGTTATAAAAATCGCTCAAATAATGTGTTCTGAACACGAAAGAAAGGAAATAAAAAAAAATAAGTACGAAAAACTTAATTTTAATAAGTCTTAATTTTTATGTTTGCTTTTTATTTTGTTCACTAACACAAAGTTTGGTTTAATTTAAAGTGTTTCTTGAAGTCAAAGGAGTTCCATATGGCGATTCCGTTGAAATGAAACGCTTATGGTTACCTGTGATAAAGATTTAACATTAGTTACTTTAACTTTAAAGTTTATCTCAAAATTTAAAATTAAAATACGTGCGAGTTACATAAAAATTTCCCAAGAAAATATATTATAATGGCATCCTGGAGGCTGTGTAGTCATTGCTTCTATAAATTTATGTCATACAACTATATTACAGTGACTGTAAACTATTCAAAACGACCTCTGATTGAATCGCCTTCAGCTCACGCCCAAATTACACTTAACAGTTCGAATATAATTTTAAAAAAAAAATCGCCCTTCGACGCTAATTTTTCTATTATTAAACAGATTAAATTATACCCATCCCTGATCAGGTGATTACGCCGCAATCTGTCGTTTAACCAAAAACTGCAATAGACAAGTTGATTTCGTGTGACCAAAGTGCACTGTCGTGAATAAGTAACAAAATCACAGAGTATATGAAATCGTGTTTAACCATTATCAAAACTTTTTGAATAATATGTTGAATTAACAGTTTAATTCAGAGGCACATATAGTGATGTATCTGATCTCGTGACTCAAGAATGCAATGTATATGTATTGTCTTCACTTTGAAACTATATTGAAACAAAATTGTTGGTATTAGTTTACTCTCACTCAAGCAGCCGAGTGCTTATGAATCATGCAAGTACACTATGTTTTACATGTGTAACTATTTTTTTTTTTTAAATTGTATCCTGCTCTGCGGCTCTAGCAAAAGCATGACGACTATTCTTATCCTATATAATAAGTAGACGATCTCCGTTTGTTTGTATATCTGTCTGTCTGTCCGTCTTTAATACCTCTAAGTCCCTTGAAACTCAATAGAAGTTCTTCAAATTTTGTAGAGCGAATACTTAAGGTAAAATACAGGTCAAGTTCGAATTTCCGCCAGATCAGATTACTCAATCATCAACTTTTACCCTGAAAATTCATTTTTTAATTACTTTTTCCTTATGGAAAGTTTTGTATTAATTAATAGAGAATATAGCATATAGATATGAAGGTAATGAAATATCATTTTTTAGCTTTAAATGTCTCGATTCAATGTTACGTTAATTAAGAGAAGCCACAGTGACTCAGTGGATAGAGCCATTCTAAGTGGGGCATTAGTGGCTTAGTGGTTAGAACTATATAAAGTGGGGCCACAGTGGCCAAGTGGATAGATATATATAAAATGGGGCCTTAGTAGCTCAGTGGAAAGAGAGATTCCAAGTGGGGTCGCAGTGGCTCAGTGGATAGAACTATATCAAGTGGGGCAGCAGTGGCCAAGTGGATAGAGAAATATTAAATGGGACTGCAGTCGCTTCAATTTTGAGTTAATTTCACATGATTTAATTATTACATACATATATATATATGCAATATTATTTTCAGTTTTTGTATGATAATCAAATTTTGTAACATGGTAATTGTTCTAGTCCCGTGACAATACAAAAAAAAAAAGGTAACGGGCTAACCCCTAGTATAGGCTATATACAGTAAAGTGAGCACTTTTTAAGGCCCTTCGAACAGGCTTTAACCTTTAATAAATACATTTCATTACATCTCCAAACGTTAACTTTTGAGAAGAGTGGAATGTATGCATTGTGTTTATTAGTCACATAGCAGCGGTTGTATTAATAAGTGGCCGAAAGATGAAAATTGACTAAAAGGAAAATTTTTACAAGGCCTTAAAAAGTGCTCCCTTTACCGTGAACAGCATATACCAAATATTAAGTCGATACACTCTAGATCAGCCTATATTTTACAAGAGACTTATTAGTGGCTACGAGGGTAACTCAGAAAGTAAAGGCAGTTTCCATACGACTTTATTTTTACTGATTTTGAGTAAATACAGATTTCAATTTTCCGTGCAGTGCCCTTGGACTCCGATGCACTTGTCTGATTGTTCAACGAGCATCTCCGCTCCTTACCGCGGTTTTCGCAGCAAGGCGAACCGGGTTTGTAATTGGAATTCTAAAGGGCTTTTTAACGTCCCCCGGTTTTTATGCTTGAAGGATTAGCGAGGGACGGCTTACAGATTGGCATATAACCTAACTTAAATCAACACTCATGCCTTACCCGGGATTCGAACCCAGAGCCTCCCGCACCGCAGATCGGTGGCGCACCACCCGACTGCGCTACGGGACGTCGGCGCGAACCGGGTTCGATTACCGGCGCGTTCGCCCAGGATTTTCGCATGTGGGAATCATGCCAGACGATGCTGCTGGTCGGCGGAGTTTTCTCGGGGATCTCCCATTTCCCCCGCCCTTGCATTCCGGCGCTGCTCCATACTCACCTCGTATCACCCTAATCGGTTCTCAGGACCTCGGATGTTAAGAGCCGGCCGTACCTTTCCACCCCACCATTGTCTTCTGTCCGGGTAAGTTCTGACGCTCCCCGAGCGCTCCCACACACACAATATCCCTCCACATGTCGTGTACAGCGCCCTCAGCAGCACTCGTGCGCTCTCGCTTGTAGCCGCCACTCACGCACTCGCCCGCCGCAGACCCTCCTGCCCTCGTTTGTATCCAGTCCTCTTCTTACACGTCCTTCGATGGCCCCGACATCTACTCACCGTTCGCCGCACTTCGCCAGGCGGCTATAACAGACTGCCGATGCTACGGATTCGGCGATATTTATAGGGGCAGGCACCCTTGCCCAGAACCTTCTCCATGCGTCGAGTTTAGCTGAGGGGGTAGGGGGGGTGGGAGATAACCAGAAAGTTCGTTAAAATAGCCCGCAGCCGCCAACCCCTTCAGCAAAAAAATAGGGGGGCGTGACGCTAGTTTGTCAGCTATAAATCACACCTCCCCACCCCCGGCGTCCTTGCAAAGTATTGGTGGTCGGTACTCTCTTAGGGAGGGGCGGGGTCATTGCGATTCACTCTCCACTGCGCCGAGACTAGCCGCGCGTGCTCGATGCAGGAGTCAGGTGCGTAACAATACTATGATTGACCCCACACACCTAGACTGTGTCCCAATTCGCCGAGAGAGTACTTAATCGCTCACTCTTGACGTCACAGAGAGTCCTCTCTGCTGTCCCAAATCGGAGGAGAGAGCGCGAGAAGGAGAGTGAACGACGATGTACACTCGGTGCTCACTCTCGCACCCTCTCTGGCACCATATTGTTTTTAAGTCTAACCTCATATATCCAGACATATATTTTGTTGTTTCTACAGCAGTGTTAGAATTATTTTATCGACTTAACTTAAACATTGCGATTGTGAAATGTGTAATAACAGCAATATTCTGTTTGATATGGAACATAACAAATTATGATGTTATTATGTTCGCGTTTCATTTAGGTTACTTGTGTGCTTATAATTAAATAATGTTATTTTCACATAGCAATAGTGTTTTTAATCGTACAAAAATGTAACAAATTATAGTAAGTTACTATTTCATAATATACCGTACATTTATTCGAGGAAAGTATGAAAAGCCAGCAATATTTTATTTTTCATTATTTATTACTTTTTCTGCCAGATAAATAATGCCGAAGGCTTACAGAGGGCACAAGTCTCAATTTGCTAGAGTGAGCCAGTGTGTGCCAGAGTGAGAGTGAGCACACTTTCGAGTTGAGACACGACCTCAGCTTACTCCCAGTAAAGTTGGAAAAGTTAGCAAGTAGGTCCATGTTTCGACATTGTATTTAAAATGCGACGTTTGCACTTTGTTACACATGGCCCTGCTGTGCAACACCTATTTAAACAACAAGTCGGGAAGGAGGCCACAGACAAGTTATGTGAACACCAAAGAATGACATCGGGGCCGAAATGGAATTCGTCAACTATCGGAGAAATGCGCAAATAGCGACTGGAAATGTGGGTTCGGCTAAACTAAGGACATTCCAGTGTAATCAAAACAAAGTCCGAGTAGACTCCGCCTCGGGTGCGCAACGGGAGCCAATCAGAACGAATTACAAGACACACGCCCACGCGGTGGGGCGAGAAGAGGACTAGGCCACGAGGGCTGTCAGAGACACAGTCGACGACTTGTCATAGGGGAGAGCAGCTGAGGGCCCTGGTACGGCGGCGGCCGGGGCATCTAGTCATGGGTGCGAGTCTCAGGTGAGTTCCTCTCCACCATGCTTCTCTCCCACATCTAACTTAACCTTCCCTATTCTCCTTATATACATTTTGGCCGCTCTACAATTAATTTGGGAAATCGTATAACAGCTGAATAGCTCAGTAAATGCCTAATCACTCTTCAATTCGTTACACTACTTATTATCTTCTCCTGCTGCCTAATACCATCTTTCAGTAACCTATTGGTTTAGGATCATAGCTTAGATAACAACAGTGGTGGAGCCTCCCTAAGAGCCCTACCGATCTACTATTAAAGTAAAATTCTGACGTTCCTAACAGTTCTACAGCTACTCCTGATGGACAAATAAATTAAGTCACCGCGTGCATATCACTGTTAATTTTAATATGATGGAACGATACAACATTACTAAATAAGTAGACATTAATCGGAGTTTTAAATTGCCCAGTGAACTGCGAACACTACTGAATACTCTATATATTGGGTAATTTATTAACCACATAAAGGAACTCTCTAAGAAAAGTATTTATTTCCTCCAGATATTTTTAACCGAAACTAAACATTTGATTAACAAAAACGAGTATCAGTTTGGCTGTCACTTTTTATTTCTTCTTAATGTCCGAGCTGGTAAAATTCCTATTGCAGGTTATCAGGTATACATAATTTTATGGTACAGGAATGATTAAAAGCACACGCATATTAATTACTATACTATTCGGATTTCATGATGTACAATGCAAGTGATAAAGTTACTAGTAAGGTTCTGTTGCATATATTTCTGTGTAGTGCAAACGTACGTTATTTTTATCGTATCAGTTGTAAGATGACTGTTCAGTTTTGCGTTCTCGCAGTGACGTCTCCTGAAATCGACAGATCTGACGGTAACTTGACTGGAAATATTCAGAGCACGGGTCTTTCGTCATTTCTTGCCACTGGAATATTCCGCCCTCTCCAGTTCACATTTCAATTTAAAGTCAAAGCGAATTGAAGCCTGTCACTCAAATAAACAGGGCAGCCGAATGAGAGGGGATCGTGTTATTTTTTTGTAAGTCACGTGGAGATGGCAGGAGGGTTTAATATCGTTATTCGTTTGTTCGCCGTATGTTTGCCTATAAATTCTGTCCCGCAAATGGCGATGTTTTTTTTTTTGCCATTAACTACTTCTTTCTATTAGCAGGCTACGTTCGTCATTTGATCGACGATATTAAGCGCTCAGCAGAATATACGATTAGATATTTTTTATTTGCAGCGTGTGACGAAGAGAGCAAAATTTTTAATTTACTGCTGATATAGACTGTTCACGGTAAAACGAGCACTTTTGAAAGCCCTGCTTAAGATCTACTTGTATGCACGTTGTGTATTCTTCCGCCTTATGTAAAATTAACGTCCTCATCGGCCTCATCACTTTACTCACGTGTCGGTCAGGTGAGACTGTGAAATTATAAGGAAAGTAAATATCTTACAAATCTAGTAATTTTTACATCTAGATAGAATTTAAAAAAAAAAAAACAGAAAACGGAGTAAATTATTTAAGTTATCAGAAAGGGTTACCTGAAACTTTTTATTCGACGTTAAGATGTGGAACTACTTTCCATCCATCGTTGCCAACTTTACTACGTGCATATCACTCAGTTCGCCCGCCAAAATATATGCTGGAAGGGGCAGTGATATTTGTATAAGGTTGATTTCAAAAGTGGTCATTTTATAGTGAATAGAATTTAGTAATATTTTTCATTTGAACTGTGGAGTTTTTAGGAAGAATCGCTACGACAGATCCGTTAAGTAAGGAACAAGTAGTAACTTTCCCCTTTACTTTGCGACATTCACGCCGCAAGGTAAATAGCTTTAAAGAAAAAGATATCTACATATCCTCACCACCTTCCTGGTAGCCAGTTGAAATCCAAAAATTTAATTCGATAAATTGTTTACAACGTGTCTTACGACATTCTCGCGTAATTCCCTTTCCCTAATAAAAAAAAACGATCATTTTCCTTCTTTCAGATATCCCACATAATATTTGCAACATCCAGTATCAAAGAGAGAAGAAAAGGAACTACACACAAACATAAGAGAGAATGTTTGAGTTATTTTTTACAATTAAATAAATTGTAAGATTATTCGGAGAAACTTAATACCTATTATATGTTCTGCGTGTCGATGAACACATAATGCACACATTTGTGAGTATCGTTGGGCTGTGAAGCGACCAGATAACAGTTCCGCTAGCCTTACGTGTACGGATGTGTAGGCCATTCACGGTAAAGTGAGCCCTTTTTAAGGCCCTCCCAACAGGCATTAACCACTAATAATCTTTTGAGAGTGCTGAAATGTACATCTTGTGCTTATTGGTCACATCGCAATGTTAATAAAAAAAAAAAAAAACAGGAAGATAGAAATTCCGTGAAAGAAAAAATTCTGAAGGGCCTTAAAAGGGGCTCACTGTATCGTGAACAGCCTATAGTTAGTTAGGCCCCACGTGCGGCGCCAGATGTAGCGTGTGGTGCGACTGCCTCTGTGCGTGGTTTAGATGGCCCAACGCTGTCGAAGTAAAATGCCGTGGCTCGGCCATACACTACTACGAGATATGGAGATTATTAGGCCCCGTGTAAAGTGACACCGTGTAACACAGATGTCAAGAACTGACGTATGCGTGTGACAGGAAAACACTCACAAATTAGCTCCAACAAAATTCAAATGCAAAAACAACCAAAAATATCACAAAAAAATCTACTGCTACTGGGAATAATTACTCAGCAGAGACGTTGCAAGAAAAAAAGGTGGAATTTAGTTAGCTTTCTTCTATTCCAGATCAATTTTGACAGGGATAATGTAATCAATTTGCAGACTACCTGTAGATTTTATTTGTGGCCTCAGCATCACCAGCCTCTCTCGTGATTGACGAGTTCCATTTACTTTAGACTTGGCAAAGAAAATCAATAACTTCAAAAGAAATAAATTAATTGATTTGTTTCTTTGCTCCAGAATAGCTCAGTGTTTTAGGCACAATATTATAAAAACCAAGGTGTCCGTGGTTAAATTGATTGGAATCTGTTCAACTTGATAAGAAATGTTCGCTTCTGCTTCTTAATCAAATAGTTCTTATCCTTAGCTGATTATAATTTAAAAACGAAGTCCTGTAGTTCTAGGGGTTCCTGGCTATCTCGTTTTCGGCAGTCGCATCCCCGTGGATGCAGCAGGACTTCTCTCCACGGGCTTCCCTATTCATGCTCTCGGGCCTGTAGTGCCATTACAGCTCCAGCACGTATACTATCTACCGAAAAGTAATTGGGCACCTGTCCACAATGTTTGCTCGGTGGTTGTCACCCCGTTAGAATCTCGTAGGGCCACCTCTTGCGGCTATAACAGCAGCCACCCTGTCTGGCATCCTCTCTACGAGTGTTTGCAGGACATCCACGGGGATTCGTCGCCATTCCTCTTGCAACCATTCCATGAGTTGAGCAATGGATTTTGGTCGCCCCTGACGAGCCCTCACCCGGCGATCCAATTCGCCCAAATATGGTCTATGGGGTTGAGGTCAGGGCTCTGGGCGGGCCAGTCCAATCGGCGAACAATGTCGTCGGCGTACCACTGCATGATTGTAGCCCTTGGAAAATGGCACCTGGCATTGTCATCCTGGAAGTAACTCGGGTCCATTCCGTAAAAAACGCCACAATGTTGGGAGCAGTTCATTATCCAGAATATTACGATAGGCCTCTGTGTTCTTGCTGCCACGGACAACCGTGAAACACGAGTCAACTGACGTACTGAATTACCTATCTTCACGGGTGCTCAGTTCCTTTTTGATAGATAGTGTATCAGCACACGTGGTAGTTCGAACTAATTACCCTGAGAGTATTCCCCGCCCGTGACCGATGCAGATACGGGCCTGTTTCCTCCTAAAACTTGCCTCGCGTCTTCTTTTCCTTCGCGACGGCCCGTTTTCAGGTTCGAACTCGGGTTTTTATTATAATGTAAACTAAATTAAAACCCTTCGTGCTGAACCTACGCGGGCCAGCGGCCGGCCTTCGAACATCAAGTTGGCTAGGAATTCCTTTCAAACACATAATTAAATAACGCCGTCTACAAAGGACCAATCATGAGAGTGCGCGTCACTTAGATACCACGGCGAAGGTTCAGTAACTGCTCAGATATTAGGGCCTTCTAGACACATTACAAAAATAACAGACTGAAAATACATATAAATGGGTATACGATAAAATAAAATAATTTAAGCGAGCACTGAAATTACATACCAATTAACATAATTAATGTGCCGATGAAACATAATATCTGTGAAACCATATTACGTCTTACAAACACATAAACAAGTAAATAATAAAATTCTGCAAATTACCCAATTTTACTACGTTGCAGTTGGTAGTTCCCCTTCAAAATGCTCGATTCAGAACTCTCAGTAATCATTACTGTCGGTTTATAGGTCTATGTTGTCGATTATCATTAACGTTTGTTTGAACATCAAATTGTACTTAATCTACCAATCTCTCCAACTGAGCTAATTAAACGCACTTGAAACTTGGTGTGATTAATAAAATCCAACACGTCGTGTAATGTTAACTTTAACAACCAAACAAGTAGAGATGGTAAAATATAAATGCCTGTTGCTCTTCGTTAAACAGGGGACTACTATTCGTTTCAAAAATTTCATGAATGTTTTAAATAGTTGAAACATGTCGATAATTCATAACAAATTAGTCCTGCTAACGTTTGTAAAATCTTCGCGAGATCTGAAAATATTGGCATATTCAGTTCAGCAGAAGCAAAGATAAATAAATGCAGCAATCCGAATTTTTTTTAACGAAAAAGTCTTCTGGAATGTTCATAAATACATATATACAAGTGTAGGCAAAATTAAGAACTTGTACTTAAACACTACATTCACATATTTAAAATAATGGTTGTCCTTAGATCATATAATGGAACAGATGGGCAATGAATTGAAATAAGAAATGAATATTATTGTGTACACGTGTACACACACACACACACACACACACACACACACACACACACACACACACACACACACACACATATATATATATATATATATATATATATATATATATATATATATATATATATATATATATACATACACACACACACACACACAAAGCCACACCATTCATTTGCAGTCTATCGCTACCAACATGCATGTAGCGATACCTGTTTAGAGTCTCCTGCATATTTACGTGTCACGTAGTTTCATAATAGAAGCCAAGTATTCGATTAGTAAGCTATGAGTCCCAAGTAATTTCAACTGAACTTTATATACGGGCTGTATCTATGACACTCATAGTTTGTGCTAGTAGATAAACTTTATGTCCGTCATTTATGAAGATAGTCGCTTGAGAAAATGAAGGTCTAATGCCATATTTCGGGACAAATCGATCGAGTAACACCCACATTTTGCACGCAACTAGTGCTACGGCAGGCGATGGAAACTGGCATGTCTTCGGTGATTCAGCACTTTTTTTAAATTGCATTAATATAAATAGTTTAGATCATTACGTTATATCTATGAAACAACGCAACAAAATTCAACCAAACTTTTTATGGTGACAGTATTCATTAGAAAAATAGATCTTATTTTGCCGGTCTTTTTGCAAGATAGTATCAGGTAATAAAAATTAATTTTTATGCCATATTTCTGAACCAATTCAACCAATTTACACTAAATTTCGTTCATATTTAGTGCTACAGAAGGCCATAAAAACTTACATTATTTAAATGGATCAGGTACTTCTTTTCAAAATGGTGATCACATAAATTGTATGAGTATGTTATATCTATTAACTAATTAAACAAAACTCACCCAAACTTTGCATGCATGCAGTATCTATTAGAAGCGTAAAAATCAGAAGTAGATGATAATTGGGGATTCTAGCGCAGCACATTTTTTCCGACAATTTACTCCAAAAATGTAAGAAAAAAGTAACAATTATTTCCCATTAATCTTAACAAGGGACCAAGAAAAAAATAAAGTACTCAAAATCTAGGAATTAAATGAAAAAATGATAACAATCAAGCAAATTTGAGCTATAATACGGCATATTTCTCGTTTTTCGAGCGGTTTTTTTCATGTTTCTAGAAGAGTCAATTTTCAGTTCGAAAAAAAAAAAAAAAAAAAAAAAAAAAAAAAAAGCAATTTTCATCGAAAACCAAGCAGTTTTAATCGAAAACCAAGCAATTTTACCTCTAAAGAAAGCTATTTTATCAGTTTTTTAAATAAGCGTTTTACCAGCATCGAAAATCAAGCAATTTTATCTCAAATTCAAGCAATTTATCAGTTTTTCTATAAATATTAATTTTGCAAGCGAGCAACCTAAACCAAGCAAATTTAAGAGAAAAACAATCAAAATAAGATAAAATCAAATAAAAATATCGAAAAGATAATTGATAGTTAAAATTCGAAGCTCTACTAATATTTCAAAAACTTTTTCTATCTTCTCAAAGTCACCCCCTATTTCATGAAGTACATATTTATCGTAAATGTTTTCGAAGAGTGTTAATTGTAAACTTAGTAGATTTCGATGAAATTTGTAAACTAATTCTCTGAGTTCGCCAGAAGAATTATCTAATTTTAAGGAAAGCGTAGTTGATTTATAACCATCTTTAAAAAGCTTTGTCATACTGCAAGGTAGCACAGGCATTTTTATTTAAAAAATAAAAATAAATTAAGAAAAAGAAAAGAAGCTCATACATGTTTAACAAAAAGATTTTTTATTCGATCAAATAACTTAACAGTACATCTAAAAAATTGTATTAAAGTATCGAAACAGTTTCTTGTTTCTGTAAAATCGTTCACATCCTCCATTAATTAATATTTAAAATTTACAAATATTCAGTAATTCTTTCTTTCAAATAATCTTAAGTAAGATTCCTTCGACCAATAAAAACAACATTACTAATGGAACCTCCTTCGTCATATTTATTCAAATCAACGCTAATTTTTATGTTTGTTTTTTATTTAACTGCGGTTGTTTTTCTGTATGAACAATCAAAAACATATAAAGGACTTCGCTCCCAAAGTGAATAGTAATCAATATCACAATGAAAGTTTACAGTTGGTTTATAATAAAGTTCATTATTTATATAGCCGGTATATAGTTTGGTTTTTGAATTTCAAAAATCATTATAAGTAAGAAATTGTTTATAAGATTTTTTGTTTGCACGAGGCGGAGGAATATCCTGGAAGTAGAACTCTAGCAGGGCTTCGGAGAATTGTGAAGTAACCTTGAATGGATTATAGTAGGATAGTAAGCTCTTGTCAAGCGCACAAAATGTGTAAAAGAAGAGATAGAAGTCCTCTGTTGAGTGTGCATCAAGGCTGAAATGTCCGTTCCCCTTGCAGCGGTTGTGTGCGGAGCACACACAACCAAAATGTGAAGTAGACGGACTTTGGTCTGTCAAAAATCACATGGTCAGCAGTGATGGACGAGTTTGTTTACATTAAAATATTTAACAAACCCACACCGTAAAAATAATTTTTGGTAAAATTACCTCTTAAAAGTGGAGTAAAATTTACATAACGAGTAATGTACTATTCCCTAATCGTACGGGAAAAGTCCCTGACAAATGTGATGGAGAATCACATACAGGCAATGAAAAAATGAACCATATTGTATTATAAAATTGCATTTACAATCACCGCTGACGAACGGTTATCGAAACTTCGACATTAAAATCTTCGACACTTGCTGGTGGGTGTGCGCGAACCATGGTCGTCTGTCAAAATAGGCCGATGCGCTATCTACTACACCACGACGACAGCGTAGCAGCTGCGTTGAATAGTAATGTGTTACAAGATTGTTTCTTCCGCCCGTCCTCCCCCACTTCGCTGCCGAGAATGCTGAAGAGATGCACGCTTCGTAAGGTAAATGTCCCATCATGCATGGGATTTCCCACTACCATGTTCGTGAATTTTACTCCGGAATGCGGTAATTTTACATTACCTGTAAGGAAAATCATGTTTCCCTCGCCCCCCCCCCCAACAAGTCTGCGAATATTACCTTACACTTGACAGGTTATTTCCATTATTTTTTTTACTGCGTGACCAAGTTCAGTTTATTCTAGTTGCAACTAAATCTAGGTAAGGGAAGATGCACAAACATCTCAAAGCACCTGTTTACACGTACACTATTCTAACCTCAAATTCCATCCTCGTTGTTAGTAATTCTCAGACTCTAACTTTCGACAGGCTGACGGATATCCCGCAAACGCGAATACCCACTTTGAAATAAAATGCAAGGCGGTGTTTTTGTGTATATTACCTTTGCTGGTAAATTCAGAAATTTAAAATGTAAACAATAATTCAGTATAAATCCTTATCACGTAGAAAAATTATCTCCCCATAATGTTTCGCTTTTGGAAATGTATTCTCAACCAAAATATTCCTCCAACTAAAGAAATTTTTACGATTTAAGTTGTCTAACTGGAATTTGGCCGTACGGACGACGGATTGTTGTGAATCGCTTTCAACTGACGGACGAGCACACATACGGATTACTGACTGACGGACGGGCGACGGATGATTGTGAGCCCATCTTTTTTAATAATTGTCATTAGTATAATTTTCGAAGCTAAATTAATAAATGTTCCTCTTGAGCCCTCACTAACAATGAATCACATATCATTATAAACAATAACATAATCTCGTATATTGATGTCGTCCGACATAGATATCGATATTACAGTTACTCACAAGAACAAATAAATAAAGGACCAACACCTACACTGTACAACACACTACACAAACAACATTACACTGACACCATCACAACGCAGCCACAAACATCAAACACACGACGGACACTTCATAAAACGGCAACAACCACTGTCTCCGGAGAGGATGGCGGGGTGAAAGTTCAAGGGCGGAGGCAGAGAAATTTTAACTCTGACATTTTTAGAATATAACGTAACCTTTCTTTAAAAAAAGGTTATAAAATATACAATTTTAAGGCTCTGTATTTTAAAAATTTAACTTGGTTTTTAATTTATTTAACGCGACAAATTTTTATGCTTCGGATATTTTACAAATTTATTTTTAATTGTGGCTATGACCAGTTATGGCCTTCAGCTGGATACTAGTGCTATTTTAATATGTTCTGTCCTGTTAGCCCAGCTTTATTGACGTGAAAGCATGTTAATGCTGGAACACGGAGAGTGCCTACCGCGCAGCTATAACGAGCACTGCATCCCGTTCTCCCTGCGCGGTGCAGAGGCGTGCCGGAGAGTGGTCCTGATCAGAGGGAGAGCTTGGTGCCGGGGCTATTCGATTTGGCACGGTCGGGAACGATAGAGCCACAAGCTGGCCGCTCGGCGAGCAACGTTTGTCCGACCGCGGATGTCGTCCTAAGTGGGTCGCCATACCGCCCTCGCGGACCTAATAGCATTCAAAACACACGCCGGTCGCATTGGACGCGGCTGGCCCTTCCTGAAATTCGATCAACGGCTCGTAAATAACGTCATGCGTGTGTTACAAACACCGCTATAGGCTATTCGCGGTAAAGTAAAGCACTTCTGACTTCCTAGTTACATTTTCCTTTCGGTCATTTCGTAAACTTTAACCATCGTTTCAAAATAAATATTGCCATGTAAGTAATAAATGAAGTGTGTATTTTCCACCGCGCTCAAATTTAAACGTCTACGGCTAATATAAAATATATTTATTGACTATTGTTCAAAATTATAGGGCATTCAAAAGTGCTCGCTTTACCGTGAACAGTCTATAATTATGATAATGCCACGTTCAGGGCAAGACACCGAGAAAACCCAACATAAACTGTAAAAAAATAAAATATTGTCGCGCAGATACGATTGTAATTGGCTTTTGAACGTTCCCCGGTTTTATGCTTGAAAACTTACCAGGGGACGACTTACAGAATAGCTTATAACCTAACTTAAATTAACACCATTCCTTGCCCGGGATCCGAACGCAGAGGCTTCTGCACCCCAGATCGGTGGTGCAACCAACCGACTGTGCCACGGGAGGTCGGCCACAGATAAGATAAAGCTGATAAATATAAATTCTAATTGGGAACATTATGAGTGAGTGAGCGAGTGAGTGAAGAGCTCTTTAACAGCGAGGTACAGCGAGGTCTTGAGAGCCAATCAGGATGATTGAGTTGGGTATGGAGCGGCGCCGGAACGAAAGGGCGGGGGCAAACGGGAGATCCCCGAGAAAAACCCGCCGACCAGCGTGCATCGCCCGCCACGATTCCCAGGTGCAGAAATTCGGTGACCGTGCCGGGGACAGATCACGGTTCGCCTTGGTGGGAGGCGAGCAGGCTAACCGGTCAGCCACCGCGGCTCCAACATTATGAGAAAACCCGCACATGTCCCAACAGACGAACAAGAGGTAAGTATTTGTTACACACACATAAGTACAAGCACGCGTTTTTGAAGCATATGCTCGCATCCGCAGCTTACAGAATGAAAATGTGTGTAGTTTAGTGAAAATTAATAGATGTTGTTATTCGCGGTAACGTTTGAAATGATTAAAAACGCATTTAAGTAAATTTTAAAACTGTAATGAAGAAAATTAACGATGAAGTGTTAATAGTAGTAGGGCCGGGCAGGTTCTAATTTACCTGGGATTAATAGGAATTAATTGATGGATAATCGATTTGGTTGAAAGGGTTAATGCTTAATCAGATTTTAATCCAATCGAAAATTGAAAAGGATAATAAAAACGTCAAATTTAATGAAATGGTTAAATTTAATTGAAACGGTTAGATTTATTGAAACGGTTAGATGAACTGAAACAATTATTTTTAATTGGATCAACCTTTTCTTTCTTTTTGGAGGGGCAGGGGGGTTGAAGGAGCTCTGTACAATGTTGATGGTGTGGTGCCTTGTAGACGACTGACCATAGTGGTGCGTTGGGATGTCTTATATAGGTGTGGAGTTGAGTGCAAGAGTGGGCTAAGGCTATTTTTTTTATAATTATTCTAATTTTCAGGTGTTTGGAGTGTTATTGATGGTAGATAGACGATTTTTTCGAATATATTTAACACACAAGATAAATTCAGAGTGTTCTGCGTATGAATAAATTACACACATCGAATCGCAAATTTTCAAAAGACTACGTGAATAATAATAAGTGCAATTATGCGAGTCTTAAATGTAACATGGCTCTCAAGCTTAGAAATATAATTTACACGAGAGAGAAGTCTAACTTTGTGAATAAAATCTGATGTCGACAAGTGCAAACTCACTAAACAAAATCCAGCTAGTCAGTATAAATAAATAAAGATTTCCAAACTCGCATTTCAATTTTAAACAGACACAATAGCATAATAGAATTACATGTACACTACTTAACACCTCTCGCACATACCTTGAGTATTTTTTAAAACATGTCTGTTTGATGTGGAGTCCTACCATAGCAATTACGCTGTCATATAAGCTGTGTGTGTGGAGAGCCTAATTATATACATGTAGCAAAACCAATAGTCAAATGAATTGAAATTTAAGAGAAAAACTCTGCATTAGTCCTACAACAGACAATGAAACAATATTTTTTTAAACTAAAGTTTTACTATTTTCAGAATAATTCTATTTTAACACAAATTATTTCCATCGAAGTTTAGGGACACTCGGATGACGGGAGGAAATATTTATGCCTGCAAAGCATAATTGTACAACACTTTATAGAGGCATACTACAAATTTCTGTTAAATCTGTGAAATTCACATCACTTGGTAACAAAAAATGCAAGTTGTTAATGGAAACTGTATTTTCGTCTACCAAACACAGAAATCAAATAATTATCACAAAAGCAGTATATCGATCCGAAAAAATAAGTTAACACACTAAAATTTATATGTGCCCAATAAAATACTACGTAAATCGTGGCTATTACTATAAATGAAGGTAGGTGGGATTCTCCCCAGTGTGGTAACCCCCTACCGTAAGCTCATCGGCCACCAATTGTGCAGACATGTGGTGTTTATGAAGGAGCTGACAAGTACCACGTCCGTCTCCTCCAAGCATACATGAACTACTGAAGATAGCACCGAGTATGTCAGCGGAGATCACTTTGATCTCTGCACCCCCTCCCCGCCACTCACTAGTGCATGCTGCCGAAGCTGGCCACGATCATCAAATGTGTTTGGCACTAAGGTGAGATGGTGACAAATGATTAGTTTCGATCTGATCGGAGGAGACCTGCCTGCCAACCCCTCACTCCCCAAGCAACCACTCCTACCCTGCACCCCTCACCACGAGTCCACGATGCAAGACCCCTACCACCCCTCCTCTGTGAGGTCCTGGAGGTTAGTCACCCGTCTGTTCTCGATTCTCAATTGTCGCAACTGATTCAAGATGATGTAATCTGCCTACTTGTGCTCCGATTTGGGTCCTGCTGGCTTGTAGACACCCCCTCCCACCCTACCCTGCACTCCTCAGAACTGGCCAGAGTCCAGAGGTATGTGACCATGTGCAAATACCCCTGAACCTCCCACCCTTGTCTTCAGAGCTGCTCTGACACCACGATGACAACCACCCCCCTCCCCTCCAAGCCATGTCCAGACCACCCACACTCTTGAAGGCGACTTTTTCTGGAGACCTCTGCTATCGATCGAGCCTGGAGCTTGCATAAACCAGTTTATGCACCCTAGACTCAGCCCTGGGAATGCTTTTTTCGTATTCTTTCGCGAGTTGCATCCCTGAAGTACCTGTTTCAAGATAAAGCACCCTCCTTGCTACAGTATTCAGATCATGTTCTTCTAGTGATTGCTCCCCTGCTTCACGTTGCCAACCCTCTGAATGCATGCCCTAAGATATTTCGCCCGACACACTGTCCCTTCAACCTTACACAACAGGTTGAGTAAATGAACAGTGAAAAATATATTACAAGTCCCTGAAACCATGTTCCCAACATAAATCCTGGATTTAAAATTCCAACAACAAATGTATATTTGAATCAAGCAAACCATGATTTGTGAAATTACACACGACTTATTTTACAAGTATTCAAACCAGATATATTTTATTTTCTTGTTAAAACAGAACCACTTTTTACAAGTATTAAAACAAGATATATTTTATTCACTCATCGAGAAATGTTTTCTACAAGTACTCACTCATTAAGAAATTTTTTTCTATCAATTCGACATATAAGAGAGAAAGAAATATTGGGAGAGATTTAGACGGCTCTTAACATCGATGTCTTGGGAGCCAATGAGGGTGAAGCAAGGAGCGCCGAGTTGCATGTGCATGAGACTAGGGAAACAAGAGATATCTCCTATAAAACCCTTGTATCAATGGCAACATCTAACACGACATTCACACATTGCGAAATAATTTGTTTTCATGTTGTGACCTGCCCAGGAAGACAAGAGTACTAATCAATGTGTTCCATATCTTTTTATGTCCAAACAAAAACTTCCAACAGCAACAATGTATTCCATATAACTTAATATTTTAAGTTTCCTATGCAAGTTTAACAAAATTCTATGAATACAGGCAGAAATCATGTTTTTCGGAGTTGGAAAATAGCAATTTCAACGTTATTTG
The DNA here is from genome assembly GCA_029891345.1 of Dryococelus australis. NCBI lineage: Eukaryota > Metazoa > Arthropoda > Insecta > Phasmatodea > Phasmatidae > Dryococelus > Dryococelus australis. The sequence continues at coordinate 25,862,675 of CM057007.1, read as the reverse complement.
TACTTTTTTACTAAAAGGTTCAAATTTTTGTAAATTTCTGGGAAAATTGAGGCCATTTTGAATCCTTGCATTATATAAGGAGGGATAAATTAATTTTTTCTCACTTGTAAATCGGCATGTACCAAGGTTGCTTCATGTGTGTGTGTGCATTGCATTAGCATAGATAAAAATGTCAGGCATCTACTATATGCATGCAGGAAGCATTGTCATCAAGTGGAAGCATTTATAATGTGAACAATGCCAGGCATCCACTACAACTACAGACGCTCACTACAATGTCTATTACAGCTCCAGATGCTTACTACAGCTCCAGATGTCTATCATGATTACTACAGCTCCAAACAACTACTACAGCTCCAGATTTCCATCGCCATTACTACAGCTCCAGGCATCCACTACAATGCCAGACATCTACTACTTCATCTAGAACATCATCAATGCAGAATCTACATGGCAATTCATCAGGTACAATGCATCAAGTGCCAATGCTGTGACAATTGCGACTCTGAATGCTTTGAAAAATTCAGTGCTATTTTAGCATATGGGAAGACTAAAACCTTATTAAGTTTAGAATGTTCCCAACTGCAAGTGCTGCCAAAGGAATTCATAATTTGTTTTGCAGGTCACAGAATAAAATTAGTGTACCATTCCCTGCCTGAACATTTAAAAGCCGATGAGGAAATAGTATCCTATTTACCTTGTGAAGACTATCCTTACTGCATGCCTGCCTTTGCTAATGATGGGAACTTACAGCATATGCAGCGGGATTGTATGTCGTGCAGGCTGGAACAGATGCTTGAAGCTAGAATCATTCTAGATATTGTAATGGACGATTCCAGAGTTGATGAAGTAGACTCCGAAGCGAGCACTGTCATGCTATAAAATTATATATGAGAGAGAAACTTTTTGTAAATAGTGTATACAAAGAAATTACATAGAAATGATGTGCTACACTAATGGTTTCAAAAACTATCAAGACAACTCCTTTGTAATTAAGGATCTTGCTATTTCTTATGCAACACATGCTTATGACTCTAAAGCATTAAGCTTTAAATATCCCAGACCTTAGTATAGTTTAAAACCTGGACCTAAAATGATGTTTTGGGAACAGACTTACAAGATACATAACCTGAAATGGGACTCTTGTGACATAGCTTACGAAAAACTTTTTCAATATGTAAATGATGCATTACTCTAAGACTATCCCATATACGTGCTTGGAACAAGACAAAATGAAATTTTAAAAACTTGAACCAATGCAGAAGTAATAAATATAAGAAGATATCACGACTGTTCGAGCAGCAATTCAATTGTCAAATGTTATAATACAAATCACTGTGAGGAAAAAACATTCTGCTCCCAATGTAAAAGCAAAGCTTTAAGAGAATATTTGTACCAACATCCTACCTATATGTAGAGATATTAATTTTTCCGAAAAATGGTTTGTTCCTGGTAGCGTAAGATTTCGAAAAAAAATATGGAGAAATTCGTCCCTCTGAAGACGTACTCTACTATTTTTCGAGGACACAAGAAAGTATTGTTTCAGTCTCTAGGCAACATATACTTTCAAACACAGATGTGTAATGGAAATGAACATTGGAATTTTGCAAAAAGTTTCGGAGAAAGCCTGTATATAGAACGATTGCTGTGTGATGAAGAAGACTGTCCTGTTTTTAATATGATACCCACCAGCGAACTTCCATGTTATTCATGGGACCTATGTTTTAAAAATTGCAGAATAACCACAGAACCAGGTTTTCATCAAATCAAATATAAATTGATGAGACAATTTTACGACAGCACCACAATCTTACAGACTGAAACATGTAATAATAATGAACACATCACGCAAATATAATGCAGTAGCAGACTTTTAATAACACCATGTAGAATGTGGGACTATGAGTTATGAAACAGTATTGTTTGTGTCTGTAAATTTGATCTAAAAGAGTTGTCATTGAAGAACTAATTTTAACTGGAAGAATATCTGTCTGTTTATAAAGAGAGGGAATTGTACAGCAGAGATTCAGTTAAGATGGAGAGGTTCAACTCATCACTTCAGTACGCTAGTGTTACTCCAGGTTTCAGGCGAGTGTGGTTTCGCAATTAAGATAAAGATAGTCCACAACAGATACAGATGTGCAATGGAAATGAACATTGGAGTTTTTCAATAATCAGTCCTGAATGTATGTACAAACAAGTTGGAGATTGCATTGGATGCAAGTGTGTAGTGTATAATTTAAGACTTGACACTGATTTTCCGATTAGTTTAACCGAATTAGTATGGGACATGGAAGGTGAAGAAATCACTAAATATCCATAATTTAGTAAAATTAAATATAAGTTGCGAAGGGAGTATTACTATGAACGTGTTGTTTGGACAGAAGAATGGAACCACAAGCAATATTATACGTGCATCGGTGACCAAGAATTAACTTCTCCATGTGGCATGTGGGAATGCAATATTTTTCAAAGCAAGAACATCTGTCTATGTAAAGAGAGAGAGAAGCATAGAGCAGAGCTTCAGTTATGCAGTTATGATGGAGAGTTTCGACTCATCACTTCAGTATGCCAGTGTTAGTCCAGGTTTCAGATGAATGTGGTTTCGAATTGAAAATGAAGATAGTCCATTACAGATACACATGTGCAACAGAGATGAACAGTGGCATTTCTCGTTAATAAGTCCAACAGAAACTTTGAAAGTGTTCAACGCATGTTATGGCCGAAATGGTTGTCCTTGTAACGAAGGTAAACTGGAATTTGAAGCTCACAGTGGATACATCACCAAATGCAAGCCCTACAAGAAAATCAAATGTATTATGCAGAAGGAGTGCAGTTGCTGTCCTCTTACTACAGTTTGGACAGAACAATGCAACAAGCAACATTATACATACATTGTCAGCCATGAAATAACTTCTCCCTGTAGCATATGGGCATGCAATGTTTTTCATAGCAAGAATATTTGGCAGACTATATAAAGGAGTGTGCCTAGTATAAAATCGTCAGTCATGGCTAGGATCTTCAAGCCTACAGACATATCTGAGGTCCTACAAATTGGATACAGAAGAGTGTTCTTTAAACTGTATGGCTGTCTTCTACAAGTTCATGTCTGTAATGATATAGAACATTGGTGATACATTTTTGACAACAGGGTCGGCATTCAGTTTGGTGAAGGAATAGCATGCAACAAATGTGCTGTGAGATATCTTCACCCCGACAGCGACTTGTCATCAACCTTAGAAGATTTGATGATTGCTAGTCTTTGCGAGGAAATAGAAGAGGAATGGGGATACGGAGTAATCCACTACCAGCTCACCAGACCTCACCAGAGAATCACCATTCGTTGGAAAGAGACCTGCGATGAAGACATCCACAACTTTATTTTCGAACAAGGAGGATTAGTTTTTCAGTCATTCGGTAATTTATATGCATGTGAAGTGCCTAATTCAGAATAATGTTCCCATTGTGTCCAATGAAAAACAAGTCTATTTTTTTTACTGAAGGTTTTGCATTCTGTAACTTACAGCTTATTGTATTCACATTTTGGTGTAAAGGAAATGTGTGAATCAGGCATTAATGTCAAATCTACGCATTTCTCTCAAGCTTTGTCAGCACTTAGTAAACCAAATACTTATGATGCTACTGTAACTAACTGTAATAGTTCTGAATGTCTTGTAAACCAGTACAGACCTCATGTAGTAGATGGTAAGCATAAACTTAAGGGCGAATGCATTGTAATGTCATATTATGAGGAAGAAAAATGTTTGAAACATCTTGTTTATAATACAAACACTATTTTGCCTTCTCAGTACTTTGTAGAATGTGATAATAATCTTCATACTTTATATAATTATAGCAAAGACAAGTTTGTTTACACATCTCATACTAGGTGTGATTCATCAAAATGTTACGTACATTAAGCAATAAAACGAGTAAAAATAAAATCTGGCTCTAAAACATGTTTAAACTTACAAAATTAGAGAATTAATATACATACATTGTTCCTTGGTAAATCTTATCAGTCGAATGTTGGATGTCATAGTGGTAACATTATGTATTTTCATCCTGCTAATCATTATGTCATTGTCAAACAAGGAATGCCAATATAACTTACGCACTATGGTGCCAGAGAATTTTGCGATAATTTAAGGAAAACTGTGACAATATTTTTCAATTTAAAGTAATTTACTTTCCTCAAGGAGACGAAAAGAGCCACGAACTTATTCAGCGCGGTGACAACAATAAATGTCCAATGTTTCATACGATTGCAATCATACCACTTCCATCTAGTATTGAAGATGTCTACTCTCATTATGTTGAATCCTATCCTGATTTGAGTGAAAACATTGTTTTATATACCCCTACTTGTAAAAAACTTTAGTCTACAATCAGACATATTAAAACCAGGGTGTAAGAAATGCTCACTCCTTGAAAGTAGTGGCCAAGAAAGGGATCTGGAGCCAATTTTTACAAAATGCTAGAAAAGTTTGTTCACAGAAGTTGCTAACAGTTTATAAAATATTTGTTTTAAAGAAAAAAAAATATTTGATAGTGTTAAATTGATTTGTGCTACGTTGTAGTTGTTTTAGAACAATGTGAAATTGTTGTGTATAAAGTTTTGGATCTACCTGTAATACTGAAATAATTTGTGTATCATGTTGTATTTACTAGTGTTAAAAAATGTTGTAAATATATTGTGAATTCACTTGTGTTTGTTTAACATGCTAATGTTTGGAGAGAATTCTACTTGATAGTGTTTTGGGGTGTCTTGTACTTGACTGTATTGAAAGAAGTGTATGTAATTTGTGTATTTTTTGGAGCAAAATGTATCTACTTGCTTAAATGTTGTTTCAGTGATAAAATGTTGACATCAATTTTGGATCTTCCTGTGTTTGTATATATATTTTAAATAAACATTATGTAAAATGAATCAATTTCTTGAAATTTATTTACCCTACTCCTTATTGAAAGCGTACTTGTTATACTAAGAAAATATTTTCTCCTTAGACAGGGAAAAGTACTTAATTTTTCTTTAAAAGAGAGAGAGAGTCTTAAACTTTCTATTAAAGGTATGTTGCATTAACAAGAAATAGTGTTGTAAAGATAAGATTCAGCTAACAAACAGACTATTACTTCGCCAAAAAATACTAATCAACTAAAGATATATTTGACTTTTAGAAAAAAGGTGTCTGCTGGAAAAAGTTATATATACATAAAATAAGTTGTTAAATGTCACCTAACTCCGTAGAGTTGTCAGCTTAGGCAAGGAGGCCTTAGGTTCGAATCCCTGGTAAGAAATGGTAATATATAGAGTTTGTGAGTTCGATTCCCGGCTAAGACATGATTAAAATTAGCTAGGTTCGGGTCCTGCTTAGATCATGTACTAATGTAATCTAGTTTCTTACTTTCAGTGTGGGGTTGATATATAGATTCTGGGTTCTATTCCAGGCCAGGTCTTGTATGATAATAGCTAATTTGTAAGTCGTTAACCATATTAACTAAAATAATAAATCAATTAAAATTACAAATAAATGATAGTTAAAACAGGAATTTGTTCGTATACGTTAAAAGAGTGTTGAATCGTAGCATTAAATTTATTTCACATCGAAATGCAAAAAGTTCGTATTGTAATGACAATTGTGTAAGAAATTGTTAAATAATAATGCAATACAAACCTATTAGCTTAAAAATGGACAAACACATATTAAATTCAGATATAAAGGCTAAAATACAGCATATCAATGCTAAATTTAAAGAAAATCAAGTAAAATCCTTTTAAATTCAAATAGCACTAATTTAAATTTATGCAAGAAGGGAGGCTGGTGAGGGTATAAATAGCTCCTCCCACCCACTGGAGCTCATTTGCTTGTGTGACTCCATGGAGGTAACACATCCAGTGTGTGGACAGTCAGGGAACCGGTTCATCAGTGCCTATGTCAAGGGCACCGGCTGCCCTCTCGCCTCTTGCTTGACTTTGCAGTGCTGTGCGACCGAGGGGACCCAGTCGTCTATCTTTTCTGCCGCGACAGTGAAAGCCTGTCAGAGAAGGCTCCCATGGCGTTCTCCAGGGACTGCGATCGCCCGCCCGCCCAGCGATCCTGCTGCGACAGTCAACGCAAACATCCTCGTCAAGCTGCTTGCTAGGCTGCTGGTCCCACGGAGCTGTCAAGGGTATTGCGAGCACCCGCCGCCTAACCCAGCGCTTTCATGATGGAGCGGTTAGCGCTCAACCCTACTGACCTGGTTCAGGTCTCTTTCATAAACCAACATCTTCGCTACAAGAGTTTAAGTAAGTGACAATAAATAAGTTAGGGTTTTTGGTATTTGGTTAAAAAAAAATTCGACTTTTTCAGAAACTTTGAATAAATTGTTACATAGTAAATCGTTTAAAGTTTATATGATTTCATTAAACTTTTTATTAATTCATTAAACTTTTAACAAAATCATTATGAATGAATGAATTTCGTAAGAAATCATTAACAACTGAATAATTGTTCTTTAAAATCATTAGACATAAATGGTTTATATTAAACTTTTTATTAAATCATTATACTTTTAGCTAAATTATTAGGACTTGAAAGAAATTCTTACCAAAGCGAATTATTTTTCTTTAAAATCAATTAAATTTCTTTATAAATCGTTACGAATGAATGATTTTTCTTTATTCAGAATGTTTGTTGAGTCAAGCATTTTTAAGGATGTTTAGGGTGACATTTAAGGGCGGATGTTTAAGGATGGGTGTGACTGAGTGTGTGAGTACAGGGGAAAAGTTATGTGAATTTAATTCCAGATGGAATTTTTTCATGTAGTTGTTTATTTAGAAGAGCTGAGAAGAGGATGACCACCAGTAGAGGCATCCTTGCTCTATATGGAATAGGGTTCGTGCCAATAACACACGCCTACAGCCACTCTTCACTGTTTAAATATTCGCAAAACTATGTGAAAATGCATCTAGAATGCATGGCCAAGTACTCTGGGATTTTTTTCGTTATGTAGTTGTATGACTGTGATTATATGGGTGCGGGGGAAAAGTCATGTTAATTTTAATTAGTTTTACATAGTTATAAGAATTGTTTATGGGAGGGATGTTGTTTGTATGGGGTATGAACAATGGAACAGTTAAAACAAGGGAAGAACTATGCTACTCATGCCTAGCTTGAGGGTAGGTGCATAACCTCAGCTTCCAAGCTTGTTCAGTATGAGTTGACTGGAGAAGGATGTATGATGAATATATAAGCCTTGAGTATTTCTATCGATTGAAATGTTTTTGAAGTGTATGCTACGGGGTGATATGGGTAATTAAGTTAATTTTCAAGACATTTCCTTTTCAAAGTTGATGGGTAAATGCCTACGCGAGTGAGAGAGAGAGAGAGTGTGTGTGAGAGAGAGCGAGAGAGAGAGAGAGAGATTTAAGTTTCAGTAAATTTTACTTCTAAAGTGCATGATTGTATAGTAGTAAGAGTATTAAATGTGTATGTAGGTTTGCTTTACGTATTGCATGTTTAGTTATACTGTTAAATGTTTGAATTTTAAGTATTATTTATAATGTATTGAGTGTGACAGAGTAATTGCCCTCTCTAAAACTTTTGTTATTAAACTTATTTTCGAAAAGTTTATACCATCCATAAAAATTTTTTTACAGTATAAATGATTTTAATGATTGTTTTTGACTGTGTAAGATTAAGAAAATGTCAAGGTTTTTCTCTCACAAAGGTAATGTTTAAAGTGAACTTAAACTGAAATGCATTAGTGTGAGTTTTAAAATTTCACTGTTATATTCTAAACGAAAGCCGCGCTCTCCAAACATGTAGCTGGGAAAGGAAGACAAGGCGACACAAGTCGCAAAGCGTGGTCAATTCATTACTGGAGGCAGACTGTTTGGCAAGAAATTTTGCGCCGGAGAGGCACGTAGGAGGGCAAGTGACAAGTTTTTCCTTTTCCCACATCCCAGTTCATCGCAGAGATGCCTTGTAGGGTCTACTCTTAAGACCTGGGGGTGGGGGAGAGGTATCGGGTGGGAAAGTTCTCTCTCTCTGTCGCGCATGCACACTAACAGGCTTTGCGCATCAGCGGGGGAGAAGGGTAAATTGTCCGTAGGGGCAGAGTGACCGCAAGGTGGCGCATCCGAGTGGTATAGCTTAGTGTAGTAGAAATTCCCCCATTCTTTCGCTCGCTTCACGCTATGCACATCTCCCACCTGCGCGGTCTTTAACTATGGCCCTTTCTGCCTGGCTTGTTCCCCCTCACCATACACATGGCCCGTCGGCTGGCCAAGGTCTTGGCCCATGTATTGTGTTTCTCCCTGCCTGCTATCTACCTGACTCTCATCTATGTTTAAAAGTATTCGGGTTTCGCTACCTTTTACTCACAGCTCTCATTTATGTCTTTCACCAACAAACACAAAAAAAATTTTGTCTTGGATGTTAATAATAAAATTATTTTTTCACTTATAAAGCGTGTGTATATGTAAGTTATTAAGATTGTTTCCCTTTTTTTTTTAGAACAGGGGTCACCAACGTATTTATTGTGGTGTTTAAACTTTTATATCGGGGAAAATAAAGAAATTTTTTAGTTAGGAGTCAAAATGGGTGAGCATAAGCGATCCTTTATTGAAATCTTGCTTGAAGAAATTTACATAAGCGATTCCGATTTATAATTGCAGACAGAAATACAAAAAAGGTGTCGATACAGTGTCCCTTCGTGTAAGCAGATACGAGTTAATATTTTGGAGGACGATCTCTACTTGAGCGATTCGAGCACAGATTCGCTTATGGAGAGATCGTCAAAATCAAAAGGCCAAAACGTGTCCACTTCCCCCAATCATGAAAAGATTGATCTTTTGATTGACGACTTATTTCTATCAGACTCGAAAGGTTCTTGTGATTCGGAAAGTGCTCCAACCATTTCACGTCCGACTTTCGAGTCGATTAGAGATATTTCACCAAGGGAGCTGGAAAATATTCCTTTTCTGATTCTCAAGCCTCAGTGGAAGATTTGCCAGATCTGACATACCAGCTTTAAAATACAGCATTCGCGGGAAGTCTTAATGACACGTGGACACATAATGATCAATTAGAGTCTGATGCTGATTTTGCTTGTTTTTAGAGGTGTAAAGTCCCTTTATTAAGCTTATTAATGGCAACACCCCGGCCAGTTAGAGTACCTGTTTCTGTAGCAGGAAAGCACTTGAAATCCCTCGTGGCGGAAGAAGGCAGTACAGAGACTTTTAATTTTCGAAGTAAATCACTCCCTATCCCTCCATTCATCCTATGTGGGTTTAATATATGATGAGGATATCATTCCTTATCTCACAGACAGACTTAAGGAGTTTAGTGCGCGTGGTTCTGGCTGGAGTCTCCAAATGTTGACATGCATGGACGTCCAAGTGAGTCAATATTGGCCGTTCACCATCGTTGCTGTGCACACTAAACTGTCCAAGCTAATTGCTAATAAGAAAGCTTGTGTCGATATATACTGCCCGGAAGGAATGTGTTTCCACTACGCCGTTGTAGCATCTCTGTTTCCTGCCACACAAAATGCCCACAGAAGGTCTGTCGACACCTGTAGTCATGCAGGATAATCGTAAGTTTGAGGAGAACAATTCCATTTATATTAATGTCCACTGCATGGTAGACAAAGATACTAATATAATTGACGAAACTTGCGATAAGGGTGGGATTGTAGTACCTGTGTGTATTTATCCTGTACGCTGTGACAAACATGTGAATATTTTGGCGATTCGCGCGAGTGGAAATGTCATTCATTTGCATTTTGTCTGTATTAGAAATTTGTCACGGCTGGTTGATAGTTACTGAGTAAGAAACAACACAAAAAATATGCTTGCTAGCATTGTCTCCAGTACTTTGTTAGTGAGGAGAAACTCGTAAGTCACAGTATTCTTTGCCAGCAACAAAAGGCTGTTCGCAGTACTTTCTCCACTGGGAACGACAAGTACTTGGAATTCAAAGATTACAGCAAACAGCAGAGATTGGGTTTCGTAACCTATTGCGACATTGAAAGTTGCCTGAAGCCCATGTCCACTTGCTTGCCTAATGAAGAAACAAATAATACAACTACCGTCAACAAACAAGTTCCATATGCTTGTGGTATTTTGTTGGTCTGTTCGTACAATCCAAGTTTATCTCAGTATTTCGAATTCGTGGGTGCTGATTGTATGTACAAATTGGTTGATAAATTAGTTTAACATACAAAGTGAGTTGCAGGAATTGACAGCACCATGGTTCCGATGAAGCCAAAAACCCCTGGTGATGAAGCAAGGTTGGCGGCTCAGAAAAGTTGTCACATTTTATAAGAACTGCTCGGTACAGATTATATTGTAGTCGACCAAGACAATCTGATGGGCGAAATCAGAAGCAGTGCACATAATACGTGCAACTTGGATTTCAGACTGCCCAAAAGACAACTTTGGAAACTTTGGCAGGTAATTTGCTACGCGTGCAGTTGAGTATCACCCGCTCGATGTTTCCAGACAACACCCAGTTCGAACTGGCAAAACAGAAGGGAGTTTTTCCTTATGAGTTCAAGAATATTTGAAAATGGTTAGATATATTTTAAATTATATGATTGTAGTTGTAGTTATCTTAAAACATTAAAATACTTATGCGTAAAAATTTCTGAACAATGTTTTGGTCAATTATAAGCATCAGTTTTCTAGAATTCTACATAAATTATAAGATATCGATTGTTTAGAATAACAGGAACATTATGAAATTTGCTGTCATTATGGAGCGAAGGTTTCGATGTTTTTATCGTGGTTAAGGAAATCACGTTTCCAATATACACTCATGAGTATTTGAATTCGAGACAATAGCAGTGTTGGTAAATGTATGACGAGGGGTGGGGGGGGGGGGGGTGCACTGTTGTTGCCCCGTGAAATGAAATAGTGGACAGCCAGGCGGGTCTGGAGTGTCGTCAGCCATTACATTCTACCGTCTGAAATGACAGCCGAGCACAGGATCGCGCAAAATAATATTCACATTACAAAACACTGCAGTGCGAGGCACTAGAATAACGAATGCCAGATTTCGGAGTACACAACAATGCGACATTAACTATCTGATTGCTGAAAAACGTGTTGTTAACTGTACGCACAACATCAATAATTAGAGTTATATGTCGTTTTTATGAATATGCTTTGTACCTGTTTGTTTCACTTCCATAGCATACGCGAAAAATGATATGTCACGTCAGTGTATTACAGCAAGGGAGTTATAAGAAAACACGTATCATTAAAAAAAAAAAAAAAAATACATTTACGTTATGCATTCGTACGTGATGCCGCCTTACTTGTTCACCTACGAACGCGACAATGGTAGTAAAAAGGAAAAAAATATACAGATAAACACAATTAACACACGATGTTTTTTTCTCGCGTTTTTTAGAAAGTGGAATTCACGTAGGTAACCAACCAGGCTATGGGAATTATCACTCAATAAAAATATCGGGACAGTTCAATAGAGAAGCAAAATCACACAAAACATATTGCGACTGCGTTCAAGTAGGCCTACTACTAAATCACAGCAAATCTGAAGGGCTTCCTCGAAACGTTTGCTGCGAGCAGTTGAGAAAAGACATTTTCAATGGTTCTTATCATGTATTTGGCGACCACACTCACTGTCCTGAGAGAGGACATTTTTGTAACGGTCCGAAGCCAGAAGAGAGTAATGGGATTCCTGCCATGAAAGAAACTGGGGATTTTCACTGAAATTCAGTCAGCATTGGACAGAGTTGCTCGCCATACAAACAGTTTAATTGAAGATGCCGACGACAACTAGGTGCAGCAATTTAATTCTTTGGTTGTCAAAACGACAGGTGGGAAACGTATTAACTTCAGCATGTGCCAGTCGTATCAGGTAAGATCAGTAAATTTCAATATATGGCTGATACTTACGGCAATAAATAATTTTTCATCCTAAGTAATTGCAACGCTTTCTGCAATTTCCAATCCGTCAGCAGCGTGCGGTATTGTTTTTAGCCAACTTCATTGCATGAATACCTGTGTATGGTCCCAAAAAAATTTTAACATAACTACATTTTTGGAAGCTGTTTAATATTTGAAAGCGCGAATGGAAAGGTGCACGGAAAATATACAAAGCTGATCATTTTACTGCGTTTTTATAAGCTTCTAATGTTTAGAGACTTGTATAATTCTTTATAAATTGATTTTTATTTACATTTAAAACAATATGGCCTACGGTATTATATCTAAACACCTAGTTCCAAACATTAAATAGCGAAACAAGAAAGTTGACATCTGTGATGACATAACTTACCGCTCATAGAAATAATATTTTTGATATGAATGATAAAATACGCATGTGTTACATATGAATCTTATTTAAATATAATTTTGTGATAACGTACTGTCACCATTAAGCTCAAAGCATTTAGTACGTGATACATGGTATATGTTTTCGTATTTATTTAGCGATTTTTATTTTTCGTTCCAGCGAAGAAGTCAGCGTGCAGTTGTGGCGCACAGCTCAAAGAGTGAATTGCACAGGCTTGTACACAAAACATTGGCTAATAGGAGTCCTGGAGACTTTGCAAAGAAATATATTTCTCAAAACAGGTCCAGCACTAAGTTACGCCAACGTCGAAAGAAGTCAGTTGCGAAAATAACACTGAAGTATAGTAGCACAGGCCCAGGTGAGCATTATGTAGCAGATGCAGCAGCGCCTTTACCAGACACCCATGATGACAAGCTTGCAGTCCTAAAATAACACTGAAGTATAGTAGCACAGGCCCAGATGGGCATTATGTAGCAGATGCAGCAGCGCCTTTACCAGACACCCATGATGACAAGCTTGCAGTCCTAAAAGAAGAGTATTTGAGATCTTTACAAGAAGAGTGCGCCGATGAAAGAAGAAGGGCAGTGCAAAGTAACACAAAAGACCGAACTACTTCACAAGAATGGAGAGAGCAAAGACGGAAAACGCATCACTGCGTCATGTTCCGGTGAAATATGTAAAATGCGAACCGCGACTTCTTGTGCTTCTGTAGTAGAATACATCCGCTAGCCGACACTCTCTGGGAATGCAGATACAAGATGGGGTATAGAAATGGAGGCGACTGCATTGCTTTCAGTCAGTGAAATACTTGGGGGAAAAAAAAATTGGAAAGTGTGGTTTCTTTATTCACAAAGAGTACCCTTATCTTGGAGCAACCCCTGATGGCGTTATAGAAGAAAGTGCAATCGTGGAGATAAAATGTCCTTCCTCAGCAAAATATATGTCTCCAGAAGACGCTTTCACTGCAGGAAAGCTGAAATTTCTACTTAAAGAAAATTACACGTTGAGGTTGAAAGAAGAACATCCATATTTCTGCCACGTTCAAGGCCAACTTAACATAACAGAACGAGAAGTATGTTACGTTGCTTTGTGGGCACCGAAAGGTAGGTCAAAAAATAAAAAAATACAAAATATTATTTATTTACACTCATCATTTTATCTGTATGGCTAAATGCGGCTAAGTGTAATTCGATTGTATAAAAACAATTCAGTTGTATTAATAGCGAATTTGAAAGCATACACATTATATATATATATATATATATATATATATATATATATATATATATAATATCCTTATGTTGTTCCCATTTGAGGCAGGACCAACGAGCATGGTATGAGGTGGCTAGCGACAAGAGGAGGGAGAATAATGAACGGAATGTGATGACGTAGGAATGAAATACAACGGAAATGCATTGGGAGGGAAACGTGAGTACCCCTAAAAAAAACCTTACGTAAACGTTTGCCACATTTACCACATACTAAAATATGGCGTGACTAATTTGGATTCATATCCGGGTGATTGGTCTGACCAGTTCACCACTGTGGGGCCTCACGCATATATATATATATATATATATTATATATATATATATATATATATATATATATATATTATATATATACACACACACACACCACACACACACACACATACACACATACACACAAATATATAATATTCATCATATATACCATGCCATTTCATAAAATTCTAATAGGAAATAGGCTATGGTTAATTTGTTTTAAATAATATTAATAATTAAAAGTATAGAAATCAACATTGCTTTTTTTGAAGACTTAATAAACTTTCACTAAAAATTAGGATATTCTGCCAAATACTACCCCCCCCCCCCTCCCCACACACACACACACACACACAAATTACTGTATAAGAGTTCGTTTAATTGCTATTTCTGCCCATGTATAGCGAATTTTATAACCAGGCAGTTATAACCTGAAAATGTACTTGAGGATTATAGTCAAGTTTATATCAGGAAATAATGGCCGGGAAACAATATTTGATACAATTAGTACTTCGTATAGAAAAATTGATTTGACTTGTATTTTGTGAAGGAAAAAGAAACATTTTACAAAATCCAACATAATCTGAAGTAAAATAATTCAAATTGTGGTACTACCTCAACACTCAACCTATTTGCAAATCAAGTGAGTTTGTTATAAATATTTGGTTTCTTTTTTTTTACTTTTAATCACCAATTATGTCCACGTCTTCCCCCAAAATTAACATGCCAGAGAGACCCATGATTATAGCCATGCAGTGTTCCAATTTCGTAATAGATGGTTACGTCTCAATATCATTATTACCTAAAAAATTTCTTGTAGGAAAATGTCAGTAAACAATAATGTTTATGAAAACATATTGTATGTGCCCAGATTTTTTGATCGACAAATTATGCTTCCGAAACTGAAAGTATTCTACATGAAATGACTCCTTCCAGAAATTGTAGATTCTTGTCGAGCTCGCGGTCAGATTATAAGAGAACACCAACATATCCTCAAAGGCTGAGGCTAAAAAAAAAAAAAAAAAAAAAAAAAAAAAAACGAAGAAAAGAAGATGAACTAAGATTCTGCAGCATTGTTTAATTGATCAGCATGTTTGACTAATGGCAAATCTTTTAAAATCCTTTCAACCACAGCTGAAGCCATCGATTTACGTATTACAATCGACGAATATTTTGCTCGTGACTATAGCAGTACCGAAATTACGTTCTGTCATACGTTAATACCGATAATAACGTGCTCGTGCGTAAGGTTTTTTGTAGCCGTTGGTTATAATAGTCCAGGGCTGCCAACCTCCAATCATACCCATTATTAACAACGGTTATATGGAATGAATACGCGTAAATCTCAAGCGATAAATTTTTTCCCTCCATAATTCAGACACTCACAACATTTGAACAAACGTAATAATGCTTGCATTACAAAACAAAAGACGCGCAAATTAACGAATAAAAAAAAATTGCAACAATTAAATAATCACCTGGCTACGTTGAGAACGTAAATAAGAGATCTCAGTAACTTCAAGGGAAATGTTGAATATTAAATTTCAATATTTCTAGTGTCAGATAACTATTTAAAAACACTCAATTTTTTTAATTTACTTTATGCATTCTTGATACTAAGTGCAGAGCTGATAAATAAAACCAGTTACTTGGGAAACGTCCTATATATATTTTACCACTGTGACTGATAGGGTTAATATATTGTATAGGCTGCCACTTGCTTATACTCATTGCCTCATCAGTTGTAGCTGTAGCTTTATTTTATATTCTCTGTAACGAGGCATTTGATGATACATTTAAAATAGAATACTGCGCACATTATTACATGTTCTTATGAATTAGGATTTTTAAATAACTTCATTGGTCTGTGCAATGTAGTTGATACTTATTTCAAAGATGTTTTGTATTACAAATTCAGCTATGTTAAAATTCTGGAGGTAAAATAACTAAAGTTGATTTGTCTTTTTAAATTATATATTCTGTTTCCTGCTGAAGAATGTGATAATTATCACGAATTTTTTCCGCTGTATACTATGGCAAAATTGAAACATGGAGATTTAATTATTATATGCCATACTTATTATTAACATGCCCTACGATTTGACAACATTTCAATAAAAAATATATATATATATATATATATATATATATATATATATATATATATATATATATATATATATATATATATATATATATATATATATACACACACACACACGCGCGCGCGCGCTTGCCAAGATTCAAATTTTGTTTTCATAAAGAATTATTTTCTACGGCACAATAATGAGTTATGTATAATCGCCAGAGCCTCGTCTGAGCAAACTAAGTGTACCAGCTGAAATCTGAGAGATGTTTGAGATAGGAGAGGGGATAGCAGACATATCACTAGTCCTTGCACCCTGTTTTCTAATTTGTCTTTAATATTTTCTGTCTCATTCTTTTAGCTCTTATGCATTTAGTAATGGAATGTGATATTAACTTAGAGGAACTAGTATAAATACAACCATCAAAATCTCCTGCATGCTTTTGAACTATTTGGTATTTTATTTTTCAGTTTTTTTAACATTGTCAATCTACTTCTTTTGGCTTTCCAAGCATGTACCTACAAGACTTAGTAAAAGTATTACAAGTTTAACAGTATTTGGTTGGAAATTGGTTCATTGGTTTTTTTGAAATGATATATAAGCCTCATACTCGTGTCGTCCTGTCATACAAAACACCTGACTAAATAGGAATTGCAAATGTACGTTTGGTACTCGTGATAGATACTGTCAGCAAAAAAAAAAATTATAATTGAAATTGGTTATTTAAATTTATGTACCGGGTGAATCGCTTAAATATTACGTCGCAAATATTTCTGAAATAGAAGGTTCTACTGGATGTGCCGGTAACACAAAATTTAAGATAAGGCAATGACTTCTAATTGTAACCCAAACGCAGATGAAAATAATTATTAAAATGTGTATTTGTTAAACAAAGTTACGTTTTTTCTTTAGATAGAACAACGTCTGTTCACAATCACAACAAACCGATGTCGCCAACTCTGTGGGTGCGAACAAGGTTTCCATTTATGAAGGAAAATATCATATGAATTACAGCATGTAAATTTAAATTTATTTAAAAAATGATTACTGTTAATTATAGGCTATTCGCGATAAAGTGAGCATTTTTTAAGTCCCTCCCAACATGCATTAACCGCTAATAAATACATCTTATTGCAGCTTCAGGCATTAAATTTTGATGATGGTGAAATGTATACACTGTGTAGATTGGTCACATTGCAATGTTCATATTAAAAAGCATCAGGAAGACGGAAATAGGATGGAAGGAAAAATTTACGAGAGCCTATAATGAATTTTTGCAGGCAACTCTAGCACAATTACATTCACACTTGTGAAGGCGCTTGGTGTTTATATTTCATTTCCATGTAACGTTAACATTTATTGCCGGCATACATAACATTTGTTTACAATTGAAATATACTATTTACTGATGTCCAGGAGTTCAAAAATAGTTCTGTGAGGGAGAGAGCGCGCATATTTTTTTTATATTGAGACACTGCCTCAGTTCGCCCAGGGAGCGCTCTCTCGTGCTCTCGCGGCACGTCATTATGACGCAATATCTGATTGGGAAATTGTTACTGCCTCAAGCAAGTACCATTAGTCCTCTGTAGTTTCTTTTATACATTAACGACCTACCTAAAGTAATTAGAAATGGAAGATTAAGTTTATTTGATGATGATACAAGGATTATACTGCGAGCGGAAAATATTGAATCTTTACGACATAAATCTGAAACTACTCTGCAGGCCATTAAAAATTGATTTCATAAAAATAACTTAGTACTAAATGTTTCTTAAACATAATTTATTTTATATACTGTAAATAAAACGGTTAATTTGAGCACATTAAAGAATAATAATCAAAAATATTATAAACTAATCTAAGATTGTTAATTTTTTAGGGCTTCATACTGATAAAAACTTAAATTGGGATGCACGTATATTAATAATTGAAACAAAATTATCATCAATTTGCTTTATGTTGAGAACCTTGAAAGAAATAGTAGAATATAAAACATTAAGAATGATATATTATGATTTTTTACATTCGATCATGAGGTATGGTATTGAATTAATTTTGGGGCAACAAGAAGGGTATTAGAAATATATTAATTTTGTATATATATAAAAAAAAGCATTGCAAATTTTAGCTAATGTAAAGTACTCAACTAGGAACCTTTTTAATAAATATAAAATTGTGCCTTTTGTAATGAATATATATTAAATTTAATGAAACTTGTAAAATTGAATATTGAACAATACCAAACAAATGATAAGATTCATAATCATTATACTAGAAATGCTCACAATCTCACATTTATCCCCCATAGAAGCACAATGTTCCATAATAGTACACACTACTCTGGACTACGGAATTACAATAAATTACCTAAAAATAAAAAACTCTCAATGTTTTTATAACACCCAGAAAATTTATGAACTTCTACAAAATTGTAGCTATTATGCGTCATAAGAAATGTGTGTGTTTTTTTTTTTTGTATATTTAATTGTATGTTTACCCACAGATACGCTATGTTATATAAAACGTGTGTTATTAATTAGTGATAAATGTAATTGATTAACATCGTGTTCCCATTCCCATTTGTTTATTTTATGGGAACACACAAAATAGTGTGTGTGCAGGAGAAACTTTATTTAAGTTTTACGTGTAATAGAACGACACACAGCATACTGTAAGATACATATACCATCAACTCGTTGGAGGGATTTATGGACCAAGGTGTGATTTTACATATTGTGTAGTGTGGAGCCTTTTATCTATGTTTTAGAAATTATTGTAGTTATCATAATTTGTTTGGTTATGTATTTAATACAAATTGTCTAAGTAGTTTCTATTATATATATTTGTTGTTGTGTGTATGTATAATTACATTTATCTAGACTCGTTCCATAGCTCTGTAACTTAGCTACAATGGACGTTATTGCAAACATCTCGACTCGACGCAGCTCACTCTGCCGCTATCTACACTGCGACATCAGAACTACGAGATCGTTAGTTCCTTCTTCACTCTCAAGATGTCACGCAGTGCTACTGGGACACGGCCGTTTCCTTACATAGCTGCAAGTGAATTAGTTTAGTATTGGGATAATCGCATTATCTTTTCATTTGAATGTGTCGATTACGATTATCTTATTTAAATAAATAATCGATAAAAATAGTCAATTGACTTGTTCTATTACATACATAAAAATTGACCGTAAATACTGTACGTTTCTAATAATTTCTTTAAAACTATTCTCATAATTTTTTTTTGTTTATTTTTAATAATTTTTGCTATTTTGAAAATGTGTTTTTTTTTCCTTCAAAATTATATGTTATATTTTAAATAAATATGAAACACGTAGGTATCTACAATGTTTTGTTTTGTTTATGCATGAACAGTTGACAATCGCGAATAAAGGAATGGTTTTAAAATAATCGTCGAATCGATTATAATATGAATAATCAAAATAATATATTATTTTACAAGTGATTATCTCATCACTACTTTCAATTATCTGGTGTTCACGGTAAAGTGAGCACTATTGATAGCCCTCTCATTTGGAAATAAGAGTCAATAAATATATTTTATTTTAGCGACGTTAACTCACGAGTGCGGTGGAATATACACACTGTGTTTATTACATACATGTCACTATTTATTAAAAAATAAAAAATAAGAAACGTAGTTAAAGGATAAAAATGGCTGAAAGAAAAAAATAAGTAGGACTTCAAAAGTGCTCACTTTACCGTGAACTGTCTGTACAGCAAATCAATTTATTCTGAACAATTTGGTGGCCAGAAATTTGTCTTGAAAGCCCCGAGGGCACCGGAAGTTAGCGGCGTCTAAAATCTACGTATATCAGGAAGTATGGAAGGGGAACATTTACATGTTAACAGAAATACTTATAAATTAATACACACACACATTTTACTGGCATTTCCCAGGAATACCTTTTTTACTTAACACCCAGGCCGTGTCCGAAATGACAAAATAGTTATATTACAGTGAAAATGTTTTTAAATTTAATTTTAATGCTTCAAACCGACTTAATATTTCTACAATCATCACTGTAATGCTGCGAATGTATTAATAAATAAGAAAATAATAAATTATGCAATAACGACTTAATTTTTTTTTTTTTTTTTTTTTTTTTTTGCGAATTATATAAACAAAGCACAACATTTAACTTGCTTTTCAAAACATGCCTAGTTTATTTAATGAAAAGTTACTTGTTCAAAAAAAAAAGTTTTAATTACTCATTCACGTATGTGTTTTGAAGTTCAAAACCAACATGGCGCTGATTTTGTCATTTTGTATTTTTGTTAACATCCGCTAGATACAAAATACGAAACACCAAATTACCGAATACGTCCCCATTTTTGTATACAAAACTGGATCACGTGATCGTTTTGTCAATATCTGTCATTTCGGAAACCTCCTCATATTGCGGCTAAATCAGAAACGTTTTTCAGCACTGCAGAGAGCAGAGCTGATCGAAATTCCTGTAGACACAGTCAATGTCAAATATTTTTATCATAAAATCTCAAAATGTTAGTTTTTTTTTTACTTTGTTATATTTCCTTGTTTGTTTAAAAGTGTTATTTTAAGAGTTTACAGCTGAGGCGAAAGAAAATATATTAAATATTTGTAAATTTTTAGACTTTTCCGTCGAATTCGGGAAAAGACCTTAAACCATGTAGTAAGATAGTAAAGAATTAAAACTTTTGCTTCAAGCTAATGGTAGGTATATTACGTTCATGGTTATCTATACTAATATATAAAGAGGTATTGTTTGTAACTTTGTGTGTTTGGATGTATTAGGTAATATTCGAAACTACTCATCCGATTTTAAAAATTCTTTCAATAGTAGAATGCTACGTTATCATTGAGTGTCCTACGCTATATTTTATTTTAAAAATCAATAGGGATCCCTACTAAAACTCCAATAATGTAACCCAAAGTGTAAATAAATGACCTATAAAATTCCTTACATTGCGTGCGCTGCGAAAACTATTGATGATAGGACAAAATAATGTACTACGGCTTTGCAGGACGGACATATTCGGAAAATAAAACGTGCTGTGTGCTGCGTACGGCGCCAATCTTAGAAGCTCTACTGCCATTATGGGGGGAGTTACTTTTGTGTTTGCTGGGGATTTTCGGCAGACACTCCCTGTAGTTACAAAAGGGACGCGTGCAGATATCATCAACGCATGTCTTAAATCATCTCCCTTATGGAGTTCTATTCAACACCTAAATTTGCGAACGAATATGAGAGCCTATCTTGGTGGAGACACGCATAAAGATTTCCCACAACAATTGCTCCGACTTGGAGAAGGAGTTTTTCCTTCTCTAAATTTGGGCACTAATTCTGCTGAAATCATTTTAAATGAGACATTAGGTCAGATAGTCCACAATCTGCAGCATCTTATAGAAGCAGTATATCCGGGCCTCGAAAATTTACTAGAAAGAGACTTTCACTGGTTGTGTTCCAGGGCAATAGTATAGCCAAGGAACGACACTGTCAATGAAATCAACAATCTCATTATACAAAGAGTTCCCGGCCAAGTCAAAACCTATAAGTCGATTGACATAATCATCAATGTTGACGATGTCGTCCACTTTCCTCAAGATTTTCTAAATTCGCTTAATCCTTCTGGCTTGCCACCTCACGAACTATCATTAAAAGTCGGTACTCCTATCATGCTTTTAAGGAATATAAGCCCTCCTAACATGTGTAATTGCACAAGATTGCGCATTAAAGACTTGAAAGAAAATTTGATTGTCGCGACCATCCTCACCGGTCCAGCAGCCGGCCAGCTGGCAAACATCCCGAGGATTCCCATTATTCCCACGGATTTTCCAATATCTTTCAAACGGTTGCAATTTCCCGTAAAAACATCGTTCGCGATTACTATTAATAAGTCCCAGGGTCAAACTTTCTCTGGTTGGAATCGACCTACGAAAAGAGTGTTTTTCCCATGGCCAACTATATGTTGGTTTATCACGAGTTGGAAGTCCCGAGAAACAGTACATTTTGCAACCAAACAATAACAGGACGTCAAACATTGTCTACAGAGAATGCCTTAGCCAATAACATATTAAATACTTCTATCTCAGATAAATTGCATTGTAATATAATGTATATTAATATGAAAAATTACAAAAAAGTAAAAAATAAATCAAATAAAAATAGCAAAAAAACTTTAAAATATAAATTATTTAATTAATTATTAAATTATAATGTGCTTTTTTTTAATGCTTTAGGAGAGTTTACCCAACCTAATTAACGCCAGGTTAAGCAGTTTTTTTATCTTAATTGCACCCGTGATAAGCCGGGGCGGGTCGCTAGTTTTTAACATTTTGAAACCAACCTTTAAATAATCACTTCAACGTTAACATGCCTGTCTTTGTGTTAAACAAACGATTTACAAAAAAAAATTTATACTGTTATTAATATTACAAGGCACCAGGAGAAGACTCTAATATCGCCGAACTTTGGAAGTACGCAGGTGGCAAGGCTCTGAATAAACTAGCGGAAATCATAGGCGAGATTTGGAAAACCGAAAGACTTCCGAACGGCTGGAATTCTGCTCTTATACACCCCCTTCATAAGAAAGGCGATAAAACAGATGCAAATATTGATGACCCATAACATCCTCTCAAAAGCTCTCCAGACTAGGGCATAGGAACAACTAGACCCAAAACTGGGAGAATATCGAGGTGATTTCAAGAAAGGACGTTCATGCGTCGAGCAGATAATGAACCTCACACCCATCCTCTCATATATTAAGTTCAGGAACAAAGGATTTGTGGTGACCTTCATAGAGTTCAAGAATGCCTATGACTCGATTGATCGCACCACCCTGATGAGAATTCTAAAAGAGTCCATGAACCCAACCTCAGAGCGCTGCTACCAAAGTAGTGTCTTTGACATATCTAGCATAGGGAGGCGGATTACGAATTTTTCATAAAATGGGAAATGACTTTCATATCTGTATACCTATACCTACATCCCTATACCTCAACGCTAACATTAGTTTGCTTGCAGTGATCTGCGGCTACTGCAAGATCTAAATCAGTCGATAAGGAGGTCAATTCGTTAACATTGTTGGATAGGCGAGTGTCCAGACCTGCATTCTACGGCCGTGTATGAATACATGTGAAATCGAGAGAAGCTGAACAGAAAAACCTAACCTCAAGATACCGAGATCCAAGGCATTCTGTTTTCCTGCAATCTGTTTTTCTGCCGTGCAATCTGTTCCCAAAGTGTACAACGACCAAAAACCACACATCATATTGGTGTATTTGTGCGTAATAATTTTCGTTCACAATAACACACGCCTGTTGTCTTGATGCTCTGCCAAGCAACGAGTGTACAATAATATTCCGGCGCCGCCTTTCATTTCCCTCCTGTAAATAATACGCGCCCACTGATGCTACTAGTAGTTCCTCATTCGCAGCTAACGCCATGTTTCAGCGCTTAAACACGTAAGGTGTCTTGGTACAAAAACATTGCACAAATATTAAAAAAAAACGAAAGTTAATATGGTTACGTGTGGTATTTGATTCATAACCATAGAAGTTGTCGTAGCGTGTGTATAACACCATGTGCCGCATTTTTCTGTTGTCACATACAGTAGTTAATGATATTTCCGCCAGAATGTGCGACCAGTCTAACATAGAGAGGAAATGACTTGTCCGAATAGTTTCAACAAGTACACGACAAGAACCCATCACTGCTAATACGCAAATGTACGTACTTACGCGTATATACTGATAATCCGGAAACAACCTTAGTCTCTTCGGGTATTTTTTCCATGAACAGAAAAACTTTAGGCGGATTGTGTTGTTTTTACCCGACTACGGTGAAGCGAAGGAAGGGTTATGATTTCAATTAACATGATGTATGTTACATTTCGGATGCTCCACTGTAGCATCGCACCTATGGAACTGATTTTGATAGTTGAGGTGTCTGTCGATTCCTTTTGATAATAATTGTATCATAGGCTATGACACAATTAAGAAAATTCAAGACAAACTAGATGGCGCCACAGGCAAAGTTAGCTCGCGAAAATATTTCAATCGCGTCTTATTGTTTTGGAAGTGTGTGTCATTAATGATTTACGACCATTTCACTTAAAGGTTAATAATATGTTGGTTAAGCGTGATAATTGTCAACCTATATTTGTGTGTCGGTAAAAAAAACTGGCAAGTAAAAATAAAGTTTTAAAAAATTCATACCCGACTATACAAAAGTAAAAAAAAAAACACGTTTTAAGTGTACGAGTATAATCATGAACCCGTAGTCACATATATGGGAGGTACATGTAATTAAAAAAATTATAATTGTATGTCACTTTTAAATTCTAACTAAGTCTGACTCAAGACCATGACGAATAAAAGGCATAGGTGGAGGCCTTTGATCAGCAATGGGACGCAATAGGTTAATAATAAAATTGTAAGTCCATCCGTTTGTCCATCCTGGGGTGTCACAGCGATGTAGTTTCTACAGCACTGAACTGAAATGCATGGAATTTAGTACATAGATAGCTACCTACTTTGGTTAGATTATTTTCCCCTGTACCTCCCCTATATGTAAAGTGTCTTAAAAGGCACGACATGTGACTACGGCCTTTCATACAAACCCACAGATAACATTTCAAATTATGTTATACAGTAAAGAAAATTTAACTGGAAACCGTCAACGTTTCCCTTCATAATTACACATGTACTATGGGTATAAAGTGCGTATTTTACTGGAATTGTACTGGAAAGGGCTTATTAGCGTCTCCCGCTGTTACGCCTGAAGACTTGTCAGGGGACGGCTTATAAACTAACTAATAACATAACTTAAACTAACTCCGATGCCTTACCTGGGACTCCAACCCAGAGCCTCCCACACCCCCAGACCGGTGGTCCGGTGCACCAGGCGACTGCGCCACGGGAGGTCGGCTATACAGGCCTAAATGTGCACGCGCGTATTTGTGTGAATAACTGTCTGCTAACTAATATGATTTGCAAGTAACTAAATTATTTATTTTTCGTTTCGCAAAAAAAAAAAAAAAAAATCAACGCTAACTTTTTTTGAACCGAAGTCCCTTACTTTTTAATATCCTGTATGCATAGAGAAATTAAAGAGAATAATTAATTCTAATGAAACTCAGTAATTCCAGATTAAGTGTTTACTGCGATTCCGCCAATGTAACTCTGAAACGGTGCTGCATACCTTACATGTGTATAAGTATTTTTTTTATTGCGAATAACTTATAAAACCCGCTAGTGACGTTTGTAGGTTCCGTCCTGGAACACCTGCATTTATAAGTGTTTGGCGCCATCACCAATATTTCAGAATATTCTAGATTTTATTTCCATTAATCATTCTGAAAAGTGATCGGTTTCGAAAAAGTTCTGCTTTTGTTGCTTTCCTCATGCGATAATTTCCGAAAGATTTTGTAGGTATTTGTCTGAAATAACGTAAGTCTGAAAAAATGAAAAAATTTCCTAGGATGAATGTTTGTGCCTTCTTTTGTAGGAACAGATACGCGTATGTTCAGAAGTCAAAGAGTACATTACGCTACATCACTCATGTCGCCAACTAAGAAAGTGGGATTTAAAGCAAAGTTTTGTTGGAAAAGTGTCCATGCTTGGATAACGAACATTTCCACTACTTTTCTGTATGATTAGTTGCGCGTTTGCCAACACAATCAAGGCTTAACAGAATCCTTTGCCGAGCTTAATAAAAGGTTTTCTAATTTCCTAAAGGGAATTTCCCTCGTGTTCGATTAAATCGTAAAAGGCAATTTCTGGCTGCCTATAAAGTGAAACACGGATTGATTTTCAATTTCCTGTAAGCTATAACTCAGGATACCAGAAAACTTTTGGGTAACATACGCCTTTGGATTTGTCTTCAAAAAGTTATCCTTCCATCTGCGAAGTCGATAGTCCAAACACTTCACGTAAGTTCGAAGAAATTCCCTAAGAGATAATCTCGTCTTAGCACTGATTCGGTTTCCTTCCCGAGGTGACAGTTCTCGCAGATTACTCCGGTTTCCTCTATTTCTTCGTTCCGAAGTCTCGCCAATTATTCTTTTTTTTTTTTTTCTTCTTTTTCTTCTTCAGGACGTTAGAAGTGATAAGCTTTTCCTGGGAGCTACCAATAGAAGAAATCTCCTCCTTATTGAAATTCGAATCATCAGTGTTTCACTTTATCGGTTATTCGAGCGAAGGCCAGAATACTAATCGTGTGAGCATCAACCCACTTTCTCTGTGCTTCTGACGTGTCAGAAGAAAACAGAACTAACTGGACTTGAACGTGAGGAGAACTTCCGAGTTTTTCTGATTGAATTTCTGATGACATGTGCGCATTTTTTTTTTCATGTCTCAAATATATCAAGTGTGTAGGTTTGTACAAATATAAGTGTGGAAAAAAAATTAAATATAATAAATAATTAAGATCAGTTTCCATCTCCATGTATCATTGGAGAAGAATAAATATTGTTCAAGGACTTCCGTATCTGGACATCCCTTATAACAAGTCTACTGTGTATTTCAGACACGTGACTATAGTCCATTCACGGTTACTGCAAACTGTTCTTAAGACCTTCTTAAATTCCATTTCCAGGTACCAATGACGTATCTTTCCGCTACATGTAAAGAAAACCATGTGACGTCTAAATTTCAGCTGTCAAATGCTTTGTTTACATTCTTGACCTGTCCATAAAAACAGATTTCTACTTTAATTTCACCTTTTTTTTTTTTCACACGCATTAACTTCGCTCCGTTTTTCAATATGTCCTTTTAACGTGTCTGATTTCAAACACCCATTTATTTTTGTACCTTTAAATGCCATTTCAGAGAAATTTTTTTGTTAATGTTTTATACACGCTTGGCATTTCCAATATTATAATGCGTAACACTCAGCATTTGTAGTTAATTACATGTGGTTTAAAACTTACAATTTAAAAAATATTATCATTCGTACAGTTAAAGAGGCCATTTTGAAATTATAAGGAGTTTAAAAAAAAAAAAAATGGTGAGACGGAAAAGATCTTTCCACAAGAGTCAGTACAGTGATATTTATTTTTAAAGCACGTATTACTACGGAGATGTGGTGGCTTGGATGACAGCTGAAGGCGAGATTAGTTGGAAAATTAACTTTGAAAAATTATGTCTTAAAGTACTTTTGTTGTAACGCGAAGACAAGAGCAAACTGGGGCATGAATTACATGCTAAACGAATGTGAACTCATCCAGGATACAATTGACAAGTTCCTGGACTACGTGAAGCTTGTGTGACTAGGCTATAAGGCAGAAGGTAAAACATTATAAATAAATATGCGTATTTATGTTTAATAGTTTTCACGCAAGCATGTGTCAGAATAGCAGTTTATTCGTTATTGGTATTGGTGCATGCAATCAAATAATCGTGACTTTTATGACATCGAACAACGGAGGCTGTAAATCTCACGACCTTCCGAAACTTTACTGTACAAAAATGGGAGGACAAACATAAATCAGATATACGTGATTATTTATTTATAATAACAAAACAAAAATCGATTTTCTTTACGAATCGAATCATTGAAGTTCTTCCCTTAAAATTTATTTTCCAATACGTAAATTAATTTCTCTTCCCGAGTTTTACTATCTATGTATTCCCATCCGAAATAAAACACGGTAGTGGTATGCAATCATGCAAACACAATCCAACATTTTTTTTTTTTACTTTAAGGAAAACTGTTTTAATGCGCACGATTTGAGCGGAGTTTGTCACAAACACAAAAGAAAAAAAAAAATTGGTACCCAGCACCCTTAACCTGCTCAAATTTGGTCGAGTTCTACTTCTACTTTAAAGACGCCGTATCCTTGCGAGCGGTCGCAGCGATATCGATGCATTCCAAAACCACTGCTAATGGCTTCTTGAATGTCGTCGAGTGAAACTTGCGATAACATCGAATGTCAGGTATTACACGGGCAGCTTTGCGATATGTCAAATACTGCGCGAAATGAAACGACTAATCATTCAATATTGTTGGCCTGATTTGATATCTACAGTTTGCGAACGCTCGGCGGGCGATAACATAGCCCGTCATTAAGACATTTGGGGGATAAAGGGCACTTTTGAAGTCAACCTATGAAAAGTATCTCTGCTCCTACCTACACATATATTAACGGTCGCACTGAGTGGCGTGTGACCTGTAAAGTTGGTAACGACGGATGTCAATGTAGTTCCATGTCTTAACGTTGAATTAAAAGTGCTAGGTAAACATTTAAGAATACTGGAGTTATTTATTTTGTTTTCTGTTTTTTTTTTTTAATGCTTCTTACGCGTAAGAATAACTAAATATGTAAAATATTTTTACTTTTCTAATAATTCCATAGTTTCACTTGACCAACGCATGAATAAAGTGATGTTAATTTTACATAAGGCGGAAGAATACACAATGTTCATACACGTAGATCCAAATCAGGACTTCTCATAAGTGTTCAGTTTACCGTGGACAACCTATACCATGTTATTGGCCAACAAAAGGTGTGTTACAAGTGGGTGTTTATAGATTTTTATGCCATCATAATTGTGTGTGTGTGTGTGTATTAAAGGAACACAAATCAAGCTTACGCGAATTATGTAGGCCTGTTTGTATTTTTATTCCACGTATTTTCTGACATTATGCAAATAACTAATACTAATTTCCAGCTTAGGAGGGTGCGTTTATCCCTTAATAATGACGTTTTTTGAAGGTCGTGTCGATGTTTGCAACTAAATTTCCCGTGAAGAATCATCGCACATGTTTGCACGTATATTTGAAGAAAACCCTGTATTGAAACGCTTTTCAAAACTGGATTTCAATTATGGTGCCCAAGTAAAAAAATAAATTAATAAATTAATAAATGTCCTCCCTTCTTCCCGGAAGAGGGCCACGGTGGCTGAGCGGTTACCATGCTCGCCTCCCACCAAGGCGAACAGGGTTCAATCCCCGGCCGGTTCGCATGTAGGGAATCGTGCCGGACGATGCCGCTGGTCGGCGGGTTTTCTCGGGGATCTCCCGCTTCCCCCGCCCCTTCATTCCGGCGCTGCTCCATACTCACTTCGATCACCCTTATCAGCTCTCAAGACATCGCTGTTAAGCGACCTCCCGGAAGTTGTGACGGTGGAATCTGTTCCGATCGCTCAAAAGTTCCGATATTTATTTCGGCCGCATGTTTCCTCTCGACAGAATCGGATCGTTATAGTAAATATATGAGTTTACCGTTGCGTTAGTAGGAACAAAATTCACTCCCCTTTCTCGACTGGTTTATGTAGTTCAAAGACCGCTGCATGTTCATGGTTGCACGCGGTAAATATTTCTATAGACTGTTCACGATAAGATGAGCACTCTTGAAACCCCTACTTAAGATCTACTTGGATGCACATTGCGTTTTATCCCGCCTTATGTAAAATTAACTTTGCTATGGACCTCACTTTATCCAAGCGTGAGTCCTTTGCAACAGTGAAATTATTACAAAATAAAATATTTTCATATCCGCTCATTTTCACACTTCGATGAATTAAATTATTTTGTTGTGTTTTTTTTTTTAAATCAAAAATGGATACGTGACACTTTTTATTCGACGTTAATATATGTAACTACTTTCTAACCATCGTTATCAATTTTACTGGGCACATGTCACTCAGTTCGTCCGTTAAAATATATGCATGCAGTGGCAGTGACTCTTTTCTAAGGTCGATTTCAAATGTGCTCACTGTATCGTGAACAGCATTTAATGGAATTGTATCACTTTCTCGTACATTGGCGTCACTGAACCCATTATCCCCTACTAAAGAAAAAAAAAAACTTGCGGTTGTCTCAACGAGTGACGGAAATAGCAACCATGCATACGGCCAGCGATTGTTGCCCACACAAAATTGATCAATATTGTAAGAACACTTCGCTCTAGCTACAAATATCAAAAAATCTACTATTGTTCATAGAATGATTGACTTTTGCTGACACGGAGGCACTGCAGATAAATGACGCTACTTTTCGGGCCGTGTCCCCGCCCGCGAAGGGACCAATGGGAAGGGGAGACGTCAGTCCCAAGTGGGCGTGGCAGATAAGTGTAGTGGGGACTCCGAACTAGACTGCCGGCTCGAATAGGGAGAACGAATAGTTACCGGAGACACCCGTGGTTAAGGTTCTGCAGTCTTACAACTTCGGCATTCAAATGATTTGTGCATTTTAAAACAGAATATTTACCACCTACGCATCGCGTAAACGTGGGTACACTAAACGATCATATATTGTTTCTATGTAGATACTGTATAAACGTGTGTTTGGTCAAATGTTATCATTTAGGCGGTAGCAGCACAGCTGTTTTATTTGTGAATATTTGCTTGAAACCTTTTACAAAGGAATGTTTCATCTCCGTGATTATAGGCTGTTCACGGTAAAATGAGTACTTTTGAAAAGCCTGCTTTAGATCTACTTGTATGCACGTCGTGTATTCCTCCGCCTTATGGCAAATTAACGCTGCCATGGAACTCGTCACTTTATTCGCGCGTCGGTCAGGTGAATCTGTGGAATTATTTAAATAGTAAATATGTTACATATCTGGTCATTTTTACATTTCCATACATTATAAAAACAGTGAGCGAGAGGGATAATATACGTTATTACAAACGGTTACCGAATACTTTTTATTTGACGTTAATATATGGAACTATTTTCCATCCATCATTACGAACTTCACCGGGCGCATGCAGCTCAGTGCGCCCGTCAAAATATAATAGAGGTAGGAGCAGTGATTTTTTTTTCTAAGGTTGATTTCGAAAGTGCTCACTTTGTCGTGAACAGCTTTAGGATTCCTATCTTCACAAACGTCTCTGCGGCATGAAAGAACCGCGGCTAAGGGACGCAAACAATGATCCAGCCTAGAAAATGTAAGAGATTATTAAATTAAAATTTGAAAACATACAGGCCCTTGACGTCTGCGCTGTCCGCCAACATAACAAGGTGATCATTTGTAGTTCACCGAGTGTTCTAATGTTGGCAGTACCGTATAACCTTTTTTTTTTTTTTTTTCGGCGAACAACTGCGTAAGATAAGGTTCTATCGTTATGCCGCTATACCACTGAGTTCCGACTTTGTTCTTGTGTGCTCCTTGAATAGGACTTGACGGCTGTGTATCATCAGCAAGCAGCGAACTGGGGCCAGTGGATGCT
Organism: Dryococelus australis; assembly: GCA_029891345.1. NCBI lineage: Eukaryota > Metazoa > Arthropoda > Insecta > Phasmatodea > Phasmatidae > Dryococelus > Dryococelus australis. Next base: position 25,831,564 of record CM057007.1, on the reverse strand, counting down.
ATGCTTGGGTGTGCACTGCTAAGATATTTCCCAGTAATTTATGGGGGAAAAAAAAAAAAAAAAAAAAAAAAAATGCTGGCAAATATTCATCAGAACTCTATAAAATTACGCACACGCTACTTTTCCAATAATGTATATTTCGCATATTTCACAGACCTCCAGTGAATTCATTCAAACGCTCCCTATATTGGATAGTCGGTTTTTCTGTACATATAGTTTAAAATAAAATCACGAAAAAAAAAAAATCTGCAAATTTCCGTAGTGCGAGTGTTTTACTAAGTATAAAAATTAAATAAAAAATAATAATTTTCTACTGGAACGAAATCTGAATTCGAATCGAACGTTCTGTGGTACGTTAGTCTTATCACTCGCATACAAAATTATTGTTGCTAGGCAGGGTATAAAAAACTGCATTTATAAAAATGTGACTGAAAAAAATTTGTCGGTTTTTAGTAATTTTTGAGTGTTGAAACTGTAGGTAACTGTTAGTGTTGCGTGATGTTATTTTTAAAAAATAATATTTAAAGAAATGTTTATAAGTGAAGTGCACATTCTGATTGACGCATTTTCCGGTCACCGCGAACTCTATTGTATTGTAAAGGTCTTTTTAACGTCCCCCGGTATTATCCTTGAAAGCTTAGCAGGGGACGGCTTGCAGACTAACTTACACCCATTAACACCCATGCCTTACCCGGGATTTGAACCCAGAGCCTCCCGTACCCCAGATCGGTGGCGCCACCAAAACACTGCTCCACGGGAGGTCGGCTGATCCAAGTGAAGAAAAAGCTCCGTGTAAACTTGGTATTTGTTCGTTTCCGTAACCCGAAGTTACGGGAAATTACGTAAATTTTCGAAGCCCTTCCCTCGACCTACGGGGCGACGCAAGGTCCCTTTTTCAAAAATAACGATGACCAAACTGTCGTTCATCAAAACCCTCCATATTTGAAGCGTAAATTGGTTACAAAACTACAAAACACACACACACAAAGTTCTTTGAAAATATTCGATATATTTTGGATCAAAGCTACTCTCATTATGGCTCAAACAAAAAATGCAGCAAGAATACTGAAGTAATTGAGTAATACTACCAACAAGAATACTGAAGTAATTGAGTAATACTACCAACAAAAATACTGAAGTAATTGAGTAATACTACCAACAAGAATACTGAAGTAATTGAGTAATACTACCAACAAAAATACTGAAGTAATTGAGTAATACTACCAACAAGAATACTGAAGTAATTGAGTAATACTACCAATACTACATTTCAAGTACATTTTTTCCAAGTAGAAAAAATACTGTCTTCAGATCTATCTCAAAAGGACTCGCAATTTAATTTATAATTAAAAAATGACAATTCTTACATTCTCTCGCAGTTATTTTTAAATGCTGATATTTAAAAAAATACAATTCTGAGTAGAATGCCTTACAATTTTGGGCATTTTCAAATCTCTATCATGCCACTACCCGTTTTAAATTCTCGATAACAATTTTAAAGAGAATTTGCCCTGACTTTATAAAATACATAAAAATTGTATTTACTTGTTTTTTAGCAAACCATTTTTCTAAATGACGTATATGCGTTAAAATTTTCAAACAAAATTACAGGCTGTAAAACCATGTAAACTCTACAACATCCTTAGTTCAAACATTTCTCTTTGAAATGTGTTTTATTTCGCTTATTACACAACATTTTACGTAATTATATTAATGCTCTCGCCATTTCTTTTATGGGAAGCTAAGTGATGCTAATTGAAAAAATTCAATATTTTAACAATTTCGTTTTCTTAGCAGGTTTAGCTTCAAATTCAAAATGTACAGACAAACATTACTTCTACAAGTAATTTTGGACAGCAATTGTCCAATTCTACATTACCTGCATTATGGGCCCTATATTTTTTTAAATATGTGTCTGCTTATCTTAGGAATGGTCTCGTTCCCAGCTGCCACCTACCTCTGCTAACACGAGCTGACGCGGAGAATTAAATACTGAATCAAAACTAGCGGTTAAACCATGAGAGGGGGTGACCTTTGGGGCCTAACCAATCAGCATGAGTTGCAGGTTCCAGAGATCGTGTAATTCTCAGAACTTGCGGGTGAATCGCCGTCTATTTTATTTTAGAGTTACGGCGCGCACACTCCATGTAAGCTCGGCGACGCCAGCGCTCTAGGCGCGAGCGTGGCGAACCATGGTTGGCCGCCATGTTTCCCAGTCTGGTTCTAGCCGGCATGCTAGTCGGATTCCATGCTGGGATCTGCAAGCGAACTTCCCGTATTCGTTACCGTTCGTCGATTTCACACTGCCAGATCGTGTGGTAAGTAACAGTTAGCTTATAAGTCTAAGTCTTTCATATGCATTTCTTTTAATAATTTCGCCGTGAAACGATGATTTTTGCGTTGTGCACTTTAGCAAGCTGGCGAGCTGGCAACTGACGCCACAGGGCGATGTCGAAGCCAGGGCAGTCAACTAGGAACGTGTAGGCGGGCTGGTATTTTTCCATTCATAATGAGACGTCGCCGTGAGAAAGAATCCTTGTCCCCATTTCCATAAGCTGTTCACGGTAAAATGAGCAAATTTTAAGGCCCGTATAAAATTTTCCTTTCAATTTCCATCTTCCTGCTGCTTTTTAATATAAACATTGCAATGTGACCAATGAACACACTGTGTACATTTCACCTCCATCAAAATTTAATGCCTGAAGCTGCCATAAGATATATTTATTAGCGGTTAATGCCTGTTGGGAGCGCCTTAAAAAGTGCTCACTTTATCGTGAACAACCTATGCCTACATTTCCAATTTCTACAGACATGGCAAAGAAAATATATGATTCAATTCGATAACGATTGCACAAATCGCAGTGTCTGTTAAACCCCTTGTAATATAAACACGTTATGTTGATTAAACACATTCCATTTTGACTGTTATGATACTAGCGATAACTTGATTACTTTTGATCCTTTTGTGTGTTTGCCGGGGAGGGAAGTATCAGGGTCTGACTTTCTTAGAACCAGAAAGAACGACGTATCGCTAAAGTTCCTGACCGACTTCACAGTTGCGCTGTGCAATTACTAAGCTACCGTTTACAGACGGGAGCGAGGATCCTGAGCGGTGTGCACTTGTGCACTTAGTGGGAACGAACACTTGCGAAACTTTCAGTGGATGTTGGGAATACTTGAAAACTTATCTTTCGAGTTCGTCATCAAACGATCCTAGCGATCGCAGAAGACACTGGAATCGGATATACAATTTACCGGGAAATACTAACGGAGAATCCGAACACGCGTCGTACTATAACTGCGAAGTTCGCTCCTTTGACTCGTGGGCAAACGATGAAACTCGGGGTCGCGCTTGTGCCTTGGGCTTCCAGGGAAGGGAAACAGCGACTCGAACTTCCTCTAATACCGTGACTAATGATGAAACTTGGATTTATACCGAAGGCCAGATATCTACAGGCTTTAGAATCGTCACAGGGATTCCTGCAATCCATCATGCTTTGTGCGAGGGCGTGGAGTTAAACAAGTGGATTAGCGCTTACACCGTAACATAAAAAAAAAAATAACAAAAAATTGTCGACCATGACGAACATTTTGACGTTAATACGTCATTAAATTTGCAACCACATTAAATGGCAATCCAGTAAATTCGAAAATAACAAAATTGGGGATACAGTTTGGCATTGCAGTAGTAGGGGCGGGTCGGTTCTAACTCACCTGGGATTAATTGATGGATTATCGATTTGATTGATGGTATTAATCCTTAATCCGATTTTTAATCTGATCAAAAATTAAAACGGTTAGTCAGAATTGAAAGGGTTATATATATTGAAAGTGTTAAATGGTTTGAAAGGGTTCGTTTTTAATCGGATTAATTTTTATTGTGTTTGGTGCAAGAGTGTACTAAGGGTCAAATTTATTATTTTCTTTCTTTCTTTTTGTGGGTTGGGGAGCAACTTTGGTAGATGTTGTCAGCACAAGGACTGACACTCGACTGAGGCGTGGCATGTTGGGGATGGGGTATATATGTGGTGAGTTTTTTGTGCAAGAGAGGCATAGCTATAAATTTTTTTTTTGGTTTGGCAGTGATCTTGCTCATAGTCCGTGTTGGTAGATAGGCGACTTTTAATGTTAGTATTATTCCAAATGAATAACAGCATTGCACAAGAGAAATTCAGAGTGTTTAAACGAGTTATATGTATGATTAAATAACACGACAGAGAGAGAGAGAGAGAGAGAGAGAGAGAGAGAGAGAAGTATAACTACTTCCTGGTCTCATAAAGAAACGAGTGCAGTTACGCGAGTCTCCAGTATTAAACTATTACATAATGAAAATAAATCACGTGATTTTACTACCCTGAGCTGTATGTTAGAAATATTATTTACATGAGAGAAGTATAACGAACAAACACAACTACCTGAGTAACATATAGTGTCGGCAACAATGCGACTATCACAATTACGTCAGTGTGCAGTGTGGAATTAATGAAGCAAAAAAAATGTCCATATAAATTGAACGGCTAACGAACACAATAACAAGATATATGTGATACTACTTGATGCCTTTCGCACATACCTTACATGATACATGTCCGTCTGCCTGTGAGACTGGTGAGGAGGAACTTTAGAAACATAATCCACATGTTGAAAGAAATTAATTAATTAACACGCATAAAGAATAGCACCTCTCCCAAAACACGTCTGTCTGGCTCGGAGGCTGATGAAGGAATTGTGTATAAGTATGATGTGTGCCAACTTATATATGTGGAACTTGTGGGCGAGTTGAATTTATGGCAAAAACTCTGAATACGATTGACTAAACGATTTACACACTGCTCATATGCATCCTGAATTATAACTAGAAAAAATATATCACCACCAAGCAAGTATTAACGACATGCAATTAAAACACCGAAACGCACCGTAAATGATTTAGCACTTCCAGTTAACATGGAAAAATAAAGATGTTCAAACTCACATTTCGAATTTCAAACAGACGTAATAGCTTAATAGAAATACATGTAATGAGTTTGCACCTCACCTAAAACACATCCGTCCTCCTTGGAGGCTGGTGATTGAATGAAGCGATCTTACATCGACAGTCTTGACTATATATACATGGAGAGCATCTGAGTTGAAATTTAGTACTGGCAGAACATATTTTTCTACCAGGCTACTATTAACGACTTGATTACACTATTCATCCTGCAACTACATGAATGTATACAAAACACTACTTCATAAAAGTGAATTATTTAAAAATAATGGACATACTACTAATTTCCCTCAAGCCTGTGAAATTCACGGCATTTGGTAACAAAAACACGAGTTGAAAATGCTACGAAGTTTCATCTACCGAGTACAGAAACAGAGTTTACACGATAAATGCACTATCGCATGAAAATTTATATATTTTTTCCCAATAAATTAAAGATTTATAAAATATATTTCACAAAATAGTTTACGAAGACTGTGAACGAGATCTGAACCCCAGAGCATATAATATCGCCTAACAAGAATCACGGCTATCACACTTCGAAGTCCAGTGAAGTCATGTCTATGCAGGGGGAGGCTTGGTGAAGAACTAACATGTTGGAAACCCATGAGAAGCCTCCACATTGCTCCTGCCCAAGGCCAACCACACTGACCCTTAAAACGGTCAAGAAAGCATTTCCAGAGGGATGCTCTATCCACACAGCCATGGTCTTCCTTCAATGCAGAGTTCGTTTTCGCCCTTTCCAAAGACCTGGGCTTGGGTAATTGCGAGTGTGATGAAGAGAGAATTGAGTAGAATTTTAATAAAATTTTAATAAACTTTATTTTTAAAATGTTTGGCTTTAAGAGTGTTTGTTTAGTTGGTATTATTATTATTAATGTCCAGTCTGTTGCTCCCTTGCTAAATTATTTATATGAAAATCATTGACAGAGTAAAGTATTTTTATAGTGTAAATGATTTTTACAGTGTACCCTAAAATGTATTTTTGATGGAGTACCCTTGAACGTATTTTTATGGTGTATCCATGAACATATATTTGACAGAGTAATATTCATAAATTTTTTACAGTCTAATATTCACATATTTTTACAGTGTATATTATTTTTTGTTGTACACACTTTTGATGGTGTCGAGTAACTAACATTCTTTTTTAAAAAGCGCATATAAATTGGAAAATTATCCTCTTAAACAAATGGTTTTTAAAGCTGGGATTAAAATTCAATGGAATACTCTAAACACAGTTCACTTGCTTTAAAATCTGTGAAAAACAGGTGAGGCGAGACAGGTCCCAGGATACAGTGAATGGTATAGTGGACACGAGCTGCAGACAAGTAATACAGCCCACAGAGAGAAGTTAAGGGGTGGCGAGGGCAGAGGGGAAGTGCCCAGTATCCCTCTGTCCCACTGGAGCGCATGCACGAAGGCCACCCCCAGGCTTTGTGCATGAAGGTGAGAAGGGAAGGTTTTTGGGGGGCTGGAAGAAGGCAGGTTTCGATAGTGGCGCACACTGTGGACAATGATGCTTTTCTGAACCATTCTCTTGCCTGCATCTCTGCGAGAGGCCCGAAACTCTGGCACACGCGAGGTCTTTTATGCTGCTGCATACTCACCCTGCTTCACCCTCATCAGCTCTTGAGACCTAAGTTTCGCTCGCTTCCCACACACTCAATTTTCAGACATCCTCTACCTGGCTTTATACACACGGCTATAGAATTACTCATTCCCGCATCTTTTGTAAAAACACATTGCTGTAGTCGACTGACTTTCCCAAATAGATCCATAGTTTCCTCAAAAATAACATTAATTGTATTCAACAATACAGTGTTTATGTTACAATTAATTTAAACTATGGCATGATGAGGGAATAAAGTGTTCATATTTTTCTATGTTTTCAGGACGAGCCACCTTAATATAATTTATTGTGGTGTTCAAACTATTGTAGAAGGGAAACAAAATAAAATATAGTTAGTTAGGTAAACTGGGCGAGCGTAAGCAATCCAGTATTGACATCGTGCGTGGAGATCTTTACGTAAGCAATTCAGATTCTGAATCGCAGATGCAGAGACACTCTACAACAAGCAGTCGAGTCAGTTTTCCCTTCGCCTAAGCAGTCATGAGTTAATCTATTGGAAGATGATATCTACTTAAGCGATTCGAGTACAGATTCACTTACAGAGAGATTGTCAAAAACAAAAGGTCAAAACATGTCTGCTTACCCCAAATATGAAAAGGTTGATCTTTTAAATGATGATTTATTTCTACCAGACTCTGAAAATTTGTGTGATTCGGCGAGTGCTCCATCCATTTCACAACCGACTTTCGAGGAAATTAGAAATATTTAACCAACAGAGTCGGAAAATTTTCGTTTCCGATTCCACAGCCTCAGTGGAGCCTTTGCTAGACCTGACATATGAACTCATGGCTACAGTGTTCACGGGAATACTAAATGACATGCAGATACTTAACAATAGGCTTGACAGTGATGCTGACTTTTCTCGTTTCTTCGAGAGGTGTAAGGTTCCTATATTAAGGTTAATAATGGCCTCACTACGACCAGTTAGTTTCCCTTACCATAGTGGGTAACTACTTGAAATCACTCACGGCGAATGTGTGCTATGGAATCCTTTTATTTTCAAAGTAAAGCACCCCCTGTCCTACATTCATCCAATATGTGTTTAATCTATGATGATGACATCGTTTCTTATCTCACAAACAGGCTTGAAGAGTTTAGTACTCGTGGATCTGGCTGGAGTTCGCAAATATTGACATACATGAATGTACATGTGAGCCAATGCCGGCCGTTCACCATCGGTACTGCCCACACTAAACTACCCGAGTTTATCGCAAATAGGAAAACTTGTGTCGCTGTAAACTGCCCAGAGGGAATGTGTTTCCACTATGCCGTAATAGCATCTTTGTTTCCAGCCACGCGAAATGGCGAGATAATTACTTAATATCTAAATCCTCACAAGGTTTTGAATACTGAAGGCCTGTCAATATATGTAGTATTCAGGATATTCGTAATTTCGAGGAGAACAATTCTATTTCTGTCAATGTCTACTGTATGGTGTAGAAAGATAACAATATTATTGATGAAACTTGCGATAAGGGTGGGGTTGCAGTACTCATGAGTATTTCTCCTGTACATCAGGACAAATATGTTAATATTTAGGCGTTTCACGCGAGTGGAAATGCCGCTCATTTGCACTTCTTCTGTATTAGATATTTGCCCTGGCTAGTTGGTAGCCAGCTGAGTAAGAAGAAGTGTAGAAAACATTTGAGAGCAATGCCTTCAATACTTTGTTAGTGAGTAGAATTTCGCGAATCACACTATTCTTTGCCAGCAACAAAAAACTTTTCTCAATACTTTCACCACTGGGAACAACAAGTACTTGGAATTTAAATATTACAGCAAATAACAGATTTTGGGTTTCGTCGCCTATTGCGACATAAAAAGTTTCCTGAAACCCATGTCCACTTGCTTACCTAATGACGAAAGTAGCAATACAACTACCATCAACCAACATGTTCCATATGCTTGTAGCATTTTGTTGGTCTGATCATACAATCCAAGTTTATCTAACTATTTTGAGTTTGCAGGTGCTGATTGTATGTAGCAATTAGCTGATAAATTAGTTGAACTTACAAAGTGGGTTGCAGGAATCTTCAGCATGATTGTTCCGATGAAGCCAAAAACCCCTGCTAATGAAGCTAGGTTGTTGGCTTAGAAATGTTGTCACACTTGTAAAGAAACACTCGGCACAGATGATATTGTGGTCGATAATGACCATCTGATGGGTTAAATCAGAGGTCGCGCACATCATAAGTGAAACTTAAATTTCAGACTGCTCAAAAGACAACTTGTCGAGGTTTTTCTTAACCTGCGGAATTATGAACTCACTTTCTCAAAAGCCATTGGCTGAAAGTCACAAACCACAACCCGACGGAACTGTGGTAATCGAAAACCCGAGTAAAATTCAAATTATTGGAATGACCCTTGAAAAATACAAATGTATTACCAAACCAATTCCCAATGGGATTGTATTCAATGGTAAGGCACAATATTTCAAGTTACGATTTTTTTATTCATTCCAATTCATGAGTGCCTCTCTGAAAATTTTGGCAGGAAATTTACTACCAGCGCAATTGAGTATCATCCGCTCGATGTTTCCAGACAACACCAAATTCAATTTGTCAAAACGGGAGTTTTTCCTTATGGCTTTGTTAAGTCGCCAGACAGTCTGATGTGCAAGTCACTTCCACCAAAGGATGTATTTCATAATGTTATGAGTGGCGAAGGCATTAGCAATGAGGGTTATTCTCATGCCCAAGCCACATGCGATGCGTTTAACTGCATAAACTTGCTGCAGTATGCCATTCATTACTTACATGTGGACACTTGCTGGCTGATGATTTATAGTAATTTCAGGACCATATGTTTTTCTCATTACGGTCTTGAACCTACCTTGTATGTCACAGCTCCATCTCTTTCATGGGACAATTTATTGTCAATGACACGTGTGTGGCTAGATCTGTTTACTGACCCAGACATGTATCTTTTTGTAGAACATGGGGTTAAGGGCGGCATTACCCAGGTTTCAAAAAGAAGTGCGGAAGCCAACAATTTTTACATGGGTGAGAACTACTACCCCAGTGTGGCATCGAAATATAACATGGGATTTTTCAAACACGATGAATGATGGTGACACATGTTTTTTCGCAGAAGTTGATCTGTCTTTTCCAGAGAAGTATTATAACACACTATCTGATCTGCCTTTGGCGAAAAAACATGGCATGCGCCCCAATGGCCAGCATGAGAAACTTCTTTTAACACTCGCTCCACTGAAGAATTATGTTTTACACACGGAAACACTAAGGCAGTACTTGATGTATGGAGCCACACTTGATTCTGTTCATCGCGTTTTGCACTTTCAACATAAGGCTTGTATGGCTCCGTACATCGAGTTTAACATTAATAAAATGCCCAGGCTGTGAACACATTCGAAAAATCGTTTTTCAAGTTAATGAATAATTCAGTTTATGGAAATACATTGCAGAATGTCCACCGGGAAAGGAACATCACAGGCATTTCGAGGTATGACACAATCTACGGGGCTGCAGAGCTTTTAGGACGTCCTACATTCCAGGCAAGGAAGATTATCGATGAAAACTTGGTCCTTATAGAGATGTCAAAGAGTTATGTTGCATTCAACAAACCTCTGTACACTGGTGTTGCCATTCTTGATCTATCAAAATTAACCCTCTACGAATTTCACTATCAGTACATGGGTACAAAATTTATTCCACCAGCCCTACACCTAATTTATTGTGACACTGTTTCCTTGGTATATTCCGTTGCTTGTGAGGACATCTGTAGAGTAAATACCACAGATTTAAAGGCGTGGTTTGATACATCCAACTATGTGCTCGATAATCTGCAAGGATTCCCTCACGAGAACAAAGACCATACCAGGGTGATGAAAGATGAATATGCTAGGCGCATCATCACACACTTTTGTGGGTGTACGTTCCAAGCTTTACGCATACGTTGTTGGGAATGAGCAATGTATACGTAAGGCAAAGGGTGTAAACCCTAACGTGTTGCAGTCACTCAGGTATGTGGGATTATCGAGATTGCCTCGCAAATTGCACAAGGGTTCTGGGGACCCAATATCAGTTCTGTTCACATGCTCATCAAGTCTACACCGAACGTGTAACCAAGGTAGTGTTGTTAGTTATGGATGATAAGCGGTACATTGGTGCAGATGGTATATCAACCTTACCTTGGCGACACTACAAGACACTTAAGTAAACTTTTTTTATTTTCCTCCCTACAAGTGTTTCAACACCACAATAAATACAGCTCACCCACGACACCACAATTATCACCACCATCACGCCGCCGATGACGTCCATCTACCATCACCACCACACACATGTTCCACGACCAACCTCACAGCTAACTATTGCTGCCCACAACGTCTACAAATATCTACGACATGTATTGTGTCACCATTCAATGCTGCCGTCCCCTGTTTACCTATCTGTAAAGCCTATCTGTATCAAGAATACAACTATCTTCAATACATAATAATAATAAGAATAATAACAGTCCGACAAATCACCTACTGGAAACTATGTGTGAGTGTGTGTTTCATTTTGTCATCGGCATGTGTGGAAATAACCTGGATTTGATGCAAATAAAGAACACTCTTCATTTAGCGTCTTTATGAGCTCTTCAAGAGTCTGTAAATATTGTATATACACCCATAGTTTTATGTAAAGTGACAATCTTCAGATTGATGTACTATGTTTGTAAATATTTCGTTAATCGTATTTTGTAAACATTTTTTTTGATCTTGTAATCGGTGTCAGACATTTTTGTAACATAAGTATTAGCAGTAGTAGTAGGAGTAGTGTAGTAGTAGTTTTAATATGCAAATAACATTGATGCATTTTTTGGTAGTTTAAATCATAAAATGTTATTGATAAAATGTCTTGTTTTTGATAAACTGTCTTGTTTTTTTAAATGTCTTGTTGTTAAAATGTTTTCTTTTTGTTAAAAGGTCTTGTTTTTGATCAAATGTCTTTTAGTATCAGTGTTTGCTGTCAAATCATAGTAGATATTTTAGCTGTTAAGGATGGTTTTTTGAAAAATAATTTGAATAAAATTTTTATGTTTAAAATTAAATGCTGTGACTTGTTATATATTTGTTTGGAAATTCTCCTCGTGCTACTAATTTGTGAATTATTGGACGAGTCATAAGTACTTGTATATTAAATGAAAAAATGTTCTTGAGACGAGTAGGTGTTGGTAAGTTGTTTGAGATATTGAAGTAGGAAAGATTTTAAAGCCAGGTTATTTGTTTGCTCACTTTCACGAATAATTTTTTCAAGTTGTTTGCTTACAATTTTATGAGGGAGAAAAACTAACACTTCAAATAAAATGTAATAGAACAAACACACTCTGAATAGCCGAGGAGAACTTACAAAAAATGTTGGAGAGAATCGAACACGTCGGAATGAATTTTGAAACCGAAGGAACAGACTTGGATATCTCCGGAAAACTTTGCCGAGCTGCAGTTCAAATTCAAGAACCCCAGGGAATTTAATAAAACTGAAAGTCACACACAAAGACCTTTTCATGGCCAGATAGAAAGAGCCCTTAGCCTCACAACACAATGTTTCCCTGCTGTCCTACAACTGGGAGAGTTCAACCAACTTCGAAAATAAAAAATATATTTTTCTCACAACACCAAGATTAAAACTGCTGCAGCTGAAGAATCAACACGAAAACGCTTGCTGGTAAAAACACGGTCATACTTTATACAAAAGTCAAAAAACATAATTGAAAACTTCTTTTAAAAAAAATCTACTCTATCATTAAAAGTGAAACTTTCGTTAAAACATTATTGTTTCATTCACGTTGTTGTAGGACGAATAGTGTAATAAAATCGTTAAAAAAGTTGCATGGCAGGGAAATAGGTACTGTCGGTCGTAAATTTCAACTCAAGCGCTCTCCACGTATATATATAGTCAGACTCTCGACGTAAAATCGCTTCATTCAATCACCAGCCTCCGAGGCGAACGGATGTGTTTTGCGAGAGCTACACAATTTCATTATGCGTATATCTATTACGCTATTGTGTCCGTTTAAAATTCAAAATGCGTGTTTGGAAATCTTTATTTGTCCATGTTAACTGGAAGTGCTAAAGAATTGTCTGTTGCGTTTCGCTGTTTAAATTGCACATCGTTAATACTAGCTTGGTAGGGATACATTTTTTTCTAGATATAAATAAGGATCCGTATGAGTAGTGTGTAAATCATTAGTCAATCGTATTCAGAGTTTTTTTTGCCGTAATTTAAACTCGCCCGCAAGCTCCACACATATAAGTTGGCGCACGTCATACACAGATTCCATTCTTTCATTAGCCTCCGAGCCGGATAGACGTGTTTTGGGGGAGGGGCGATTTCACTATGCGTGTTAATAAATTAATTTCTTTCAACATGTGAATCACGTTTCCAAAGATCCTCCTCACCAGTCTCACAGGCAGACGGGGACATGTATCATGTAATGTATGTGCGAGAGGCGTCAAGTAGTGTCACATATATCTTGTTACTGTGTTCGTTAGCCGTTTAGTTTATAGGGACTTTTATCTTTTGCTTGTTGATTCCATACTGCACACTGACGTAATTGTGATCGTCACGTGGTTTTCAACACCAGATGTTATTCACTTACTTGCGTTCGCTTGATATACTTCTCTCGTGTAAATTATATTTCTAACATACAGCTCGGGGTAGTAAAATCATGTAATTGATTTTCATTACGTAATAATTTCATACTGGAGACTCACGTAATTGCACTTGTTTCTTTATGAGACCAGGAGACCAGGAGGTAGTTATACTGCTCTCTCTCTCTCTCTCTCGTGTTATTTAATCGTACATAGAACTCGTTTAAACACTCTGAATTTCTCTCGTGAAATGCTGTTATTCATTTGGAATAATACTAACATGTATAGTTGCCTATCTACCAACACCGTCTACGAGCAAGATCACTACCCTATCCCCAACACGCCGCACCTCAGTCGAGTGTCAGTCGTTGTGCTGTCAACATCTACCAGAGCTGCTCCCCAACCCACAAAAAGAAAGAAAGAAACTAATAAATTTTACCCTTAGTACACTCTTGCACCAAACACATATTAAAAAAATTGACCCGATTAAAAACTTACCATTTCAATCCGTTTAACCCTTTCAATAAATTAAACCATTTCAATCCATTTACCCTTTCCATTTTTATTAACCCTTTCAATTTTCGATCGGATCAAGATCGGATTAAGGATTAATCCAATCGATCAAAACGATAGTCCATCAACTATCCCAAGTAATCCCAGATGAGTTAGAACACCCCCCCCCCCCCCACGGTCAACTACACATTGCAGCTCCGAATAAATCGTCTACATTAAAAAAATTCAATTACACCACTCGATTGCCATAGGATCAAAAAATAGGTTACATTGAGTGAAGACTGCAAAGCATCGTGTGTGTAGGGGGGAGGGGGGAGGGTCCCATTTTGAGTTCAGAACTTTCGCATTAGTATAACTTTTTGGGTAGGAGAAGCTACGACGCTAGTTTAAGTTTAAATCGACAGCTCTTGTCAAGATCAATCGATCGTGTGTTCAAAAACATTTGTGTGGCGTGGTTATGGTGGAATTGTATGTGTTTAATATAAAAATCTAAGAAAACTCAACACAATGTCGGCCTATACTCGTCAAAAAGCCATGTCGAAATACAGAAATTGTGTACGGTTGGAACGAGCATTTCAAAAGCAATCCAGTGATACACATAAAACCCCCATATGATCGAGTGAAGCGGCGCCGGGAACGTAAAAAAAAGCATCAAGGCGTCCGAGCTCGTCAACGTAGACGTATTCACGCAAAACAAACGGCCGTGTATCTAACACAGCCACACCCCATTTTTCGCTCAAACCCTGTAATTACAAAAACATCTACAATCAAAATCTTCTTTCACATTCAATTGCATTTCCCACCGATTTATCGACCCGTTAGTTCGTTGTTTCTCGGTGATTTGCTTTATAACTGATAGATAACTTAAACCATCTAAAACGGGGAAATTTTCATGAACAGATTAAATACGAAAACAGCACACGAACTAATGAAACTCATAAAATATACTTTTTCGAATGTGAGTTTAGTATTTACGAGGTAACACGAACATTCAGTCTTCCATTCAGTTTTTACGTAATCATCATAGCACTCGGTTTGGAGTTTTAAAACTGCTTGAAATGTGAAGTGAGTACATTCATAAGTACTATTTGTTTTAACAATCATATTGTTTCCAGTTGAACTAAAAACGAAAAGACGTAGTACAAAATTTTAAAGATACATATTTTTGATAAAATAATATACATACATATATACACACGCCCTAGTAAAGCCCACGTTGGCTTGATAGCTAAATTGGCAAGATGACAATCTGGACGTGGAGCATTGGGGTTCAAGTTCATGCAAGGTAAACATACATTACTACACGCCCTAGTAAAGCCCACGTTGGCTTGATAGCTAAATTGGCAAGATGACAATCTGGAAGTGGAGAATTGGGGTTCAAGTCCATGCAAGGTAAACATACATTACTACACGCCCTAGTAAAGCCCACGTTGGCTTGATAGCTAAATTGGCAAGATGACAATCTGGAAGTGGAGCACTGGGGTTCAAGTCCATGCAAGGTAAACATACATTACTACACACGCCCTAGTAAAGCCCACGTTGGCTTGATAGCTAAATTGGCAAGATGACAATCTGGAAGTGGAGCACTGGGGTTCAAGTCCATGCAAGGTAAACATACATTACTACACACGCCCTAGTAAAGCCCACGTTGGCTTGATAGCTAAATTGGCAAGATGACATTCTGGAAGTGGAGCACTGGGGTTCAAGTCCATGCAAGGTAAACATACATTACTACACGCCCTAGTAAAGCCCACGTTGGCTTGATAGCTAAATTGGCAAGATGACAATCTGGAAGTGGAGAATTGGGGTTCAAGTCCATGCAAGGTAAACATACATTACTACACACGCCCTAGTAAAGCCCACGTTGGCTTGATAGCTAAATTGGCAAGATGACATTCTGGAAGTGGAGAATTGGGGTTCAAGTCCATGCAAGGTAAACATACATTACTTTCTTCATTTTGAAAAATTGCGCTACATTGCACATCAGCAGTGACTGTCGGAAATGTGTATATTTCTTGTAATGATTTGGGTAAATTCAATAAAAAAATTACATTTAATTCCCCGCATGCTGTTAACTGTGATACTCAATCAGTGAAATTGTTACCCTGAAACTGCCAGTAACATTCCACCGCCTCTAAGTGGAAGCATTTTCAGTGATTTGAGTAATGGCATTTCACTGCGAATCATTGATTTTCCACTGATTCCAATTTAGAACGAATTTATTTTGACTAGCATGAACCTTCTCTTTTAAATTCGGGTATATTCAGTACTATCGCTTTTATAAGGACAAGTATTCATTTGCGTCAGAGAATAATATTTATTGTGTTCATTTACACGCACGCATGAGTACAGTACGTCGAATTTTGACTTCAACTTGCCGCATGTGAAGTCAGCACACTCATTCCATGGCCATTTAGTAGATCCTCTATTTGTTTTCTCATGTTAGGTCACACCGGAAGATGGTCTCGACTAAAAGAAAGACATTCTGCATTATTTTTAACACTACTAAAATTGTGGTACATTTTGATTCCACTCCAGAGCAACGTCAAGCAGAGATCGTAAATATTTGTGATATGTATTTTTTACTACCACGTGTGTGGAAATTTCCTTATATTCACGCCGCTATCCCCACGACAGTTGGTGTCGAAACTCTCTTTTGTTTCCTTCGTTTACACTTAGATTCACTCAAATTTCTGGTCGACCCAGGAAACGAGTCTCAAAAACACGACGGATTTTGCAAATTGTTTCACTTATACTGGAGAATTTTCTACCACCAATGGTTATATTGCCAGTGTCTGCGCAGTTGGAAATACATACGCGAGTATAGAAAATTAACGTGGCATCGTAATTTAGCAAACTGACGCTACATGCTTTCGGGGAGCGAAATGCATTTACCGATCAGTCCTCTTCTCTTTTCGTGGGAAATTCCTAATCGCACCTTGCATAGAAAAATAACACGTGGACCATAATTTCCATACGGTTCGAACCCTCCATGCGCTGTCAGAAGTCTACATACACTTATCGACGTTAATAATGGAGAAGATAATATCTGGTTAATTGTCCCGCAAAAGAAGATAGCCGGGTGTGCAGACCACAAAGCAACTGAAACAAAGCAATTGTTTTGAGAGCGAGGAGTGATTGTGGCTGCTCTCAACGACGAGGTCTTGGGAGCCGATGGGGGCCAAGCGAGGTGGATACGAAGCAGCGCCCCGGAATGCAAGGGGCGGGGAAAAGTTGGAGTTCCCCGAGAAATCCCGCCGACCAGCGACAGCGTCCAGCAAGATGCCCAGACGCAAAAATCCGGGAGTAGCCCTGCCGGGAATCGAACCCAGTTCGCCTTGGTAGGAGTCGAGTGATCTATCCGCTACCCCACCGCGGCCCCATAATCGTCTGGAGGAGGCATGATTTCAGCGATAACGATTTGTGTCAATTGTTAAGACGTGTAGATAAGCAAGTGAAGAAAATTAAGTTATATATATATATATATATATATATATATATATATATATATATATATATATATATATATATATATACAAAAATTACTAAAGTGATCTTGAGTAAAAGGAAATCCAAAGATCCCTAGGCGCAGAAGTGGTCAGAAAATGAGACAATTCTAGGCGGGCCACATATGAGGCAATGCAAAGATTGCAAAAAAAAAGAAAGTTTAGTTGACTCAACGGAAAACGCATCTTTGAGCAGTCGCAAGTAAAGAGCCTTATGAACCTGGAACTGTTCTTCCAATTAAGACACACAGACCCCGCGTACTTAAAGGCTGTTCACAATAAAGTGAGCACTTTTGAAACCAACCTCAGAAAAAAGTCACCGCCCCTGCCTGTGCATATTTAAACGAGCTCACTGAGTGACATACGCCCAGTAACGTTGGTAACGATAGGTGGAAAATAGTTCCATAACTTAACGTCGAATTAAAAAGTGTTAGGTAACCATTTGTGATAACTTTATTTATTTATTTCGTTTTCTGTTTTTTTTTATGGATCGACGTATAAAAATGAGCAAATTTACAAAATGTTTACTTTTCAAATAATTCCACACTTTCGCTTGTCTAACGTATGAACAAAATGACGAGGCCCATGGCAATGTTAATTTTACGTGAGGTGGAATAATACACGACGTGCACACAAGTGGATCTGAATCAGGGTTTTCAAAAAAGTGCTCATTTGCCCGTGAGCAGCCTGTATCGCATCGGTATGTCTACTCTCGAGTGTCACAAATGACGCGGAGTGTTCCCGTTGCATTGCTGGAACTGCAGTATGGGACTTCGAGTGATGACCAAATCATTTTATTAGTGCAAAGATTGTAGAGAAGTTCAGTGCGTGTCCCGATTCTAAGTGTTTCTGGTGAGTACATTTTGCAACGAGGAAGTGAAAAGGCAGTTTTTTCAGCTATTTTTTAAGAGCTCGGGAGTAGTTTTGTAAGCTCGGGAGTAGTTTTGTAAGCTCGGGAGTAGTTTTGTAAGCTCGGGGGTAGTTTTGTAAGCTCGGGAGTAGTTTTGTAAGCTCGGGGGTAGTTTTGTAAGCTCGGGAGTAGTTTTGTAAGCTCGGGGGTAGTTTTGTAAGCTCGGGAGTAGTTTTGTAAGCTCGAGAGTAGTTTTGTAAGCTCGGGAGTAGTTTTGTAAGCTCGGGAGTAGTTTTGTAATGTGCGTAGCGTCTTCAACGTAGTCTTCATACCTTGTATCAAGAGTGAGTTTTTTTTTTGTAGATCAGTACATAGGACCCGCGTGAAATAGTTTCTTAAAAAACAAAGCGTGTTTCAAACACACGGCAACGTTAAAAATTTCTTCGCAGTTTATGCTAGATTGCACTACAGCATGAACACACTAGATGGCATGCGAAATGCGCACTGACATATTTCGGAGTTCCAGTATCAAACGGCTTAGCATTGACAAAGTCACGTGTTTTAACCTCGTGGCTAGCACACGTTTACGCAAATACGCATGTTGGACGCGTAAATTCATTCGCTATGGGCCTTTTTAAACCAATAAGTATGTATTTAAGTTTGACTATATAAAAAAAAGAAGAAAAATACTAGTCTATTGGGAAATTAAACATAAACGAATGTTTATTATTTATTATTTCGTAATTGTACCAAACATTCTTCAACTCGTGTGCATTGTATGTGATGAGATTTTCCTCGAATAAAAACTTTGTACGCTTTATATTTTTTTAAAGAATTCAATGCCAAATACAAAATTCTTCTCTTTTTTGCAGCCGTACTAACAAATACTAACTAAGTTAGTAGATATTAAAACATATTTACAACATAAAATAAATAAAAATGCAAAAATGTTGATCAACAATTTTTCGTTATTTGGTGAATATATATGTGCCATGTGGTAGCTATTGAATTAGTTTAATTTTGTAGAATTTTCCACTCGGTTAGTATTTGTCATAACGGCTGCAACAAAACAGACGTATTTGGTATTTGACATAAAATTATTCAAAAAGATATAAAGCGTAGAATTTTTTTTATTCGATGAAAATAGCATTACACACAACGCGCACAAATTGAACAATGTTTGGTACAAATATTGAAATTATTATTTTTTGGCGTCCGACACCCTTAGTAGGTACCGATGTCCCGTAGAGTAGAGATCCCATGCTGTCTCCACCCCCCCCCCCCCCAGGTAAGGCCGAGTGGTTTTGTTGGGGAGGGGGTGAGTGAAGGATGGCCTGGGGGGGTTGGCAAGGGGTGAGAAGGCAACCACTTGAATTCTCACTTCTCACCCCCAGCACAGCCGCGAGCTATTAGCAGACGCTTCGCTTCGACCCCCCCCCCCCCACCCGCCGCACAGGCGTCAAGAGGTGTGCTCCGCGGAACGTCACGAGCCTGCCAACCACCCTCTCCAGCCCCTTCCACAGCCAAACTCACGTCCATCAGGAGAGCAGCTCGGATCCCGCGGGAGACGCGCGACTACCCCGGGACGACAACGCCGTAACCGCCGACGCAGGAACGGCCGAGAGGCCGTCGGCGCACTCGGCGTAGCTTCCTACTTCGTTAAGGGTGTTAACCACGAAAAACTTTGCTGCTTTATTTTTCTACCAAAATTGTTCAACTATGAAACATTACAGGCTGTTCAAGATGAAACGAGCACTTCTGAGAACCCTGCTTAAGTTCTACTTGTATAAACGTGTATTCTTCCGCATTATGTAAAATAACATTGCCATGGGCCTCACAACTTTATTCATGCGTCGGTCAAGTGGAACTGTGATATTATTAGAAAAGTAAATATTGTACAAATCTTCTAGTTTTTACACTTTGATAAAAAAAAAAAAAAAAATAACGAGAGAAATAATTTATCACAAATGGTCATCCAACACTTTTTATTCGACAGGCCGAATATGACGGAAACCATCAGCCAGGTGCATACCCTTTAAAAAACCGGCAGAATTTTTAACATACAAGAAACACATGGCAGTCACTTTAGTACAATTTCGTCTGCAGTGTTTAATGAAATTGGAAGTTCAAGAAGAGAATACAACTAAAAACATAGCTAATATAGTGGCGTGGATTTACTATTTTCTCAGTACATACACATACATACATAAAATACACACATACATACATACATACATACAGGAGCGTCATCTCACAAGCCTTTCTTGCCTTCGTAATGTAGACTAAAAACTAGTGCAGACATTGACGTGTAGCATATATTTAACTGAATATCATTACTTAAGCTTGACACTGTAGACATGCTTCAAACAACGCACGGCAGACGGGCTATGCGTGCTCAGGAAAATCGCCCGACGCAACGATCCCAATATAAATGTAAAGTCTGTTCTCGATAAAGTGAATACTTTTGAAATCAATCTTAGAAAAAAGCCACTGCTCCTACCAGCATATATTTTAACTGGCGCACTGAGTGACATGCACCCAGTGAAGTTGGTAACGATGGAGTGGAAAATATTTTCATACCGTAACGTCGAATAAAAAGTGTTAGGTAACAACTTGTGACCACTTTTATGAAACGACGTGTAAAAATGAGCAGATTTGTAAAATATATATTTTTTATCTTTGCAATAATATTTCACTTTACCTTGATCGATGGGTGAATGAAATCATGAGGCCCGTGGCAATGATAATCTTACGTAAGGCGGAAAAATACACAACGTGCATACAAGTACATCATATGCAAGGTTTTCAAAAGTGTTCATTTCACCGTGAACAGCCTATAATAGAACTGCACACAGCGAACAGGGTATACGTAAACTACGGACCGGCGCACGGCGAACAGAGTATACATAACTACGGACCGGGGCACGGCGAACAGGGTATACGTAACTACGGACCGGCACACGTCGAACAGGGTATACGAAACTACGGATCGGCGTACGGCGAACAAGGTATACGTAACTACGGACCGGCACACGGCGAATAGGGTATACGTAAAGAGTGTACGTAGGCACCGACCCGCGCCCGACTGCAGACACCCGCGGGAGTGGACCGCCAGCACAATATTTTATTGTGGGCGAGCATAGAAAGGAGAGAGAACAGAGGATGGAATGCCGCGCGAGGTGGAGGCTGGCGTGTAAGGAATCCCATCTTGAGGCGTCGAACGCCGGGAGTTATGACAAAAGGCTGTAACTCTCCCCGTGGCACGGGAACCTACGGCTCGGAGGATGAAGATGGAGGAGGGGGGGTCGGGGAGCCGCAGTTACTTCCGCGTCTTTGAGGGGTTTCTGCTATGCGGCCAGGACGCTGGGAAATAATAAAGAGAGGGCGGGAGAAAAAAAAACACTACGCCGCCCGCCGTATCAGAAAAATGTGTGGTGCTCCAGACCTCTTTTGCCACGGCATCAAAAGGAACTGTTCTTTTGCTCGTGAAAGAGGCGCAATTCGAGTTTGTGTGTAAAGGAAAGAAGGGAAAGGTGAGAGGGGTGTGTTCTGAAGCGGAGAGCTCCCTAATTAGATGGGGTTTTTAATTAAGTCATTCGTTCTCATAGTCAAAGCTATATTGCTTTGCTGTTAACGATTTAAAGAGAAATTTACAAATGGGTAAGATAATAGGATTTTTCTCTTTCAGGACTGAAGTTTAACTTCGGGTATAAACTATACACCTGTAGAATTGTTTGGTATATATATATATATTTTTCCAGTAACTGTGATAACCATATAAATATAAATAAATAAATATATATATATATAACGGGAAACGACTACTATGGGCTAACTGAAAACTTTCGTAGTGAAAATGTTCACATATTGGTAAACTATGCAAACTGCTCTGTATCAAGCTCCAAATTAAGGAAACAATGTTCATGTATGTTGGGTGAGTTCTCCTCCTGACAATATCAATCTTGCAATGTTGTGTAAAGCTCACCACCTTGATCTTATAACAACAGGTCTGCAACGCTAGCGTAAAAAGTTGAACATGTTACCAACTCACGTAATTCGGGAAAATTATTTCGTGCTTCAAATGCGTAACTTGCCCCTTTTTGTAAAGACAATATAGAAAGAAAACATAATGTAGAAACATAATAAAAAAAATGGATTTACATACTTTTGTTACAAAACATTACACCACTTATGCTTTTTTTAATATTTTAAGAACTTCTTCTGTACTATTACTGGGATGCATTAGTACTTTATTTTCAGTCAGAAAACACTTCCAACACAGTATTATGTTAAAAAAACACAAAGTGAAAATGGCAAGTTTTCTAAGTATTGCGTTTAATTTTGTGTTGATAGTTAATCTCTATATAAAAATATGGCGTGAGACCATTAATTTGATAAGCCAAACATTAAGAGCTTAATTTTACATTCTAGGACAATGCGCGATAGTAGTGGTCCGTCAATCGAAGTTTCTGATCGAATCAAAATAGATATCGTGTACATAGTTACTCTGTGCAGATAACGTAAAATATGAAGTCTCTGACGTATCTAATGAGTCTACTTTCCTCAACATGGGTGCAATTGATTTCTAAATAATTTCGTATAAGCCGAGTCTGTAGGTGGCGCTTACCGTCTTGTTGGACGCAATGTCGCTAGAGATGAAACCAGAAAGCTATGCAACGGCGGCGAGACAATTGCAAATACACGCGTGACTTAACCTGGACTCGAAACCGTAAAACCTCGCACCATAAGCCAGCGTGCAATCAACTGCATCAAGGCGGCCGGATTCCGAGCGTCAACTTCGGATGTGACAGTCTAAACTTTTGAACGATAGTTTTCACTAACCTGAAATATTTACACCGGGATCATTTTGAAAATAAGTGTATGGGCTACCAAATACACGTAAGATTACATGGCCTACACCACAACGCTACTTGTGTGAAAAATTTGGTGGAAATCGGTTGAATGGTACCCGATATACGGCATAAAAACAATATTTTCTTAATCGGTGCTATTTTATAAAACTGTCTAAAATATTCTTTATACTATGCATTTACTAGATACTGTCAGCATAGAAAGTTTGGTTAAATTTGTTTTAGTTGTTAAATAGATGTGTCCAATATATCAATACATTTATAAAGGCGCCACTTGTGAAAATCAATGTCTGACCCCATTTAAATAATGTAACTTCATACGACCTTCTGCAGGTGTGCAAAAATTTGTGAAAATTAGTTACATTATTCCAGAACTATGGCAAAATGTTTATTTTACTCACCTGACAGTAGTTTGCAAAATGAACCGGCAAGAAAGGATATCTGTACGCATAAATATTGCTTCTTATTAATACTGTTTGCACACAAAATTTTGTTGATTTTTGTTCAAACGTTTCATAGATAAAACAAATTAATTCAAGATATTTATATAAACCGCATTAAAACATGCCTGTCGCACATAATACGTGTAAATTTATATGCCTTACTGTAGCAATATTTGCGTGACATTTTGGTATGAATTGGTTGATTGATCCTCGAGGTATGGCATAAAACCTCAAATGTTCATGTGACGATCTTAATAAATGGAGGACAAAAAAGTTACGTATTAGCACTTCCCATGATTGGCATAGATATAGTAAACGAAGTTAAATTTAATCTATTGTAGATATAGCACACTAAGCAAAAATGTTTGCATAGGAGCCATTCAGAAAATAAGAGACTTAAAGACTTAAAAATTAATACCACCTGCCACAGTACAACTTCCTCGCCAAATTTTAAAGAAATCGGTTGATTGCGTTCCGAGATATGGCATTAAAACAGTATTATTTCATGTGGTGCTATCTTCCAAAATGGAGGAGAAATTAGGCTTTGCAAATAAATTTTTGATGGATATATCTGATACTCTCAGAATACAAAATTAAGTTGAAGATTTTTTTTTTTTTGCAGATTCATAAATAAAAATATTTTAAGCTAAAATGTTTATATGACTACCATTTTTAAAATACATGTGTCAGACATACTTGACACACATTTGTACATATCAACTGCCACAGTACTACTAGTATTCCAAATTTGATAGGAATCTGTCAATCTTTTCCCGAGATATTAATCACAAGATTTTATTTAATCATGTAGCGCTATCTTACAAAATGGCTGGCAAAAGTAGTTGTTTGACTTATAAGATGCTAGTAATGGATACTGTCAGCTTAGAAAATTTATTTGAAATTGGTCATAACCAAAAATATTTTTATGGCCACAATTTTGAAAATAAGTGCCTAATAAACTTTAATAACTAAAATTTAACTAATCTGTCATAGTGTTACATAGTACCAAATTTGGCGAAAATTTATTTAGTAGTTTTCGAGATATAACATAAAAGCTTTCATTACCATGTGGCGTTATCTTCCAAAATGGCTGATCAGCAACGATATTCACCTCTGAATTCAATGCGTACATCTTGCAATGTCAACATGCATAATTTGGTTTAAATCGATTGAATGGTTTCCGAAATATGACATACCACCCGAAATTTTAAAGTTTCTGCCATTTTGAAAGTAGGTGCCCGGTGTTGTCTAAAACCATATAAAAGTACTTATTACTATAGGCCGTTCACTGTAAAGTGAGCACTTTTGAGACCTTAGTTACAGTTTACTTTCAGCCATTTTTTATCCTTTACGGACTTTTCAAATAAATATTGTCATGTAACAAATAAATACAGTGTATATATTCCACCGTACTCTGAAGTTAACGTCTAGGGCTAAAATAAAACATTTATTGACTGTTATTCCAAATGAGAGGGCTTTCAAAAATGCTCACTTTGCCGTGAATAGCCTATATATGTGTACCGAGGACAGGGGGGACACCCACGCGAGCGCGCGCGCGCACACACACACACACACATATACAGAGACGTAGGCAGAAAATTGATCTCATAAGCCTTTATTTCCTTCGGAAAGTAGGCTAATAAAAGTAACGTAAATTCCGTTTCAGTATATGATGCTGGCTAAAATCACATTAAGAGTGGCATTTCAAAACACATGTTTTTGTAAACAAACACCAGATAATACAGCGCCTTGATTTCGGGCACAGAAATATGTTGTACTGAAAATGTCCTACAGAAAGGCTTTCGAAACACGGAGGCAACACGACAGGCTTCAGAAGACAAATATTTACTTCGCGTAGGCAAACAATCAAATATGGAACTCGAAAGGAGCTCTCCAAGGGCGGAGGAAACCCTGAAAGGGCTAAGTCAAAACTTTTTAAGAATCATTTATGTTGAGATGGAACAAGTTGTCGACAGGAAGAAAGTGTTTTCTGTCGTAATTTAAAAAAAAAATCAAATGCATCTTCTACCTAAACATTTGCCCAATTTATGGCGTGAAAACAACTTATAATCTAACGGGTATTGTTTTATTGCACGTTTATTACACTTGTAAACGTTTCGTAGTTGAATCCAATATACACAAAACTCTGTAATCAGTTTTTACAAAGGTTTGAAATTAAATCTCTTTCAAATTCCTTCGATAACGTACTCAGGAGAGGTGCCTAAAATTAACGTACAGTTTGAACGTCATATTTCAGAAATATTCATGACTATCAAGGAAACTTCACATATAAATACTGTGTTAAAATTTCATGCTTACTAAACCGTTATCAATAAATACGATATGTAATTTGAGTCGTTTTGGGACTTAAAACTTTTGTTGAACGAATAAAGCACTTTTAAAGGACAATTCAGTGGCAATCTTAAAACTTAAACTTTAGTCTTTGTGGACCAGCCGCCCTTTGGAAATAGACACCTCAATTACGATCATAAAATAAAACCGAAATAAATTAACTATATATTCAATTCCAAAAAATTCAAACGTCACACAGGTAATATCTCGTTAAGATGTGGAACTACTTTTCATACTTCACTGATGACTCTGCTAGCCTATTATTCACCTATAATCCTAGGTTATTTTAAGGGGTCCGTTTAGATTGGGATTATGAGAGAACGGATGGGTAAAATCAGCGCATGTGCATTAATTATGGCTGCTCAATAAACGCATGCTCAGTATCCACGCCCTCGGCGGAGACTTGTTGGTGGACGCACTAAAATATATGACGTTTGGGGTGGATACATTTTTCAAGGGTTGATTTCAAAACGTGAAAAATCAAACGCGAACCGGTTACGAAGCTTTCATGCCTACATTTATGGAGATGCTCCTGAAGCAATAAACGCGCCCATTTAGGCGGGCGCCATTTATTTAAAACGTAGAATATATATTTTAATAACACGTAAAAACATTCAACAATTTTGGTAATTTTTTCGCCATAATTACTGTTTTTTGTTATGGCATGTGAAATTGTGTGCAGGAAGTTTAAAGTCCTTGATTAGCTCCAACCTAGGCGAACCGGGTTCGTTTCCCGGCGGGGCCACTCCTGGGCATTCGCAAGTGGGAATCGTGCTGGACAACGCCGCTGGTCGGCGGGTTTCCTCGGGGTTATCCCGTCTCTCCTGCCCTTACAATCCGGCGCTACTCCGTACCCGCCTCGCCTCACCTTCATCGGCTCTCGAGCCCTTGGTGTCAAGAGCAACCCGGCGAGGTCTTCGCTTTCATGAAATGAGCAATGACGGAGAGGCTAGGGGCTTTAAAGATTCTTAATAGGGTCCATCCACGATAAAATTTATGATATTTATTTTCTTTGTTCGTGCAAGTGCAGCTAATATCTTTGCTACGGGTTTGCCAACGATCGTATTTGGTCACGTAGTTAGGAAGAATTACTGGCTTTTAGAAGTTCTCAAGTTTTATCCGTACGTGTTTATCAGGATCGCTGATTCCTCGACCTCGTTCCTGATTAACGTTCTGTAAAAACCACGATCTAGTTCCCAAGTGTCTCGACTATTTCCGTGTCCACTTTGTTAAAATTCTGGCGCATTAGTTCATCGCACAGGAAAATAAACTCGTTTGTTGCCACCCATTTTACAGATGTAGCATATCCACAGTTTCTTTACATTTTATGAATCAAACATTTGAAGAAAAAAAACCCCATATATGGCGTGTTTATTACTTTTCCTAAAGATGTAATGTATCACAAGCTTTTTATACTTGTAGTAACTTAAAAGTACCTTATTTTTTGTTAAATTTAATCTTTACTTATATTTTATCTATAAATAATAATATTTAATTTGTAACTAATAAATAAAGACAGAGATAAAATAGGCATGCTGGCGATACCTGGTAATAAATAGTTCCCGTGCAAAATATTATTACACTGGGTGCGCACTGTTATAGTTTAAGCTTTTTTTTTTTGTTTATAACACCATTCACTATTTAGCTTACAATATACGTTTGTGAGGATC
The DNA here is from genome assembly GCA_029891345.1 of Dryococelus australis. Lineage (NCBI taxonomy): Eukaryota > Metazoa > Arthropoda > Insecta > Phasmatodea > Phasmatidae > Dryococelus > Dryococelus australis. The sequence goes on along the minus strand of CM057007.1, from coordinate 25,804,135 downwards.
ATACTCAATGGGATAGAGCTACTCTATAATTGGCTCAAGGCTTACCCCTTCCATGGTTTGACACATAATTACTATCTCTTGGGTTTTAAACGTATTACATTAACTGGAAACATATAGAAGATAGCACTTTATGCATTTAAGTTATTTTAATAAAGCCTGATGAAACCTACTATGAAGGCACCATTGCGGTTATTTACTGGACCGATCTCTCCCACCTTGCATGATGCCGAAGGCTGGTTTGTAGACGGACTACGGCGGTTGGCCCGTCGTCATCCTTCTGGCTCTCTGGAACGTCTTCCATGGTTGGCGTCGAGGCGAGGACAGACATCCTTCCAGTAGTCTCGCTCGCCTATATCACGCCGCCGCGGCCTCATTATTCGTCCGGCCGCGATTTGGCAATGACGCGTACTTTAGACTGGCGCGTTCATGCAACCATTATAGACATGGCTTGTCCCAGTTGTCCATCACATAACAGCACGAATGCGGGGGCGTTGAGCCTCTGTTGCAATTTTCCAAGCTTTGTTTGTGTGAGGCGGAGGAATATCCTGGAAGTAGAACTTTAGAGGGGTTCAGGAAATCTCGAAGTAACCATGAATGGAGAATAAGCATACGTTGCATTTCTTTGAGTTAACATTTTTTAAAGAATTGGTCTTTCTTGAAAAATATTAAATACTAAATATAAAATACGCCAAAGCACGCAAAACCAAGCTCGCCACGTGAACTGAAAGCGGCGATATTAATTATCGCGCTCTTGTCATTGTACACATTCTCAGAGGAACACTCAGTCTATAACTTAACGCACGGATAACACCCGATTTAAAATGCCAAAATAATCATGTTGCCATGTAAATAAAGTCACGCTACAAATTTACTTACGGGCATTAGCTGAGATCGGAAACTAGCACAGGAACACGCAGAGAAAACGTAACCACTCTAATGATCGAAAAATAGTAGACTAGCCGGCAAAACTGCACGTAGTCTTCTATATTTCCAGTGTACGAGCGCGTGCAACAACAAGCGAGTCTACAAGCATGCGATGTCGCATAGAAAATCGTTTCGTGTGCGGCGGGCTTTATTCGTGCCAAACACGAAACCTGGGCATGAAAAATGAAAAGAGGATTTTAAGATACCGCTTTTCCAGGAGTACAAATGAATTTATTACAAGTTGAACTGAGTAGAACGAACGATCTTCGAAATGCTCTCTAGGTACGTGAAGTGTCTGCGATATTAAGACACTAGAAATAAATTAAATTGAATTTTGTGGAGGGATGAAATGTATGCACTTCAAGCATTAGTTTCAGGACCTTTCATTATTTCGAGCTGTAATTTTCTTAAGAATTTAGAATTATTAGACATGTGTAATTTCATTCTCTGTAAACTTAACTGATATTTATTTGTATGGCATAATTCTATATCGTGTTATTCGTTCACTTTCAGTCTGATTGCTGTTTCGTGCTTAATTCTGTGTTTGCGTGTTTAGTGTTTTTCATAATGCTTAAATTGTGGCGTTATAAAATTAATAGTTGTACTGAAACGTTGGTCTTATTGCTGGATTTCGTTAAATTCTACGCTGTAGTGTTTAATGTAATTCATGATTCTTATGATAATCAGATCATATATATTAATCCTGAATTAACGTGTTTAAGTGCAAGGAAAGGTGATGCTCAGTTTCTCTAATAATAAAGCCAGTTAATAATAAAAAACATTATTTGCGATCTCTAGTAGTAATAAAATTCCTTCTGCAAAAAAAAAATAATTCGCCAAAGAAATAGTATTTTTATAGTAGTGAATTAATTAATCAATTTCGAGTAAACCAAAATATGAAATTAATTCTGCGCCCCCAATGCGTCTTCGTCTTACAGTGAGATGAGTTCGTTACGCGTCGTATTAGAGCAAGACCGGACGTGCGAACGTTACAAGAACGATTTTGATCAAAATAGCAAGCATGACCTAGTGTCGCTCCAGTTTAATCTAAACGAGTGTTAGGCACGTGGGTTCTTAGGCCACTTTCGAACTCGCTGCCAATGCTCTTACCTCACGTCTGCAAGCTCTAAGCATTAGCGGCGTATGGCTCGACTACCGAGATCCTTCATGCGGATGTGCCAGGAATTTCGTCACATTCTAGAGAAGAAGGTTGCTCGAGAAAAGGGGGGGGGGGGGGGGAATTGAACGGGAGATACCCTTCACGCAGGTTTTATTTCACTAAAATTAGAACCGTCGATTTCTTTTATTCATTTTCTCCCCCCTCTACTCTCGAACGCTACAGTAAGAGAGAATTTAAGGCCTGCATTTCCCATTAAACAACGCCCCTCCCCGTAGTAAGAGATTTCTGTAAAGTGATTAAAACTGAATTGAATCATTTCGACGACGATTTCCGAGCAGAAACGAAGAAATTAATTCCTTGGGCGGGCAAGTAATTAGAATGTTTTGTGCTCTGCACTTCTAACAAGTGATTCTCCTTTTCCTCCCTCCCCCTCCTCCTCCTTGCTATTCGACAGCTTGAAGGGACAGCGGTGACCTTATATAAAGGTCGGAATTATTTCTGATTAAATTCATGTCTTTGTAGGAGAGCGGCAGAAGAAGATTGGAAAAACGTATCGCTAAATGGCACACCGTCTGGAGAGTTGAGCTTTTTTTTTTTAAAGAGAGAAGACAGAAAAAATGTCAAGTTAATGCCATTTGTTTTATGTCCGTACTTTGGAAACGAATGTAACGTCATACGCCCTCAACAGCATTCAAAAAATATAGTTTAAAAGATCAATTAATTTTCATTCTTGTAATACTTCTATTGAAACAGTCCCGGATATTCTTTCGATCACATATGTACCAACACCCCGATGTCACGCGTTTAGGAAGAAGTGTTTATGCTCAGTTTAGGGCCGCGTATATTATTTCATACTCTTAATGCTTGTCAAGGCAGGCGGGAGCCAATTTATCGATCGGAAGTGTCTCACCTAAATTTATTTATTTTTCTGGAATTTTATTTACAAATCTTTGCAGCTCTAAACCCCTTTCGATAGAAAACACACTAGGTAGTAAATTCTCTACCTCGTCATGCTGTCACGATTAGTTTTCTCTAAGCGCGTATTTTTCTCGCGGTAGTTGCTTTTTGAACACTCGTGGAGTTTGCTGGCGTTTATCAAGCTCGTGCGAGATGGAAGAGAATAGTCTCCTAACTTGAAACGTGCTGTTGTACAAGAATGTAGGGTAATAATTTGTCTGCGTTTCGCCAACAAAATATATATGACCTGCCTGAGCACATATTTTCTTTGCGCGAATTGAGTTCAGTTCAGAGGGAAGGATTTCATTTTAGAGTTTCCTGAACGTGATAACTTAGGACAAGTGTGAGAGATTTTTATACGTTTACCATGGGAATCGCCTTGATTTTTTTTTTTACGGCATGCTAGAAGTCCTGCGATAGAGATTTCAGGCTCAACGGCTATGGTACTTAACTTTGCAAACTTCCAGGGCTTTAGCCCTGGAAGTTTGCCCTGGAAGTAAAGCCCTGGAACTTTACTTGTTACAAGATGCCGAACGACAGATGGACTTCGCACTTACACAGATATTTTTTTTTTTAAGTTTTATTTACGTTAACTAACTCTCATAAAATAAAGTCACCTCGGACTCGCAACTCGCGTTGCATTACTCATAAAAATATAAAATTGAGCTTACGTACATCTCCTCATCAGTAAACGCATAGTATCCAAGAAAGTGTACAAATCAGTGTTTGTTGCATGTCATTATTTTACCGCTCTTATTTTAACATAGTTCCGTAATATGCATATGATAATTGTGCGCTCATTATGACGTGTTCGGATTTACCTTCCATAACAACTTGAGAAAAAAATTACAGTCATGTCAAGTTTATAAGATATTTCGAGAAAAACACGTCACCAAGGTGAAAATATTTAGGCGAAAATAAACCAGGCACCAGGTGGTAATTTTTTTAACTTAAATTTTAGTTTAAATTTTTCGTTGCAAATGTAGACCCTTTTGCTTGCCTATGGTATTGTAAAGTTAAATATGCAAACTCATGTCGGCAATGCGAATAGAAACATATTAATGGTGGTTTTACGTGTTTACATGTCTTGCATATAGAATAACTTGTTTCACATTTCCGTGCAATCTACATATGGCACCAATAAGGGTCCATATTCCATAGTTTCTTTGCTGCATGACTCGCAATATGCAAAACTCAGATCTAATTTCAGGCGACTGTAGTGGATGTGGCTTGTTCTACTTGGTTTCCATCCTTAATCCTACTCAAAGTCTATGTAATTTCATTACTATATATAACCACAGTTCCTTTTACAATTGGATTCCGCGTTGTAATAAACTCAAAGCAGACAGCTAACTTTTGAAACAAGCAAAAAAAAAATTCTTTTGGTATGCAGTAGAGCTAGCTTAACTTGTTTTCTGAAGTCGTTGGATGTAGTCAATTATCGTCCCTATACTAACCCACTTCAGCAGTATGGTTAAATGGGAGATAAAATCCTCAACTCTCTTAAATACGCGCAGAAAGCTGTGCGCGGCGTTAATGTGCTGTCAAAAATGGTACTGTATAGATACATACCATGAGAAGAATTTAGTAAATAATAGTGTCAGCTGCACCAATTTAATTTGGTTTAAGAGCGTTAAGACTTAAAACCTATTGCTTTTATTTTGAAATAATTAATCTTATTAAATGTCCGTGATATAAATATGCATGCATGTGTGTATGTGTGTGCGTCAGCGTACGTGTCTGAATGTTGGTGAAATACAAGTGCACCAAACAGATGCGTAAGTGGAAACTGGAAGTAACTAATTATCGGGTAATACGTAAGAATATACGTGTGTTAATCATTATTTCCTGTAAGCCTCAAACGCATATAATTAATTTACTACAACATTTGTAAGAAATGTGAAGTATAAAACGAAATGAATTTTGTAGACTGTTGCATTGTCAAAAACCAAAAATTATTAGCAAATTTTCTTGGAATGTATACACTACTTTACTAAATATCCTGTTTGACTTCATTTGCTAGAAATAATGCCAAACAGCCACAATTAGTTGACAAAGCTCGAAAATGATGAGATGAATTAGCATTCAATTCAGCTCGACAACTGTTAATATCTCAGCAGTTTTTACGACAAACTCACAGTTACAAGCTCACGGTTTATCTATAACTGATACAGTAGAAGAAATGTAGCACATTTACAACAAAAAATTAATTTTATTGCAATAAAATATGAAACTTTTTGAAGACGACACGCAGGTATTGACCAATTGAATTAGGCTACTGCCATCAGTTTTCAGTTGTTTAATGGAATAGCTTAGTTAAATGTTATTTCTTAAATGTACCTATTTCCACGTAACGAAACAGAAATGGAGAACACTCTTTTACACACACAACAAGATTCAATTTTTTTAGATGAAAGAACCCGAACTGGTATTTTGCAAGCGTTTTACACACCATTCTGAATTTTATTTCGTTCCATATGAAGTGTTCTCTGTAGGTAGGTAGGTAGGTAACAGCCAGTTATATTTCTACTCTTATCCCCGCAGTCAGTGCTCAAATACGGGTGGCAGTCGGTAAGTGTGTTTTACACGATACGTTTAGGTGTGCCAATATCCGGAGCTGCGATCTCGCATGATACCACGAGAGCCACACCGTCTCCTGGTTATGAATCGAGAGGTCACGGACGAATATGTGATTCGGATGGAAGGTCATTTCTCGGGTAGCGAATCAAGATGAGCGGGCTCCGGTCTACTTAACACAGGATAGGAATAGTGGGAAAAAGGGGGAGGGGGGGGGGGAGCGAAGCCAGTTTCACCGCACATCGGATTCGCTCAACTGCCTCCAGCCCATCCGAGCGTGTTCGACAGCAATCCCTCTTTGTCCGGACTCGTTTGCCGGAGTCTATCCAGGCCGTTTCGGGGGGGGGGGGGGTGAAATTTGTACCCCCTCGCTTCCGAATTTCCACGAGCAAAAGCGCTTCTCTTTGTCGCCGGACAATTTTCTCGAATGGAACCTAATGGATTAACATGGGGGATGTAAAAAAAATTTCCCGATGCGTGGTGTGCGGGTGCTATCAGACATCGGCGCTAGAAAAGCCTTTCATCGCCATCGGGAAACTGTTGGTGGAAACGTATGGCGGGCTTTGCACTTCGCGGAGGCCGAAGAGTCGGTTCCATTCGAGCAGAAATTCGCAGGAGTCGACTCCCGACTTTGACTCAACGGAATGTTCGTTGTTGCTCGTATTTTAAGTTCTTTCTACGAAATAATTAACTCTTTAGAAGTACGCCGTCAGTCAATGTTTCATCCGTCTGGTAGTTTGCACAGAAAGACGCATTGTATGTTAACACTGCACACGCCAACGAATGACGTCTGATGGCCGAAGACCCTCATGTCTGGGAGGTATTAATTACCGCTGAGACTTTTTAACACCACAATGAGAGTTTACCAAATATACATATTTTTGTACAGACTTACTCTGTAAATTTTTTTCAGCCACTACGACGCAAAGTATTATGAAAAATAAACTTAATAACCCGAAAAAACAATTGCCCTCGATTAAGCAAAATATGTTACCTAGAAATGCCCTTTCTTTATTCTTGCGTTTGGCTTTGAAAATTAAGTAAATTTCAATTTTAATAAATTCCGAGTTAATTTGTATCCAGTGCTCTCTAAGACTCTGCCTGGAGGAAGGTTCTCTGTGTAGTGAGGTGCAAGACCAACTCAACGCTAAGGCCCGTGGCTACAATGCACGGATACGTAAGAAAACAGGCGCGTAACTGCAAGCGGAACAAGCTGACAAAACGGGATGAATTTTAACCTATGCTACACTACAAAGAAACATACAGTCTTACAACTTACGAAATAAAAGAAATACTCAGATTTCGCAAATTACTGATACAGGCTTCGTAATATACACATCTCATTTAGTACAATTTTTTACAGTGTTCAAAATACGTAAATACTACGGCCCAATCACGTGCACTTATTTATTAAAATAAAAATGATAAGCGCCGCGGCAAATCGAAGCACTTGTTGCTACGAAAACGAATATCAACAAACCAAATGCTTGATTCCTATTGGCTGCACGGATTCACGGACACCCAAGAGTCGGGAGTTGCCGAACTTTCTCGAGTATGCCAGCACGTTATCCGCGCGCGTGTCATTGCAGAACGCGCCTAAGGGCGAAACAAGGCGGCGCGTCTAATATAGTTTCGCATCTGCGCGCAAGGCACTGGATACGGCCGTAAAGCTTTTCGTCGCTCGTAATGCAACTGTGGGGATCAATCTGACGAGATCGCAGTTTGAATGATTAAATATGCGCAGCAAAGATGTGCACAGTCATCTACTCCAATTGGAGTTGTTTATCGCGCTATACGGGCTTGCGTCTAGTGGCGGACCGGCCTGAAATTACCCTCCACATTTATACCAAATCCCTCTGGAGTAGGTCTCTAATGCACGCCATTTCTTGGGAAGCTATGTTTTTGAAAGCCCATTGTAGAATTTACAGTTAAATAAATGCTGAAGGCTGTTCACGGTAAAATGAGCACTTTTGAAAGCCCTAATAAAGATTTACCCGTATTCACGTGGTTTATTCTCCCGCCTTATGTAAAATTAGCATTGCCATGTGCATCATCACTTTATTCGTGCGCTGGTCAGAGAAATTGTGAAATTATTATAAAAGTAAATATTATACAAATTTCGTAATTTTTTACACTTACGTGCTTTAAAAAAACAGAAAGCTAAAGAAATAATTTAAGTTACCACAAATGATAACCTAAGACTTTTTTTTTCCGACGGTTAGGAATATAACTACTTTCCATCCATCGTAACCAACTTCACAGGGCGAATGTCACTCAATGCGCCCGTTAAAACATATGCAGGCAGGGGCAGTGACTTCTCCTATGGTCCATTTCCAAAGCGTTCACTTTATCGTGAACAGTCTTTAATAAGAAGATTCTCCAGACTTGAAGTGACAGGTACTAGAGCGCTTCAAACACTTAACTTTGTAAGTACAAATTATTGATTATATATTTATGAGATGCCGTACACAATCTGAATTGTACACACTGAATACAACCAATATGCGAATTTGTCAGTTGGAAAATTTTCATTGTTTTCACATATACAGAGTGTTAAAAAATTCACCCGAAATATTTCGAAAGGGAATTCTTTGTGGAAAGTAAGATAGACGTGAGTGATGCAACTTTTATCCTAGCTCAATCCAAGATCCCGATATCACAAAACATTATTAAGAGACTTGTAGCTGAATTCCACGTAGTTTCTGAAATTTTGCAAAAATACATTATCTTTAACTCAGTTTTTTAAGAACGTCCATCTCCGTTAAAAATTGAGCTAGGTTTTGAAATGCAGTGCATATGTCTACCCCATTTTTCACAAGGAATCACTTCCTGAAATATTTCGGGCGAGTTTCCGAACGTTCTTTATAAAGAAAGCTTACCCGAATAATATTTTCTCAGAGGGCTACTAAACATACACACTATTTATACCACGGACTTGAATTTCTTTCTGCCGCTGCAAATTTCACATAGGGTACTTTATTGATGCTGCTGTAGTTCCACGTTGTTTCTGGGCGAGATCACAAATGCGAAGGCCGTTTCCGTATTTCTATATATCTATGATCTGATACTGCAAAGATTATGTGCAACATTGTTATTACAATACTAGGTGTTTAGCTCACAACTTTATTTCAGAGCTAATAAATGTTATGATCTACTTTAGGGGAATAGTATATTTACCTGATTTTAGATATAAGTCGTTTTCCAAAGGATTTATCGAAATTTTCGGCTCGACAATACGTAAATAATAATTTTCAACACCTTTTTACGTTGCTACATATTCACTGCCTTTATTATTCTCGGAGCATTGATGAAAGAAAATAAATACTATTTTTTTTTCTTACCTTCAATCAGTGCTCCGAAAATAACGAACGCAGTGAATAATGCAAGGTGTTCAAAACTCGTCGAGCAAAAAACTTCGAAATATCCTCTGTGAAACAAGTTGTGACAAAAATTATGTAAATATACGGTGTTCGTACACCATTCCCCCGATATAACATTCCAGGAAGGACAATAATTTTGCTACAACGACAAATACGTGTTACAGAAAAAAGTCAAGCACTAAACGTATTCAAATTAAATGATTCGACCTTTGTGTGAAAACCTTTTAGAACTCTAGACAAGATTTAAGCTAGAATATAAGTCCTAGGATTTACTTAGACGGCGATAGGCAGTCCTAGGATCGACTTGGACGGTGATATGCAGTCTTAGGATCGACTTGGAGGGCGCTAGACAGTCCTACGATCGATTTGGACGGTGATAGGCAGTCCTTGGATCGACTTGGACGCTGATAGCCAGACAAGTAAATTCCTGTACGCAGTTGCAGGTTTGTTACTGTCTCATTCTTAGATACCGCAATGCGCGAGCCAATTTTTTTTTCTTTCGAATTAACGTTCTGAAATATTGAACGTTAGTTACTAGCACGAAAGCTGTACTTGAATTACACAAAAATTCGGAGCGTTCTGTGTTATAAATCTTAAATTACCTCCAGACGTCGCTGACTATTGTTGCTTGTCCTCTCTACGGGTCCGTTATTATATTGAATATTAGGAATTCTATTAAAAAAAAAAAAAAAACTAAACCATAATATTTTTTTTGGCCTCGTTTTCTTCGAAAATTTGGCTTGTAAGGTGTGAGGGGATTATGTGTACGTATGTCCGTATGCTCCGCCACCTCCCCACCTCCCCCAATACATAACATTTTGTAGGATTGCTATACCATTAACGGCATCACGACGCTACCAGAGTTATAAAACTCTGACACGCCAAACTTCCGAGTACATGGGCGTAAATATACCAATCCGCGTGTAATACATTTATGGCGATGAAACGTGCGGTGATAATCAGCACTCGATGGCAATCCTTTGCTTCCATTCTCACTTTGTCGTATTTACGATCTTGTATGGCGTTGTAAATCGTAATAACTACGAAGCAACTCCACGAAGTATATCTATAATCGTTTGAAAACGTGCCCTGATTAATTTGCATCGGTATAAAAAATACGTACAATTGGACTTACAAAACAAAACTTGAAGTTCTGGGCGCTGGATAAAGGGAAACGTCCCTCAACACACACAAAACTAGACACAGGTAATGAACTCAATAGGTTCTCTACACTACCAGCAACGCTACAATGGAAACTTGTCCATAGGTGAAGCACATATTAAATGAGAAATGCTTTTCGTTAGGCAATGGATTCGGATCAAAATTATATTCACGTGAGTTGAAATGCAGCACATGTAGTTCACCGTAACTTGTAGCAAAATACCAATCCTACTAAGTAATCAGGAAACTGGCAGTTAAACGTCCTAATAAGTGCCAAATTAAAGTGTTATTGAGGAAAATTCAACGCTAGTTCGAAATGGTCACACAACACTGAGTTATTATATTTGCCTGGCTTAGCTCTGAATTAAATAGGTAGAAGAAAAGAAAACTTTATCTGAATGTATGCGCGAGACTTTAAACAGGAAGGTCGGATTAAGTTGTCGACAGTAATATATGTCTCAGCTTCACCTCCGTAGTAAAAGGCAAGTGACTAAATAGTTAAAAAAATTGGGCATCGCTGTGTTGGGGACACGGCCATTTGTTTTGTGCGAATACGTCTACGTTGACGCGCTCGGACACCGCTTCACTCGATCATACGGCGGGGTTTTTATGGGTATCGCTGGATTGCTTTTGAGATGCTCTTACCAGCCCTTTACGATTTCTGTATCTCGACTTGACTTTTCGACGAGTATAGGCCGGAATTGTGTTAAAGTTTCCTTCATTTTTTTTTTATGTTAAACGCTTACAATTTCACCATAACCATGCCACACAAATGTTTGTGTACACACAATCGATTGTTCTTGACGATAGTTGTCGAATGAAGCTAAAACGAGCGCCGTAGCTTCTCCTAGTCAAAAGTTATACTACGCGGAAGTTATGAGACGCGGCGAAACGAACTCGAAATTGCGGCGCTCCCCACCCGTCCCCCCCCCCCCCCCTCCACGAGTGATGCTTCTCAGTCCTCATTCAACGTAACATGTTCTTTGATCCTTTGGTAATCGAGAGGTGCAATTTAATTTTGAATGTAGACGATAGATACGGAGCCGCAATGCCAAACTGTACACCCCTGATTTTGTTACCATCGGATTTCCTTGATTACCTCCCGCTGTGATCGCAAAATTAAAGACGTATCACGTCAAAACATGTACCACATATCTCGCAGTTTTCACACAGCAAATACTCAGCATCCCTCTTATGTTGCTCTCCAGCGCACTCCGCCCATCTCGCAGGTCGATATCGTCAATATACCATAATATTGACGGATTAAAATATCCAGGCCAGCAGCCCTGGCTGCCCTGTAAGACGGCTAAACACATTCAATATGGAGACCAGGTCCGTTCACAATAATACAATTTCCACTAAGAATCCTAAATTTGAATTAACATTACTGAGATAGGACTTACCTCCACAGTATATACGAAGATAATAAAATTACAGAACAAATTTCAATTTAGCATCTCATAAAAATAATAATAACGGTAAACAACATGCACTTTATTAAACCATGCATTTAATTATGCAAACATTGGCCCTTGAGAATATGACTGCCAATGAAATGCAAAATATTTGACGTTACAATTTCATTCAGTAAAATTCTGCTGCTAATTTTAGTTTCTGGTGTTCGCTGGTTACAAATAGTGATTGCTACTGATTCTTAGTGGATTCCACTGGCATGGTAGCGATACCTCAGTGCATTCCACTGATTCGCCAGTAGAAAACATATCATTATAGGATGTTCACGGTTTAATGAACTCTTATGACAGCCCTGCCTGAGATCTACTTGTATGCACGTTGTGTAATATTCCGCCTTATGTAAAATTAATACTGCAGGGGCCTCATCACTTTGTTCATACGTCGGCAAAGTGAAACTGTCAAATAATTAGAAAAGTAAATTATTTACAATTCTGGTCAATTTGACACTTCCATGCATTAAAAAAACACAAAGCAAAAGAAAAAAATTGAAGTCATCACAAATGGATACCCAACACTTTTTATTCGACGTTAAGATATGGAACTACTTTCCATCCATCGTTACCAACTTAACTGGGCGCGTGTCCCTCAGTGCGCCCGTTACAATATATGCATAGGCAAGGGCAGTGACATTTCTCTAAGGTTGATTTCAAAAGTGTTCACTTATCGTGAACACCCATTAACACCTTTTATTCAACGTTAAGATGTGGCACTACTTTTCCCCCATCGTTACCAACGTAATGGGGAGCACGTGACTCAGTGCACCCATTAAACTATATGCAGATAGGAGCAGTGAGTTTATTCTGATGTTGATTTCAAAAGTGCTCACATTATCGCGAAAAGCCTTTAGCTGAAGTTTTATTGAACTTATTCTACTGATTGTAATAACTTGTTCAGGTTTAGTGTGTTGTTGACCTCTGAATTCGTAGTCGGCGCTTTCCAGTCTCAAACACCAAGTCGCTCATCTCACAGAGGGTGCGCGGGAAACTGCTTAGTTAGGTTTTGAACTTTCCCATTATTTCTCGTTATTTGATGTTTGTATTTCGAGATGTAATCCATCGTTTGTCGGTTTTGAGACCTTGAAAGGCGAAGATTAAGAAAATATCTTCGTGCGATAGTGAAACGTTGGCTTAATCACTTTGTAGATGTAATTTATTTTATTTTTGCCAAACAGGATGTCCTCGGGCTCTAATTCATAATAATTCAGGTGAAACAGCTCGTCTTTTTTCCAAGTTATCGCGAAACACAGGCGCTATCCTTTGCATCTATGTCCACGAAGCACCGACAAAAGCGTGGGCTCTGGCAAATTACGTCTCTCTGGGAAGGCAAACGCCAGTCCCTTATCCATCTGCTCTTGAAAAGGGCCACCCCCACCCCTCGCCCTCCCCTCGAACGAGTTTGAAAAAAAAAAGTTTGCCTCATTCATTTCTTCTACGCGGCTCTGGATTAAACGCATCTCCCTTCTCGCCACCCCCTTTTTTTTTCTCCCCCCAAACCATTTTACTCCACACCTCCTCTTCCAACCCCTTGACGACCCAACTCGCCTTTATCATCTTGGCTGCGGAAATGAATGGGGCGGCCTGGGTTGGCCGCATTAACCACCCTCACCGGGCCGCGAGAATGGAGGGAGTTGGAGGGCGGGGGTCAGATAAACTACCCCCTAAATCCAGAGAATGCGGAGATCAATTATCTGACTCCACACGTGTGGCCGGCTTGCTGCCGCACCCCAAAACTTTTTCACCCCCGTCTACGACTTCGTTTAAGTTTCTGCGATCTGCAACCGGGTTGAGGGGGAAACGGTCGGGAAAAGCAAGCGATTTCGGCGTGAAAAAAAAAACTTGCAGGTAATTGAATGGTTTTTGCTTCTTTTAGCACCTAATATTTCCCCGCGTAATCGGCCATAAAAGTATTTTTTTTTCAGGTGGTGGACAAAACGGAAGCTAACATTCTGTAAAAATAAGTAATGCATTGACCAAATCCCCAATAACTCCTGGAATATGGAAGTATTTAAAAGGGAGGGAAAAATTTCTTGTCAAAATACGCTTTCGAGAGTCGTAAATGGTGGTGCGGTGGGATGCGTCGAGGAAGATATTCCGGTGTAGTGGCGTTAAGGGGGCCGCCTACCTAACTCGTCACGGCACAGGAGCGAGCGAACGCTAAGGGCGACACTGGCACGCGCATCAAGTGCCGCATCGCCACTATGCGCGAAGCACTAAACTAGCGCGCAAGATTTTTGTCGAACCGTTTCTTTCTGAGGGACTTTAAGCGGCGGCCATATTATTTTACTGCTGGAAAGTCCGATCCAAAGTTCAATGCAGGATTGTATCTGAGTTTCACGTAGATCCAGTCAGCACATTTTTACATACGGCAGTCTGAAAATGCTTGTTTTTAGCTATGTTGGAGGGCTTGGAAATAGTGGTTCTAACATGCGTAGTGTTATGAAAGCGACATTACGTCACTGCCTGAAGTTCGTTTTCTTTTCGTAAATCACCACATTGGGCACACGTGGAATAGTTTCATCAACAAACCGTATCTCCCAACACACTTCAACACATTTCAAGCGCCTAGTAGGCGGCCCCGTTAAGCTCACGCGCTATCTACAAAGCGGGGGGGGGGGGGATAGCATCAGCCGAAATTGCGATATGCTTCTTTCGGTACGACACCACGGTGGTACAGTGGTCAGACTATTCACCTCCTACCTAGGCGAACCGGGTACGATTCCCGGCGGGGCGGATTTTCGCATTTGGGAATCGTGCCCCGGGCGACGCCGCTGGTCGGCGGGTTTTCCTCGGGATCTCCCCCCCCCCCCCGCCACTTGCATTCCGGCGCTGGTCCGTACTCGCCTCGCTTCACCCTCATCGGCTCTCAAGACCTCGATTTTCAGATCAGCCCGAATCTCTCCACTCAACTGAACAACGCACACTGTCCGTGCGGGAACAGTAGGCAGTGATGCCGTAAGGTTGCAAGGTGATGGACTGCAGTGGCGAAGGAGCCGGGAGTGCCCGGAGAAAACCAACAGGCTGTCGGCAGTTTGGGTTTTTGTTGACTTTTCTCCAAGGTGATCTGAGCTTTTTCTTCTTCTTCTTCTTCTTCTTCTTCTTCTTCTTCTTCTTCTGTAGTCTTCACGTTTCTGTTAATCTACCGTTGTGTGAACTTGGAAAAGCCATTTGGGCTGCGATGTTTTTTTTAAAATCCATTTTTGTGTTTCTCGCTTCAGGCATTATATTAGCCAAAGCTATGTTGTAGCATGGTTGCACTCTTGCACTACACATTGAAAAAAAAAATCTTAATGTCGGCCACAATGTGTTTTGTTGGTATACACCCAGTCACCACTAAAATTGGTGGGCACTAAAAGCATATTTTGTGGTGCTGAGAGCAGTTTATCCAGCGTAGTAATAGGCAGGAGCTGCCATCCACCTTAATTTTGTCCTCAAGCCACACCACTTCTTTAATATGGCGCTTGAAATATCTAACGTTCCTCCTCCATTTTTTCGACATCCCGAAAATAATTTCAAGTCGGCGCCGCTGCAATCATGGAAAGAAATATCGCCACGGCAACTTATTCTGGTTGCCCTATCCACTTTACAACATCAGTTACAGAGAACACACAAATAGTAAATGCAGGCATGTTAAGCACTCGCCGCTAAGTTAGAAATGTGTAGCCAAAATTCCAGTACCGTTTGGTCTATTATTTGCTTTCTATCCAGACGCTGAAACATACTTCGTGTGTTTTAGTCAAGAGTCTTTACCTCACCGGATTTATGATTATAAAATACAGAGAGTGTGACGCGTAGCTTTGATCTGTGCTGTGATCTGACCCATAATTCCGACGTCCCTGATTGGTGGGCCTAACGCTAGACACAAAATTGTAACAATCTCGCATACTAAAGAAAATAAATATTTACGCTGCTGAAAAAGTATTTTATTTTTCCAAATGAAACTCACTCTTATATACCGTCATTAACTATTCCAAAAACTTCAATTTCACGAAATTCACTCATGTATTCTACAATTTTTAAAGCAGATTATTTGTCATCAATGTTTATAAATACTGATTATGTTGTGAAAAAAAAATATTTTTTTTCTCCTTTATGCAGAAACATAGTCCCCTCGTTTTGTCATACCCGATAGTTAGTTTGGTGTATATCCTGGTAGGGGTCGGCTTGTCCACTCCTTCCATGTCTAAAACAAAATAATCACCTCTTCACTTTGAGAAATAAATATTTCCGGACTCATATTAAGGTGGCACTCGCCCCTTCCCTCGCCCGCTTATCTCTCTCTCTCTCTCTCTCTCTCTCTCTCTCTCTCTCTCTCTCTCTCTCTCTCTCTCTCTCGCGGTCACATGACGCTTGGAAAGAAGAGAAATAAAAAATAGCGGCAGCTTCTCGCCTGTGTGTGTGTGTGGGTGGGGAGTCGGGTTTAGAAAGGAAGAAAGGCAGAGACCAGACATCACTGTAGAATGGCGTCGCGGGCCGAGGAGCGTAATGAATACTCCCACAACCGCTTTGAGTCGACGTTAAATCGCCACGGCTTGGCGAGTCGAGAGCTTGGTCCGGGTAAGGGGGGAGGGAGGGAGTATAACGGCGTCTTGAGGGAGGTGCGAAAAATCCTCGGCGGCGTCTCACGCCATTTATCCGCGCCGCTCGACGGCGAAGGACCGACGTAAACACAACTCCCTTTCCATCTTCAGCGGGACGAAGAGCCATCGCTGTCCTCGAACCTCCCACGCATCACACACTCCGTTTAATAAAAAGACACGCCCCAGATCCTCTTTCCCGTCCTCCCTAAAAACCACCCCTCAACCCTCGCAAATGATAAATCGTCTCCTCCAATCTGGGAGCCGTAAAGTGGCGGTAACGGCCAAGAAAGAGTGAAAGCATTTTTTTCTTTCCCCGACCCCCTTCCTCCAACAGAAAGTCCCAAGATTAAATTTTATGTTGGAAGAGAACTTTCATAACCGCGGATTCAGCAGTTGTAATGTTTTAACTCACACGTAGCGCGTGCTAGACCGCTGGGGCGATTAATATCACGCCTTGGCATTTCCTCGTATTTTTCTCACCGCGAATACCGCCAACATACAGAAATGAACGCCTTACAAATTAAATTTTTTTCTTCACTGGCAAAAAAAAATTGCTTTGATAGTTCAATGACTTGCGGTAAGAGACAATATGACATACAATGCAAGCTTCATCCTAAGCTCTCCCACGTTTATAGGCCTTAGACACGCGAATTACCCTTCGGTTAACATCAGCCGAAACGGTACCAAGAAAAAGTTTCGTACTCTCGTAGCTGCGAATGTGAGTAAAATTTTGTCCCCATAATAGACTAAAATTGCGTATATTTAATAAATTTATAAAGTGTTAAATAACAGTTTATTTGCGTATACAAGAGAGTACCATAACAAAATTGCAGCGATATTTTGGCTTATCTTCTCTGCGAATTTAACAGACATATAAATTTATTATTTTCCTAATCTTCAGTTTCTGCACGTCATTTTACATATGAGACTTACAGAATATATGTACGATTAGCCTATTTAAGGAAAAATACACCACTGTACCAGAATATGACAAGAATTTATTTTCATGGGTTATACCAATTAAATATTGCCCTCGATGAGTTCCCAAGAAGAGAAATTGCCGATCGTAAATACTTGAAGTAGGCCATTGACCACAATAACTGAAATTTGGAATAATTCAGTATTATATTTACTTTATTTTAAATATCAAGTAGTGTGAATATTCATTAACCTGTGTCATTAAATCTCTTTACAATGAGAATGCTGTGGAATATTTAGGGCCTAGGCTAATAAAATTCTTCAGTGCATTTTGTAAAACGAGTATGTGTCGAGAAATTGCTTAATCTCGTTTGCCACTAAAATATATTATCTCATATAATAATTTCATGAAATAAGCTTTTATCTTAATGAAAACGTACCACAAAAAAAAAAAAATAACGTGACAAATAGCAGACGCTTGACGTCGCGCCACCTTTGAAGTTCGCGCTTATCATTTTGCAGTTTCGCCTCGTTTGGCGGCTTACTTCCCCTATTTCCCTATTCACCCTCTATCCCCTCCTTCATACCAGTGGCAATAGGGAATTGCCATAGATCCTTCCGGACCAGCGCAGTGCCGTATAATCTCGTGCCTCAGCCCTCGGCCCCTTTTCCTACTGTGATTTCTTATAGAAATGTATGGTTCATTCATGGTTATTTCCAACTTTTCTGAAGCACTGTTAAGTTATACTTGCAGGCCATTCCTCCTTCTCATTGCAAACAAACCGTAACTAGGTCTAGAAAATTACACTAAACGGACAACATACCACTTCAAGGTGCATTTAGTCGATCATATTTTGCGAGAGATCTCCTTCTTGCCAGGTATTTAACAACACACATATTTTCTCTCGGTTTTAATTCATAGAAATTGTAGATTAAATATTTTAATCTACAGACAAAATAAAAGCAAAAATTCGATTCAACCAAAAAGAAAATACTCGTCTGTTAAGAGAAGTATAAAACATTTGCGATACTCGCCATATTTAATAAACAACCAAAGACGTCAAACATGGGGTGTTTTTTTTATAAAGTTAAGTTCATAAAGTGTACGGCCGGTCATTACAGGGCAGGCTGCAATGATGCGGTGAGGCAGTTAAATTTTCTTCCGAATTTCGTTTCGACGCTCCTGTATCTTAATATAATTTTCGGCATAATATTGTGTCCGTTTTAGTTCCATTTAAATCGCCAGGGATTTCTCGTGTTTCTCTGCGTCTTGAGACCTTTTACACTTTGAATATGTTATCTTTGTGTGCTTGCTTGATGGCATGAAATGCTGAAAATTGTGATTCAACACTGGCTGTAGCCGCAGGCTACCCCACCCATCACATACAAGTATACAGAAATATATTTTAAAAAAAAACTTATCAGTAAAGGTTTGGCTTAGAAGCAAAATTGGCTACTGAAGTAAGAAATAATGTCATGAAAGGTTAACCTAAAGTACAACAAACAGACGCACGAAGTTCAACCAAAATAATTTATGAAAAAATTATACAAGGATATAAAAATATAATTGCTTTGATTTCTTGAGTGTTTATATAATTTTCACCACTGCAACAGGTAAAACATACAATAACTCATATATAAGGAAATTTATTAACAAACTAAAATAATACATTTTGCGGGGACTTCTAACTGCAAAACCAAAGGAGGCAAAGAATGCACATTTAGTTCCAATTTACTGACTGCATTAAAAAGGCACAGCAACAAATGGAGACTTTCATTAAAAATGGATGTTTTAGTAATATTTCCATTTCAAAATATAAATGTTCAAAATCTAGAAAATTTCCTTTTCATTTACTTCTTAACAAGGCAGCAAATACACACTTTCGTTTAAATATTATATTATAGTAATATTTTCGTTTTAAATATAAAAGCTCTAAATCTGAAAAATATATTTTTTATTTATCAAACTGCGTAAATGAAGAGCCAGGGTAGCACATTTACACAATTAGATTTATTCGGCTGCAAACATAAGCAGCAAAAATACATTAATTTGTATCCAATTTATTGAGCTTACATTTACTCAGCTGCAACAAGGCAGTATTTAACAATGTGGGTATAATTACACATAACACTCTTTCCAAATTCCGAAATGAACATATCGTAAAGAACTACTAACAGGTATAATTATATGAACGTCTCACAAGAAGTTTTACCCGCGACTACGCCGCAAAAACTATGTTGGTCCTAAGGCAAATTCTAAATGCGAATTACATCCGTTAGATTAAGTTTCAAGCATTTTGATAAAATTGGCTAATATATTCTTGGCTAATAAAAGTATTCTGCTATAGTTTGTGTAGTGTGTTTTCAGTTGACGTATTGGCATCCCAGAAGACACTTCTAACCATCCCAGCAGAAACATCAACCATTACCAGCAGACACTTCTAGCCATTCCAGCAGACACTTCTAGCTGTCCCAGCAGACACTTCTAGCTGTCCCAGCAGACACTTCTAGCATTACCAGCAGACACTTCTAGCCATTCCAGCAGACACTTCTAGCTGTCCCAGCAGACACTTCTAGCATTCCCAGCAGCCACTTCTAGCCATCCCAGCTAACACTTCAAGTCATAGCTGCAGACACTTCTAGCTGTCCCAGCAGACACTTCTAGCATTACAAGCAGACACTTCTAGCCATCCCAGCAGACACATCTAGCCATCTAAACATGTCATACATGGGGTGGTTTTTCGAAAATTTGATTCGAAAAGTGTGACGAAACCGCGAATATATTATAGATAGACACTGATATCTTCTTGGGAGGGATAGCAAAATAGAGGAATCAGAAATATACGCAACACTGGTGAGCCAATTACAAATTCACATGTGACTTACCAGGAACTTGTAACACATAAACTCCTTGGGCCGTGAGCTAGAATGCAAGCAACTGCATTGCAGATATATGATTAGGAGCATCAACTTCGTTCCTAATCAGCAAGTTTGATGTTTCGCACATTCATTGCCAGAATATAAATTTTGTTTATAATTATGTGTGACATATAGCACACTAACTGAAATATTTACCTGTCTGTAATATATTGAAAATATGTGACTACCTCTTTAAGTTACAAAAATTTAGATAGACATAAGATCTTTAACGTTTAGTCTACTTTTGGTGGGCATCCGTGGTTTGTTCCACGCGTTTTTTTTTTCACGTGGCGCTACATTACAAAATGGCTGGAAGTTGCTCTGTACATACATATTGAATGGTTGTTATAGATACTGACAGGATAACAAGTTAAGTTGAAATTTGTTATATGGTTTGATAGATGTAGCATACTAAAGTTTGAAGTTTTTTATGATTATCATTTAGAGCATTAGTGTCTGCCCTGGTTGAACATATCAG
Organism: Dryococelus australis; assembly: GCA_029891345.1. Lineage (NCBI taxonomy): Eukaryota > Metazoa > Arthropoda > Insecta > Phasmatodea > Phasmatidae > Dryococelus > Dryococelus australis. Next base: position 25,783,652 of record CM057007.1, on the reverse strand, counting down.
TTTACATGACCTGCTGTAGTACTTCTTGTCAGCTAAATTTCGTAGCACTCAGTTTGTTGCTTCCTGGAACATGGCATAAATTAAAATTTTCTTATGGCGCTATGTTGCAAAATGACCGACAAAACTGGCTGTGTGTGGACACATCCGATTTTTGTGATAGATATTGTCAGCATACAAAGCCAAGTTGAAATAGTTTACAAGGTTTCGCAGATACCTAGGCTAAACTGTAATAATATAAAAATCTTTATATGGCCGTCATTTTGAAAATGAGTCTGACATACTTAAAACATGTCATTTCACATGACCTACCGCAGTAGTAACTTACATGTTTGCCAAATTAAGTAGAAATTGCATGTATGTTTTCAAAGATATAAGGACAATTCAATTTCTTAAATTGTTCTAATCTTGCAATATAGCGGTTAAAAGATTGTTATATATTGGCACATTCGATACTTGTTATAAGTACTTTCGGCGTCCAAAGTTTTGTCGAAAACTATATAGTAGATATAACAAATAAGACTAGAAATGTTATATGACCGCTATTTTGAAAATAAGCGCCTTAGCCATTTAAATTGCGCATGTTGGCGTGACCTAACAGAGCCTTACTCATGTGCCAGATTTGTCGGAAATTGGTGAAGTATTTTCCGAGATGTAATTGAAAGGTTTGATTTATCATATAGTGCAATCTTCCAAAATGACGGACCAATAAACATATCCCTATATAAATTAGATGCTTATGTGATGTACTGTTAATAAACAAAAGTTGGTTCAAATCGGTTAAATGGTCGCTAAGATAAAAAATTTCACCCTGAATTCTAAAATGGTCGCTATTTTGAAAATAGTGCGAGACGTGTTTGAAAACCATAAAAGTTCAAAGGTTGTTTCGGCAGAGAGGCGGTATAGGGGGGATACACTTATATACATTACATATATACTTAGCCACACACACAGAAAAGTTATCTCATAATCCTGTATTTCCTTCAGATGCAAGCTAAATAGTAGCCGAGCAGAGTTCACCAAGTCAACTAATCTATGGCCTATGCCACGTCTGATCAGTTAACACAAACTAAATCTTTGCAACGGTGTTAAGGCAAAAAAATCCATAATTTAAACAGATTTAACCCTTTAAAAACCTGAATAACGTCGAGTTCAAAAGATATCCAGAACGACATTCGAGATTTTTCGTTGTCCAGTAAACTGAAAAGACACCGGAGTCAGTGAGGTGATGCTAATGAAATTTCTCAGAAATTTACATTAGACCTAACTATTTTCTGGTGCGGAATTTTGTAATTGGTTTTTCAAAACACGAAAGAAAACGTGGTTGCAAAAAAAAAAAAAATCAATTTCACAGTAATGCATGCAATAAAATTAGGAAAGTAAATAATTAAAAATTGGGAATAAAAAACAAAAGCACATGTCGAGGGGATAAATTAATGGCGGAAAACCCAGCAAATGTTTTTAAATTTTCTCCACAAGCACAGATGGCGTTGAGTACACGCGGACCGCTCATTCGTGGTATGTGGTCAGGAACGGCAGAAAATGAATTGCTTTGAAATATGCGGATTGGATTTCGTTAGCAAGGAAAATGCACAGTTAGCACCCAATGCAGTGGAAATGTTATGATTACTGATTTTGTAATTAATAATTTACATCCAATCAGTGTGGACTAAAGCTTTCATTTCATTTGATCATTTGCCACCTCGATATACCGAGAGGCTTGAAAATCACTCTGGTAGGATATTAAGCGGGTGAAATATTTTTCTCTTCTTTCTCGACAGCTCAGTTCGTAGCAGATAATGTAATTAAAATTACTGGCGTTGAGTATGCACAGACTTCAATTGGCAATGCATTCACTTTCAACTGCTATCTATTATAAATGCAGGAGAATCTTCCAAACAACACTGAAAATTCCGGAATACTAGAACAGCCAATCAGAAGTCGTCCTCAGTTTCCACGCGAGTCGCGCAGAAACCAAGGACGTTTTCTGATTGGCTGTTCTAGTTCCCCGCTCTGTCTGTTCGGCATGATCGCCATACATGCGAGCCAGGCACAATAACATGAACTCACAGTTGCCATTAAACTCCAAAGAGAAACAGTACGTATATAGAGATGTCATAGATAATACAAGCATGTGATTAATTGAGGCTTGCGAACCGATAACGAGATGTGACCGTTAACGGCTTTGATGACCTTGAAGTGAGGGCGACCCTCAGGCGAACGTAAGTGCCGAGATCATGGCTAACGGAGTTCGTGTTGCATAAGTGTTCATGATCTGGAACATAATTTTCAACTGTGGGAACATTTATCGCAGGCTAAGGTGCGGATTTTTGTTTCATTCAATGCCCGATCGTATTGGCGTGTTTATCCAAGCTCGAGATAATCCGACGAGGAACCTAGGCATAGCTCTTCATTGTCGAGGTGGGTAGTACGGGAAAGGGGAAGGAGTGGAATATTGTCGTAATACAATTACAGCACTATAGTCATGTCTTTGTTTTGTGGTAACATTGAACTGATAAAATTTCTTTTGAATCCAACGGTCTATTCTTGGAGTGAAAATTTTTATGTCAACAAATGTATTTTTTTATTAAGACAATCTATTTCAAAATGACATTTTCAAAACCAACAACAATATTGATCAGAATCCACGCAATGTTAATTTTACTCAATATGCTAACTTCTTAAAAATCAAAAACAATATTTCATTTTTTTTTGTGACCAAGTATTCCTCACTAATTGAAGTTTTAGAGTACCTGCAATATCCTTTCGAGTAGTTCGTTGCGTGTGAATGGTGAACTCACTGGCTCCTGCGACATAGCAAGTATGGCTGGTTTCGGATTGGCTTAGAGCCTCTTTGCTAGGTGGGATTTCGAACTCTGCCATACAAACATTCTTAACTGAATTAAATCAGTAATACACTTGGGGGGGGGGGGGGATAGAGCCCTTATACTCGTTTCAAAAATTTTGGTTTACGAGCGTGGTGCTATACGCGAGGCCTGCGTGTATTTTGCAATGAGCAATGATTTATAGGTTAAAATGAATTCCGTGCACGTATCTTCTTGAGTGGGTAGTATCCTTAATTATTTTTCTCATAATTGAAGGTTTCTGTTTATTAGCTCGATTAAATTCACAATAACTTGATATTTGAAGATTAAAAATTGCATTTACCAGCTCTTCAAGTAATTTTTTTAATTGTTTAGAAAAAAATTATGCCGATTTTTTTTCAATTTAAACATGAATTGAGCACAATTTTTCTCATGGATTTTAGTTTTCTGTAAACTGTAAATCTATGTGCCATACTCCAGGCATTTTTTTTTTTTTTTTTTTAAATTTCGTCCAGAATACTTCAAAAATTCTATATTTCCATACCCCTTGAATCGCAGGAGTTCTCGCTTTTCTAAAAGTAGCGGCTGCAAAGTAATGGAAATAGATTACAAATAAACAAAGCTATGGTAGTATGGGAGAAACCTTGTGCATTTCATAACATATTTTATTATCGAGCTCAAATAACATGTAATGGGAATACAACTGAGAAACTAATAATTGACAAATAGTTCCTGAGAAGTGGCGCCCTCCTCGGCAACATGGCTCGTCGTGGAACTACGTGGGCTCGCGGAGAAAAACAGGGAATGGTGAGGTGTGGTGGGTAGGGACCGAAGTGCCTTACGGTAGGCCACCTTCGATTTCAGAGCCAGGTGGCTTGCGTGTATGAAAGTGGTGGGGAAACTGCCACCTTTCTACCAGACAGTTCACGGAACCAGCCAACGCTCCAAATATTCGCTGTGTTTTGAGCATTTAGTAAACGTTGTCTCCATACGTCGAATTTTTCGAAAGCCACGGTACCTTGAAAACACTAAATACTCTTTTCAAATTTCCAATTGAATTTAACTATACCTTTAGCCTGGTTTAACTGCTGAGGGCATTTGGAGTAGTGTTCGTATCTGGATTACATGCCGTTATCTTGTGCTTTCTTTTACTAAGACAATTCGAATAATTGTAAGATGAGTCTTCAGCGTGTAAATAAAAAAAAATATTGTAAAGCGATGTGCTGTTTAGCTATCACCTCAAACAAGAATGTTGGCACAGACTTCTAAATACATGCTATAAAATTAATGAAACGTTTTTATTACTGTGCTCAATCTCAATTAACAAATAAAAGTAAGTTTTATACGTCGTCTAGACTAACTGATCTTTTTTGTTTTGTTTACGTATCCAGTATACAAAACGAAAAAAAAAATAAAAAATCTTAGGCCAAAACATTTTTCAAATCAGAAAATGTGTGATAAAGAAGCCTATGTAAAGAAAATAGTTGCTAGTGATGATAAATAGTTTGTGCACATTTCAGCAGACATTTTCTTTTGTTTTCGAACCAAAACACGTTTGTGAAATGTGGCATATAATAATGCCTTTGTTTACGAACATTGTTACAATATTAGTATAACAAAATACAACGAATACGACCATTTGGACCACAGAGGGGGAAAAAAAAAAACAGTGTATCGAATCTGTGTCTACATACGCATTCATTCGATGATAAAAACATCAGGAAAGTCGAGTGCCTGTACGATTTCCCTATCACGTAAATTAACCTTTCCCGTGTAAAGGCGGACGTGGTTCAGGTGGCATGGTCTGTCACACTAATAACGCACATTTTGCTAATAGTTTGTGTGCCTATTCGCGAAGCAGCAAAGCGTAAGAAACTCTTTATTGAAGAAAAAAAATAAATAGGAAACTACAATTTAAAATATCGCACAAGTATTAGTACCAAATGCAGGGGCAGCTTCACGTAGGAGACAGGAACTCGTGGGATATAGTAACATATTGTGATAGTGGGATCCAAATAATCAGAGAACCAAGAGTCGACGAATTCTGGAAAGAAATTACGTTCCCCAAGCTGCGTACATTTGATACAGAATGCTTGTCACCGGAATTGGCAGACAGTCGAATAAGCTGAGGAATGCGTGTACGGGAGCCACCGTACATACTGGAGGCACGAGAAAGAGCCAAAGAAAAGAAACAAGTAGGAAATAAATCTTGTCAAATTGTAAAACATTCTTATTAGGTCACCTAGCTAAGAAATGCAATTAATACCATGCCCAGAAAAAAAATTGGTATTTCTATGAATAAAAATTACCTTAGTTATTCGTATAAATTATATTCTCCATAATGAGTGGTTTTGTAGGTAATGTCAAATATAGAAATATGTATTTTGCATTAAAATTAGTTAAGGAACGATAAAACTACATTGTTTGATAAGCATGTTTATAAATTGTGGTACCTGATATAAGGGATTTACATGTATTTCGTTTGAAGCAATAAGTTATGGGTTTGGATGTTATTAAAATAAAGCATTTTATATCTTATGACATTACAAATAACAGGCAAGTTTATTTCTTATAACAACAAAGTGGGAAGAAAATCTTTTCATTGCAGTAGTGATGAGCAGTGGCGTGTGACCGGAAAGAGGAAAAATTTTTCTTTGTTCGCGACATTTTATAAATGTCACACAATTGGCTATACGATTTTGTTAGCTCTGCTATGTTTGATTTCAAGCCACACTGTGCAGCCTTCCAAACCAAAGGTAACAATAAACGATGCCATGTACCAAATAGGTCTGCCTAGAAGGCATAGACAAGCATAGATGAAAGAGGCACGAAAACATTTTTAGAAACAGAAATATGTTTCTAGTATGAAAATTATTTCTTCTAAACTGATATATACATACAGGTACAGCAACACACATGCGCGCGCGCACACACACACACACACGTACCAACACATACAAGAAACAAAATGATCTGATTTGCCACTAATTTAAACATCGCTATTTCTAACAAAACATAGTCTGTCCGCCTCACTATCCACGCACAAAAAAAAAACAGCACTGAATCATTAGACAATTGTAATGGTTTGGTAATGAACTTGGTATCTCGAAGGCTGGCACCTGACCACCTAACCACTCTTGAGCACCGTGAAGGTAAGTGGCCACCCAAGTAAGCAATACTTCGCGAATGTATTTCGCGAAAGCGGTTCACCTGAGAGCATTCCAACAAGACGAACTTTGGTAATGAACTTGGTATCTCGAAGGCTGGCCCCTGACCAACTAACCACTCTTGAGCACCGTGAAGGTAAGTGGCCACCCAAGTAAGCAATACTTCGCGAATGTATTTCGCGAAAGCGGTTCACCTGAGAGCATTCCGACAAGACGAACTTTGGTAATGAACTTGGTATCTCGAAGGCTGGCACCTGACCACCTAACCACTCTTGAGCACCGTGAAGGTAAGTGGCCACCCAAGTAAGCAATACTTCACGAATGTATTTCGCGAAAGCGGTTCACCTGAGAGCATTCCGACAAGACGAACTATTTTGGTGCGTTACGATGTGCTGATTATTAAGCCATACCAACAAATCGCTTACAGTTCACTGTTCATATATTTTGTGCAAAAAACTGGGTGGCAACCCTCATTTCGATGATGACGAGGGATAATATTACCAACCCCATTTTCATAGGTGTAAGATCTCCGTTCTACAATTGACCGATTTGTTGCTTAATAGCAAGTAATTCCTGATATTATTTACTCAATTAATTCACAGCCATGGTTTTTTAGGGGTACGTAGCCCCGTTGATAATCACATTAGGGAAAAAGTCGTACTGACATTTTCGTCTTATTTTTTCATCAAGAATAATCTGCCGAAGTTCGTCGGTGTTGTTCGGAAACACTTCGTATGTCAAACGACTCGCTTATTTTTTATTTACTGATTTCAAGAAAAATAGTACCATAAAAAGTTTTGTATCGAAACATAAATTATTTTCTGAATTTCATGGATTTTTAATTTAATACTTCATGTTTTGCCTTTATATAGAAAACTAGTAGCCCGGCATAGCTTCGCTCAGGTTTTATGGAGTTACTAAAATACATACATATATCTTTGCGACTACCTGCGACTACTTGCGACTACCCGTGACTATCTGCGATTACTTACGACTACCCGTGAATACTTGCTACTACCCGTGACTACTTGCGACTACTTACGACAACCCGTGGATACTGGCGACTACTCGTGACTGCTTGCGACTAACCGTGATTACCTGCGACTACTTACGACAACCCGTGGATACTGGCGACTACTCGTGACTACTTGCGACTAACCGTGACTACCTGCGACTACTTACGACAACCCGTGGATACTGGCGACTACTTGTGACTGCTTGCCTCTAACCATGACTACCTGCGACTACTTGCGACTACCCGTGACTATCTGCGACTACTTACGACTACCCGTGACTACCTGCGACTACTTACGACAACCCGTGGATACTGGCGACTACCCGTGACTACCTGCGACTAACCGTGACTACCTGCGACTAACCGTGAGTACCTGCGACTAACCGTGACTACCTGCGACTACTTGCGACTACCCGTGACTATCTGCAATTAATTACGACTACCCGTGAATACTTGCGACTACCCGTGACTACTTGCGACTAACCGTGACTACCTGCGACTACTTACGACAACCCGTGGATACTGGCAACTACTCGTGACTACCTGCGACTAACCGTGACTACCTGCGACTACTTACGACAACCCGTGGATACTGGCGACTACTCGTGACTGCTTGCGACTAACCATGACTACCTGCGACTACCCGTGACTCTCTGCGACTACTTACGACTACCCGTGACTACCTGCGACTAACCGTGACTACCTGCGACTAACCGTGACTACCTGCGACTACTTACGACAACCCGTGGATACTGGCGACTACCCGTGACTACCTGCGACTAACCGTGACTACCTGCGACTAACCGTGACTACCTGCGACTACTTACGACAACCCGTGGATACTGGCGACTACTCGTGACTGCTTGCGACTAACCATGACTACCTGTGACTACTTGAGACTACATGCAACAACTTGCGACTACTTGCGAATTTGTAATACGTAGATAATATTAAGATCCATTAAGCCACCGTGGCCCCACTTGATATATATTTATCTACTGAGCCACTGCAGCCCCACTTGGAATTACTCTAGTCACTGAGCCATTGCGGTCCCACTTGATATCTCTCTATCCACTGAGCCACTGTGGTCCCACTTGGGATCGCTCTAGCCACTGGGCCACTGCGGCCCCACTTGGCATTACTTTACCTACTGGTCCCCTGTGGCCCCACTTGATATGTGCCTATCTCAATTTGGAAGAATTGTAGCTTTCTAACAAGGAAAGAATAATAAGAATCGATCCTGTAGTTTTGGTAGAACATGCTTAGTAAGCAGCCAAGTAGCTCATTTTTCTCTGACTTGATTAACAAATTTTGAAATTTCTCAAGGAATTTTTTTAAAATTTAGCATAGCATATGGCCATCTGAAAGAATGTAGCTTTCTAATAGTTCAAGAATTATAAGAATCGGCCGTGTAGTTTTCGAGATTACCAGAGACATATAAACAAATAAACAAACTCACATTACTTCTTTATAATATTAGTATACATTTAAGAAATGGAGTACAACAAAATAGCAGTATTACATTCTTAACAGATGAATGTCGATGTATTCCAATTGAAACCTTACAAAATACTTAACGCGAAATACTTCCAAATCCATTGGAACAGAGAGAGAGAGGAGAGAGAGAGAGAGAGAGAGAGAGAGAGAGAGAGAGAATGGCCTCACTCGCTAATACAACCAATACGTGTAGAAATGTAACAAAATTCCATTTTAAATTTGGTTACCACTTCCAAAATTCATTTTACTGTCACGTATCTTAGGTTACAATACTATTGCACGAGTTACTTCTGGCCGTAGTATTACAACATATTATACAGATAATACTTTGCTGGAGGAAATGGGATTACCGCGAGAAAACGCACGAACAACGGCAAATTCCACCAGGTGTTCCACAGGCGGAAATCCGGCATGCACTTGGATCGCCCTGGTGGAAGGTAAGAGATCTGACTACTACATTATGTGTCCCCACAAACGAAAAGTGAACGAGTTGATTAACGAGTTATGAAACTGTTGTAAATTAAAATTCTATATTACTTAAAAGTGGTAAGCGATATATATTCATAATTTAATATTTTTGTATATAATCCGAGATAATAATCAGATATAATATAATGTTATGGAACACAAACAACCCAAGCAGACCAATAGTTCAATTTGAATTACAATCTCTAATACCTTTGCAGTATATGCAGAATGGTATGTTAATCATAATCAATTCCCCATTCTGATCAAACAACCAAAATTTCACTATTTAGCCACTGTAGAGCATGTGAAAAAATATTAAAATCTTGCTGATTTTCTATAGCATAATTATTTTAATATGAGAGATCCATGGAGCAAACGTTTACGCTGAATAATGATCAAACGTATGTATCAATGTCAGACATTTTTCTTTTTCCCTTTGTAGGTCTACTACCTGCCATAAAATAACATCGATTCAGATTGAATATAACATTTAGGCCTACTTCAATGTTTGAAGTGTACCACGAATTATTATTGCGCTTGTTAGGTGTACCGTAATTTCTTTAACCTTTCTTATTAAAAATTATTTCTTATGAGACAGTTCAGGAAGGGAGCAAATGCATGCCCAAAGGATTCATAAACAATACCCGTTGTTTCTTATAGCTACAGTTGCGACAAGCGGTAGGGGGAGAGTTGGAAGAAATGTGAAGGTCATCATCAACAAACATTTCCTACGAACCATCGCGTTGTGTGTCACTGCAGGAGGGCAAGCACTTACCTCCACCCCTCCCCTTTTTTTCTATTCTACTTTACTCATCAGTGGCCACAGACTACCTGCTGGCGTCTAATTCAATGGACTGGTCCGTGCTTCTTAGAAGCGAGACACGTGCCTTCCGCGAATGGCGATTGTGTTTTGTTACCAAAACGTGTTGCTGCTGTCGCCATCTCTCCAAATATGGCAGAAAGACAATATGGGAAACTGAGGCGTTCTAACATTGTCAACATTCGAGACACGCTACAACAGCGCTCCTAGCGGCTTGTGCTGACGAATACCCGGGAAATTCACATTTACATGGCGTGGCATGCGCAATTTAAGTGCAAGTTGTCGTCTCGTGGGATTAAAACGTGTTGTTTTGCCGAATTTAATATAATAGTTGCTTATTCATATTACTATGCCGTACTTAAAAATGCGTTTAAAGCATAAATATTGTCATTTGGAACAAGGACAATCAGTTGGAAAAGAATCATGTTACTGGGCACAGACTTAGATGTTGCAAGTTACTAAGGACAAATGTTAATCAATTATAAGTAAGAGAATGGAATGCTAAAGGGAATTTATTTTATCAGATACATAACCGACTGCATTTGTTCAATAAATTATTGAGAACGGAGCTGTCACCGAGCTTATTTTTCTGCAAAAGAAATCGGTAATTAACATAACCAAAAACATTTTTGGACAGAAAAATTTTCATAATTTATCTGTGTCTTATCAACGAAAGATTAATTTAAAATAGATCTACTACAGAGTGATTTAACACTGTGGATTTTATTAGCTCTATAAGTAGCATTATATTTTAGATATTTAAGATTAACCTAGTAACAAAATTAGTTGTCTAAATATTAACTTACTGCTTTTGAAGTTTTTATCATTAAATTAGCAACAAAATAAATAGTTCACAAATTTCTATTCCTAACAGACATGGTTTTTATTCTGCTTTCTTCTTTCGTAAAAGGTATATTTTGGTTGGAAATAAATGTTCAAGGGAGAAACATTTTGAGGAGATAAATTTTTACGTGATAAAAATGTATACTCAATTATTGTTTAAGTTTTAATTTCCTGAATTTACCACCAAGATAAATAAACACATATCGAGCGCGATGCATTTTATTTCAGAGTGCGTATTCGTTTCTATAGAATCTCGTCGGAAGGTGGTGGCCCATCCGTCAGTCCGTCGAAAGTCAAAGTTTGACGGATAAAAAAACGCTGCCCTACGATTGGTCGAAGATTATGTGACCACCTGGCGGGTGAGATGGATGGTTACGAGTCCACCTTTTCACATATAAATCAGTTTTGTCGTGCAGTTATGCCACAACTACACTACCTCAAGTGAAACAGAGGCAGCTGTTGTTAACCCACTGGCAGCCATGCTTCAACCATAAGTAACAGACATTTGAAACCTCTGTGACTTCTTCATAATCTGATTGAACCAATTTTGAAATTTTGGGGGCTGTTGAAAAAATTATACTCAAAGGACTATTCTGTAGCTTGGTAATATCTAGTACCTGTTCATCAACGAAACAAAGTATCTTTGTGGTACAGATCAACTCGGGATTTGGGGAAATTTTAATCGAAATGGCGCGTAGTGTCAAATTTGTAACCGTGCTAAAGGCACAGTCAAGTACAGAAGGGGCAAGAGTATGGTCTCCTCCCCCCGCTCATTTCCAAATGCTGGTTTCATAGACACTAATTGATCACTTCATAATTTTGCAAGGTTTTAATCAATTATGGTAAATTGCTCACCTCTCTCCTTTTAAATCGTTTTATTTGTACGTATTTATGTAAAAATAAACAGACACACCCAAACATGCCACACATAGTGAGCCTGTGTTCAAAGTTGCCATTTAGTACAATAGTATTTTAATATGTAGTAGTGTTTAGTTTGGATGCTATTAAGTCACTTGTTCAGAAGTGATTGCGATTTGGTAATTTAGGATTTTAGAAAGTATCGTTCCATAGTAAAACATCAAATGCGTCATTATTTTACTTGACTAATTCAGGTCACGTTGCCTCTTAGAATACTATGTCAGTGCTTACGGAGAGCACCTCAATTAAATTTCGTAGAACTATTAAGTTTGATCATTACTTTGACCACCACACATGGTGCATTCATATAGTACATACATGCATTGGAACACAGCTTCCTACTTAAGACATCCGTTTTCTTGGCTAGTGTAGATAATTCATGGAGGAAGCAGCAACATTGACTGCAAAATGCTTACAGCTTTCAACTACACAATGGTACGCCTATACCAAATATGAAAATGTACAATCGCCTCTGATATCATGCCACTTAAGTGACATTTGAGAGATTATAGATGAGATATATAATTTAAATACCACACAAATTTTAAATAAGGTCTAAAGTATTAAGGAGAGTATTTCAGAACATAACTAGATGACAATCTTTAAACATTTTAATTAATCATTTACCACCATTTACTAATGAAATTAATGCAAACAGCTGGCGCTAGGATGAAATACAATTGGTCAAAATATTTGATAGTACATACTAACATATGTACTCAAGCCATTCCGCTTATTTACTTCACCTATCAAGTTTTGCATGCATTAGGTACATTTAATTTTGTAATTCACTTTAAAAAACAAAGCTTATTTCCAAATTTTTATAACATTAGATCATCATGAACAAGTCACTTCTAATAACCAACCTGAATTTTACCACAGATTTTCATATACTTCATGGCAATAAGACTAGAAAACATATTGCAGAATTCAAAAGCAGCTGAACTGAAAATAACTTACCTTAGTAATGAATTTAAGGTACTTGCTGTTCAAATTCATGGCACTTGTCATTGTAATGCAATTTGCAAGTACTTTCTCCAATACTGTGATCACCGCAAACAAAACTCTGCAAATAGACTAACAGGTCGAAATAAATGTGTACATATCACTATAAGTGACTTATCTGCATTGCAGAATGTGGCAAATTAATTAATTGAAAAACACTTCATTTAAGTTAATAGTATAGGTGGATGCACAAAGTTAAAATACTGAATACTTCAGGGAGTAAATAAGAGGAATTGAAATTTAAAAAAAAAAAAAACCTTTATTTATTTGTAAAAAAATGTACAATAAGTATCACTGAAATGGAACGATGACTCTCAGGAGTGAATAATTATAGTTTGAAGATTTTGTACGCAGTTGTGTAAACAAATGCGAGTATGAGGAGGAGGGGGGGAATGTTGCTACTACTTTTGATTGGTTTTGGCGGTAACCCTCACTCGACAGCTTGTTCACACTCTGCAATATACACACCGTCTTGCCAACTGTAGACAACCTGATGACATCTCCAGTGCTGCAATTAAAGTGTCTGGTGTGTGGTGTCAGTACATGGTGTTTAGCACACAGAATGAACTTTGATGTACTGGCTGGAGAAGAATTATTCTCTCCACCGAAAGCTGTACTCGACATCTCTCTACTCATTGAAATTAAAATTACTTGCAAACTCAGTACGTAGAGAAATTAAAATATTTGCACAGGAATACAGTAATGATATGTAGAGCTTAGTGTGTGTAAAGGATAAGCGACTACCTAGAAAGAGAACTATTACAGTTTGTTTCTTTAATAAATCATCGAAAGTATTTGGTAGTTGGTGTAAACACAACCCAAATAACATACAAATTAATATTCAAATGCATAGTTTCCCCAATGTAAATAATAACATTACAAAGTATAAAAATACACTGAAAAAATATGTAAACAATATGCACGTGTACATAAACAAAATAAATATGTAAAAACTGGGTAATTTTTAAAAATGGAGGGTTAAAAAAAATCTCAGGAAATGGTATAATTTCACTTTACTAATTGCACAGAACACGACTTTATTAGTGGCATAAATATTTGACTAATATAAACCCTAAAAAGGATAGCGGGGACTGCTATGATGATAAGGGAAATTGTGGGGTAAAATAGGTGAAAAATATGTAAGTAATGTAATATTCGTTTATGAAAATACATTAAATTGGAAAAAAAATTGAACCGTCGTTAACTAAATAGATAATATTATCAATACGAGCTACAAATACGATAGTGGGGAGTGCTATGAAGATCAAGGAGATCAAGGGGTACAAAAATACAAAATATGTATATTTTCATTATAAACCTTTACTCCTCAATTTCCCTCAAGTTCATAGCCCCCCCTCCACTATCGTATTTCTAAATTGTATTAGTAACATTGTCAATTTAGGTACGGTGCATAATGTTCAGTTCAATCCTTTTGCAACAAAACACAGACAACAAGAGACTTTAGCCAGTTTAATAGACGAATGTGGAATTTGTAAACATTGTTTGCTTTTATTTTTCGAAGGTGTCGCTCAAATAAAAACAAAGCAGGACCTTTCAGGCTTAGGGCTCTCAAACTTCGCAAGGCCATTCAGTGTACAATATTAGAAAGAGCAGCTACAACACTCAAGTGATTTCGTTCTTGGTCTTGCGGAAGCAAATTTGGGTTGCCAAAATCCTCTTTTCTGAAAAGGTTGGAACACACTATTCTCGTGTAGGTATAAACCGTCAGTCCCTATTTTCTTCTTCATTGCATCCAGGTCTGCTCTTACATTTCTGCACCCATCGCTTGCACCTAGGAAACAACAAAACAGTATTTAAGTAAATTAAGGTTTGTTTGAGTGAAATTTGCGATAAATACACGAATGGAAAATGTTATCCACTGCAGCTCGTGTACTTACCGACTTGCATTCTTTGGAAATCTTAAAAAGGACTTAACTATAGTTCGCAACGTTGTAGTTATTGCAGCCAAAAACTACACAAATCTTTCCTACCATAATAAATAACCACTCAGGCGAAAAAATTTGAATTAAAACGCATCCAAAATACTCAAAACTACCCATTCAATGCACAGCTTATCATCGTACGAACAGCACAGACCGCTAGGAGCGCTGGCATCGGTGTCTCGCGTTTTTTTCCCGGCTTTCCCATATTGTCCTTCTACTATATTTGATCTCGCGTCGAAAGGCTGAAATAATAGGAGAATATTCAAGCTTCGCCTCTAATGTCCAACAGGTGCGACACTTGCCAAATATACCTGCCGGCCGCCAGGGAAACCAGCGTCTCAAGGTGGAGAGTTGGAGGCCATCTTGGATTTATACATTTGTTTTTCATTACTTAGATTTGCAAATAATTTTTGAAATTGAAAATTTGTCAGCGCGTGCAACATGATTTAACTATATTTGAGAGACAGTCGGCGTTTTAATTCTTGTACTTTTATCACGTCTGTAGCCATTTAAAAATGTAATCGATAATTAACTCCCGTTTACTACACAGGATAAATAAATAAAGGGACTCCAGTGATATCATAGTTATTCAATGATCTGAATGATATACTATGCCCTGTCAAAGAAAGACTTTTAAAAAATCAATGATGAACACATTTTATGACTCAAAAACTTCTAACGCCACAGATTTATATCCCCCCCCCCCCTCTTCTGCTTGCTCGAAGTAAAAGTCTTGTAACTTTACTTTAAAGACATCACCGTATAAAGTTCCAGCCCACCTGGAGTTACTTTGTGCGAATTACTATAGATTAAAAAACAAAGTTTTTCAAATGTTTTAATTTATATCATTTTAGCGATTTTTTTTAAAACCCGCATAGCCTTGAAGCAAGAAAGACGTCTGTTATTTGGGAACCTCTATTGCACTTTTTATTTTAATTTATTTTATTTTATTTTTTGCCAAGAGAGTTCCTTTCCTTAGGCGTGAAACCAACTCCGCCTTTATTTCGTCGCTGACATTTCCTCGTACCCTATTAGCATTCCCAAATTACTTTCCACTTTTACAAAACTCTTGAAAGAAAAGGAACTTCAAACAAATCTCGAACTCAATACAGAAAAGTCGGAAGGCAGCGACGTAATGAAGTCTCTGGCAGGTGTACTGGTATAATGGCAGGAAACAATCACCTAACTCCGAGCTCTTTCATTCCTTCCAATTCCCAGGATTAGTGACGACGAGGAAAGAAAAAAAAATCATTAGTTCTTACTTCAACTCTAGTATAAGTCAAAATTATTGTTGTCGCGTTTGTTTATGCGGTGACGAATGCAGCTAATTAAATTTGCTGACTTGTGCTTAAGCCACAGCCTTTTTGGCTTAAACAAGTGTGATATCTGGGGAGCGACGAGAAACGAAAGAAACTTACTACTTTATACCGCTGAGCCTTTTCTACACGGTAAGACACATACATGAGATCAAAAAATCAAACATATGCTGCGCGAAAAAATTTTTCCTTCATTTTACGGAAAAGTGCAGGTAAAAATTTATCCAGAGGTGTCCGTAAACTATCCGTAAAATCACGGACACGTTGATTTTCGAAAACGGACTTTCCGTAAAATCAACTGAACCTCTCCGTTAATTTCCTCGTTAGTTTTCTGTACTTCTAGTTCAAATCATTTTTAATATATTTTCTTATTTTATTTTTCGTTATGTGGGTGTTCAACTGTCTATAAAAAAGATATTTAAAAAAGTTAAAATATTTTATACTTAAGCAGAATATTAACCCGAGTCAAGAAGTTACAAGCCCACGACTCTAACCACTTAACCTTCAACTTTCACATGGTGATTCTGGTATAACTTTTGAATTTGTATATTAGTCTCATAAGCAACTTTTTTAGTTTCTATTCAAGTTAGTGTATTTTAAGTATTGCTAAGTGTTACAGACGCCTATAGCTACTTTTTAATGTTTGAAAAAACATGTCTTACTGACATGGATAACATTATCTGCCGCAGAAACACAATAATTTTCCGGTTACAGTGGCAAAGAAAGCTTCCTGTAGACTCGCCATTGTCCGTGCCCGAAACCCGAAGTTATAGAAAATACGGAGATTTTCCGTATTATCTACTTACGCACCTAACTCCATTTTTCGTCATTACGGATTGCGTTTCCGTATATTTACTGTGCATTTTTGCAAAAATTTCCGTAAACGTACGGAAAATTTTAGCAGTGTTCATATACAGTTGCTTACATTTAAGTATTTATTTAAATATACACTTCCACAGTCATTATAGAAGCTTGTGAGTAATAACATTGTAGGTTCAACACTATGACCGTATTAACATACTTTATGCACCTTATTTCACTATTAGCTTAGGGACTCGTAGACAAGCATTGCATACGTAGATCGTCACCCAATTCATAATGTGACGTACATCATACATCATATTTTGCTACTTTATACGATAGTAATTTAAACTTATTCATACACGGACAATACTGTAACATTGAAAATATGTATAAATTAACAAAAAAAAAACTTTGTATACATCTCTTTAATGTTTATATCTTACTACCGTTTACGAGAAATGTTTGTTGCTTGTATTATAGCTTGTTTTCATTCTTTCACTAGTCACTTATTAAAAATATGTACTTACTAAAGCTGGGAAATTCATCTCAACAAGGCCATGTAAATAATTGAATACAATTTAATATAGGCCGTTCACGGTAAAGTGAGCACTTTTCAAGGACCTTCCAACAGGCATTAATAACTAATAAGTGTGTTTTATTGCAGACTTGAACGTTAACGTTTGAGACTGGCGAAACTTATACACTGTGTTTATTGCTCGCATCATAATGTTCGTGTTAAAAAGTGGCGGAAAGATAAAAATCGGCTGAAAGGAAAAATTTAGCAGGGCCTTAAAAAGTGCTCACTTTACCGTCAGTGGTCCATAACTAACTACGAATTAAGTTTGCCTTACGTGTGAGGATGTAGGTAGTTAGTACATAGCACGAAGACCACTTGTAGCATAGAAGTAAAGAACTTAAGTGTGTGATGGAAGAACACTCACAAATAACACAACAAAAAAAAAATTCAAATACAGAACAACCAAAATTATTGCTAAGAAAATATCTCCTGTTACTAAAAATTATTACTCAACAGAGACGTGGCAAGAAAAATGTGAAATTTAATTAGTTTCATTTCAATCAGATGAAACGTGACAAGAATAAAGTAATCAATTTGCAGACTAGATTTTGTGCGTGGCTTCAACAACACTAAGACTCTCTCGTGAATGATGTGTTCCATTTTTTTTTTTAGAATTTGCATTGAAAAAAAATTCTAACTTCCAGGAAAATAAATTAATTGTTTTACTTCTTAGTTACAAACTCATTCCGTGTTCTAAGAGTGATATTCTGGGTTACAAACTCATTCAGTGTTCTAAGAGTGATATTCTGGGTTACAAACTCATTCAGTGTTCTAAGAGTGATATTCTGGGTTACAAACTCATTCAGTGTTCTAAGAGTGATATTCTGGGTTACAAACTCATTCAGTGTTCTAAGAGTGATATTCTGGGTTACAAACTCACTCCGTGTTCTAAGAGTGATATTCTGGGTTACAAACTCATTCAGTGTTCTAAGAGTGATATTCTGGGTTACAAACTCATTCAGTGTTCTAAGAGTGATATTCTGGTTTACAAGCTCATTCAGTGTTCTAAGAGTGATATTCTGGGTTACAAACTCATTCAGTGTTCTAAGAGTGATATTCTGCGTTACAAGGTATACGCGGTTAAATTATTTCTGAGTCGGTTGAAAAAAAAAAAAAAAATTCTTCTCTGCTTCTTAATAAAATAGTTCTCAAACCTAGCTGAATATAATTTTAGAAACGGAGAATTCTGGAAGTTCTAGAGGCGTTCCTGTTGATCTCATTTTCGGCACTCGCATCCCCTTGGATGCGGCAGGATCTCTCATCGCGGGCTTCCTTATCCAGGCTCTCGGGCCTGTAGCGCCATTACAGCGCCAGCACACACGCGGTAGTTCGAACTGAATACCCTGAAAATCTACGCGGGCGGCGACCGAAACAGGCCTACTTATTCCTCAAGGGCACGATCCTTCATTTCTACAGCTTTTGCGAGAATTAATAATTTTTTGTGCCCAAACGGGAGCCGATATCGTAAAATCCTCTCACAATTTTGTTACAAATTGTTTTTATTATGTAGTCTAATTTTTTTCCACACAAAAACTTGTATAATTTGAATTGACTATTAAACAGACAAAATTTTCGTTAATTAATTAATCCTATAAAAGTATACACATTTTTGCTTTGAAAAAATTAGACTACATAATAAAAACAGTTTTTAACAAAATTATGAGAGGGTTATACAATATCGGCTCCCGTTTGGGTACCAAAAAAAAATAATTCTCACAAAAGCTGTAGAAATGGAGGATCGTGCAATGAATTTGCGTCGCGTCTTCGCCTCCTTTGAGACGGCCTGTTTCTAGGTTCGAACTCGGGTCCTGGTAATATAATTTTAAAAACCCTGCGTCTCAAACCCACGCAGGCTAGCGTCCTGCCTTCGATCACCAAGATGGCTAAGAGTTTCTTTCAAACACTTAGTTAAATAACGACGTATACAACTGACCAATTACGAGAGAACTAGAGGCAGAATACACTCAACACGTCACTCAGTTACCACGGCATCGGATCAATAACTGCTGTGGTATTAAGACCTTCAAAACACATTACAAAAATGACAAGACTGGAAAGACACACAACCGTGTTTACGATAGAAATAAAAATCAATCTTTAATTGAGCAGTGACATTACATACCAATTAACATAATTAATGTGCAAATGGAAAATAATACCTGTGAAAAAATCATGCTATGTCTCGCAAATACATAAATAAGTAAATATAAATAATTAAAATTTCCATATGGCCCAATTTTACGTTACAACATTTTCACTCAAAAACAGAATCACTTAGGTAAAAGTAGTTTATTATAAATAATAAATATATTATGAAATGGAGTACTCACTTACATATTGAAAAATAAGGAATAATATCGTGTTTATTTAATTCACACTTTACTAAAGAAATAATTTTTTTTTACGGTGTTGTGGTGCGTGTTTTGTAATAAGTTCTTCCTGTCGGAATCTTACTACATCATTCCATCATAGTTAACATAGTCCACTTCATCACAGGTTTTACGATGGAATGCGAATATCTTACGAAAACACTCAACCTTCCCTAGAGTCTAAATACTTGAGATGAACAACGCACAGTAGATTCCGTTTGGCCAATCAAAACATTGGCATGAGCTGTGAGATAATGAAAATATTACCTTATTTAATACATTTTAGCGTACTTTCGTACGGAAACAAAGGTTTGTGATATAACTTTCCTGCCTGTGTGTCTATTTGTGCGTATGTGTGTGTTGGTGTGTTTGTGCGCGCGTTGGTGTGTGTATACATCCTCTTCAATTTTTGAACGCCTTAACAGAATTTCACCAAACTTGGTACACAGATAGTATTAAGTATGGACACATGACATATTTTTTTCGACCACACTGGGCAGTTATTTTCAAAATGGCGGCGATTTTTAAATACAGGACGCTATGTCATATCTCGGAATCCATTCCCCAAGTGTGACGTATTTGGCTGTTTCCATAGTATGCCAGGTATCAGAAATATTTTATACTTCCGTTATAATAAAATAATGTTATTTTTCGTTAAATTGAAAATTCTACTTATACTTTATCCGAGAATTTATTTAATTTTTAATTGATAAAAAAAAACCGCGAGATAACAGGTGCGTTGTTAATACCTAGTATAATCCATTCGCGGTCACTTCACATTTTTCTGAAGCCCTGCTAAAGTTCTACTTCCATGATATTCCTCCGCCTCATACAAACTAAGCTTAACCAAGTCTAGAAAATTTCACCAAAGAGACAACGCACCGCATTCTTGCACACTCAATTGTAATAATATTTTGCCTGGGAACTATTTATTTCTAGGCGCTACCAACGCAGATTTGTTCTTATTGTTTTTATTCATGTTTATTATAAATAAAATATTATAATTTATAAACATAATACAGGTAAAACTTCCAATCTAACGACACATAAGATGTTTATATGTTAAAAGAGGTATTGAACGCTTGTGATTCATGGCATATTTAGGAAATAACTAAATACGTCATACATGGTGTGATTTTTCAAACGTTTGATTCAAACGGAGTGAAGAAACAGCGAATAGACTATAGAAAATAGTTGTGATGCAAAATTTTAAACTGAGTGGACATTATTGAGGTGCGATGTACATTGGTGTCATATTCTTGACTTCGTTAACCTTTATTCGCATGGGGCGGAAGAGCGGCCCGAAGGTACGCTGTAAAAATAATGGGGAAAATACCTGACAAGTGTAAGGTAATATTCGCAAACTTGTGGAGCAAACATAGTTTTCCTTAAAGGTAAGGTAAAATTACCGCACTCTGGAGTAAAATTCACGTACATGGTAGTGGAAAAACCCATACATGGATCGGAAAATTACCTTACGACGGGTGCATGTCTTCAGAATTCTCAACAGCTAAGTGGAGGAAGGGGCAGATGAAACAATTATCAAATACACTAATATTCACTGATACTGTTCTGTTGTCATCGTGGTGTAATGGATAGCGCACCAGCCTACCATGATAGAGGACCTTAGTTTGCACCCACTCGCCAGCAAGAACCGAGCATTTTAGTGTTGAGGTTTTGGTTATTGTTCGTCAGCAGATATAAGTAATAAAAAATTAAAAGTTGTTTACACTCCGAGACATTATTTAATATAATTTTATTATACAATATAGTTAATTTTCCCTTACTTGTATGGGATTCTGTCAGGTACTTTTCCCGTATGATTAGGAAATAGTACATTATTTGTAAATTTACTCTAAATTTAAGAGGTAATTTTACCTTACATGTAGAGGTAATTAGCTTCCCTTACATGTAAGAGAATATCGCCTCAATTTTTTTTTTACAGTGTAGCACTTTGAAAGTGTTTCATTAACGTAGTAAGTAGCCCATGCCACTGGGGAATATTTCGCAGCAGGCTGTAGCCAATCAGACACTGACGCCCGTCCACAGAGCTTCGCGCTGCCAACCAGGGGTGTGACAGTAGATAGTGCTTATAATCGCGTTATTTGAAGTAAGCGACTGTGGAAATACCAACATAGGCATTTTACCACTAGAGTTAATTGTTTTATGGAACAGATCGGTATTGAGTCTAAACAATGAGTGTTTTGTATCTCAGACATACTGATTTAACCTACATATATTTTAGGTGCTGATTTAATAACTTACTAAAACGATTAGAAATATTTAATCCGCGTTTTTCACTGCTTGTGCAAGACTTATTATATTCTGTTGGTCACATTGGGAGGTGACGTAAATATTTAAAAGACAGAAATAACACAAACATCGCAGGTAAATTTAATTATGGCCGAAAACGGTATTCGGCAAATAAATTGTGTTAGTCAAGGAAGTTCTGTGGAGGAAATTTTAAAACTTTGTTCTAGAACCCCTTAAGAATAATGCAAGCCGTAAACAGGCTGTAAATGCTACCCGGTCATTGCCGAAAAAGAAAACTTTTTTTAAATAAGATATTCTACTAAACATTGAACACAACGTGACTATTGACTTCTTGAATGAAGCGTATTTATATATAATAATCATTAAAAACTATTATTTTTCTTTTGCTATACTAAGTGATTATTTTTCGAAACGCGTGACTGCTGTCGGTATTAATCCAGACACCTACCACCCACCCACCACCCCTGAAAAATACTTTAAAATTAGATGATCTTTACGACATGGAAGTGTTAACTCTTGTTTCCTTGCCCCGTGAGTACACCCACATTAAAGAAATCGCCGTGCAATTTGTCTTCCGTGTACCCTTCTACTGTGTCATGTCGCGTGCGCATTGCACTTTTTGGCGGCTTCAACTCAACTCCATTTGTTGTCCTAGCGCGGAGAAATCGCTACATGTTGTTGCGAAGTCATCAGACCTTAGCTGAACGGCCTGCCTGATCGCACCTTCAAGCATTGAACGTGCGTGACTGCAGAATGCCTTGCGAAAGGCAGTTGCAGAAGCCCCCCCCCCCTCCCTCCATCGGGCAGTAAACGGGGCCGAAAATATTCAACTACGCGCCTGATGTAGGGCAACGTAACAGTGCACTGGAAAAATTAATGGGAAAATTACTTGAAATGTGTAAGGCAATATTCGCAAACTTGTGGGGGAAGCATCGTTTTCGTTACGGGTAAGGTAAAATTACTGCACCCTGGACATGGCAGTAGAAAATCCCACTAATGGATGAGAAAATTACCTTACAACGCGTGCACCTCTTCAGCATTGTCTCAACGGGTAAGTGGAGGGACGGGCGGAAGAAACAATCCTTAACACGCTAATATTCGCCGACAGCCGTCGCGCTGTCCTCGTGGTGTAATGTATAGCGCATCGGCCTTTCGTGACTGTAGACCATAGCTCGCGCCCACCAACCAGCAAGTGTTGATGATTTCAGTGTTGATGCTTCATTATTATACGTCAGAGAATGTAGGCGATAAAGAAATTAACAGTGCTAATACTATGGGATATTTTTTAATATAATTTGATTATACAATATAGTTAATTTTCCCTTACATTTATGGGATTTTTTCCCCCACTTTGACAGATTCATTTTCCGTAAGATTAAGGAATAGTTCTTTACTTCTAATGTAAATTTACTCTACCTTTAAGAGGTAATTTTACCTTACATGTAGAGGTAATTAACTTCCTGTACATGTAAGGGAATTTTATATCAATTTTTGTTTACAGTGCGGGAACGGCGTCTTTTGCGATCGGGTCAGCGGGCGAAGAAGACACGGAGATGGGTCTGTCCAGCCGTCGTCAGCCGCCTTCTAGAATCAGCCTGCGGCATCATGAACAAGGTGGGTACTTTCCAATTATATTTTAATAGTTGTGACGTGCGGTAATAACATTTTTATTAATTAATTAGCACCTTTGGTATTCCACTTAATCTCCCCCGATCAATAGTCACGTAAATATATATTATATAATCCTTACGTTCAATAAACCCCAATTTATACTGTTTTGCTCTATCTAATCATTAATAATTATTTAGCTACGCCCATAGTCCCTTTGAGGTATAAATTGACTGAAAAGGTAATACGTAACACTGTTGTCCTGGCATATGAGCTCCGACCTAGAGATTCTGCAGTCTGGTGAGATACTGTATATTGCTGGGAAAATTAGAATGGAACGCAAATACTTGTTGAAAGTAAAATGGAAATTCGCAAGAAGTTACCCAGCTTCCGGCAGGGTCTTCATGTTTGAGATAGCAATTGGGCAAGGGTAGAATGAAATCGGAGGAAGAAACGGGCGCACTCTTAGAAAAGTCCTTCACCGCGGCATTATCCACAGCATCTCTGCGCGTAAGATCCCCCGGCTGCAAATTGAATTGGGCAAAGCATATGTTTTAAAAGAATTTGTCACTCCAGTGTGACTAGTTGCGTCGGCCTAAGAACGGACTTCGTTTTTGCCTACAATAGAGATAGAGACAGAACACTCGAAGCAGCAACCCCGCTCTATAGTCTATCCGCGATTTCTTCACACTTTTTGAATCAAACATTTGAAAAATCAACCCAAGCAATACAAAATTGGTTGTTTCTTAAATATGTCGTGCCACAAGCCTTCTATACACGTGTAAATACAAAAGTACTTCATTTTTGGATAAATTGAACTTTTACTTACTTTTATCTATAAATTATTTTATTTAAAATTAATATGAATAAAAACAGGGCGGAAATAAGTGTGTTGGAAATACCTAGTAAGAACTAGTTTTTGTGCCAAATATTACTACAGTTAAGGCGCACGTATGCGGGGTGTAATTTTCTAGACTCAGTTAAGGTTTGTTTGCCTGAGGCGGAGGGATATCCTTGAAGCAGAACTTTAGCAGGGCTTCAGAAAAGATGGAAGTACACGTGAATGGACTACACATGGTTAGCTGGCAGGGAGGCAGATGGGTCAAATAAGAAGTACAAAGACATGGATTGGAGTGTGGCTGGTACCCCCCCCCCCCACCCATTTTACCATCGTACAGGGATTTGGTCACGTAACACCTCGGTGGTCGAAGGAGCGATGGCTTGGTTGCAGTGATGAAACTATGGAGAATATATGACTATGTATGATATAAACTCTCCATTTCAGAGCAAGGGCTGCTATCCCCGGTGAACCGCGACACCGGGGAGGTGTCTCGACTGCTCTCTTGTACCCGGCCGCCGGGGTGGTGGCCTCTCTGGGTCATAGTAATCCCCCGCCAATAAGGATGTGGCTCCCAGGGAGTGGAGTGTGACCGGCTCTTCATTGGGCGTAAGGCTATGCCCGGGTCTTCTCAACCACCTTGTGTGGAAGGGAATTCCTCTTGCCACTCCATTCGGGGGATAATGTCGGCCATGAATAACCCACGAGAGCCATGGAAAGTGAGTGGCAGCACGGGACGATCGGTTGGCCCCACAATGAGGTTCTCTCCGTATGCTGGAGGAGGTCTGGAGAGATTCCCACTCTCTTTGACAGGCCGGACGGTGAGCGGCAACCTGCTCCGGTTGTGCCCTGGAGAGGCACTTGGGGTATGGACAGACCAGGGCGTGAGGACGAGGGTCTCAGAACCTCTTTGGTAGAGGGGGCGGGGATGTGCGGACGTGCCAGGTTTGGGCTTTTGACCTGGCCAATGGTCGCATTAATCTTGGCCTCCTTGTGGTGAGAGGACGTGATTCCTCTTCCCCGCCTATTGGGAGGCCGAAGCGCGGTAAGGCCGTAAGACTAAGAGCGCTGCGTTAAAATACAAAATACAAGACCGAGAGGTCCACTGTAACTGTATGCACGTTGTGTGTTTTTGCGCCTTATGAAAAATTGTCATTACGACGGGCCTAATCACTTTCTTCATGCGTCGGTCAAGTGAAACTGTAAAATTATTGGAAAAATAAATAGGGTCTATTTTTTTAATATCTGCTAATTTTACACTTCGACACATTAACAAAACAAAAAGCGATAGAAATAATTTAAGTTATCACAAATGGTTACCTAACTCTTTTTATTCGACGTTAAGTTACGGAAATACTTTTTCCTCCATCGTTACCAACTTTGCTGGGCGCATGTCACTCAGTGCACACGTTAAAATATGCAGGTAGGAGCAGTGATTTTTTCTAGAGTTGATTTCAAAAGTGCTCACTTTATCGTGAACCGCCTTTACCACGTACAGTAGAAGCGTTTCAATCGGTAACTTGTCCGGAGAGCTTTCTGAGATAATACGCTCTGGTGAATGGCGTTAGTGGCGGCGTGTGAAATGTTTTGCGGTCATAAATCAGAGTCTGGGCAACACGAGTGTGCAACTATTTCTAATGTATTAAGAAATCCATCTTTGACTGTAATTACTCTTCCTCGTCCATACCACATTTCTTGTTACAGCCGGGGGGCCTATGAGCACTGTCGATGATTTAGCTAGATTGTTAAAACGAAACTTCCAATACTCTCATTTCAATGTCAGGTATTGCGGTCTCCCGTGTTTATTTGCTATCCCAGAGATCCTTTCGGTGCAGACGAGCGTGAATTCTTACTGCATTCATGCAATCCTGTATTCGTGTATTCTTCTCTGGTATGTTACAAAACAATGCGTGATTTGTTTGATACTGCTTGTATATACGTGTATAATAAGAAACCGCAAATGATTCAGCAGACGTGAGTTTGAAGCTGCTAATTGACACTATCTACAGTAGAGTTGAGGTCAAGGTGAGCGTAAGGAATGATGGCCCAATCGCGAGTAAAGTAAAAAGGGGTAGATTTGGGCACTCTCACTCAGGCACTCTCTGGCTCACTTTAGCGTATTGAGATTTGTGCTCTCTGTTAGCCTTCCGCATTATTTCTGGCATATAAGGTAACAAATAAATAAAAATAAAATATTGCTGGCATTTCACTTTCCTCGAATAAATGTACAGTATTTTGTGAAATAGTCACTTATTTTAATGTGTTACATTTTTGCATGATTAAAAACATAATAGTTATTTGTTAATCACAGTATTTAATCATATGTACACAATTAACCTGAATAAAACGTAGATATAATAACATCATAATTTGTTATGTTCCATATCAAACGGAATATTGTTATTACATATTTCAAAATCACAATGATTAAGTTGATAAAATATTTTTTAACACTGCTTTAGAAACAACAAAATATGTCTGGATATTTGAAGTTGGACTTGAAAACAACATGGCCGCCAGAAAAGGTGCGAGAGTGAGCACCGAATGTACAATTGTCGTTCACTCTCCTTCTCGCGCTCTCTCCTCGGAGTTGGGACAGCAGAGAGGACTCTCCAGGGATGTTAGATCATCATTCCTCTATCATGGTACGGCGCATTAAAAGTAGTGGTTCACTGGCACTACATTATGGTACATTTCTAACAAATACGTGAAATCACAATTTATTTTATTTGATTCATTACACAACAGTTGTTTGAATGTTACATTAATAAAATAAAACATAGAAATAAAATATTTGAATTAAAAAATACAACTAAAATATACGGGCTTTGTAAATCACAAAATAATCATTTCACTTTTACAAAATATGGCAATCCCTGCCTGCACAGCAATGAAATGTGTCTGTTAGCTAAAATAGGCCCAATTACCCGCACATAATACATAACACAACCCGACTGACAACAATAAACCACAGACTCACACACTAAAAGCGAACAATGGAATATCGTCAAAAAAACCCAAAGAATAGTGATACTGTTCGATCTCAATATCTTGTTCTTGAAGCCTCCAAAAAATCAGCCTTAATTCGCAAGCAAGAAACTGATTACCTTTCATTATACTTTTGGGTCATTAACTGCATGTTGTTATTGTAGTTAGATTACAGTACATTTTGCGTGCCAAGACGACCTCGTCGTGGTACATGCTACATATGGTACAATAATGGTACAAGTACCATGAAAATGGTACGTCTAACATCACTAGGACTCTCTGTGACGTCAAGAATGAGCGAGAGAGTACTCTCTCGGCGAATTGGGACACGGCCTAAGTTTGTTGTCTGCGTGTCCCATTATATGCGATAATACCGCACGTGTGTCGATGAGCTGTAGAAACTTCCGCCCACTCCTCTACCACGCCTCCTTAGCACGTTCACGGTAAAGTGAGCACTTTTTAAGGCCCTCCCAGCAGCCATTAATCACTAATAAATGTATTTTATTGCGGCCTCGCACATTATCTTTTGAGTGTGATGAAACGTATACGCTGTGTTTATTATTCACATAGCAATGTTCATATTAAAAAGCGGCGGAAAGATAGAAGTTGGTTGAAAAGAAAATTTTAGCAGGGCCTTAAAAAGTGCTCACTTTACCATGAACAGCCTATATCGGGAAGTTGACTGTAATACCGATACCACATATATGCCAGCGTCATGTTGCTTATTTTAGGGTCTGCTAAATTTTTTTTTGCTACTGCTAAAATGTGCAAATATTTTGTTTGCTATTTAACACCAACACGATCAGTTTCACAACTCGCACATATTTTCTTTTATTTGTGTCGGGGTTGTTTTTGGCGCGCGAGTGAACCAACACCGGACTAATTGCGCAGACCACTTAAAATTCAAAACCACGGTTAATTTGCCACTTCCCACCGTAATATATGATAATGTCCGCACGCACGATATACATGTCGTTTTGTAAAATATTTTTTTTAGTAAACGTGGGCACATAATGCGTCATAATGCTGGAAGAGTTAGCGTGTTAAATAATTATAATATTACCAACAATGGCCATGATAAAAACCAAAAACCTCCCGAAATACGAGTCAGCTACGCTGTCACGCGGCAGCCAGTGATGAATCACTTCTGATGGAAGTTGTATTCAAAACGAACACTAGCAGTGTTAAGCTGAAACCTTGTTTGCCGCACTGAACATAAATAGCAATACAGAAATACTGAAGCTGTTACAGAATTTACACGCCTTTTATTGATGTAACTTCTTTGCACGACACACCACTCTTAAGAAATTATTCGGAAATTTACCATATAGGCTGTTCACGGTAAAGTGATCACTTTCGAGGCCCTAGTTGCTTTTTTTCTTTCAGCTATTTTTTCAACCTTTAACCACTTTTTTAAAAATAAATACTGCCCTTGAGGTAATAAACGCATAGTGTATATTCTACTACACTCGGAATTTAACGTCCAAGGGTAAAATAAAATATATTTATAGACTATTATTCCAAGTGAGAGGGCTTTCATAATTGCTCACTTTACCGTGAACAGCTTGTACCAGTGTATACGCTTAGTGAGAAAGCAGGAATGGTAATGTTTTCCCTATGCATTCATCGCAGCGCTCCTACATTTGCTCAGGAAACAGTCAAATGCGTAGGGAAGTTCCCAACTTTGTATAGTAACGATGCTTAACATTCCTGCATCTGCAGCTAGGTGTGTGGTATTATTTCCATACAGTGTATAGGTTAAAATCTTCCATTACAATTTAGGATGCTTACCAGAAGATTTTTTTACTGTGATGTCTGCAATCTGTCAATTTTCTCATGCCACAATTGCATTCTGGCTGGCCAATTAACTTCTCGGATCATCGTTACTACATCAAGGCATAAGGAAAGGAGCTTTCAAACCAGCATTACATCCGACTTACAACATCCAGAACTCATAAAAATGGAATATACACACTACTGCTAAAAAAAAAAAAAATATATATATATATATATATATATATATCTTGAGTATGAATGATGAACGTGTATGTTTCGTGGCACTAAACTATTTTTATAGAAAATACTATTAACTAAATTTGACAAAAAAAAATAGCAAGAGTCAATTTTCGATTAAAATTTAAGCGTATTTCAACTTTGGGTGCTTTATAAGGCGTTTTTTAAACCCCCTCCCTTTACCTCTTTCGTCAATACCATCTTAATAATTAGTGGCGTTGAAACTGATGTATCTTACTGATTCTGTGTACGAAAGTTTTCCAGTAATTTCATTTATGCACATTCATTCACGGGGACTTCACAATTGTCTGAAACCCTGCTAAAATTCTACTTACAAGATATTCTTCAGCCGCGTGCAAACAAAACTTAACCGAGTCTATAAATTTACAGTTAAGATATAACACGCCGCATTCGTGCGCACTCACTGTCATAATATTTTACAAAATAACTAATTCCTACAAAGTATTACCAACACAACGGTTTCCTTAATGTTTCATTCATATTAATTTTAAGTTAAATATTATAAGTTATAGACAAGGTACATCTTCTCGTAGCGCAATTTCGCAGCGAGCCTAATAGATATATAACATCTTCTGTTTCTACAAAAAGAGTTCAAACTTTCGCACAGAGTAGTTCAGTAGACAGAAGTGGAACGGTGTTAGATTCCTTTAACGTGGGCTTACCCGTTCGCTGACCGGGCACGCGAGGTTCTCGAAACGTGGGAGCTAATCGGACATAAAGACCGCTGTTATCAAAAGGAACCTCCTGATTTTATCCTTCCGCTCATATAAACTGTGCAAGAAAGACTTAATGATGATATTTTTAAACCAATTCAGCCTTATGTATTATTATATTCTGTTGTAATATTTAAATAACACAATCATTAGAGACCTGCAAAATTCGCGCTATTATTTGGGGACACGTTAAAACTTCAAACACGCGTACTTTTGCAAAACGTTTGTCATTGGACTATACTGCATTTCACACGCCCTGGGTAACTCTGCACCAGTAAATGAACGCTTCACAATTGTGTAAACCAATCACGTGCAGTCCAGTAAAAAAAAAAAAAAAAAAAAGAGTGACTTAACATCTAGGCAGTAACCAATTGGGGCCCAACGCCTGTCCGAGTATATACGTCACAGTGAAATTTAGCCCGAAGACAAATAATAACGCGAATGTTGCAGGTACCTAATAATCATGTATGCCTACGTATTACTAAATACAATTTAAGGCAGGATTTTTAACAATATGTAGATATAGTTCGATATATATTTTCCCTACTGCGAATAAAATACATTATTCTTTACGTAGGGTATAACACAATACAACTTGGAACATTTTTCACAACTATATATTTTTTTTTATTTATATTTCAATTATCCCATACACTTGCGTACAAAACGGGAAAAAAATCCTGTACAAATAATGCATTGAGATTACCAACCTGGGCAGAACAAATCTTACCCATACCTCGGTAATGGTGGCTCCTAATTGGTCGGCGGCCTCATAACACTTGACCACTGCCTTTGTACTGTAGCCAGCCCACTCCTGCATATACAGCTATGCAAAGAAAGGGCAAATACTGCAGAAACTCCTGGGTATAGTAGGTCCTGAACCATTTCGAAAATTGGCTTGTGACTAAAAATTTGGAAATCGGGAAGGAGTTAGGTCGAACCGTTGTCAGCTTGTTCCTCACAATTAGTGCCATGTTCAAGGTCGCTAATAACAAAAAAAAAATTCAATATTTAATTTTTAACCAGAATAAAGATATCGTCAATTCGTGGTTCCTTCACACGTTTTGAATCAAACTTTTGAAAAATCTCCCCGTATATGCTGTGTTTAGTTATTTCCTAATGTGCTATGAATCACAAGCGTTTTTACATCTATTAGTTTAAAATTGTTTCATTTTTCGTTAAACTGAAGTATTACCTATATTTTATTCATAATTTAGAATACATAATTTATACTAAATACGAATAACAACAGTAACACAACATGTGTGTTGATAGCGCCTATAGGCTGTTCACGGTAAAGTGAGCACTTTTAAAGGCCCTCCTAAATTTTTCCTTTCAACTAATTTCTGCCTTTACACCACTTTATAATGTAAACATTCCAATATGACTAATAAACAAAGTGTATAAATTTCATCAGTCTCAAAATTTAACGTTTGAGACTGCAATAAAATACATTTATTACGGGATAATGCCTTTCGGAAGGGCCTTAAAAAGTGCTCACTTTACCGTGAACAGCCTATAGTAAGATATATTTCTCATGCAAAATATAATTACAACTGAGAGAGCACGAATTCGGTGCGTTGTCCTTTGGTGTAATGTTCCAGACTTAGTTAAGCTTTGTTTGCACGAGGCGGAGGAATATCCTGGAAGTAGAACTTCAGCAGAGCTTCAGAAAAGTGTAAAGTAATAGATTCCAGTAGATATTGCTTACAAGTACTATTTCCTAGCACAAAAGATTACAACGCATATTTTTGCATAACAGCCTGTCAAAATCACAATTTTATGTTTTTGGGCCGTACAAATAATGAAAAAGTAACTCTCTTGACCGAAATTAGATATTTTATATTGCAGTGAGATACCATGCGCCACTTCTAGAATTCCTTGAAACGCCGAGCTACGAAATGATTTCACAACTTCTATAAATTGCTCAAAATAAACGCGATTATTGCACAAAGTTATTTGTAGCAGTCTACTTTGTGAAATAACTTATTTTAACCGTACGTTGAAATGAAGTAAGGACTGATATTCCAGCCGCACTTGTCAAGCTTTCTGTAAATGTACAAGTAAATCTTATTTGTACTTCCAAAAAAAAAAAAAAAAAAAAAAAAAAAAAGTGCTTTTGACATGTCATGATGCAAATGCTATGCTCTCTAGATTTTTATTATACAGTGAGAAAGTAGCATACTACAAGTAATGTTTAGAAATTGGATGGGTATTTTGTACAAATATAAAATAAAGAGACTTGTGACCCTTGAAGAGCGCGATTAATGAGGGAAATTTCTAAGTTCCTTAAATTTATGAAAGCTCTCCCACCGATTTCGTTAATTAGTTTGTTAGCGATTTACAACTCACGACACCAGACAATGCAAATTTCGTAACCCACACACGTGGCTAAAAGCGCAGACTATTTATTATTTTATTTTCTTATTTTCACATACTGTCCGGTGTTTAAAGCATCCGCACTGAAAAATTCAACGCACGCGCTGCACAGAACAAATCCCCCATCACATGAATGATAAATTATGACTGGCAACTTATATCCCATAAACTGATATGGAATGAGTATATGCTTCTCTCTTCCCCACCCCCTCTCCCTTTTCCGTCCCTTTCGCCATCGAACCCCTGATGGAATGCAGGCAGCAGGAAGGGTTCAATTTTACATCCTGCTTATCTGATTCCATCCCCTTTTCCAAAGCGTTGGACGAAGTTGGTTTTTCCTGTGTGGGCTCCGCTTGGATGTGGTGGTGGGGGGGCTGGAGTTTATTTTCCGTCTCTTCTCAGATTGGAAGTATCGAGCGGCGATGGAGGCTGGTGGTCCATGGGAGTGATAGGAAGGGTGCTGTTGGAAAGAACTGGGTTGATAGGGGAGGGTGTGGAGCGCGGGTTGATGTTGAGGGGGGGGGTGGAAAGTCTCTGATACGCGCAATCAGAGCATGACGAGTCAGAGGGACTCACTTCGAAACAATGGCTTGGGCTTCAAAGAGAAGGGTGGCGCCCGCGGAAGTCAAACAAAGGAGGGGTGAGGTAGAACGTGGGAAGGGGGTCGAATTCGCCGGCGCAAACGACGCATCGAAGAGAAAGAGGCATTAATGCCAATTTTACGCCCCCTCCCCCCTTCTCCATCAACCACGTCGTCCTCTTTTTTTTTTTTTTTTACGAACACTCTTAACTTGACGCCGCGTTGAAAGAGGAGCGTATGGCGATAAAAAAAAAAAAAAAGGTAATGCGTTAAAACTGCGGCATTCTGGGTGATTCCAGGATGTGATCCAGAGTCGAAAACTCGCCATTTCCCCTGCAATCCCTTTGGGTAACAAGATACAAAAACATTTTTAAAATAACTATCGGAATAATTAAAGCAGTAGTCCTACAGGTTAACATTTTTAACAATGTATTTTAATTATTATAACAATTATTTTAACATTAGTATATGTGCTTCTGACTTACGAAATAAACGTGATGTGCTCTGTATATTTCTATGCGCATTTGAGACTCATACCTAGAGACCTGCGAAATCGTGTTACTATTTGGGCACACGTTACACTTCAAACACATGTTCTTCTGCAATAAGTTTCTCATTTGACAATACTTAATTTGACACGGCCTGTGTAACTCTGCGCCAATAAACGAACACTTCACAATTGTGTAGTCCAATCAGAAAGGGCGTGACATCACATCTACGCAGCAGCCAGTTGAGAAACAATGCCGTCTCGAGTATATACAGTAAGTTTAGCCTGATGCCAATAAAGAACGCGAATTTCGCAGGTCTCTACTCACACCTTAATAAAAATGGTGGATATGTTAGTAGGGACGGCCTTTATTTGTCACGAAGAAAAATTCCTGCCAAGCGGTATTTCAAAACGCTTTATTTCTGACATATTTTTGTAGTTGGGTGGATTCAATTGCTGCATGTCTTAAGTGTCTGTCGGAAAATTTCAAGCGTCCTCTACCGCAGTAACATAGTTGTGATTTGCCTAGTCTAGTAGGAACCAAACTGTTATCTAACGAAGGCACTTGTGTAATAATGAAAGGAATACTACAGGTGTGCCCATATGATATTATCGTCTAATGTGTGTTAAACCTCTTCGTGAGAACCGTGCAAAATTTATCTTCCTGCTTTTTAGGGCTTGGGTACAGTCACGTTGACGCTACAGTAATGCGTTACAATAAGTTGTGAATCTGTGAAGAGTGCCTTACAGATGCGGCTACAATCGATGCTAAACGTCAAACGCGTTCAGTTTGGCCAACCTTCAAGTCTTGCTTTTAACGCCAGCCAAACTGAATTCAAGACCTCACAGACAGGCGAATACAAATAGTATAGACGTTCGATAATAGATGGACCCACCATATTCGAACTTTTTTTTTTTTATCCTGTTCTGTTATAGGCAAAGACTTGCAAAGTTCGCGTTGTTATTTGGTGATAGGTTATTTTTCAAATACGTGTACGTTTGCACTATGTTTGTAATTGGACCATAGTGTACTCGTATACTAAAGATAAAGTAGACCGATCTCGCTGGCTGCGCACAACCAATCTCCATGTTCCAACACTGAACTACTTTCCTGCCAACACGTCTAGCGAAAACTGCATGGTTTGGATTTTAGGTTAGGAAAGTGATTTGTAAACAAGTGCTTAGATATGTTTTTATACTTCCTATAACCAATTTATAATAAAAATTCTCTAAATTAAAATTGATGCAAGTATTTTAGTGATGTAAATTGGCTTGACATTTAAAAATCAAGATGCACACAAACACGATTGTTGATCACGTCACTTTGACAGTTGTATATTGTTGGGGTAGGTCAGTGTTGGGTGCGTACGCACAAGACGAATAAGCGGTCTACCTCATCTTCAGTCTATGGTTTTACTTGACACGTCCTGTCTAGCTAACAGCAATGAATAAGTAATTCGTAATGGTGTGCCCGAATCAAGTACAGTTCTGTCAGAAGGAGAATGTATTCACGTCTAGGGAGCAGCTAATAGACAAACGACACAGACTCTGAACACCAACATCGCGCCAAATTATTACTCGAATTTTCCAAGGCTCTAGTTATAGGAAATCAATTAACAAATATGGGGCGGCGATGGTGCCTCCCACCACGGCGATCCGGGCTCGATCCCCGCCGGGTCCACTCCCGGATGCCGCCGCCCGCCAACGGGCTTCCTCGGGGGAATCCCGTTTCCCCCGCCCTTGCATTCCAGCGCCGCTCCATCCTAGGGCCTCACCTCATGTCATGTCCGGAGATGACGGGTACCTACGGGTCCCAGCTGGGAAGCCCATCACTCGCCCTAGGTTCCCTCCCTACTCGAGTTATTTTTTAAATTAACAAATAACGCAAAACATATTTTAAAACGATTTAGCTGAGCTGTAAAGTGTGCGCAATATTTATTTACAAGAGGGTCCTTTTAAAATTACCAATAAAATTATAAATATTGGTCTATATAAACTCACCGTCCTTTTATTTTCATACCTGATATTAACGTTAATTGTAGACACGACAGTTTTCTTATGGTAACGTTTAGAGTTTAACGTTTAGAATCAAGTCGTTTGTATACGAGTCCGAAATGTTAAGAATGCCTTTATTAATAAAATATATGGAGGCCAAATATACACAAACATAGATAATTCTTCAACAGCAGTGATATGTCTGGAACCATGACAGAATAAAAATTTTATATAATGTAGCGAAGTGCGAGTAATCATATTTGGGCGGCTGTTAACATCGCGGACTTGAGAGTCGATGAGGATGAAGCGAGGTGAGTATGGAGTAGCGTCGGAATGAAAGGGCGGGGGAGAAACGGGAGATCCCCGAGAAAATTCACTGACCAGCGACATCGTCCTGGCACGATTCCCACATGCGAAAATCCAGGAGCGACCCCTCCGGGAATCGAACCCGGTTGGTTACGGTGGGAGGCGAGCACACTAGCCACTGCGCCAACCACGACCCCATTTACACAGTGCACAAAGGAGACGGACTGATTTTATTCTTGCGCTTTTAAACCCAAAATAACACCTTCTGTTGCTACAAAGCTAGAGTTAAATATATATATATATTTTTTTTGTGGATATTGCAAAGAACTCGATCTTTCTCCCTCATAGCTGCCCGGAATTGTTCTATTTGGAATCCCGAGAAAATACACAGTTGTTACATGTAGTTTTGGACGCCATGAAGCTGTTGTAGTATCAAGTCTTACCGGGGCCCTCACAACACTGTTTCCTTTCCAATTTGCTGGCTTTTGTTACCTATGTTAAGGTGGTTTTACCTGTAGGATTTTCACGGTTGATTGAGCACTTCTGAAATAAACCTCTGAATTATGCCACTGCCGATAACTGCGTACTTTCAGCGGGCATGCTCCCAGTAAATTTTGTAACGATGGAATTTTGGGAATCCGAAATGATGTAACACTTGGATTAGGTTAGGTTAGGCTAGGTTAACTTAGTTTAAGTTAGGTTAGGTCATTTTGTTAAGGTAACCTTCAACAGTGTAGGTGGGCTTAGGTCACTTCAATCACCATTAAACATTTGACAATATATACTAATCAAATGAATGCCAAACGCGATTGTTTTGAATAATGGAGGAAAAGTAGCTCCATGTGCAAATGTTGAATTTATGATATCAGTAAACATTCGTGGATACTCAAATTATTTAGTTTTTTTTCTGATAATATTTATTCACGTAAGTGTAAGAATTGACGTTTTATAATAATTTTACAGTTATATTTTATCAACGCAAGAATATAGTAATTATGTCCATGGCAATTTGAACTTTACATATGGCGGAAGAATACATAATATGCGTACAAGTAGACCTTAAGTAAGGCTTTCAAAAATATTCAGTTTACCAAGAACAGCGTATACAAAACTTCTGAAAGTCAACGCCAGCATTTAATCGCACGAGTCTATGAAATGTTTAATTACAGACTCGGGGTCGAGGCCGGATTCGGCACATCATGGCCGATGAAGGATATGGAGAGATTCTAGTTATCCACGGCAGTGAAACGACAGGCTTCAACGAATCTGACTGACATGTGCCAAGAGGGCTGACTGTCTGCGAAATTGGAATCCAGAGTTCGCGGTTTCTCTGACGAAACGAAGTTGCTCTGAGCGCTGACAGCTGAACATGTATATCCCCACAGAAATTATTAACAATTGGCCACAGTGTTCTGTTATAACAAATAATATTTAAATCATATTGTTAATTACCAATACTTGATAAAGTTGACATGATTTCGCTGAAATATTATATTGCGGGAATCAACAGACTAATTAAGAAACTCAAGCGGTGAAAATATTTCCTCTAAAAACATAACATTGACTGCTAAGTGACTTCAAGTGTCAGTTAGTTTACAGGTGAGACGCGAATAGTTAATAATACGTTTAGGAGGTTCGTCAGTAGCTATGGTATTTCGTATATCTCCACTTGCCAAAGGCATCACTGTCGCTTGAGTTCGAATCCAAACTGAGTTTAGTTGAGATTTACGTTAAACTGAAATACCCTCGCCTTTGAAACAGAATTCGGTAAATCAGCGAGCTGAGTTTTAAATTTACTACAACAGTCACAAGATTGCATTTTAATTCTAAGATGCTTGAGTGCGTGAAATTTTGAAATAATGGGCAGGACGTGCCACAACGATATCTGTTTTGCGGAGGTCTTCTGAGGTACGTAGGTTCACCGCTTTCCCCAAGTGATCCTGCAGTGCCAACCAGGTATCATGGGTGCGTCTACGCTGCTGTACTCTGCGGTATGTTTTTTTCTTTTTTTCCAGCGAACCTGCACCCAGAATGACACTTGGGAAGAGTTCCCTCTCTTCCCCTCCGCTTGGGGCCGCGGTGGTGTAGTGTTTAGAGACTACTCGCCTCCCGCCAAGGCGAACCGGGTTCGATTTCCTGCAGGGTCGCCCCCCCCCCCCCTTCCCAGATTTTCACACGAGGGAATCTGGCCGGATGCCGCTAGTCGGCGGGTTTTCTCGGGGATCTCCTGTTTCCTCCGCCATTGCATTCCGGCGCCACTCTATACTCGCCTCACTTCAGCTTCATTTGCTCTCAAGACCTCGATGTTAAGAGCCGCCCAAATCTCTCCATTCCATTCGTGCTCTGCCATGATAAGTTTAAATTATTACGCTGGAAGTATGCGCAAAATTTCCTTATACGGATTTCACACTTAAACCTACCTCTAAATACCAAAGAAACATATTTTGTTAAGCTGCGATTTCGTATTGATTAATATTTTGTAATGTAAGAAATTTTCAAATGTTTTGAAATTTTTTTAAACTCTTATTTTACAACTGAATTGAGGATGCTCGGTCAGTTCAAGTAAAAATCTTTGATTAGGGAGGTATAGTGTAGTGACGTCTTAAGACAGTATATAAATATTTTGCATTTCACGTTGGTTTACGTAGGTATATAATGTTATACTCGTTTTAATCAATGTAAAACCCTACATCACAAAGTTTTGATATGTCCACACCATAGCAGAAAATTTACAACACTTGTGCTTATCCAAGAACTTGTCGATTTGTCTTCTCGTAGTTTCTTTATCATTGAGAATATTCCTCATTTATATACCTATCTTTCGATTTTTCTTGGAGCATGTGTATTCAAAAGCACGATTGTAGTATATATTCGTTAAAAAAAAATTATGTTAGCTCTCGATGTTACAGAAACGCCTGTGTTCAGTCACTTTTTATTTTGTCATTATATAGGCCTATCAAAAATAATGTCCCGCTACTAGTGTTAGTGTAAATTCTATGGATCTATCATGTATCACTAGTCGCTCTCTGAAATATATTCCGAGCATTTTAAAACTTAAACTTGTAGTAATTTTCTTTGTAACTAAATTTTCGTCTCTTATCTTTGCAAAACTAGTGCGTTTACTACTTTATTACAAAACCGCAACACACTAGTTCACAAAGTTTGTAGAATGACCATTTCTAAAAACTAGTTACAAATTACGGGTACCTGGCGAATTAAGCTCGTTTTATATTCACTCGAAGCTATGCTAACTTCGTATATGTTGCAAGTGATGCAGCGTTTATTAAATAAAAATCATAGGAATTCAGAATTTTAGAAAAATTAGATGCCAAATACAAAATAATATTTTAACAATAAGTAATTTTAGTGTAAACGATAGAAACATGAAACTTAAAGAGGTTACGACTGAATACCATTGATAACCACTAAACCATGCGGAATATTGTGGAAAACGAAAATAATTTAGATTAACGAGGCATGTACAATGTTAAATATTTACTGTAAACGATAGAAACATGAAACTTAAAGAGGTTATGACTGAATACCATTGATAACCGCTAAACCATGCGGAATATTGTGGAAAACTTGAAAATAATTTAGATTAACGAGTCATGTACAATGTTAAATATTTACTGTAAACGATAGAAACATGAAACTTAAAGAGGTTATGACTGAATACCATTGATAACCGCTAAACCATGCGGAATATTGTGGAAAACTTGAAAATAATTTAGATTTACGAGGCATGTACAATGTTAAATATTTACTTTATAAATGGTAGAATTTTGTACTTTTCCATCATTGTCGTTTGATATTTTTATTTTACTACAGGAGAAGAGCAATAAAATTGCTAGTTTGACCAGGAGTTACACGATATCTCTATAGCAATATAATTGCGAGTTTGACGAGGAGTTACACGATATCTCTTGAGCAATAAAATTGCGAGTTTGACGAGGAGTTACACGATATCTCTTGAGCAATAAAATCGCTAGTTTGACGAGGAGTTACACGACATCTCTAGAGCAATAAAATTGCTAGTTTGACGAGGAGTTACACGATATCTCTAGAGCAATAAAATTGCTAGTTTGACGAGGAGTTACACGATATCTCTAGAGCAATATAATTGCTAGTTTGACGAGGAGTTACACGATATCTCTATAGCAATATAATTGCTAGTTTGACGAGGAGTTACACGATATCTCTATAGCAATAAAATTGCTAGTTTGACGAGGAGTTACACGATATCTCTAGAGCAATAAAATTGCGAGTTTGACGAGGAGTTACACGATATCTCTTGAGCAATAAAATTGCGAGTTTGACGAGGAGTTACACGATATCTCTATAGCAATATAATTGCTAGTTTGACGAGGAGTTACACGATATCTCTAGAGCAATACTGTTATATGACAAAAATGAATGTTTTTATAAAGCCTTTTAACTGACGGATTTGATAATAACTTGAGACATAAAAATAAAATACCCAACCGTAAGGTACACACTTACTGTCTTCCAGTATTTATCACGTGTCAAGTATTGGTAGCCAGTATTTCAAACGGAAGGATGAATATTTAGACTGTTTTGTTATGTAAAGCCGGCAAGGCGAGGAAGAAAGGAGTCTAAGGCACGCTGAAATTGAAGATATTTGATTTTATTATTGAAGCTTCTTCTTGAAAGTACCTTATTATTTCAGAATAAAATTAAATGTAATGACTCATATTTGGTTAGAAACAGAATGGCTTCGGCCTGACTGTAAAAAAAACGCAGAACTCATCAAAAAGTAGTACCCACTGTTCTCAAATTGTCGGTATAATTAAAATTTATGTATCATATTTTAAAAATTCGTTTGCAGATTTTGTAACACTGTTAAGAATTTCGCTAGTCGAATTTACTAATTTGAATATTTTGAAAAATACATTAATGACAGTAATTCTCTTATCAAAATTAAAGTACGTTATACAACAAAACCATCTTCAGGTAAGGCAATCATAATAATTATATGGTTTTATGTAAATATATGCTGGCTGTGATGAAAAATAATTTAATAGTTGATATTTCACATTTATCAATAATTAATTTCGTGTATAAGACTGATAACTTATATGGTTGAAATGGATACGCATAACATAAATTTTTAAACCATAGTGATTATCATGATGGCCTTGCTTAATGATTTTTTGCGTAATGTGTTTTCTGAAGTACCCAAAATCGAAACATGCTTAAATTTTAATTAAAAATGGTCTATTATTAATCGATTTGTTAGACCATTTGAATAAGCCAGTACTGCCAAAATATTCTGTAATATAAATCGCATTTTCTGACCATTTTGGTAGTGCGTCTGTTACTTCTGATGAGTTCTGCATGCTGTACAGCCCGATGAAAAGGTTCCCTGCAAACTATTCTGCCTGCCCTTTTACTTTAAGAGGCAAATTAGGGTCAAAGTCTATATTCAGCAACATCAGAAGAAAAAAAAAATAACGTACGTATTAAACAGGGCAGAAAGACTTCTGTAGACGAAAACTGCCCGACAAGCCTTCATTAGTGACAGAATTAAACTTTTGGGATATAGAATGTACCCGAAGTTTATTTCCCCTCTTGTTTTTGCATATCT
The DNA here is from genome assembly GCA_029891345.1 of Dryococelus australis. Taxonomy (NCBI): domain Eukaryota; kingdom Metazoa; phylum Arthropoda; class Insecta; order Phasmatodea; family Phasmatidae; genus Dryococelus; species Dryococelus australis. The sequence goes on along the minus strand of CM057007.1, from coordinate 25,742,278 downwards.
CGCCTCCGGATTACCTCGCTCTCCCCCCCCCCCCCCGGCTCTTTCCTTCGGGGTCCATCTTTTCAAGTCAAATGTGTGAGAGCTCGCAAGGGTCAAAAACCAATATTTTCACGCGACATTAACAAAAGCTGAAGAAAAGAGCAGGAAAAAAAAAAAAAAAAGATTGTCAGGAGTGGTTTAGGTGATGTTAAGAAGGGGAGGGGGGGGGGGTCTCATTGTTTAGATAAACCGGGCAAAGCACTCCTGCTGGGTTGAGTTTTGCCAACCGCCCAGAAGGAATAACATGACAGCTTTCATTGTTCCCCCTGGAACAAATCGGCTCGGATGTTGGTAATGCCATTTAAATAGCATAAACCGATTATCACTCAGTCAGGATTCCCGCGAGTGCGGTTCGCCCCACCCCTCAGTTCCCCTCATCGCCCGCATTCCCCAGCAACCTCACTAACACTCGCCAAATTCTAGGCCTGGACTGCCGTCTGTATATTCCTGAGCGCAGTGGCTCGATTTCAGGAGAGAAAAATGCGAGGGGGGGAGGGGGAATTGGCGAGACGAGCGTATGGGATGAGATGGGGAGATATTGCACAGCAGTTTTGTTGATCGGCATCAAATTATCGCCAAGCTACCAGCTCACCGCAATGGTTCGTTGTTTCGAGTAGGCCGAGTGGGGGCTTATGCGTGGAAAACACACGTATGGGAGTGAGTAAATGGAGAAAGGGGGGGGGGGGTGAAAAAAAATTAAAAATCAAATAATCTGCCCTGCTAAGGGCGCTGGGGAACGGCATAATTGAATATTCCCGACCCCCTGACTATATGGTTTTCCACTCAACTAAGCGAAATCTCGCGGAATTTTATTTTATTTGTGTTTTTTTTTTTGCACTGGCCCTCGGAATCCGTGTGGAATCTGATGGGACGCAATTATACATTGGCGTGCCCGAGTGGCGAATTTGGATAATTACTTTTTTTTTTTTAGATAAATATTTTGATTTTGCCTGCGGAATTATAAAATTAGCACTTTTTTTTTTTGGACGTGCTAAACGAAATCGCTTTCGCTTAGAAGAGTCGCTGGTTGCAAAAACTCCTACAAAATGCATCCGCGCGATGTGGCAAAATTTTGCTCGCCGCTCGCGCTTAGTCAGATCTCGGAGGTCTCATGCTGGATTTGCATTGGCCCGACGAGCGCGACGCGACGGAAGCAGTGGCTCCACCCAACGACGGACGAGTATTTTGTGACGTCAACGCGACAGAAAATCTCGGACGCGACGGACCTTCCGAACGGAAATAGTTTCTCATTTCGTCGCGTCGCGGGCGAGAAAAATCGTCAACACACGAGTGTTTTTTTTCTTGCTGCGAGAGTGGGGGAAATGTTCCGTTGGTAACGTCTGAAATAACACGCGACGATGGAAAACGCAATAATACACTTTTTTATTTTGACGAGATAGACGTCGTTCGTAAATGATATAAAAACATAGTTAGGCCCGTATCATTTTTTTTTTTTTTTTTTCAAAATTACGAAAACATTCATATGATTGCTTGTGTTTTTTTTTTTTTTTTTTTTTTTTTTTTTTTCCCCCACAGGCGGCCTTCTGCAACCCTTCATAATTTTCAGCCACGAGTGGTCAAAACTCTTCCGGTGTCACGTCGCGTTATTGCAGCATTTTCGTCACAATCGCATCGCATCTGCCGCGTCGCGCCCGTCGCGCTGATGTGTATCCGACGTCGGAAACACCTTCTGCTTATCTGGTGTCGCTTGTATCGTATCGCTGTCTCGCCTGCCACACGCAGTATCAAGCAGGTATTCGAATTTTGTGCAAATGCTTATTATAAACACGAGGCCTTTCAAATACATTTAATTATAGGTTGTTCGTGGTGAAATGGGCACTTTTTAAAGCCCTGCTTGAGATCTACTTGTAAGAACATTGTGTATTATTCCGCCGTATGTGAAATAAAAATTGCAGTGGATCTTATCACTTTATTTGTGCGCCAGCAGAGGAAAGTTATAAAATTATTATAAAAGGAAATATATTACAGATTTTCTAATCCATATACGAAAAATAAATAATTGCAGAATTGACAAAACACTTTAAATTCAACGTTGAGACATGAAAGGAGTTTCCCGTCGTCGTTACCAACTTTAATGGACGCATGCCACTACTTATCGCAATTAAAAATACACGCAGGTAGGGACAGTGGCATTTTTCAAGGGTTGATTTCAAGAGTGCTCACTTAATCGTGAACTGCATTTACTTGTAACTGCTTCGTTGTACGAATATATTTGAAACGTCATGCTAGAGCGATAAAGCTGATAATTCATTTTCCACCTTCAGGATCTCGAATAAATCGAAGGCAGTGTTTCAGTGGGTTTATTTGATTAAAAACGCAATTTTTCGGAAAAAAAAAAAAAAAAAAAAAAATTTACATTGCTATACGCTTAGCCTACATATTCACATAATTTTGTCGAGGCTATCAAAGGTTTAGAAAGTAGGACAATGGGTTTTAAAACAATCGATTAACTTATAGGAATTTCCTAAAAGATTTCACTGTAATCGGTAGTTTACTGAGATATGGTGCACGATCGTAATATTTTTGATTTCTCTTGTTTAAATGGGATAAATATTTGTATTATCACTTAGAGAATCCTGTGCTCACAGCTAGTGCTATAAGTAATTAACTGGTCTTAAACAGGCGTAAGAGGAGTGTGAACTAGAAGAATTTTTTTTGTGAAATCGTTGTTTGCGCGTATTCGCGTATCTCGGTGGGTAAATATATGTTCTATAAAATATTATGTTTTTGCTGGAAAAGGTAAATAAACAATTATCTGCGCCTCTAAGTTTTTTACTTTTAACATCTCAAGTGCATCCTCGAAGAAAAAAAATTCGCTAAAATGGTCAAATATTCGAATTTCCAAAGCTTGCCTGTACGGCTTCCCTTAAGCAGCAAGAGAAAAGCACAACGATACAGGCGCAGCTTAATGTGTGGTCTTTCATCGCGTGTAATAAAACCCCACAGTTACAGGTCCAGTTCGCACAGCACAGGACCACGACGGGAACGCTGCACGCCCTGCGCGTAGGAGCGATGAGGCGCTAGGCGTGCAGTGTTAGCGTCGCCCGTATCGCTCCCCTCGCTTCTTGACCTTGGAAGCGCAGGTCCACGCTCCTCGTGATGGCCCAGCGAGACGACGTTCAGTAACATGAGAATACGACCGGCCTTTTGTAAAAAAAAAAAAATAAGTGACTTAAAAAGCTACCGTGATAAGCTATATTAAATACATTTCTATGATTACAGTCTGTTAAGAAACTACAGATTGAAGAGATTTCTGATAAGTGAATTTAGAGTGCAGATTAAACACTGCAGGCACATAAATTGCTGGTCAAAGCAGTTTGGTTTTTTTCCCCTAGAGATAAAGCATGTAACTAAAGTGTAAAAATGCCACAATTAAAAAAAATTATACATAACTTAGCCATTAATTTTTTTTCATTAGACGAGTTCTATTTTTTAGCAATTTGAAAATTCGTTTGCGTTTTTTTCCCCAGTCATTCCTGAGATACAGTAAAAAAAAACAAAAACCTAATTTTGTAGTGGCAGGCAAAATAAGCTACTAAGTTTTATGTTCACAGAAATTACAGTGGTAAATTAGGTATTCTTCGAGAATACAAATTTTGGTTGTAGGAAATCTAATGGTTCCCTAAAAACGGCATAGCGGACTAAAATAAATCCCTAGTTTTTTTTAAAAAGTCTCGAAAATAATATAAAAAATTAGCGTGTCCAAAATTACACAATATTTACATCAAATTACACGGTAATGGGCTGAGCAGAACCAGGTAGCTGATATAAAAGAATTTGTATTTTCCAGTAGTGATACCATGCAAAATGATTGATAAAGAAATTATTTGAAAGCGTAATAATTGCACACTAAAATGATTGCCAGCATATCATGTTCGGTTAAATTAGGCCTAAATTTTCCTTAGACATCGGCATTTTTTAGATAAGTGCTTGCTTTTTATTTATTTATTTTTTTTTTAAGAAAAATTCATTGTTTTCTGTAGAGTGGTTCCAAAGAAATGATATATAAAAATATTTCTATCCATCATACACTCTTTTACAAAATGTGACAGACGAAATGGGCTGTGAAATAACGCATTTAATTCTCGCAATGCAGACCACCATTAAACTAAGTTCAGTCGAAATAGGTCTGAAAGTATGGTGGATTCGTCATATTGACATGAAATGTACATAAATCCGCCTATGTGATAACAGGAGTATAATGCGCTAAAGCGATTTAAATTTAGGTGGTTCTTGATGGTAATACTTGCTTGTCAAATTTGGTTGGAATCAGTTGGACAGTGTCCGAAATACTTGATATAATATTTAGATATACAGGTAGGGCTATCTTCCTAACTGTCGTATTAACAAATATGCAAGTATCTGAATTTATATACTACAATGTAAATTGTTGATATAATAATAATTAAAGGCTGCTCACGGTAAAAATGAGCACTTTTGAAAGACCTGCTTAAGATCTACTTGTATGCACGTTCTGTATTCTTCCGACTTATGTTAAATCAACATTGCCATGGGCCTCATCACTTTATTCATGCATCGGTCAAATTAAACTGTGAACTTATTAGGAAAGTAAATATTTTACAAATCTGGTATTTTCACACTTCAAATCATTACAATAACAGAAAACGAAAGAAACAAATTTAAGTTATCACACATAGTTACCAAACACTCTATATTCGACGTTAAGATTTGGACTTATTTTCCCTTAATCGTTACCAACTTTACTGGGCGCATGTCACTCAGTGCGCCCGTTAAAGTATATGCAAGCAGAGCAGTGAATTTTTTTTGTAAGGTTGATTTCAAAAGAGCTCACTTTATCCTGAACCGCCTTTATTCAGAATCGATTAGGGGGTCTCCGTAGATATTCCATAGACCCCACTATGTTAAAATGGCCGCTCTGCTGAAAATAGGCATCCGACATAACGGCGAAAATATAAAACATAGATGCATTTCATTAAAGACAAAGCCCATTCCAGGAATATTCCTAAACTGTGACAAATTACAGCAACATGTCGAAAGTCATGGGATAGCAGAATGTAAAGGTAATAATCGGTGACGCCACTCTTATGTTGCATCTTGGATGTGCCCAAACTTGTATAGGCTGTTCACGGTAAAGTGAGCACTTTTTAAGGCCTGTCTAAAATTTTTCCTTTCATACAATTTCCATCTTCCTGCTGCTTTATAATATAAACATTGCAATGGGACCCATAAACACGGTGTATATATTTCTCTACCTTCAAAATCTAACGCCCGAGGCTGCAATAAGATATATTTATTATTGGTTAATGGCTGTTGGGAGGGCCTTAAAAAAGTGCTCACTTTACCGCGAAGAGCTTATATCAGTTGTGATCTGGAATCGAGTGAGTGAGCGTGTGTTGGTCATGGCATTACACTGTAGCCCTTCATGGACTTCGCCTCCCCCCCCCTCCACCCTTCACTTCCTTCCAGCACTTCGATGGGATATGGGATATTCCAGCAGGATAATGCACCGTTCATTGGCCCGCGTTGTGCAGTATTGGTTCTCGAGGTGCATCACAGAGAGTTTCAACGACCTCATCAAGCGTTAACGCAAGGAAGATCGTGAACATATAAACGGCAGGGAGCTGCGGGTGCCCATCCAGACGGCGAGGATGGGGCAACATCTCGTCACAGGTGTTTCGCGTGCCAGTGGAGTCGATGCCACGATGAGCTGCTGATCTTCGCCGAGGTAGACCTCCCGTGGCGCAGTCGGGTTTGGTGCGCCTCCGATCTGGGGTGCGGGAGGCTCTGGGTTCGAATCCCCGGGTTAGGCATGGGTGTTGATTTAAGTTAGGTTATAGTTTATTCTGTGAGCTGTCCCCGGCTAGGATTTCCAGCATAAAACCGGGGGACGTTAAAAAGCCCTATATAATACAATCATCGCCAGGCTACAGGAGGACCTAAACAATCACTTACGGCATCTGAACGTCTTTTATCCTGGGAAACTCTGCCATATACTAGGTTGAAGGCGATATTCAAAGCCGGAGCTTTATTATGCATTTGAATTGTTCCGGAATAGATGCAGGAAAGCGCCCATAATTACACGAAAAAATTAACTAGTCATGTTTTCTCAGTACGCGTTCACACTGATATTGTAAATTTTTGAATAATTTCTTTCAGTAGTAGACACTATGATTGTTTTTTTTTTTTTTTTTTAGTTCAGTAAAAATTCGGTTGACGTGTTCAAAAGGTTATTTTTTTGTATGTGTTGGGGGAAACTCATAGACATACGCATGCGTAAAGGCTGTTCACAATGAAGTGAGCTCTTTAGAAATGAACCACCGAAATAAGTCATTCCCCCTGCATGTATATCTTTTAATGGGCACACTCAGCGACATTCGCCCAGTAAAGTTGGTAACGATGGATGGAAAGTAGTTCCACGTCTTAAAGTTGAGTAAAAAGTGTTAGGTAACCATTAATGATAACATAAAATTATTTCTTTCGCTTTTGTTATTTTTTTAATGCATCGAAGTGTAAAAATGAGCAGATTTATAAAGTATTTACTTTCTTAATAACTTCGCCGTTTCATTTGACCGACGCATGAATAAAGTGAAGAGGACCATGGCAATGTGAATTTTACATGAGGCGGAAGAATACACAACCTGTATACAAGTAGATCTTATGCAGTCCTTTCAAAAGTGCTCATATTACAGTGAACAGCTTATAAATTGGTAGACTGTAAGGTAAGCAGCGGAAAGTGTACTGTTAAAAAATTTCCAACATTCGCGGAAATTATAACGGTAATACGCAGTCAGTGTACCGTAAGGCACTCCGTAATAGAGTAAACCGGGACTCATTTCCATACACTAAACATGGAATCACCAAATTTCCAACATTGCCCCTAGCATCATGACGTTATTTTGTAATTCTATAAGTTTATCACCCTTAAATAACTTAATATATAAGATGCCATATTTCAGCGCATTTCACTTTCATTTGATGAATAATGTTTAAGATGCGAATACGTCCTTGAATTTGCAACCATAGTGGGAGGCAATCCAGAAAATCCGATGATAACAAAATCGGGGGATAGAGTTTGGCATTGCAGCTCCGAATCTATCGTCTACATTCAAAACTCAATTATACCACTCTATTGCCAAAGAATCAGAGAATATGGCACGTTGAGTTAGGACTGCGAAGCATAGCGCGCGTCTAGAAGGGAGGGGGGGGGGGCGCTATTTTGAGTTCGTTTCGCCGCTCCACATGACTTCCGCGTAGTATAACTTTCGACTAAGAGAAGCTACGACTCTCGTTTGAGTTTCAATCGACAGCTGTCGTCATGATCAATCGATTGCGTGTGTAAAAACATTCGTACGCCGTCGGTATGGTGAAATTGTATGGGTTTAACGTAAAAAAAATTAAGAATACTTAACACAATGTCGGCCTATATTCGTCAAAAAGCCAAGCCGAAATACAGAAATCGTATGCCGTTGTAAAGAGAATCTCAAAAGTAATCCAGTGATACCCATATGATCGAGTGAAGCGGTGCCGGGACCGTAAAAAACATTAATGCCTTCGAGCGTGTCAACGTAGACGTATTCACGCAAAACAAACGGCCGTGTCTCCAACACAGCCACACGCAATTTTTAATTTTTATTAGAAACAAAATATCCAACAAGTACAGTAGTTGTCAGATTAGCTGGTGGATGGCTAATGAGCTTAGTGCCTTATCACTTTGCACGTAATAATAATGTCTCCAGTTAGAATGACTGATGTACTTGGAGCTAATAATTTATTTACGGGTAGGCCTATAGTAATTTTTCTGTGCTGTTGCCTGTGGCCTACATTATGGGGATACTTATTTTCCTTTAGCTGCTACCCGTGAAATAAGCTGGCAGGCGCTATGTTTTTGTTGAACTAATACATATATGCCTCGCACCCTCTCATATTGTCTTCTAAGGCGGTCGAAATTTGCCCGTTTTGCTTTGAAACTTACGGTTTCCGAGATATTTCTAATTATGTGATTTGACGATTAACTCAATATATTGATTTGGTCCATGCACAAATCACTATTTTATTCACGATGGTTAGGTCATGCATTGCATTATTACTTCTATGCACACTTCTGTTGCTGCTTTCACAGGCTTATCTTGACGAGTTGACACATATCATGTTGACATTTAAAGGTGAAAAATGCAGCCTTATACACGATGAGTTTGAAATCTCAAGGTGATACGTGTCAACTTATCAAGACAAGCATGTAAAAGCAGGAACAGGAGAGCTTTATAGAAATTGTAGTTGTATTTAATATTTCTAGTTTTGCTAGCTTTGAAATCTACATTAATACCAAACACGAACATTAAATCACCACTATTTAGGTTTTGACTTTCTTCAGTAGGTATTTATAGAAATGGAATTTTTTACATTAAAAAAATGTTCTTAGTATTATCTCAAAATAAGGCACAACAGTATTTATAGAGCTGGAGTCTTCTGATTATTTTCTGAGTAAAATTTCACGCCTTAGTGTAATTATCAAATTTGTGAAGCGATAAACGATAGTGTAGTTAAAAAAACCACCACGATATCACATTTTAAATTTGTCTTTCTGTAGAGCAGATAGTATAATATACGTGAATCACCAAACTCTAATAGTTTTCAATATAATAATTTCGAAATTACGAAACGTAGAGCTAAATAAATCAAACCAGGAACGACTTAAACACAACCTTGATCGCGGTACCAGTTTCGCTTCTCGAAAATTAATGGAGTCTCTACATTTAGCTCAAAAAGGTTATATATAAATATAAAACATTTGATATTGAACACCACACGATTTTGCATAGAGATTGGATGCAGAATGTATTTACCGCGATTTTTTTAAACCTAAAAAATTAGTTCAAATATTAACTTTACGAACTATTTTCATCTCCGTATATAGCCGGTGAATGTTTTAGGCTAGCCCCCCCCCCCCCCACATATACTGCACCGTAAATTTGTTTTGTATTTGTAGAATTAATTCTTTGAGAACTAGATCTGTAACGTTATGAATGAACTAGAGCAAACTTCATAAACCTTAGTGTGCGATGTGTAAAACTCGTGTTAAATTTCAATGAGCAAGTCCTGCAGACTTCAAGATAATTATAAATATTGAGCTACATAAATATTCAGTATTTTCTTTATAAATAACGTGTTGTAAATATACGATATTTCAGACGTAGAGTCACCAGAAAATATTTGACAACTATTTGCTAAAAATAAATATTCCCAAGATGTACATATATTTTTTTTTACTGTGTATAGTAAACGAATTGTTTGTTACTTTCTCTTAGCATTTTCGCTAGAAATAAATATAGGCTGTTCATGGTAAAATGAGCACTTTTTAAAGCCATGCTTAAGATCTACTCGTATGCACGTCGTGTATTCCTTGACCCCATTAAAATATATGCACGCAGGGGAAGTGACTTCTTCTAAGGTTCATTTCTATAAAGTGCTCACTTTGTCATGAACAGTTTTTACTTTATTGTATCTCGTTTTTGGTAACTTCCGCAGAAAATAACAGCCGTAATCGGGGGAAGAATGGAAGTGATTCCATTTCCGTAGTAGGTATCGGAAGAGGTTTGGCCCCGACTCGGAAAGCAAAACATCGCGGCTACTTGCCCGAGAGCACGCACCGGAGCAGCACGCCTTTTCCATTAACATGCAAACGAAACGGCTTAGAGCGAAGAGCACAACCTGTTAGGCCAAACGCGAGAAAGCTCGCATCGCGTGGCGCAGGATTCATAGGCAAGAGCGGACAAAATTACTTCTGGGAAACGGGAATGCAGGCTAAACGAATTGCGGTGGGAGCAGTTTTCTCGAGGTTCTTCGGGAACTAATATCGTGAGGGCTATTGATCCCTTTCAGTAATAGTAGTGGTACATTTACTAGACGTTGCAGGGGGGAAAATGACTTAATAATTCACAGTGACCAAAAAGTCAAGTTCTCATGTGGTAGATTATATCAGTCGTTGTTGTGATTTTATCCCGCAAACAAAATTAGTAATGTTGTGACAAAGTTAATAACGTTAACCTGTTGCAAAGTCTTATATTAAAAGCAATTGCACTGTTGAAGTGTTAATGTTAACGAAGCCTCTAAGTTATGTTGCCGCAACCAAATGTTGTATTACGCTAAAAATAACGCGAAGAACAAAACATTTTGTGTAACTGACATTTAAGTGCGCAATGTCCAGCCAACACTAACTCGACGTTGTAAAATTGCGGAGACTAGTGAACAGCGATAACCTCGTAAAATGAATCCTCTGTATTAAAATTTTAAAGCAAAGATTGGGAACTAAATGTAACTTGGAGCATCTGTCAACTCAGTTTACGAGTGCCAAAAATGGGTACATTTCTAAAAGTAATTAGACGTGCTTAAACAGAGCAACTGGTAGGATGTTAGGTTTCGTGAAATGGCCATCGTCCAGCACACAAGACGAGGGGTTCGATGCTCCTCCTTGCATTGATTCTGTTCTCCGTAGGCAATGTTCCTTTTTGTGACAAAATAATCGTACTAATATATTTTACACCGGAATGCTGTTTGAATGCAAAGGACAAACAAGAAAAATTTTAACACAAGTGTTAACATAAATTCGACAAAAAAAAAATAGTTTTGCCACAACACAAACGCCGCCTTAATGTTGACTGTACAGTAAGGAGGTGACATTGCTACAAAATTAGTTTATACGCTGATAGTATAACAGTGTACTACACTAACAGCGACCAAAAAATTACTGTACCTGTCACATTAATACAGTTGGTACATTAGGCTTTTATCTGTGTAGTCTCATGAAAAGCTGCTGTCAATCACATCAAGCGCACAACAATTTTTTAAAGCCCTGATATTTGATTGATATTAGTAAACTACCAAACAAGAAATTTGTTCACTCCACTGTGGAAATAGATTTTGTTGAATAAATCAAGGTTTGTTAGGTGCAACAAAATGAATTATTCGTACACAAGCAATCGAATATTTGGTTGATGAAATCAAATTATTGTGTTGATATTTGGTTGTCACAAATTTGTAAGATTTGGTTCGGACATAAAGACTTGCGTGGCTCTTCTTACGTTAAAAAAAAATTCTGTTATGAAAGAAGATCGGAAGTCCTATTTTGTTTCTTGCTTTCTAATGCTCTACCTCAGCAAACGAAAACGTTCTTGTGTACATAATTTTATAATATTTGGCGTGTATGTAAATAAATGTTTTCAAGTTCTATTAGCTCTACTTTTTCGTTTCCTGTTGAAAATGATTAATTGGGATTGTTCGTCCCGTAACCAAGTATTTACAATTGCACTTACAAACGCCGTTACTAATCCCAAATGTCGCGAAAATTAAAAAAACAATCTCTCAAGCCATATTTTAGAACGAATACAATCAAACAACCGGATTATGCTACAGACAATCAAATAATTTCCAGTGCTGGACAAAGCTGATCTATTTTCCGCAACAAATTCTATAACAAACATATTTTTTCCAGGTAACTTAATGCCGATTTATTTCAAACGAAATATTTATTTGAATCAACAGTGATATTTATGACGTTTACAGTAACCAAAGTAATAAGTTGAGCCACTTGTAATATTGCATATCTAAATATATGGAATAACCAAATAGTTATTCTGCTTAAGAAAGTATTCTTAATTTTTTTTTCAAACGAACGAATGGATATATTTGTTTTTAAGATCACTTCATTAAGTGAATGACTTAAAAATTATTTTCTCTACGAACAACAGTGATGAACAATTTTAGCCAACATATGTGTTACAATTCTATAAGTGACAACTGTAATTTAAGATGTAACTGTTCCGATGAAAAGCTTCGCAGACGGTTGGATTCTGTTACAAAATGACGCTCTTCAAGTGTGAAATTTTTCTGTCGAGTGACGAAACTCTTTGTAGGGCATGAAGTAATTTCCCTGGGGGATTTGATCACGCAGTTTCAAAAACTGTGCCCACGGGCGCCGCTATGATAATCGACTAGCTCTCTCTCTCTTTCTTTCTCTATTTCACTGTCTTTCTCTCTTTCTCTTCATTTCTCTCTTTCTCTTTTTGTCTTTCCGCCGAGGCGAACCGGGTTCAATCCCTGTCGGGTCACTCCGGATGTTTGTCAGTGGTAATCGTGCCGGACGATGCCGCTGGTCGGCGGATTTTCTCAGGAATCTCCCGTTTCCCCCGCCCCTTCATTCCGGTGCTGCTCCATACTCACATCACTCCATCCTCATCGGCTCTCAAGACCTCGATGTTAAGAGCCTCCCAAATCTCTTCACTCACTCAACTCATTTTATCGTTCTCTCTTTATCACCCTTTCGCTCTTTCACATTTTGTCTTTCTTTTTCTCTCTCTTTCTCTCTGCTTCCATTTTCTCTCTCTATTTTTCTCTTCCCCCTTTTGGTTTTCTCTATGTATTTGTTTTTCTTTGTCTTTCTCTCTTCTACTTCTGTTTCTTTCCCTTTTCATTTTCTAACTCTCTTTGTCTCTTTTTCTCTCTTTCCCTTTTAATTTTTCTCTCTATTTCTCTGTCGCTCTCTCTTTTCGACTCTCGTTCTCTTTCTTTCTCATTCCTCTTTTTATTAGTCTTGACACACGAAAGACGCGATCTCATCGTGGAGCCGCATTATTCCTTGTCGCTGTCAAGGAGCTCTGGATTTACATTTAATATTTTTTAGTAAAGAAATGAAAAATGTTATGATTCATCCATGAAAATCGGCATAATGATGTCGCTTCTATTATTATAACATTATTAGAAATGAAACATATGTAAAATATTACTGAGATTTTGTTTCGTTTAGACAGATTAGTTAAAAAAAAAAAAAAAAAATACTCTGTCATGGTGAACAGAGATATTTCCGGAGAATAAATCGAAAGGAACTGTCAAATGAAATAAACTATCATTTATGTGGACAGTTTCAGTATAACATGATCTTACAAGACTCAGTATGGCTACACATGAAATATTTCATTTGAATTAGTAGGACGCAAGCGAGCGTACAGTGTTTTATCGCTGCTCGTCGATCTTTTAACTACGTGGCGAGTAATTAGGGCGCTCAGTGTGTATTGGTCTCTGTCAGATGCAAATAATGGATCGATCAAGTAGAGATGCACATTAGGTTCCTTGAAACAGTCCCGTTCGAACTTATGAGTGAACGATATATACACACTTGTGTTCGGAAACTACCTGTCGAAATTCAAACCATATCTTCTGTGGAAGAATAGAAACAAGAAACTCCTAGTGTCACGAAATGTTCGGAAAGGCGATTTAGTATGTTTAAATTGAAGTTGAATTTCTGTAAAACGACGCCAGATGTTCGCGGCCGTATGTGCGTCCGTGCACAAGTTGCGTGACACGAAGGCGAACGGCGCTGTGACGCGACATGCGGCCAACACCTGTACGTAGGCAACCATGATCACTTGCCACTGTGGCGACGCCTGTGAGCGGGGACAGCGGCAACCCGCCCGACCGACAGGCGGCGCAGAGTGCCGCGTGCAGCACTGCCCGTGGATCAGCTCGCCTTCGTGTTATGCAACTTGTCGTGAACGCAGGCACTTACGGCTGTGGATACCCGGCGTCGTTTGCATTGAGTTTCTGGTTTCTATTCGCCCACAGAAGCTATGGTTTGATTTTCGACAGGTAGTTTCCGAACACGTCATACATAGAGAGACAAACAGAGAGAGAGGGCTAAAATGAAATGTAATAATATTAGCCTTGCTTTACTTGTTCTGGAAAATAAGTGGAGAAGTCAAATTCTGGTTCATCAAAAATGGTTTTTGCTCGATAGTTATTTTGATACTTATTATTAACGAGCTGAAGTGAAGTGTTAAAACCAAATGAACACGTCGATAAATATAGTTTCATTTCCGTTCAGTATTGTACATGCCAACAACAGTTTTCACCGTCACGTGACCTCGCGGCATGAAGACATTCGTGTTAGCGAACTGGCATAATTAATCGTTTTTTTCCCAACATTTCATGTGCTCATGCGTAGACAACACACTAATTATGTACCCACGGCAGCGCTGAAATGGATTCACTGTTTCAGCAGATTTTCTAACTCGAATTCTTCCAAAATCATTGAGCTGGCTTACGAATAGAACCTGGGGCAGATAACTAGGCAAACCAACATGCTTTAAAATCACGATCTTGTGAAATATTTCTACTTTAAACTCGAGAGTATTAAGGCACAGTTACACTGTGGAAAAATATGTAACGAATATTTGTTTTGTATCCAAATATTCCAATAGAACACACTACAATAATTCGTAACCAGAATGCCACGAATGGTTTAAAAAAGAAGAATTCGATGTGGTCTAGATACGAGTATAGTCCCAGCCTACAAACGTTTATGCTACGTAACTGTAAATCGCAGAAAAAGATATCTTGTCTTACAAATATAACCCTAGATTTTTCACGTTCGAAAATATGAAAATATATTTATTTGAGTTTCTAGATATGTGCACTTGTATGCGTAAAACTAGAATACAGTGACTTTGCTGACCAGGCTGTCGTAATGAATAATGTGTGAATGAAATCGTGCTTCTTTAAGAATACAATCATTAATTGTTTTTTATGGCTAAGTTCAAATTAATTAATTTTACATCATTAAAGTTTATGCGATTGAAGTTGATTATAGCTGTAATTACGTGTGAGTAAAATAGTGCGAAAGAATTGGTTGGCGAAATACAGAAAATAACACAAAGCAATAAAATAAAAATATTGCAGATAACTGCATCGCGCCAGACGTGTGTTCAAGTAAACTATACTTTGATTATTCGCCCTCAAGAAGAAAAATACAATATATAAATAAATGTGAACAACGCCTGGAATAAGGCTTTTTTCGACCCGTGGAAGAGTTCCATTATCACCCTTTCTCTTTATGTTATGAATATATATATATAAACGTACAGTTAATTCTACTGGTGTGTACAACAAGCACGTATTTATCACGCAGTTATATTTTGCTACGTGGAAGAAAATCCGAGGAAACTGGCAGTAAGCTGAAACGAGATCGCTTCCTAATGACGCGCTGAAAGGTACGCGAAAAGGCCTTTCTCTTTATAAACAACTCTGCCACTCCCGTCTTTTTGAGCCATCTATTTTCAGGGCTGGAGAAAATAATTTCCTGTCAGCCTTCCTACGAAACCTCCTTTGTGCGTGCGCAGACCAAAGGCTTTTCATTATAGCCGGTTACTCTAAAATATAACACCCGACTGAAGTAAGCGTTTTTGAGTAATTAAAATGTGCCACGCTTTTAAAAACTCGTAAGCAGTATTATATATATATAAAATAAAAACAGCTTGAATTATAATATAAGAAATGTGGATATATTTCCATAGGTAGGTCACTATACGTAAGCGTAAATATTGAAATCATAGTTATCGGCATTTAATAACTTACACGTCATAAAATTAATTCACTTAACACTTGGTTTATAAGCTTCCTCATTTTCTTTACGAAAGACAAAGAATACACTATTTTAATAAATCATTAAAAGAGTGAATATTTCCCATGACAATCAGAAATAAATGTAACATGATGTTTTAAGGACAATGGTGAACGAAAACAGTATGTTTACCCAATTTTCGTTATAACTGGTTTTTCAGTAAATATTAATTTTTTACTTCTTCTTGCATTGTTAGATATTCATTACCTTTATTATTCTGTGAGTACTGATGGAAGATGAGAAATATGATATTATTTCTTATCTTCCATCACTGCTCCGATAGTATTAATAATAGCGAATATCTGTCAATGAAAGGTGTTCAAATTTATTATTTTTGTCTTGCCGTGCAAAAATTTTGAAAAATTCTCTGAAAAACTAACTTATGACCATAATTAAGGCGAATACACGGCTTTCGTGCACCATTCCCCTTAAACTATGAAATAATAAAGTATTGTTACGTGCGGTCGCTTCGCATTCGTGCAATTATCCTCCAAAACCGGGTCTACGCAGCACAGTTCTCCCCAGGATGACGTCACCGGTTTCCCGAAGAGAGAGAGAGAGAGAGAAGGGGAGCGATAATGCTAACGGTACGAACGTCGCTCCCATCTCTAGAGGAATGAACGACTAGCGAGCCACTTCTCGAACTTTCCGGTCATCACGTCATCCTTCGGGCGCGATTCGCGGTGCGAAGGTTCTGGGGCCAGGCCACCTCGGCTATAAAAGCCTGCTGCATGTCTCCATGTCAGCAGTTATGAATGGTCGTTAGCTCCCGGTGTGTGTGCGATCATCGGGACTACGGGAGATGGTGCGATGACCAGCGAGGGCAGGGTGTGATCAAGGGGAGGGTAGAGACTGAGACTTAGGCAGGATTTACAACGACCCGTCGCATCCGTCCGTCCGTCATCCGTCCGTTAATCACGTGACCAACAACCAATAATGTGACCATTAATTCTATCCGTTCGTCAAAACCTTGGCAAGCTTTTAACATTTGCTGGACGAACAGATGGATAGAGCCTTCTAAACTTACACGTTTTGTTACTCATTCATCCCAAGTTTTTTTTACAAGTGCGTGCGATGTTTTGTTTTGGTTGTCTTTTGTTTTCACATGTTTGTTTATATAACTGTAAAATTAAATTAAGTTACATTTTTCCTGGAGACTAATGAATAAATACGTTGGGAAACACGAGCTTCTTTTGTGCAATAGTAAAAATAATAAAATCATGTTTTATATGCTATTTAAGGAGATTTTACGTCGATTAATTGCCGTAACGTACGTGTATGACTGTTTTGTTACTTAGAAACACAACACTGCAAATAATTTTCACTTTTTATGGAGAATTTTCTTTCCAATTTGCAAAGAGTTTTGTTTTTATAAGTTTGAAGCAATGTACTTACGACGGACAGACGAAGTTTGGTTGTAAATCGTTCGGTCGAGAGACGGACGAACGTATGACGGATGAACCCGACGGGTTGTTGTAAATCCTGCCTAACTGGCTGGAATATAAGATAGTTTGACTGATATTAGTATTAATAATAGTGACAGGCAGTTTTATTTTCTGTAATAGCTGTGTTTATTTATTACATTCTGAATATAATAAAATTTCAAAAATAATGCATTTACTTTTATTATGACGTGCATCGATCACGTCCTAGGCAATTTGTAACAATATATTAAGTTTCGAAAGAAATATCCTTTTACGCATTTTCGTTGAAGCCGAACGTATTACACAATGATATACTAGCAGAAAATTACAGCCTTGAATGTTTCTTACATGCGATAAATAAATGAATGAACTTTCATTTCCAACATACGTGGTTACAGAGCATGTTTGTACGCCGTAGAATACATGGAATTTTTTTTTGTGCGATACTATGTGCTCTCTGTGACATAAAACGAAGCTTTGCAATGCTGTTTGTTCAAAATAAAAGTTCATTGAGTAAAAACTGTCACTAATTTTCCTCAGTCAAATTATTAGCTCATTAGATAAAATATGCAAATATAATTTCTAATCCTGGACACTTAAATAACAATCCATTTTATTAAAAATATATCTGTCCGAAAGATATGTACAGCCAATCTTTGCTGTCTTTGTTTAATATAATTAATTTACATGTCTTCCAGTAAGTTTGAATTCTTAAAACCCGTTTTAATTAAACTCTGTGTCATATTGCGAGGACGGCTCCTAGACCCTAGCTGAGTGCGCAGTATCTACATAGATATTTTCAAGAATGAATACCATTACTAACGTCAAATTTCATAAACCTTGCAGTCAGTTGACTGCCGAAGCAACAATACGAAAGATTCGTTACTGTAAACCATTTTTTTCTGACAAGTTCGCGGATGCTGCTCCACAGAGGCTACTTACAATAAACGAAAATTCTTTGATCAATACGGACAACAACAAACTTCATGAAGAGGTACTGTTATATATGACGTTACGTATATTAAAAAATCAAGCGTTTTGGAACCTTAGCATTTACACCCCCCCCCCCCCCCTATTTTCAAACTAATATCTATATAATTGTAGATATTCCAATTTGTTTACAAGAATAATAAATTATTTAATAACTACCCAAAACTTTTACATATTTAAAACTACTTTTCGTGTGAGCAATAAGTAATTACTTTTGAGGGAAATCCGAAGAGTTTTTTCAAGGCTAATATTCCGTAAACTTCATTCTCCACTACAAAACTTCGTAAATGGTAGTTTAACAAAAATATTATTTTCATTAGAAAATATTTTTGTTGGCATACTATTGAATAAATATGATGCATATAAATTTAAAATAAAATATTATGGAAGTTAACTCTGCGCTTTCAGTTCCATTGAGTTGTAAACAAAAAAGAAAAGAAAATGTTGCTACAATTTTTGTATAATTGAACCATGCAGTGTCGAAAAATTATTTCCTAAAGGTTGTGTTCTCTTACATGATATCAATATTTCGCACTGCAGGCCACATCAAGACAATATAAATAATCTTGTAGTAATTGCGTGGGCTCTTACTTTAAGCTCAGCATGGGCACAAAGATTTTTTGGATTGTGCGCGTAATAACATTAAAGATCCGTCATATAAACTATCGCACGCACACCTTGAAAACTGCACGAGTGTAAAGGGAAACTGATACTTCCTCTCGCAGACGAAACTAGGTCTTATTTTTGCGGTATCATTTTACCCACTAGCGAGTGCAGTCACTGCAATATCTCCACTGCCACTCTTTTGATTGTTTGGCACAGGTCTTTTGCACTAAACACGACCCACGAGCGCAGTGCGTATAGACCTACGTTCGTGGTCATTACCAACGTTAATGAAGTCCTGTTGAAGTTCTATTTTCGGTATACTCGCTACGTATCTTTCCGCGACTTGCAAAAAAAAAACGTAAAAAAAAAAGTCTGGAAGAAAACTCGTGGGTGAAACCACTGCGCGTGTTTGCGAGTGAATGTAATCGAAACTAAATAATTTTGTAGGTAAGAACTGAACGGTTCTACCATGATTGCATTTCTGAAAACCAGTAAACAACGGTAGGGGATTTTCAGGCTTAAAACTTTTTGATCTAATTGAGGCACACTACGACAAACGAACGTTATTCAGACATATAATAAGATTGTTATCAAGCGGACTTAATTTGGATTATAATTTGTGGAGAATAACATTACACTCGGAAATACGCATGCATCACAGCTATTTGCCAGGTTAACAAAATCAACTAAGCCGCCTTGTTAGGCGCACAAACGTCTGAGTTACCTAGGAAAAAAAAAAAAAAGTCAAAAATAATAATCAAGAAGAGGAAATTTTGAATGTCTGGAATAATTATCGCTGCATGTAGATAACATGTTATACAGTCTTTTACGCTGAATGCTAATAGCGTTATCGAGCATTTTGAAGAGATTATTTTGCATTATAAGAAGAGTGTGGGAAAATGATGTGTCGAGGTGAACAGTTGAAGTGACTCTGTAACTGTGGAATTCGATCCGGAGCTATCTACTGGAGTTTCGAGTCCATGGTGAGATGGCCAATATGCAGGATAGACTTCATTTGGCATCTTCTGTTCCCACTCTCTTCGATGCAGACTTATAAGGTGAACTCCACCCATTTATATTTCTTCAGTGGAACTGTAATAAAGCTTATATCCTACTTCGGTCTTGTGTCCCAGAAGTCTCATTTTGAGAGTTCGTGTCATTATGGATTAACTGACAAATTTTTAATATTTTTTTCAACAGTAAAAAATCAATTACAAAGACTAACACAAAATATTTATAAAATATTTTTTCAACTTCAAATAATTTAAATACCTATATATTCTTCTAATCAGGTATTGTAAGGAATGATGCAGAGAGTATTTAATATTTATCTCTCAAATTCTGATACCAATCCAAAGTGAGCAGCATCTTAATTTATCTTTTTCTCGTTAAAACATATATTATACCTCCTTTTTAAATTGTCATTAAATTAACATAATCACTTGGTTCTTTTCTTTAGTAGTCGTAAGATATTAATTAAGGTCTATTAAAATAAAGGGTTGATGTTTTTGTGGAATAATCTGGTTTGAAAGTGTTGATTTTGTGTATTCAGAGTCATATGTCTTATTTTGGATATCTACTCTTGGCGCCCATATGTCCTGTAAATGAAATTTTATTCGTTATATTTTCTATGATAATTCCTAAAAATAACAACATAATATAACTAATATAATAATTAAAGTAGTTTATAAAGTTTTTTGGTAAAATAAATGTTTCTAAACATACCGAAAAAATCAAGACTCCTATGTTTAGTCGCCGTTGTTAAAATTGTTGTAAATATTTTTGTTTAGTACATTTGTAAATCCCCAAACCATAAATAATTCTTTAACATGCCATATTGCTAAAAATATGGGATCTAAAACTTTTTATTCGAGGAAAGCGTATCTACATGTAATGTCTTAAATATAAAATGGTACTTTTTTTTAGGACAGCGCCCTTATAAAAGCAGCTACAAAGGTGCATAAGCCGGCAACAACTAGGAAGTACCACGGCGCCTATTGCCCTTTAGTTTCAGCAAGTACTATTAAACGAAATAAAAAATAATCTCAGATTTCAAACATCTCTCTTCCAATTGCCGTAATACATGTTTCATGGTGCACTCTGAGACGCCTTCCACCCTCCCGTCGTGGGGTGAGGAGGTTACGGTGGATTGATGGGTTAGGGGGGGGACGATGTCAATTTTGCTTCACTTGCTTACGCAAATTCCCATACACTCACTCGCCCCACGGGAGATGAAAAGCGCACTCGTCTTAAATACCCAATGGACCATGCCTCAATATGATTCACCCCAATACCACACTTATATTTCTGACGACAGCCATCCGCCCGTCCGTCGAAATATAAAGTTTGAGAAATATTTGACGGATGGACGGATGGAAAAAAAAAAGTTGCCCTGCAAACGCGACGAATGGGTATGAGGCGAGCCTAAACGGGCAACGATAATTTTTTTCGAGGATTGATTTCCAAAGGTCTCACTGTAGCGTGAACAGCCTCCAGCGCAGATAAACTCGTTCCCGATAGTGTCGCGGATTGCTGTAGTTTTCAGAGCTTGACCATAAGTGCCACATAACACCTCGTAAGTATGCACCATCCGGATAACATGCTCCTGATTGTACTTAAAGGCCGTTCACTATAAAGTGAGTTCTTTTGAAATCAACCTTAGAAAAAAAGTCACTGCTCCTGCCTGCAGATATTTTAACGGGTGCACTGAGTGACATGCGCACAGTAAGTTGGTAACGATGGATGGAAAGTAGTTTCATATGTTAATGTCGAATAAACAATGTTATGTAACCATATGTGACAACTTAAGTTATTTCTTTCACTTCCGCATTTTTTTTAATGCATCAAAGTGTAAAAATGAGATGATTTGTAAAATATTTACTTTTCTAGTAATTTCACCGTTTCACTTGACCCACGCATGAATAATGTGATGATGTCCCTGGCAATGTTAATTTTACATAAGTCGAGCTTAAGCAGGGTTTTCAAAAACCGTTCAGTTTACCGTAAACCTCCTATACGAAGTTTCTCGTAAGCATTTTGTCCCGGAGTGTCTATTGACTGCTGTATCGCAATGTGTTTGTAGATCGCTATCATTAGATAATGTTCATGCGTGTTTGTAATCATCATTTTTCAACACATCATCCCAACTTAACAGGACCACCTTAACCAACATATTAATTAATTAAGACTATTATTGCAGTTTGAATTTACATTCGTGCACAAGCGGGCCCGTTTTTCACTATCGTGTGCGGAATATGAATGCGAGCATGGTTTCATAAATCTTTCTCCGGATGTGCAAGGCGTTGATGTTTTGTTATTTACTGCTGTTCGTCTCCCAATAAGTTTATGCTCCATGGATGGTTGAATTCAATGGAAACGACTGGGAGAGGGAAAGAGTGACGTTTCGAAGACTGCAATTTTTTTTTTTTTGTCGCACAGACATGTTTAGGGTGTGCGTAACGCTACATCTTTCACTTAAACGTGGGCAAACCCTTGTCCATTTGCGCGCGAAGAGTGGACGATGCAAATTAAACAGAAATATACGGCGAGTAAAAAAAAAAAAAAAAAAAAATGGTGGGGGCGTGGAGTTAGAATATCTGGGTCTCGTTTGCTGTATGCAGGTATGTGTGACGTCAACCGTGGTTTTCCGCGGAATGACGGGATTAAATCGCAGAACGGTCCTCGCTGAAAGGGAATATTTATTCTGTGCGAAGCGGCTTGCCCGCGATGCACACTTCAGACATATATCGCGTTGGTGGAATCGTTCCCTTCTGACTAACGAAAATAAAAAAAAATACGCCGAGCGGAAGGACAGGTTTTTTTTTTTTTTTTTTTTTTTTCCGGTGCAGTGCTTTTGATTTTCTGCGACAAGTGAAGCTCGGCTGAAAGCTCCTCTGCAATGTACCTTGCTCAGCAGCAAGATTTCGCATTGACGAGAGAGAGAGAGAGAGAGAGAGAGAGAGAGAGAGAGAGAGAGAGAGAGAGAGAAAGAAAAAATTTCATGTATGCACGGTAATGACACCAGAGTCCTCTAATTAGAATTTTAGACTTTTAGACTCTTATAGCTAGGAACAAGGTTTTTTTTTTTTTAAATAGGCCTTTGAATATTCACCAACCACGCTGAAAAAAGATCAGCAGAGAAGGGACAATGGACTGGTTCTGTAATCAAGTTTCATGGTAGCAGGAGCCAAACTTCTATACCAGAGACGGAATGTTATGTTGGTATATTACAGATCTGTTCGTTGCAGGAACAATCCAGAAAATCTAGGCAGTATTTATAGTTGCAGATACAATCAGACAAGGCCATAAGATACAGTTCTGTAGCTAATGCTATCTACGTTAACGATACTTGGCTGTACCAACAACCTATCTAACTGATGCAATACTAAGAGTCTATTTTGGTTATGTGTACAGGAAACTTATTTTTCCTCATTTCATTTTAAAACTGCTATAGGATATCTTAAACAACAGCTGGCCTACTTTAAGTAATGTTCGCAGATAATTTTGAAAATATTTAAAGTTTTTTGTTTGAGTGTGTACCAAAGAAAAGAGTTCCTTAGTTTTTCACAGTGCAAATTTATTTTGAAGTATTTTCTAAATTACATAGGATATTTTCAACCAACAATTAGCGAAGTTAATTTTTACCACATATCAGTACACGAGTAAGTAATTGCTGAGAGCGGTTGCTACAGCTTTCTACTGTCTTCACTGCCAATTTAATTATTTACTTAACATCCGGATGCATGGAGAATACAACATTTAAAATCACATATTATTTCTAGGCCTTCTAACTGGCATGATAGACTTGAAAATAACTTTTTAACTTATAGAAGTCGCATATGTTTCATATTTCCGCTTGCTCGAGGTATTAAAAGTAAATACTAAGTGTATATAAATGGCGATTTTTTTTAAATATGTGTAGTGATACGCAGTGGGAGAAAATAATGTCTATATCTGACTTTCAAATATACCCTATCAACTGTGAACTAACTATTAGCGATTCTAGTACCTGAAACAGTGGAAGCGTTTATGAGTTGCTTCAATAGATATATTTTGTTGGGGATTATTAATTTTTTTTTTCCATCTATGAGCCTTGTTTGGTAGACACAAAAACAAGGATGATTCTTAGCGTCGTGATTTGTGCTACGCGTTCATGCTTTAGTGAAAGGGTAGTTTATGCTAAATGAATGTGTAGAATATCCCCCCCGATTTCATTTAATTATTAAATAGGCAAATAATGACTCATACCACACCCCTTTAAGGTTTAACATAACTAAATTATGGCTGTACATACAAAAAAAAACACTATACAAACTACAATTTTATATCAGTATCTTATTACAGAAAATAAAACTCGTGCCATCTGCAACATACGTGTGACAAAATTGCAAAAGGAATAATTATTTTTTCTGGTTTTTCAGACAGCACGCTGCAAACGTGCTGTCTGAAGCTGGAGTCACAATACCCCGACTAATCCGACACGACAACCCTGACATGACGAAATCTGAGTAGCAGCGAATCAAAAGCAAGGTCACTGGGACGTCAATCCGACAAAACCGCAACCCCGATAGCCCGACAAAAGTAGATTCCATTTCTACTTTTCGCTTATGTCTGACTGGTCGGGGCGCGCAAGAATATAAATGCAACATTCTGAAACAAGAATTCGTCATATTCTCCTACTGTAGAAAATAATAAACTAACTTGCCGCCAAAATAAAGTTCCGGTTCGTTTTTGAATACTTTTACGTCTCGTGTAAATTCTTACATTATCAAAGCAGAATTATCATTCAATTTATTGCGAGTTTTAAAAAACAAATATCGGATATTAATTAAGGACAACTTGCTGTTTTAGAATTTTCCGACAGCCAATCAACACGCTTCTAGGCAGACTTCTTCGGGGTATTGTGAACACTGAATAATATATAATATGAAATTCCGTCGACCTCTGACCTCATGTTGGTCTGTCGTGTCGAGTTCGTCGGGCTCGTTGCGACTCCATCTTGACTCTGTAGAGTCAAAGGCAGCCGGTGCGGGGGACGATGGTGCTGTAGTCAGCTGTACTAATTCGTATTCCCGTGTATCCACGTTCTGTGTAGTTTCGCAGCACTGAACGGGAACCTCGAGTGCGCGATGCGAGGCCTTCGCATGTCCGAGAGCCCCATACACAAAGTTGTGGAGCGCCCACGTCCCGGCTCAACCATCTTCACGCTGTTCCACTACACCACCTTGTTCAACTACCTCCAGCTGTAGCTGTATATTCCTGCCGGCTCTCGACCTTTCTGCGCATTGCAAAACTGCAGTAAACCATAATCCGTTCGCGGTTGCTTCGAACTCCTCTGAAGCCCTGCGTAAGTTCTACTTGCAGGATATTCCTCCGCTTTGCGCAAACAAAGCTTACTCGAGTCTAGGAAACTACACCAAAGGGCCAACGCACCTCATTCGTGCCCATTCAGTGTAACAATGTATGGAGAACTATTTATTACTAGGTATTGCCATCACTCGCATTTTATCGCTGTTTTAATTCGTTTCAATTACAAATAAAATTTTATAAGTTGTAGGTAAAATTTAAATTATATTGCAAAGTTATTTTAATGTTAACAGAAGACGTATGAAACTTTTGTGAAATATATATAAAAATAGGGAACAACCAAACACGTAATACATGGTGTGATTTTTCAAAAGTTTGATTCAAAAAGTGCGAAGAAACTTCGAATAGACTACACTGTCGGAAACTCTGCCTTTGCTGCGTATAGAAGGTCCTTTTGTCCCCACCAAGACTCAGTTTAATTCACATGGAATGTTTCGGCGAAATGCCGACGTTATTCAAATTATTTGAACGCCCTCTTAAATACTACCATGTTTTGCGCCCACCCACCGGCAAATGTCTGGGGATTTTAGAATTGTGGTTTCAATTACTTTTTGCCTGACGACGTGGGTAATAATGATGTAAACTCTAGTACTAATACTCAGGATATCTTTGAAATTAAAGTTTATTATACAAGACAGTTACAATTCCCTTGTATGCAATTTTCTCACATTTTTGTTAGGTAACTTTCCGTACGATTGGGGAATAGTACCTTACTTGTTACGGAAATTTGCTTTACATTTAAGATGCAATTTTTACCTTATATGTAAGTATAATTTGCTTCCCTTGCAGGTAAGGAAATTGTATCTCAATTTTTTTTTGCAGTGTATCATTTCGCAAAAAAAAAAACAGCATTTATAGTAAATTTAAACACAAATGAATATTATGAAAAATAACCTAGTATTCAACAACGGTTGGAAATGGTACCAGAAAATTACATATATTTAATGTGTATGAGTAGTATAGTCATTGAAAAATATATTACATTTCCGCGGTCGAGTTGAAAATGCTATAATTTGTTGTAAGTGAGGCTCTAATAAGAGGGAAATGTAACTTATTGCATCTATACTTGGAAAAATCTTATAACAAAATCAAAAATGTTTGTAATATGGTCTCATTTCTCACAAGAATTATATTTTTAGTCTGCAGAACACTTATCCCGAGAAAATTCCTCCTTTACATATGTGTAATAGTATGCAAAATATAATATGCATGTAATTAATTTTTTCTGCGTGATTTCGTTTTGAACTGCTACGGTACTTAAAAATAATGTTATGTTCTTTGCGCTGTCAAACAGTTATCATAACAATCTCGATTACCATGCTTTTAAATACAGTGTCATGAAAAAGTTTAATGCCCCCTCTGCATATCAGAATGTGCTGCCGGTCGTATGATTTCATCTGTTACACCTTTCTGTTAATTCTGCCTTAATCTACGTCAAGAATGAAAGATATTTGGTAAATGGGAAGTAAAGTAGTTGAAACGATTCAAAGGTTACAAGATTTTTATGTTTTATGAATTGGCAAGAAAATGCGCAATTCTTCTAGAACAAAATAACTCGAAAATTATTTAAGATACGGGTATAATTCTTTCCCATAAGAAATACATAGAATCTGATGAATATCGCCACATACCCTTATACATACATGCCATGCAAATGTGACGTCACGTTGGAGTATGACGTCACGTTGGAGTAAGTAATTTTCCGTAAATACTTATCTGTGCTTTTTGGGAATGTCTTTTCCAGCAATATGTTACCTACTGCCATAAAAATATTTAACTGGGTAACCTTCTGATTTCAGAATATTCAATTAACGCTTCTTTTTTCCAGTGCACCAAGTAGCTTCACAAGAAATCCATTTTGTGCAATGTCACAATTTTCTTTAATGTACTAACTTCCCTTAATATTTTTTCTCATTTTTATGGATCCGAAAAAGAACATGGATGTCTGAAACACATAAAAGTTTGCTCACTCAAAAGAAAATGTTCGCTCAATACCTAGTAAGAGGTAACACTGTTAATTATCAGGGATCGGAAAATTTCGTGAATTATTTGAGCTAAGAAAGAGTTCAAACACGTGTATATTTGTGTTTTTTTTTGGCTGAATCGTTACTTTTTAGACACGTCCTAAGGATTCTATAACTATAACAAATCTGCAAGAAAACTAAGACAAGATTCCCTGCTGATTTGTCAAGGATTTAACTGGGGAAGCAGACACCGGACATAACCTGAGGCTTACGTATATATAGGCTATTCACGGTAAAGTGAGCACTTTTTGAAGACCTCTCATTTGGAATAACGACTAATAAATATATTATACTGTGGCCTTTAGACGTTAACTTTCGAATCCGGGAAAATATATACACTGCGCTTATTTCTTACATGGCAATGTTTATTTTAAAAATGGTGGAAAGATAAATTATTGATAGGGGACAAAAAGCAACTATAGAGCGGATCGCGAAGTCTCGCTCACATATGCTAATGATAAACGGCAAGTGACTCGCCTGCGGTTGTTCACCGCTGTTTGACGGAATCGCTGAGTTGTCGCCCGGAGTTGTCGCTCATCATACTTGCAGATGGGATGCTGTGCGCGGGGGCGGCTCGAAGACAACTGACCGTGTAATCCAAACCCCCGCCGCGCGAACCGAAACTCGGCGATACACCCCTTGCCCGAGGAGACTGCGCGACCAACCGAGCTCCAGGGACGCGGTCCATGCCCGTGGTTGGGGGGAGGGGGAAGGAGGAGGAGGAGGGAGTGATGGTGATTGCCGCCCAGGAAGATGTCAAGGGACCAACTATTTGTGTTATGGCGATGCATGGCGAGCCCCCGAGAGGTAATTGATTCCATTTCTGCCCGGTTACCGCTCCCCTGCGCTGCGCGCTGCTACACGACGCTCTCCCTCCCCTTTTTCTCAGTTTGTAACTTCCCCTACCTTCCCCTCCGCGGAAGCCAAACACATATGGCTAAACATGGTGCAGGCCGTTGACTAAAGGTGATTTAGACCGATCTCACCTGCTGCGCACAACCAGTCTCCGTGTCCCAACAATAAATTGCTCTTTTGCCAACACAAGCAAAAAATAGGCGTGGATTGGATTTGAGGTTAGAATACTGTTCTGTAAACAAGCGCTTTGAGATGTTTTTATACTTCTTCTAACCAATTTGTAATGCATTTCCATTACGTTAGAACTGATAAAAAGTATTTTATTAATAAAATCGTGCTTGCCATTTCAAAATTAAGATGTAAACAAATTCGTTCATCGTTGTTGTCCATCTGACGACTTCGACAGTTGTGTTACCTTGGGGTAGGTCAATGTTGGGCATATGCGCAGAAGAATAATAACTTACCTAACTCATCTTTACTCTGCGGTGTAGACAAATTTATTGTTCTGCGCATGTATCCAAAATTCATCTACCTTATACCATTACAACTGTCAAAGCTAATGTTTACCAATTTTAATTAGATATAATACCTTGTTAAAATAAGAACTGTTCAAAGTCCATATTCCATTCACGTTCGTCTATGATAGTCGCAATGACAGAAGAAGAGTCCAACGCAGCTTCACGGAGATTAAAGGCCCTTACACAATTGAAAACTTTTAACATTTGACTTTACCGTTTGACTTTAAGTTTGCTTCCCGACATGCTGTATCTTATGGAACTCAACACAACGTAACTGTCACAGGTAAAGTCAAGCACTCTTGACTTTACGATTTCGAAAAGTTTAAATTTAACGTCAAAGTCAAGCAGCCATTTTGCTGAGTATCTAACAGAGGTTATGTAGAAAGTGTGTTATTTTATTGTAAGGTGATTTTAATCTCGGTATATTAAACATAACTTGTCTTAAATTAAATATATGGCAAACGAATATAATGTGAAGAGGAAATATATTAATTTACATTTTGAATAAAGTAAACAAGTAAGTTTTTGTTTTGAAATAAACTTTTAATATAAATTTTAAACCTATTTTTAAAAGAGGTACGTCAAATGCATTCCTGGGTAGTACGATAATGATTTACATAAGAAGATACACATTTTTACGAAGCTCGAAAAACCGATGTTTTGTTTTCAACTCTGACTTAACATTTTTATTGCGTATTTGCGGTTTCGTCAAAGTAAAGGAAAATGTTAAAGTTTTCTCTTGTGCAAGAAGCCTGAGTATTGCGCATCACGGACGCGCGCTCCACCCGTTTTCCTTTTCCGCGGTTCGACGCCTCTGGCTTCCCGCGCTGCGCTAGGCCACGTGCTCCGGTCGGCGCGCGCGCGCGATCATGCGGTTGCGTGAGGAGAGGTAGGGGAAGTGTCTTTACCCCTCCAGTTCCCCCCCTTCCTCTCATCCCTCCGCCGACGAGGAAAACATCTCTCCTCGATTGGGAGGGAAGTCCCGGGGAATTTTCCCTTCAGTTCGACACCGGCAGGATCGGCCGAGGACGTGTCGCGTTCGCTCCTCCCGCGCCTCGACGAGGCCTCTCGCAGCGTTAGCTTCCGGTTTCCACGAGGTTCCTAACGACTCCCGAGGGTGCGGAAACCACCCTCCCGGTAGCTGGTCCTGAAAGTTAACGCCCGCGCGACTCGGTAACTATTTATTTGTTTTCATCGCCCCCGTATACACCCCCATTCGACGCGCTTCCCGAAGCCCGGCGCGGTGCGATGTGGCGGGAATCTCTACGCGCCGACGTGACATGAGCGGCGGCTGTCGTCGTCGGGCCTCGAACTCAGTCAGCACGGGCCATGGTGGAACTGCACTTGTTGGCGTCCTTGCTGCTGCTCCTCACCTCGGCCAATGGTGAGTCGCCTCGACCTTCTGATGGGTGGAGGGGGGGGGGGGAGCGATTGTTGAAACCCGCATGGAAATGTATTACGATCCACGTCAAGTGCTATGTTATGACGTCTACGCACGTAATGACCTCACAAGCTCGGATTACGTGTTAACGAGGTTCCTGAGAATTTCGTCTCTGAATTTTATAGGAGATGGAATAGTGCTATGGAAAGATCTTGCAGTGTACGAATTCCCGAAACACAAAATCAGCAACGGAAATGAAAATACTGTAATTAATTTTTGTATATCTATACTTTTCGACAATGTAATATAATGCTGGTAACTATAGTATACAACAATAAAAATGAAATTTTACGTTTTAAAAATAATTGTCTTAAAACTAACATCTAGAGCTCTACGACATTAAACTCGTTGTTTCTAACAAAAAAAGAAACTTTTTAAAATAGAATTTTTAACAGGAGTTTTTACGAAACAGAAATTCGTTAAAAATAATATATAAAAAACTTTCAGTAAGCTTTAAAACAATTGTTATTGAATGTGTAATGTTTTTGTGTATTCCAAACGTTATTATTCGGAAAAATATCGTCAACAATTTTGTATTCGAGAACTATATATCGCGTTAACTACCGCCATCTGAGACGGTCACGTTAATTACAATATACAGCCAAGCCAATAAAACAATCGCCATCAAAAAATCCTATCAGTTAAAATTTAGTGCTATATTTTATATTTTGGAAATCCAAGCACAGCACTGTAATTCTTGAACTACGAAATTCGTAAGCTTAACTGGATTACGCAAAAAGCCGAGAATGCGATATTAAAATACACGCAAGCAAATATGAATTATTAAATATATTATATAGTCTTATGAGTTAAAAATAGAGCTGCCTGGTGCTGCCTGGTTATACGAGTAATGAGAGATACTACTGTCCCGTTTTAGGGATTTTCGTACTAACGGGGAGCTGGAGTCACTGATACATATAGTTATAATAGTAATAATATGTAGTTGTATACTGGCAAATGTGGTATAGATACGCCGAAAGGTGTAAAAATGTATAGATAGCAAACAAACATAAATTGTTCATACAAACTAGTACTTATACAGAATGTTCTGAAACTCAGTGTCAAAACTTTAGACATAGTTTCTTTGGGCCAATAGTAACACAAAAGCGTCTTTAATGGCCACGCTGTCGACGATACGCTAAGCCCACTCACCTTACCTTATATTCGGAAACACATTTTTGTATCAAATAATTGTGTTCAAAGTTGCGGCGTACACCACCCGCCGACCACGCGTGCATCGCAAGTTGCATAGGTTGTAGGCGCGCGCCGCGCTCATACTTCCTATGCAGCTTGACCTACACAAATGATCGCACAGCCTTGTCCTTCAGGCGTTGTACACCCCTCAAATTTGACCACAATCATTTTATATGAAAATACGTTTCCGGATATGAATGAATAGGGATTTTGTGTGGCTATTGGTCCAAAGAAACTATGTCTAGAGTTCGGGCACTGAATTTCCGAACAACCTGCATATATTAATTCACTATATTTTTATGCGTTTTATGTCTTTTTTTAATATTATTCGATATGAAACGAAATTATAATTGAGTATACTACACAATTAATTCAAATATCACTTATACTTTTTAATTTCTGCTGTCTGTAGGCCGTGTATTGTTAGACGCATCCTAGATTTCTCGGTTATAATAAGAAGCAGTTTACGGCGGGATGGCCCGACCACGCGCAACCAAGTCGGGCGAGAATATTGGCACTCACTGCGGCGGGAGCCAATCCACGAGTGATGCCATCCAGAGTTTATGTAGGACTTTGAAGTCTAGCGATTCGCCGGAAAATGAAGCGAAGTGTGACGGCCGCTAAAGATTTGTTGTGCTAATTCAACCCGCCCCTGAGTACTGCAACCCGCTTCGCGCACGCGCGTATAAAAAGTTTTATATCTTGCGGTAAACCGTCGGCTTTAGCAAACGCCTGAGGCATAGGCAACACGCTTAAAAACTCATGAATATTTCTCGTAGAGGAAAGACTTTTATTACAATATTACAGAATAAAAATAGTTGAGATCAACAAAATATTTAATTCTTAAAGGAAACTTTGTTAAACTTATGTATGGGGGATATTCATTTAATGCACCCGTGAAAAAAAATTAATTAATTAACAGAAGTGTTTAAAGATTGAAATTGCGTAGTAAGCTGATGTCGCTCATTCAAAATTTTTGCTTTAGTTTGCTTAGAACTAATACGTAATAGATGATGCCATGCATTATAGCCACTCCTTAACAGCTTGTAATATTACTTACAGTTTCGTGGGAAACCGAATTTGAGGTTCCAATTTGGACTACGGTGATGTTAAATTGACGTGTGCGTTGTATGCATTAGCCCACTATATCCGAGAACGAAATTAAAATTTTCGTCGTCTTAAATGAGCGAAGTTTATAGAATTAATTAATGGCTCAAAAACATATCTCCCTCTTAAAAATTTTTTGTACTTAAATATGATCCATCACTCTACGTTTATCTTGTAATTATTAATTAAATTCACGTCAAAGGTTGCTTTCAAAGAAAATTACTTAGATATTTCTTTTGACTAAAGAGAACATTTAGCCGAAAAAAAAGAAGCCTACTGCATGATAAGATTATGGAAATATTGCAAAGAAAATTTAATATTGAAAGCTTTTAATATCAGCCAAGATTTACTGAAAGTAATTATTTTTGCTGAGTCACGAATTAAGTTGACTGTAACGTTCTGTAAAATTCTTCAAAATAAAAAGCAATAACGACTATTCGAAAATAGAGGGAAAATATATTCATATTGTGAAGCTAAGTTTTTTGGCTAGGCAACTGTGGGCGCTATGGAAGTCGTGATGATATTTCGTGCTAAACATCCTTCACGAATAGGTCAAATCGTTTTTGGCTTTTCAAGATACAAACGTGCATTAGAATATTTAAATTTTAACTTTTTCTTTGTGGAAACACCCAAAAAGCCTCGCTTCATATTTAAATGAATTTCCCAGAGTTTGTAAAATTCCATCGTCCTGGACAGGGTTGTTTTATTGAACTCCAATCATATTTACTGGAGAATAATGTCGCTGACAAAGTTACAAGGAAAATATAGCAAGTTATTTTGAAATGTATTCGAGATACTCACTCTTTACAAGAAAGGGAAAATTAGTTTACGTACAAATAAAGTATTTGTTACAATTATTAAAAAATCCTAGACAATTTTGTATTAAATTATTATATGTGGGTCTCATTATTTTGCGGTAAAACTACGAAAAATGATACTATCGTATTTTTTACTTTTTTTTTAAAGTAGTGAAGTGACGCTTTGTTTGATAAAGGCTGTACATGATAAAGTGAGCACTTTTGAAATCAACCTTAAAAAAGTCCCTGCACCTTCCTGCGCATATTTTAACGGACTCACTGAGAGGCATGCACCCAGTAAAGTTGGTATTGATGGACGGAAATAACTTCCATATTTTAACGTCGAATATAAAGTGTTAGGTAATTATTTATAATAATTTTAATTGTTCCTTTCGCTTTCTGTTTTTTTTTTCTGCATCAAAGTATAAAAATTGACCAGATTTGTAACATATTTACTTTTATAATAATTTCACCGTTTCACTTGACCGACGCATGGATAAAGCGATGCGGCCCATGGCGATGTTAGTTTCACGTAAGGCGGAAGAATACACAACCTGCATACAAGTAAATCTTAAGCAGGGCTTTCAAAACTGTTCGTTTTACCGTACACAGCTTACGTCACTTTGGTTGAGGCGAAGGAATTGCGTTTGCACGGGCTGAAACAACAAACAGCATCAACGTCTAGGATGTCGTTTGCACCTTAACTTTGGCAGTTTCTGAAGTATTTCAATTAAACTTACCCAGAGAACCCCTCGAATTTTGTGATTACCACCTCAGTTTAATTACAAACTGTTAGTGGCTCTGGTACAACTACGCAGAATTACCCTGAAAACATGCGCAAATAAAAACTATTTACAGGTAGTTTTAAGCCAGTTCAAATAATTAGAAAATATTTGTATTCATTTGGCGTAATAGTTTCGCGCGCATATGATACGTAATTTAGTAATTCATGAAACGTAAGAGGAAAACAATTATATGTTGATAATAAATATCACGAGACTTTACTTCCACCAGCGGAAAAAAAATCCTACAGATTTTTTTTATTACAGGCCCATACTTAGAATTAATATATGGCGAATCAAACATATACATAGCTTAGCAAATACTTCATTTGCTGTGTATTACAACCGTGTCATAAAGTCAGCAGTCGGGCAAACAATGGAATGGCATCGCTAATATTATCACGTGTTTGTGAGAGGTTTACCTATTAAGAAAACACGTTCAAAGATCAAACAATCGAATACTCAGAAAGTATCAAAAAGCACTAAAATGTGCGATACATAAGTTGGTATTAAATAGGAACTAACATACAACAGTCATAAACGTTAAAAACGAAACGCTCCGGGATTAAGGCCCACAAAATATTTGTTTTTTGATAGGGCCAAAAATGTACTTAGTTAGCCCGTAAGAAATTTTTTTTTTTGAGTGAACTAAACTTGATAAAACAAAATTAATTTTGTTCGTCTAACGAAATACATTTTTGAATAACCAAAACTGTTGTGTCGCACCAACATAAGTTGGACTGCCAACAAAACATTCTGTTGAATGAAATGTACATACTTGTTTGGCCTCTCATTTGATGACCTTCGTTCGAAAATACAGTTAGCGAGCTTGTTTGCATTGTTTGCGAAAAATAGGAGAGTAACAATGTTCATTAGTGCATTTATTAATTATTTATTAAAAACGATATAAACATTGCAGCAAATCAAGTTTATCAGGAAACTAAAAAAGGAACACTGTTAAAGATGAGATATTTATCTCCGCACGTTGTGCAGTATTTGAGAGTGTGTATTTAAAAACAGTTGAACTGTATCTGTTGTTATTGTATCTGAGGTTGCTAGGACGTAGCGCTCATGCGCTGATGATAAAGTTTCTTAGAGGCTGTTCACGGCTAACTGAGCAATTTAAATGTCCTGCTTTAAAGATATCCATGTATGCACATTGTGTATTCTTCCACCAGATGTAGAATTAGCACTACCATAAGTCTCGTCACTTTATTCAGGGGTCGGTCAAATGAAACTGTGAAGTTATTAGAAAAAATAATAGTTCACACATTTTTTATTATTATTACAATCATGTGCATAAAAAAAAAAAGAAAGTAGAAGAAAATAAATTTTGTTATTCACAAAATGTTTACCTGTCGCTTTTGATTAAACGTTGAGATATGGAATTCCCCCCCCCCCCCCCCCCGCGGCGGAACAAACTTTACTCGACGCGTGTTACTCATATTTACCGTTAAAATACGTGCAATCAGGGGAGGTGACATTTTTCTAAGGTTAATTTCAAAAGTGCTGAATTTATCGTGAACAGCCTATACAGCGGTCGGCCTTCCAATAAATAAAGTATTTTTCGAAACTATTCAATTTACATTGATCCAAACAAATCTTTGGTTGCATCAAAATATCTATTTGGGGGAAACCAAATATTTGTATGGGGCGACCAAAAAAGTACAACACAATAATTTGATTAGAACAAAATATTTCGCTGCCCCTATAAAAATAATTAATTTTGTTGCGCCAAATAAACTTTGTTTTTATTCAACAAAAACCCTTTTTTCAGCGCATGAAATCTTAACTGCAGTACTAAAGAAATGGCTATTTTTACGTAGTTGTAAAGTGTGTTAAAATTTCTAAGGCACTATTATCAAAAATAATATTTACTTTTAATATTCAGTTTAGCTAAATGTATACTGGAAATTTATACCCACTTTCTACGCACGGTAAAATAATTTTAAACTCAGTTGAACTGCATATCTGAAAACTCTATGGAACGAATAACTATGAAAATATAAATAAATATTTGTGTAAGTTTACCTGTTACGAACTTTTAGCTCCAGAGAAAGTCTAATTTGGACATTTCACTAATATGGTACTGATTTAGCAATTAGTATTTAGTTACTTTTTTACTGCAATTTTTTTGATTGTTTAGCAGTAAACAGGATTTACGAAACTTATAGAACTTACATAAAATTACGCGATTCACTGTTCAGAATATCGCAGACTTATTTTATTGTAAACCCTTGTAATAAATTTTGTTTACAAATAATTTATCTAAGAATATATTATACAAATAAGTAAGTATAAACTTTGAGTATGCTTATTAAAAACTAGTGACCAATGACCAAGCGAAGGACTGCTAATAAATTTACAAAAAAAATTCGTTATCTTTGTTAAAGCTTACTCTTAGTGAATAATAAGGATAAATCCCTATTAAATTTATGTATTTATAAATACAAAAAAAAATATAATGTGATTTGTGTAACTTGTTAGATATTCTGGAGTGTACATTTACTTTTTAATTAATGATAAATGTGAAAAGTATTAAGTAGTATATCCACAGCCAATCCTATAGTAATGCTGCTGTAGACGGCGTCTATAATTGGCAGTTAGTTGAAAATCGTTCAAAAGTTTTATGGAACTGGACCGAGGGGGGGGGGGATGGAGAGAGAGGGGAGAGAGAGAGAGAGAGAGAGAGAGAGAAAAGGGGGGGCCAGAGTTGTTACAATTCGCTTTATCTTCACATACGAGTAAACAAGAACAAACACATGAAGCGGTAACCATTTTCAGTTACACGCTTTAAAGTAATCAAACAATTTTGTGACCTTTCGGAAACTGTTTTGAAATACGCGCTAGACTACCCGTAGTCAATTGCTCAGGAAGCGATTAGAATAGAATATCAGAATTATGACGTTAATAAATGTGAATCACCTTCAGGATTTATTCTTGAAAATGCCGTACAATTCTGACTATTGCTGTCCGAAATACTTACTAAGCATAGAACTTATCTCTTCTGCCATAGGGCGACTAAATACACTATCTACCAAAAAGTAATTGGGCACCGGTGAAGATATCTAATTCAGCACGTCAGTTGACTTGTGTTTCACGGCCTTCGGCGTAGGACCGCTGGTGTTTGTCCATGGTAGCATGAACACAGAGGCCTATTGTAACATTCTGGATAATAAAATGCTTCCAACGTTGTGGCTTTTTTACGGAATGGACGCGTGTTACTTCCAGGATGACAATTCCAGGTGCCATGTTTCAAGGGCTACTATGCAGTGGTACGCCGACAACAATGTTCGCCGATTGGACTGGCCCGCCCAGAGCCCCGACCTCAAACCTATAGAACATCTTTGGGACGAATTATATCGCCGGGTGAGGGCTCGTCAGGCGCGGCCAAAATCCATTGCTCAACTCATGGAATGGTTGCAAGAGGAATGGCGACGAATCCCCGTGGATGTCCTGCAAACACTCGTAGAGAGCATGCCAGACAGGGTGCCTGCTGTTATAGCCGCAAGAGGTGGCCCTACGAGATTCTAACGGGGTTACAACCACCGAGCAAACATTGGGGACAAGTGCCCAATTACTTTATGGTAGATAGTGTAGTATAGCAAGTGACAGGGATGCGTTCATGATTTTCGGAAACAACGAACAACAGTTATATTTATGCACGAAACTCGTGACGTAGAATCCTCCTCTATACACGTTTCCATTTATTTTTCAGTATTTTATTACTACTTATATCCATTCACGGTTACTTAACATTTTTCTGAAGCCCTGCTGAAGTTATGCTTTCAGGATATTCCTCCGTCTCATTTAAACAAAGCTTAAGAGCAAGTCTAGGACATTACACAAACGGCACAACGCATTCATGCGCACTCAGTGTAATACAAATTTATTGGCTGTTCACGATAAAATGAGCACTTTTGAAAGCCCCGCTTAAGATCTACTTGTATACACGTTGTGTATTCTTCCACCTTATGTAAAATTAACGTTGACATGAGCCTCATCACTTAATTCATGCGTCGGTCAAGTGAAACTGTTAAGTTATTAGATAAGTAAACATATTTTAAATTTGCTCATTTTTGCACTTCGATGAATTAAAAAACTTAAAGGGAAAGAAATAATATAAATTATCACAAATGGTTACCTAGCACTTCTAATTCGATATTAAGATATGGAACTACTTTTCCCTCCACCGTTATCAACTTAACTGGGAGCATGTCACTCAGTGCGCCCGTTAAAATAAACGCAGGTAGGGTCAGTGACTTTTTTCTAAAGTTGATTTCGAAAGTGCTCGCTTTATCGTGAACAGCCTTTAAAAGAAAATATGCCGAGTTAGTAAACCCTTCTAGCGAAAATCTTTCGTTGAGAGACCCACAGGAGCCCCCTGTCATCCATGAAGCACAGAATACATACGAGTACAGAAGTGAAAATGACCCTTCGAATGCGAACTCCATTTGCACGTGCGAGGAAAATGGCGTCGCTGGCAAACAACATGACGCAGTTCACCGCCCTTCAATCAGCACCTGGGGGCCGCCGTTGTGTTGTTGTCTGGCTGTTCACCTCCCACCTAGGCGTTCCGGAGCTGCTCCCGGATTTTTCGCAAGTGGGAATCGTGCCGGACGATGCCGCTGTTCTGAGGGTTTTCTCGGGGATCTCCCATTTCCCTCACCTCTTTCATTCCGGCGATGCTCCATACTCACCTCGCTTCGCCGTCAACGGTTCCTAAGACCTCGATGTTGAAAACCGCCCAAATCTCTCCACTACACTGAATCATCACCTAGAAATTTATGTGCCAGGAGGTAGCCTAAACAACAGGGATTCTTTCGCAGCATGCGACAGCCAATAATATGGAATAAAGGCCGTTCACGTTAAAGTGAGCACTCTAGAAATCAACCTTTGAAAAAAACCACCGCCTGCAACTGCGTATGTATAACCATGTGTGTCACCACACAGGCTGGGGTTGAACACACCCAGTTATGTTGGTAGTGAAATGTGAAAAGTAGTTCTACGAAATAACGCGGTATTGCCAGTGTAATGTTTAAATTTATGGCTACTTAAGCTGTTTGAAATTTATTTCATACACTTTAATGTTATTACTGGCGTAAAGATAATGTAATTACTGTAACTCATAATTATATTGTGTCACGTGATCTCCGCAACGGTCAAAACCAACGGCCCGTTGTTGTGGTTCCTTCATACTTGTTGCTTGGCTTTGTTTGTGTGGAGTGGTTGCGAGGCAAACTACAAATTTGGAAACTGGAATTTGTTGTGTTTTAATATTTCTCTTTTATTTTTCAGCTTATCTGCAATCAGCATTGTTTTATTATAGGCCGTATAGTGTTTAATTGTGTTGTAGTGATTCTGTGTAAAGTTGTGAGTTCCAGCAGACTACGGACAAATATTCAGCGTCAGAAGGACATTATAAATATCGCCGAAAGTATTTATTCTTTAATTCGTCGAGGTGAGATGAAGCCTTGCAAGGTGATCGACCGAGTTGTAGAAATTATGAAAATTTCAACTGCAACTGTCCGGAGATAAATGCAAATGTGTTTTTACCACGTTTTTTCGCTGCTTATCCCCAATAAAAAAAAGTGAAAAGAACATGTATAAATCGACAGTTAGAAACGTGATATTATAAACGGAAAGTTTATATCCCAAGTTTGACAAATAATATTAAAATTATCTGTACCTATCTACCTACGCCCATCTGTTTAACCTTTCTTTTAAATATGTCATTATGACAAGTGCAGATATGGCAGTCAATAATTATACGTTAATTTTACACGTTTTTATATCACTGTGTAGTTTTGTAATGTAGGCCTAACCTCAAATACATCTGTATGTATCTATTTACACCCAGCCATGTAACCTTTCTTAAATCTGCCGTGATAACAAGTGCAGATGTGCCTGTCAATAATTATACATTAATTTGACACGTTTTGAAATCACTGTGTTATTTTGTAATGTAGGCCTAACCTCAAACTTGTGTTCATGTAGTTATTCATCCCAAGTTACAGTGTTAAGTTTTACTATTGTTAACATAGCATAAACGTAGCAGTTTGATGCTACATCAAAGGTGTTCCAATACATAAACTATAAAATCTTGAAGCTGGGTTTGTTAACTATAGACCTATAGCTGTGCTTGTTGCCGATATTCTTTCGTGATGCAAGTGTAGGCCTAATTGTTTTATTTGGCAATGCTTGCCGTAATACGAAATAGAAAGTATTTACAATTAATTGTGAACAGTTAGGCCTATAGAACAATTCCATTTTCAAATTTCGAAATGGATGTTCGAGAAGACAACTTGCTACCTTTTGAGAAATATTGACGAAGATAGTATGCGTTATTGAGTAGGCATAATTGTTTGAAATATCTGCCACTTTGGCCGCAAAAATATTGTAGTTATTGGAATTGAATGTAACTGTAAATTACACTTCATAGTCAACACCCCAGACTCCCAGAGCTCATGTTTACTTGTGAGTGCATGTTTTGTAAAGGTTAGATTACATTACGCAGTGTATGTGTTAAATTAAGCGTTTCTAAAGAAGCTGCATGAGCTAGCTTTCAATATGGGCCGGGCTACAATTGACATACTAAACACATTCACAGTTATAGCGATAAGCACATACAAAGCACAAAAGCACAGTGGCCTGGCTACAACTGATATAACGATAATAATATTAGTTTGTTTATTTTGCTACATTTGCACCGAAGAAATCAAGGTCTGTACATAAAGTTGGTAGTGGGTTTTTTCAAAAATAAATATTTTCAATGATCTGAGACATTTTTGAAATGGTAAATTAATTACATTTCAATTTTTACTTTAAACATTACCTAAAAGCGTTAAAAAAAACTCCAGTGGTTGTGATTATCAATAAATAAACAAAATAAAATATTCTTCCGAGAAAGGATGTCAAAATACACACTTTCTCGATTTGTAAATAAATTTTTCAATTAATAACATAGTATAAGTGTCGGTGCTTCTGATTGGCTGTTTATTGACGCACAGCTATAGTAACAAGGAAAGGTAAACCAAGTGCTTATCGCTATGCACACGTAACTTGCCTCTAAGTATTAATTTTATAATTTGTCCTTTGCATTATCATTTTTCTGTCATTTGTGGATATGTATTGGTGTTGCATTAATAATAAGATATTTATTTCAGCTTTGTGTGTGCACGCATTAACAATTTTTGTACGTATAGTAATTTTCTTTAAATATTTTTCTCATTTAAGGTTACAGTTTTGCTGCAGTCATTGCAATGAAGGAATCACTACAATGATGAGAGTCCATGCACTTTAACTGTAAAATTGGTTTCTTGAGGTCTGTGTGTGTTTGACAAAAAGGAAGTGTCGCACCCATTTGGGCCACAAGAGACACCGGAAATATGGCTATCACCGGATCGGCACTTCACTTAGCTATAAATAATATACATCATTTTTAGAATTATTTTGTACAAATGAAGGTGGTGCCAGTTACAAGCCTGGTATACACTTCTTTTACCTCTTCAATTCACGGTATAAATG
This sequence comes from Dryococelus australis, assembly GCA_029891345.1. Taxonomy (NCBI): domain Eukaryota; kingdom Metazoa; phylum Arthropoda; class Insecta; order Phasmatodea; family Phasmatidae; genus Dryococelus; species Dryococelus australis. The sequence continues at coordinate 25,701,157 of CM057007.1, read as the reverse complement.
TTCAGTTCTTTTTTTGGAGGGTCTCAGAAGGGTACGAACACAGAGTAACAGTGTCAAAAAAACTACATGCACATAGACACAATTGCATTTGTTGATATGTTTATATTTTTAGTGTAAATTATTTTTATTTTATATATACGTTATAGGCCTATGTTGAAATATATTTATCTCATTTATGAAGGTGCATATAAAACTATCCTTAATATTTACATATACATGCACGTATTTCATACATTTTTCTTTTTTATATATTACTTTTTTTTTGTATACTGCCACGTTTGCGCCGTCACGTTAAGTTTATTAGCACCATCTACTTCTGTGCAGTGGTATACTCTTTGCTTGGCTCAGATCCCTCGTCTTTCCTTGCCTCCCTGCCTTCCTCTTTCCCCTTCGTGCTTCATTATTTTTTGATTTGTCATTTGTTATTTAAGTCCTTTCACAGCCTCGCTCTGTCTACTTATACGCTTTAGACATCTGCTAGGTTACGCCGCTACTTATGCCTGCAGGATGTATGTTTTTTCCTAATGACTTAGTGCACTTCACTTCAGTCAGCTGAGGCCAAACACAGCTACCATGTTTTAGAGCTAACATTTTACTTCTCACGATACAGAGCGATGGGGCACTTAGAAAACGGTAAGTCATGGGAAACGTTAAGTTTGCGGTACAGTTTTTAAATGTTTGGTAATTTGTGTGACAAGTGGTGATGTACCTTGGGTGTGCAGTAGTGCTAGTCTATTTCAAAATCTGAATTTGGCTGCCCTTCCAAATTATTTTTCGGCTTAACTAATGTTGTCCCTTTTTAACGTGTCGTTTTGGTCCTTGTTTACCACCAGAGTTTAATATTTGCTTTGTCACAGTTTCCATGATTTCATCGATAGGGCGTTCATTTGTCAATTGTTTGTTGTGTAAAGTTTTTGTTATCTGAACTGTGAGATGACCTAAAAAATTATATATGTTACATATTTTATATATAGTGTATATTTTAGATGATATATATTTATATTCATATATATGCATACATCATATATGTAACAAGTTTTATATATAATAAACGTGTTACATTTAGCAGTCCTAAAATGTAAACATTGAGTTTATTTACATGTGACAATCACATGGCAGTCACATGGCAATGTTTGTTTACATGTGGTGGAAGGATACATGATGGGCAAGAAAGTAGAATTTTACCAGGGCTTTCAAAAGTGCTCACTTTATCGTGAACGGCATTTACCCACTTTTAGGCCCTCTGCCAGCCAATCAGCTAATGTATACGCCTGCGTCAAAGGAACCTCCACGGCATTTAACCTCGGTTCCTGAAGAGAGGCGTTTAATAAGACATATGAGCGTATAAAGAACGTAACGGCGGTAGTAAACGGGAATGGCCCGAAGTAACCCGCCAAACAACAGAATAAACTATACAAGTTGATTCACGAGGAGCTACCACCACTTACATGGCATATTCCTCTTGTCGTATGGAGCAAATTATGTCATATAAATGGGGGGTCCTATTCGCTATATTTACAGAGAAATGCGAAAATTTGGTAACACATTACAGGGGACAACTTGTGACGTGTTGCTGCCCGTTTGACTATTCTTGTGAACAGCACGTGACCTTCACCATCGCGAAGAGTGACTTTTTCACTGCTTACAACCTGGACACAGCGCGTCCCTGCTCATTCATTGTGGCTGTAACCTTTGGTTGTGAGATATGGTTATTGTGTTATAATGCCACGCACATTTTCCCCAGAATAATACGCCGATACCGTGTTCGATGCTCAACTGTAAACAATAAATTCTGATATAGTTTACTTACGAGAGGGCTATTATTATTTTCCCGCATCTTCAAAATCGTTCGAATTGCTCTGTAAACATTGGCAATACGATCCACATTCTTTTGACATATTTGAGTGACGTTATTTACTAATTAATAATTCTGTACATAGTTAATATTTTATTTAACCAAAGCCAGTTTGGTCAATTAAGAAATACATTCTTAAACTGTTTTAGTAATAGTTTCACATTGTCAGTGTAGTCGCGCCGTTCTAAGAACGGACCTGGATCCGCCTACCCAAGCGAAAGAGAGAGGCAGAACGACTAGCGAACTACTGACCTCGTCCAACACAGGTAGCTAGCTGGCAGGCGGGCAGACGAGTCGAGTCCAGCGTTGCCCACGTGCAGCGGAAAAGGTTTCAAGCGAAGTCGTTTACGGATAACTGTTCGGAGGTAATAGAAACACAGTGGCCATAGGCGATATGGGAGATAAATGCAATGTGTTGCAGTCGCAGAACAGTCTCTTGGTAACTCGCTGCTCTAGTATATCGGATGCAAGGAAATCCATCCGTATATTGCCTGGTATAATATAATAAAGTTGTCTTATAGTCACTATCGCTCATCGTATCATGATTATGATTGCATTAATGGAATTGATATCAGTGATGAAATTCAGTTTTTGAAATGAAACAACTAATTAATTTTAGTATCTCGTGTGTTCTGATTTCGACTACTCATTATCTCAGAGCTAATTTCAGTGTAGAGGAACGTTAATACCTACTATATTCATTATATTCGTGTCTTTTTTTTTCAATGTTCCGTCACTGGTATGCATAGTTTGCAACAGTTGGTATGTAATTCATACAACACATTAATTGATCGAAGGTGCACGTTAATACTCTCCAGAGGTACGGACAAGGTAGGCGTTAGGAAAGTTGGCTCGGTGGCCTAAAATTTAATGTGGGGGGGGGGGGGGAGAATAGGGTAGTTTCGAAGAACATGGCAACACCGCTTGGGTGTCGAGGTGCTGCAGGTATATCCCCACATGCTGCTCCTCCCTCGACCAATTGTTTCCTTTCTTGGGGAGAAGCGGCCCGACATTGGTCGACATCCCAAGTCATAAGTTACAGGGGCGCTACTGCAATAGCAAATGCTTAAGGTCGAGTTTCAAACGACACGAAACGCTCTTATTTTTAATTTAATTTGTAACATTTGACAGCAGGGCACTCCAATGCAGTTAACTCCGTATTTGTTGGTTTTGTAGCTAAGGATGTTTAAATTTGGAAACCGTTCTCAGAAAGGATGTTTCACTATGTCGTATACTTTTTTTTTTTTTCACACGAGTCGTCCCCGAGTTTGCAGTGGTTTAGGAACCGAACCGCAAGTCTATGGGCGAAGGCTGAACTAGATGAAGGTAAACGTGGGAAAAGAAAAAAAAAAACACCTGCAGAAAAGTGGCAACCGATTAGTTATCTAATCGAGTTTCACAATTGCAGTATCAGCAAACTTTTGTACTTGCATTAGGATAGCCTGTTAACTTATTTACTACAAAATCTAGTTCTTTAAAAACAATTTTTATATATATATATATATATATATATATATATATATATTATTATATATATATATATATATATATATATATATATATATATACCGCTGTAATTTTTCTCTTTAAGTAACTGTATTTCTGTAGTAGGAACAAAATGCTCTACTGTAAGAACTTCCTATGTGCTCGGTGGTCAAGTTAATATACTTACTCTGTTCGCGATTTATTTTATCTTTTTTAATGAAACCTTTGGAAAACCACCGCATGGATCACGTGCTTGATTGTTTGATAAATATGCCACATATCACAAGTGTTTTATACTCGTGTCTACGTAAAAGTACCTTATTTTTAGTTATGTTATACTTTTACTTCTATTTCACGAAACAAGGAGAAAGTAGGTGGCCTGGTAATTCTTAGTAAGAAATAGTTCTTATGCAACAATTTATTGCACTAAGTGCGTCAGAATGCGGTGCGTGGGCTTTCTGGTATAAGTTTCTAAGCTTTGTTTGAGGTGGAGGAATATGCAGGTAGTAGAACTTCAGCAGGGCTTCAGAAAAAGTGTGAAGTAAGCGTAAAAGGCCTGTACCATTTAGGTTACACAAATATGCCATATGTACTCTTGAAATTTGCCATATATATTCATGTACATTTTTACAGAAATATACAGTTAACACTCTGTAGACTATGCCCCAGTGTAGCTCGAGCAAACCTAATTTGAAAATTTCTACGTCGTTCAGAACAAAACTCGCATGAATGTGCAGTCTTTGTTATGGCAGTGTTTAACACGACCTCACAAGAACATGGCAGCTCAGTAACAATGATATTGCTAACGATAGAATTTTTTATAGCCACTCAAAGGGCCATGATTGATTGTAAATCCTTTTAGACGATAAAGTACATTTGATTGGGTCAATATCAGCTCGGCTCTCCAATGGTTGGTGACAGGCCAATAATGAACGTTGTAAAGTACAGGCTAGTGTCCGGCGTGGTATGTACCAATAGGACGATGGTGAGTTCTAACACAGACACCGACAGAAACGTTGTTCTTGCAGCAATGTGTTAACAATTCGGAAACGCAATCAATGAAGACGGAAGACGAAGCTAGGCTCCATAAATTCAATACGTGGAACGTCTTCGTACTTCCTATTGTTTCGGATTTGGGAACGAAGAATGCCGAGTTCACACGAAGCGTTATTCGCCAATGTAATCACAAAATTATCTTTCCTACAGCGATTAGGATATCCACGCCATTTAGTCTTATTTCTTAGCAATTCAATGCGTTGCTTCAGGCACCCGTAAAAGTTAGCACCTCTTAAAAAAACCCTTAAACGTTAGTAGGAACTGGAAAAAAAGTCTGCAACACTTTTAGAAATAACATATTTTCACGCTGGTATGTCGCAATAAGGTCGTGGGTGAGTGGTAGGAATTTTTAGCTGAGGAATTTTTATGTTTGTTCAACTCTCAATCCAGAATAAAACATATAAATTTTTAATTTTCTTTCTTATTAACATTTACACATCTGAATAACAGAACACTGAAAAATTTTATAAACGCCTTTTTTCTTTATCCGTACCTACGGAAACCAACTTGCAAATTTACAGGAAGGTCACATGAATTCACGGAAATTTCTATGGAATATACGGGCAACTTTTCCCCTTAAAATGACGCAATGTTTTCTTGAACATTGATGATCGCTGTCGTTATGTCAACATTTTTTTATCTCCGTTTAAGGTTAAAAACTTTGGCTTGAAAGCGATTCTTTCTCTAAGTTATGCAAGAATAATATAAATATACTAGCACTCTATCAAAATTTTACAAAAATTCATTAACTGCAGTGGAAAAGATTTTAACAAATATACACGATGAAAATCCTGCGAAATATCAGGTTACGAATATAGAAACTTAATGCGTCGCTGCTGTTCAAATTTTTGTAACTTACATAAGTATTTGACTCTTACGGTAAAAAAAAAAAAAAAAAAAAAAAAAGCAAGAAAGCTATCGCGGACGCACGAGAAAGTAAAACATATAATTTGTTCTTTCAAGTTATTTGTATATGCTTACGCTGACGTAAACTAGCAAACAATTTTTTAAAGTGCAGATATTCCCCTTAGTAATTATTCAACGACAAATGGTCCCGGTTTCATCTAATGGTAGGGGCCTCAGCTATTATTCATTGCTTCAGCTAATGTTCTTGGCCTTGTATAATGTTCTTGGCCTCAACTATTGGTCTTGGTCTCAACTATTAGTCTTAGTCTCAACTAATAGTCATGGCATCATCTAATGGTCGTGGCCTCAACTAAAAGTTATGGTCTAAACAAATAGCCGTGATCTCAGATAATAGTCATGGCCTCAATTAATATTCATGGCCTCAATTAATATTCATGGTCTCAACTAATACTCGTGGCCTCAACTAATAGTAGCAGCCTCAGTTAAAAGCGTCCAAAAATACTTAAGATTTCCGGAGAGCACGTAATAAAGATTATGCCTTTGTAACTTCTGCAAACTTTCTTCAAAATTAGGCAGTTATTAAAATTACTCAAACGAGAAACTGATTGACAGAGAAGCTAAACTCGAACCTTTATGTGTAGCAGTTCTCGAATTTTTGAAAATAACTGCAAAATATTTCTGAAAGGAAATATTTTGTGCAGAGTTCTCCCCGGGGGTATTAAAAACCACAAGGACGCCCTTGAGGAAGAGGGGCAGGTACGTAAGCGAGAGCTCGTTAGCGAATGGCAATATTATAATGTGAAGAAACTTTTTTTTTTTCCGGAGGAGAACAAGCCTCATATTTCTGGTCGAGGAGGGAGGAAGAGGTTGGGAAGGGGCGGGGGTGAGGTTTGGACGTAATAACTCTCGTCGACTCCCGATATCGAACTTGAATAATCGATACTGTTCGAGGGAGACGGATGAGTCCTGCGCTCTCGCAGAGGGAGGAGACCATATTGGGGGCTTATCGTCTGGAAGCTTGCGTTACGAATTTTTGGAGCTCCGCCACTACATCCGGGCTCTCTTCATGGTAGGGAAGGAATTACGTATGGAGAATAACAACAACGTCTCTTTTTATCTCAAACTTCTCCTTCTTCGCACTTCATACCCCACGTCTTGTATAGGCTCTTTACGGTAAGGAGAGCGGTTTTGAAATCAACCTTTGAAAAAAAAAAAAAACCTCTCCATTAACTGCACACATACTGCCATACACAGTCCAGTTGTCAACGAATCGCGTGAAGAAGTTCCAAGCCTCGACGTTGGATTGCGAGCATTGTGTTTAAATTTATGGAAAATTAAGTTAGCGTTTTTTCCCCCCCTTCATACACAGAGTACGAACTGATTCGTCAGTAACAAGTTTAGGCAATAAATATTTCACTTTTCCATATGACTGGCGTATTGTTATGAAGTGGTCAGGCCTTAGCTGAACGGCCTGCTTGATCACACCTCCACTCATTGAACCCAGGGCTCGAGCGCGATCGCAATAACAGCTTGAGAAAGACGGTTGTGGAAACACCCTCCCCCGGGGCCGAAAATATTAAAACAAAGCGCCCGATATAGGCCAACGTAACACTGCGTGCCAGGGCTTTTGTCACCGGGGCAGCGGACCAAGAATACGCGGAGATGGGTCTGTCCGGCCGTCGTTAACCGCCTCCTAGAACCAGCCTTCGGCAACATTAACAAAGTGGGGACTTTCCAATTAGATTGCAATAAGTGGCGTGCGGTAATACAACTTATTATAAGTAATTAGCATCTTGGCATTCCATTTAAGCTCCCCCGGTCAATAGTCACGTAAATAGCTATTGTATAATCCTTATGTTCAACAAACTCCATCATATACCGCTGTGCTCTACCTAATAATCATGACTCATTATTTTTCTACGCCCATAGCCCCTTTCAGGCATGAATTAACTTAAAAGCTAATTCGTAACAGTATAAATAAAGTTAGAAGGCCCACGACAATCTAAATTTTACATATAGCGGAAATTTACAAAACGAGGGAGATTCCAGAAGTGCCAAATTTACTGTAAACAGCCTATATATCCCTTCATCACCCTCCCGTTTTCTTAAGCATGCGTCACTATCCCCACTTCTTCCCAGACGACGCGGAGATATTTAATTAATGTTAATTTCCGGCACAGAAGGACACGTAGTCCTTCTCTTGTTTTGCTGTTTTAGGAGGAGGGGGTAGGGGAGAGACAGGCATCGTCGTTATTATTGCTCAAGTATTCGCGTAATATTAATGGAGGTAGCAAGCACTCCGCGCCAAGGGGGACTAAAGGCCAGGATACGATTATGCATAACACAAGAGGGCTGTGGTAGAGACGAAGAGGAGATGTTGTGGGGGGGGGGGGAAGGAGGTTGTGGGTAGGGGAAGAGGGGAAGTCGACCGGGAATCAGTGGACAAGATTAAGCGTGGGAGTCTCATTCTTGCTCCAGAGAACAATGAACCGAAACCTTGTGATAAATCGGACTCGCCCACGGCAAGAAAAGGAATGGAGAAGGCGTTTGTGTGTGGGGGGGGGGGGGGTGATTAGGGATAACTGGGTAGTGGGTGGAAGACAGCTATACAAGAATGCAAATTAATGTCATACATTCATTGCTCTCGCGAGGGTGCCCCCGTAGGCGAGATAAAACAGATGTTTTGAATGCGTTGCCGGATGTTGAAGGCTCGCCAGGCTTAAATGAGAACTTTTGAAAATTTGTCACTGCGCCTACATTTATGCGTTTTATCGGACACGTCTTACCGATATGCGCCCAGTGAAGTTTAGTTAACGACGGAAGTATGTAGGTCCATTTCTTAACGTTGCATTAAAAGTGTTATATGATATTGACGGTAAGTGAGCACGTTTCAAGGCCCTGCTGAATTTTTCATTCGAACCAAATGTTACCGTTTTGCTACTTTTTAATATAAATATTGCCATGTGACTAAAAACACAGACATTCCATCACTCTCAAAAGTTAACATACGAGGTTGCCATTAAACACATATTTCTGTGGTTAATGCCTATTGAGGGGGTCTTAAAAAGTGCTTACTTTACCTTGAATAGCCTATAGGTAAACGATTGTGAATACTGAAATTAATTATTTTCCTTTCTGGTTTTATTAATAGGTGTAAGACTCAGCAGATTTGTTAATACTTTCTGATAATTCTACAGTTTCGCTTGACCGAGTAAAGTGGCCAGACTCATGGCAATGTTAATTTTACATGTATTGGAAGGGGCCGCGGTGGTTTAGTGGTTAGACTACTCACCTCCCACCTGTGCGAACCGGGCTCGATTCTGAGTGGGGTCGCTCCCGTATTTTCGCACGTGGGAGTCGTGCCGGACGATGTTACTGGTCGGCGGGTTTTATCGGGTGTCTGCCGTTTCCCTCACTCCTGCATTCCAGAGCTATTCCATTCTCTCCTCATTTCACCCCTATCGGCTCTCAAGACCCCATTGTTAAGATGAGGATGCACTGAAACATTTTCTGTGAAATAGTTGTTTGCGCGAATACGCGTATATCGGTAAATAAATGGTCTACAAATACAACTTTTTGTCAGGAAAAATAAAAAAAAATTTAAACATAATAAATGTATTCATGGAGAAAAACATTTTTGAAAATGATCAAATATCGCAATTTTAAAGTTTTCCTATGCAGTTTTCTGAAGCGGAAAGAGAAAAGTACAAAGATACGAGCGTAGTTTAATCTGCGGGCTTTCGCGCGTGTAATAAAGTTCCACTATTACGAATCTAATTTGCACAGTACAGCGTCACGACGGAAACACTGCACGCCTTGCGCGTAGGAGCGATAAGGCGCTAGAAGTGCGTATTAGTGTCGCCCGTATCGCTCACCAGCTTCTTGACCTTGGACGCGGGGGTCCATCCCATTCTAAACAGCCGCCGAAATCTCTGAACTTAACTAATTTATGTGTTGGAAAAATACACAATGTGCATGCAAGTAGATCTTCATCAGGACTTCAGTTTACCACGAACAGCCTACTTACACTTGAGTTAAACTTTTTTTTTTTTTTTTTAAGTTGCGACGAAATAAGGGAACAGGGAATTTTTCTTGAAGAGGGCGTGGAGCACAATTTAATGGTAAACATAATATTTGAAATTTAAATATTTCCATTAGCCAGCATAGAAAATTCAAGAAAGCCAAAACAAACAGCTATTTGCCAAATTTGTGAACCAATAATTTTCCAGAGTCACGGTTTCGTCTCGGTTTATTTCTTACGCTGAAAATGTGTACATGTAGTGTTAAAATAATGCATCACTATGGCAAAACACTTGCATGCAAATTCGTGGTTTCTTAGATTATCAGTACTATTTTGCAAAGATCCGTAATCTGTAGTTAGTACAAATGTATCTCCTGTACACTGTTAAGAAGGTCAGCAAAATGTTGTCGAATCTATGAAATTATACCTCAGTTTATCTGCGCTTAGGATACGAAGTAGACCCTAGCAAACCTGAAGCAAGTCTGATTCCTCTGCGATATTTTTTTTTGGAAAAAAAAAAAAGGGGGGGGGGGGAGATTAAGTAGAACATGCGGCTCGCTACATGTATAGACTGTCCGCGTGTGAACTAGTAGCTTTCAAATCCTCCTTGAGATCTACTTTTCTGACAGTTACGTTTCATTCCGCCATATGTAAAACAAACATCGCATGGACAGTGTCATCTTATTCATGCATCGATTGCATAAAAGAGTGAGATTTAAAAAATATATATATATAATTTACTTATATACCAATTTTTATTCTTATAGGTGTAAACAAAGATAAAATAATCATAAGTTCATTGAACACACATTTACTTAAAACATTAAATATACTTTAAACACGGAAATACAATTATCATTTACAGAAACTGCAAACTTCATAGTGAAACATGTCACTGTATGTCTATAAAAATATAAGCACATGAAAACCATTTGTTTTAGAAGTCACAGTCAAAAGTACTCGACTGTAGTCTATTCGCTGTTTATTTATACATTTCAAATAAAATCTTTGAAAAAAATCAACCCATGTATGACGTGTTTGTTTACTTCTTGAATATGCCATAATAGTGTCTTATTTTAGGTTAAATTGAAGTTTCACTTATATTTTATAAATAAATAATAATATGTCATTTAAAATTAACATGAATAAAAGCAGAGAGAAATAACCGTCTTGGCAATGCCTAGTAAGAAATAGTTCTTATGCAAAATATTATTAAATTGAGGGCGTACGAATGCGGTGCGTTGTCACTCTTGTGTGATTCCCTAGAATTGGTTAAGATTGGGTTGCATGAGGCGGAGGAACATACTGAAAGTAGAACGTTATCAGGGATTCAGTAAAGGTAGAAGTAATCGCGAATGGACTATAATCGCGAACAGCCTGTAGCAAAAATGTGTGTGGTGTTCCAGCCTTCGGCCATTGTAGCCGTGGATGGACAGAAGGTTGACACTAACTGGAGCTGACATCCCATCTAAGGGACACGCGTGTTGTAATGGCAATCCCGAAGAACGGATGGCATGGGAGATTCGATGAGGGTCAGGTGTCGAATGAAAATGGAGCAGGGAATGGGAAGATCCCGAGGAAACCTGCGCCCACCATGGTATTGTCATGGCCTTCTACTAGTAAACGCCCAAATATTTTCCTTTTTTTCTATTGAGAATACGTGAGAATGAATATAGTACTCGACTATTGCAAAAGTATTCTTAGTTCATCCCTAAAAACGTATATATATATATATATATATATATATATATATATATATATATATATATATATATATTTAATTAAAATTAATTAGAATTCCCACTTTGAAAATTGGCCACTTTAACACAAAATATAATTTAATACTTTAATTTTTTAAGGAAACATGTAAAACAACGTTGACAAATTTAAACTGCAGAGATATTTCCCTATGAATTTCCGGAAATTGATCTATAGCTATATGTTCTAGTTCATGCGTTTATAAAACAATAATAATCTGCAAACCGAAGTTAAATTTCACAGTTTCGTGGTTTGATGTTTTCCTCGCATGATTAAAGCAATGCAGATTAACCTGTCTCCATTCATTTTTGGAGTTGTTTTTTCAAATATATAATTCTTAATAGAAATAATTTAAGAGCAATTAATAAAAGTTGTACGGGTATCAAATCAAACAACAAGTGACACCCAAGAAATTTCTCGTTTTATTTCTATCGAGGCAAAATAATAATTTTTTTTCTGTGCATTCAGCTGAATTTGTCTATTTTAGATAGTATTGGAAACATGCGTATAATCCTGGGTTTCGATTAATTTAATTTCCATGCGATACACACTAATTTGCAGAAAATTACACTTCTGTCGGGCAATGCCCTTCAATGAATTTTACGGATTTGTCCGTGAATGGCCGCAAAACAAGGTAAACTCAATATTGGTTGAATTTTATCTGATGAAATATAATTTAGTTTATTTCTGTATTGTAAAAGGAAGATATCGTTTCCTTTCATATCTTAATTAATGGGTAATGGAACCTCACTCGCCCGAATTTAAAATTTTGGGTTTTATGGTTGCTTACTTTTTGTGAAAGGAAAATTTTCAAATACATCCCGTGGACAAACAGCTATTTACGCTATCTTAAAATACAATACATAATCATTTATTTCCGAAGTTACTGGGATAAAAATTGTACACTATAGTGTAACGCAATAAATATTCATTTAGTTTTTAAGTTACTAAAATACAAAAATTTCATAATCATTTAATGAATATACGAACTGTCGAACTATTTCGTTGTCAGAAAGGTAACAATATGTCAATGAAAATTGGAGAATGGGAAAACAATTATTTTGCGAAAAATGTAAACAATTAAACGTAAGTATTCGCATGGAGGTTTATGCGGCATCAAAGACCCGTACAGAACAAAGCAGTAAAAGGAATTTCAGCTCCAACATAATATCCTACTGTTTATTGTTTCATTATTCTCTATCCTCTGCGGTAGTTCAGCCAAAAGCGGGCGATTTTTTTTCTAGATTCGATACGGACCCAGTAATCCATTTGTCTATCGGAACAATTTTTAGATGTTTTCACTCATTTTACAAGAAAGACCTGGAGTTTTACACTTTGCAATTGCAATGTGACTTCAAAAAAAAACGCGCTCTAAACCAACAGGATCAATGATTTTATGTGCGAAATTAAAGATTCCTACAATTGCAAACTAAACAAATTATTTCGCAGATGCCAAACATTTTTTTTTTTTTTGTTTCATAGGGTAAATATGGCCGATATACCCCACATAACGAACATAAATCGATAACTATTACACAGTACCTAAACAAGACTGTTCCATTGTTTGCAATGGATTCAAAATTATACAGAAACTTCGTTTCTTTCTCATCTGATTCACTCATGCTTTATCAACACATATTTTTTTACCCTCCTCGCGTGCTTTACTTTACTTAAATGGTTTCCTTGCTTTATGTTTAGCAGCGTTCTTTTTATTCGATTAATTTTTCTTTTTTTTCACTTAAAAAAATATGTCCTGGGGATAGCTTTCGTCTTTTTGTCCGAAAATTCGAGGACGTGGGTATTGGACTCAACTGCCGTGTAAGATCAACATTGCCAATCTTTGATTGATCACAAATCCTCGATTCAGTGTTCCTATTCAGCAACTAAGGCGATGGAGTTTGTTCTGGGAGTTTTCGTTCCGTTTTTTTGCAGTGACTGAAGGCATGTTCGAACCCAGTGGTAGCAATCCCCGAAGAACAGGAAAGTAAAGATGGCAGTTTTGTAAGTCTCTGTGGGCCCATCCTAAACACACGCGCGAATCTGCGACCACGAAATTGCGCCTTCGAGTCTCGCCGAGATTGTTGGGTTTTCTGATGGATATCTGTCGCTACATAGATCCTCTCGTGATGATCAGTTGTCATAAATGTTTAGGTGATCTGGTACTGAATTTGGATTCAGCGACTATTGTTGCACAAAGGCCAGGCGTAGCGATATCAGTATTGAAAATTATAGCCTTGTGATTTGTATTTCCATTGTTGAGCAATATATTTCAAAAATATATATTTATTTATTTTTTTAATTCTGCTTGCACTCTCGGAAACGACTTATGGTCTAAAGAAAAACCTATCTTTCGATATAAACTGTAAAAAAAAAATGTATTTTACACCAGTTTGTTTTGTATTCCACAGTGTTATTTTACGACCATAAATAGTGATGTATACAGGCCATGGGAACAGATTTATAGTAATATTACGACGTACTTGGAAATTTTTCCAACAAATGAATATCACCTTGTCCAAACTAAAAACACAACATTAAAATAATTATAATTGATTAATAGGAAATATTTATTACATATAGTTTATAATTTATAATATAGGCTAACTACAGCAAGGTAAAAAGTATTGGATAATAATATAGTTGTCATAAATATCTTGTATTGGTGCAAATTAGAGAATAGCTTAACATTTGAATTTCGGGGCGTCTTCCTTTACAGTTCAATGGGGCATCTGTCCTTTTGTGTAGGAGAGAAAACTCGCGTGAATATAAAATACGTGTCTAGAACAATATGAGTGTCCGTGGTGGCTAAGCGGTTAGACTGCTCGCCTCTCCCCGAGGCGAACCGGGTTCAATCCCCGACCAGGTCACCCCGGAATTTCGCAAGTGGGAATCGTGCCGGGCGATGCCGCTGGTCGGCGGGTTTTCTCGGGGATCTCCCGTATTCTCCCACCCTTGCGTCCCAGCGCTTCTCCGTTCTCATGATTTTTCCCACCCTCATCGGCTCTCGAGACCTCGTTATTAAGAGGCGCCCAGATACCTCAACTCAGCTCAACTCTAGAACAATATGGCCACGACAGAGGTTACATTGCAATGAGCGAAGTTTCATCACACGTTTACAAAACGCAGGATTTAAATTTTTTTATGTACGGAGCGTAAGTCCAGCCTACACACGATGTTATAACACAGCGCACTTAAAAATCTCACTCACTTTTTGGCTCGATACTAACTAGCACACGCGAAACTTTTGCACAAGTTTACTTATCTCGTTTAGTTCTGACTAGTAGGAACGCACGCAGCACTCAGATTGTGCCTCGTGAGAATTCTGTGAATTAGACAAGATGGGGCAGTTCTCTCATTGGGGCGTCTTTTCCATATTCCCCATACTTAAAGTTCATCTGACTGCAAATATAGTCACCACAGCCATTAAAAAAATCTCCGTGTTGCTATACAAAATGTATTTCCATACCCTAGTTTAAACCTGTATTTACGCCAAGAAAATTTAATCTACACAAGAAAATTTTTGAAGACTTTCGCATACTTTTTTTTTTTTTTACAATCGAACTGTCGGAAAGAATTTGCTATCCTGAAAAAAAAATATATTTTTTATATAAAGAAAGAGTTCATAGCGTTGCTAATATAATTACGTCATGTATCTCGTAATGCAAGTGTACTCGATCATGATCGCTGATTCATTAGCAATAAAACTGAGACCAAGCTGAGAAATATTTATCCTGCGATTCATTAATTGCAAAAAAAAAAAAATTCCGAAGTTTTGACGTACGTAAGTCACTCAAACTCAACTAAAATTGACTGGGGGAAATTTCCCCGCCCATAAATATCCTACTCTATTACCGTTTCTGTTAATGATTCTATGTTTTTAGATGGTTTGTTAAATTTTTTTTTCTTTATAAAATCTGAACTATAATCAAAACACTAATCGCAGGTAAAACAAGTGGAAAATTTCAAAGAAATTGACTCATGACGTCCATAGGTATTATTTATGATATATCATTAGCAGGATTCTATCTATTTTATTTCATAAACTTTCCAAAATATTTTTTTTGTTTATAGATAATTCTTTTTTTTTTATTACGTTAAATTTAGACAGTTGAAATTCCTTAAGAAAAATTACCACATTTTTTCTTTTCTGCCAGTGAAATTTAGTCCCGCTTTCTTGAGCTCTTTTCCTGTTACGTGTTCGTAGGTACGGTTGCTTGTAGGCTGGCTGAGAACTTCTGATAGACTTGTCTGGGATATTCGATATTTTATTTTTATTTTTATGCATAATTAAATTTTTTTTTTTTTTTTACGGTTTCGGAATCTTCAGCTATGTTTTTAGACTGCTCGCAGTTGACTGGGTGCACTCGAATGACTCGCTGAGTTTAGTTTTACAGAACACAGTGTATCATTACGCCAACGTGCAATAAACTCATCCCATATCCTCATGACATGTAGTTACCACAGATTGAGATTTAATATTTCCGGAACTTGAATAATAATTTTACTTTATTAAAAAACATACTTCAAAGTCCAGTAATAAAAAAAAAATTATAGTTTTTGAGGGAGCTGTCTACTAAAACCTGCTGCGACGCTATTGAAATAGGAAAACACTGTTAAATAAATTCTCAATGCATCAATAAAAAAAATGCTTCAAACAAAATTGTTGGTATATTCAACGCGAAATTTTTTACAGAATACTGCAACGTTTAAAATTTTTCAAAAATTAATTCATACTTTTTTTTGTAAAATGTAATTTTAATATTATATATATATATATATATATATATATATATATAATATATATATATATATATATATATATATTAAACGAAAAATTCGGAAGATTCATAAACGTGCCAGTGCTCCATAAGAAATTTCACGTAGAATACTGTTCACTGACAGCTTCTAAATTCTGCAGAACTTACGCATAACTTTCGCGTTTCCTATGCCGCGTCGTTTGATAAACTCGCTCGTACTGAGAAATAGTTACTTTTTGGTTATTATTATCATTTGAATTCTTTGCCGCTAGAGCATTATATAATTACCTTGTTAAATGCGCATGGAGTGTTTATTTTCATATGTGGTGAACTTCGGAGTATCGGAAGAAAAAATCTATACGAATTTAATGTATGCTGCTTATTTTTTTATTTAAAAACCTAAACATTTTAATTAAATCAGAATTATAAAACGATAAAATTCTAGGGAATTATTTTTATACAAACACATATATTAACACATCGAGGTCTGCACACATTTACTGACACTTAAAACAAATTACAAGTGAGTCACCTATATCCACTACTGCAAGAACACCGGTTCTGTTGGTGTATGTGTTAGAACTCTCCACCATCGTCCTATTGGTCCATACCACACCGGACACTACCTTGTACTTTACAGCGTTCATTATTGGCCGGTCATCAACCAATGGCGAGCTGAGCTGATATTGACCCAACCAAATTTCCTTTATCGTATAAAGGATTTACAATCAATCGTGTCCCGTTGAGTGGCTATAAAAATTTAATTCTATCGTTAGCAACATCATTGCTACTGCGCAGTCGTGTTCTTGTGACGTCATGTCAAACCCTAGCTGAACAGAGACTGCACAGCCATGCGAGTTTTAGTTTTGTTCTGGACGACAATATTTTCAAATTATCTTTGCTCGAGCTACACTCGAGCATAGTCTACAAAGTGCAAACGGATAATTCACAGATGCATATAGTTTGATATGATAAACTTAATGAAAAGGTTTTTATATTTAAAGAATACAGGCTGCACGACACGGGGAATTCATTCGAATTTTAAAAGCAATCCAGAAACATGAAAACAAGTGACAACAGAAAATGAGCACCTTGCCTCATAGTTACGAGACACGATGTTTTCGCCAACGGACGCGAGTTTCGTAGCATCGTTTGGCAGGAGACGCACGGGGAAAAAAAAGTATCAGCGTACGTTACAAAGGTCCAGATGCTAACCATAATTTATGGTTAGCATCTGGCTATATATATATATATAATGCCGCTGGTCGGCGGGTTTTCTCGGGGATCTCTCGTCTTCTCCCACCCTTGCGTCCCAGCGCTTCTCCGTTCTCATTTTTTTCCCACCCTCATCGGCTCTCGAGACCTCGTTATTAAGATGCGCCCAGATACCTCAACTCAACTCAACTCTAGAACAATATGGCCTCGACAGAGGTTACATTGCAATGAGCGTAGTTTCATATATATATAATCTGGCTATATATATATATAATAAAATATAATGGCGGTCACCCATTGGGATGCACTTTTTAAGGAATCCCTTGCCTAACGGATCAATCAGGGGACCTTTCGGCAAAAAAAAAAAAAAACAGGCTGAAAACGTACATGTCGGTACCTTCTAACGATACCGGGGTTTGAAGCCGTTCATTTGAACTTCTTTCGAGTCCGATTTTGAAACCGTGAGATATATTGGGCGTGTTGTTGTTATGGCAACTCTTACTCCAACGCTCGCGAAACAAACAGAAACGAGTACGTGTAAGTCGGTGCCGAACACTCTCGAAGTTGTTCGGAGATCATGTTCCCACCGCAGATTAAAGACATTAAAAAAAAAAAAATTGCAGCAGGGACGAGTGTGTGTACCGATAACCGTACTATACTCGCAACAAAAACTTAGCCCTCAAATGGATTATTAACTGAACCATTAATTCGGACACTAAGACATTTCGACACTTTGTGTTCTAAGTCGGGTAAAAACCATATTAAGTTACACAAGAATTCGGACAGAGATATAGAAATTATAAAAATGAAAAACTTTAGCTAGGGTCGATTGTTGTCGACAAATACGGGAGTTTCAAACAAATGATGTGTATAAGTTCCCCTTTAACCACAAGGAAACAATTTCTAGTTACTTAAAAGTGGTAAAGGGACAGATAAACCTCATCAGGATAGGCCATGCAAGGAGCCTGAACCAACCCCGTGTATCTGGGACAGCCTGGGGACTTCTTCAGTGTCAAGCCGTGCTTATGCCAGAGGAGGTTACTGCAATCGAACATGGCATAGCCTGGCTAAACACCACTGGAAAGTAGAAGTCCAGATGGGTTGTGTGCACCATATAAATCCGTCGTACACTAAGAGAACTATCGTTTGTGGTCCCGTCTGCGACGACATTAGAACTCTGACGCGTAGTTCCTGTAGCAGAGCAGTCTTGGTTGTGCCACGAACAGTTCGCTGTTCAGAACGACTTCACCAATACTTGTTTCGTTCCTGCAGCGACTATGGTTGTCATAAACAAACAGAACATTCTAGCGCTAGTCCATAATTTCGGCCACTGCTTTCCTGGGAACTGGTTGCAGAACTTTCCTGTCGATTATTCATTCCAGATTTTCTTCTATTTACTCGCACACTCAGTCCATGGACTTCACAACTACACGAGTGCTGTACAAAATACGTAGTGAAACATCCGGCATAAGACAAGTAATTTAATATTTTAAGAAAATTTTTCGTATGGTAAAAGGAAAAGTTTATGTGAAAATTTGCGATTAAAAGAAATATAAACTGACACCACAAACGCCATTAGAAGTATCATTAATGTCGGTTTAGTTGATTAACATTTAGTTATTTTGATTTAATACAATATAAAATAGATGTTTGATTTTTCGGCAACAAACAGTTAAGTCTTATTTTTTACTTGTGTCCGTGTTTTATTGCATTTTAACAGTCAGCGTGAATTTTACATACATCGCAATTGATACTGCTATAGTAATAAAGTTACAGAAGAACCAGTAGTTTCTGTTTCTTGAAAACAATTATTTGCAGCAATACATGGTTTTTTTATATACAAAATATTTATGTACTTCTTAATTAACTCTCCGAAGCAATAGGTTATTTAAATTTTTACTCGATAAGCAGATAGGCTTAAAAATCATGCCTAATTAAAAATGTAACTTATTATATATTACCATTACCAAGCACAGTCTGGATTACATTAGAAAATGTTATAATTACACACGTGTGATTTAAGGCGCTCGCCAACCTGGAGCTAGTTTCCGCGTTTAAGGCCGGAAAGCACGGTAGCGGTAAGGTCGACTCTGCCACGCCCATCAAGTGTCACATCGCCTCTACACGCAGGGCCCTGAACAGGCGTGTTGTGTTCTCGTCGTGCTGCGAGTGCTTACTTATACGACTAAGGTGGACTCACCATCATCCGTTTCATCCGTTAGTCGCCCGTCCATCCGGTGGTCACGTGACCTTGAACCAATCGCAGGGCAACTTCCTTTTTTTCTATCCGTCAATACGCCAAATATTTCTCAAACTTTAACTTTCAACGGACCAACGGATGGGCCACTGCCTTCTGAAGATATTCCGTAGACCCGAATACGCACTTTGAAATAAAATGCAAGGTGGTAGTTCTGTGTATATTATCTTCGGTAGTAGATTCAGGAATTTAATATGTAAACAATAATTCAGTATATGTCCTTGTAACGTAAAAATATTATTTACCCAAAATGTTTCTCTCTTGAAAATGTACACTATCTAACAAAAAGTAATTGGGCACCCATGAAAATAGGTAATTCAGTACGTCAGTTGACTTGTGGTTCACATCCTTCGGCGTAGGACCGCTGGTGTTTGTCCGTGGTAGTATGAACACAAAGGCCTAGTGTAACATTCTGGATAATGAAATGCTCCCAACACTGTGGCGTTTTTACGGAATGGACCTGTGTTACTTCCAGGATGACATTGCCATGTGCCATGTTTCAAGGGCTACTATGCAGTGGTACGCCGACAACAATGTTCGCCGATTGGACTGACCCGCCCAGAGCCCCGACCTCAACCCTATAGAAAATCTCTGGGGCGAATTGGATCGCCGGGTGAGGGCTCGTCAGGCGCGTCCAAAATCCATTGCTCAACTCATGGAATGGTTGCAAGAGGAATGGCGACGAATCCCCGTGGATGTCCTGCAAACACTCGTATAGAGCATGCCAGACAGGGTGGCTGTTATAGCTGCAAGAGGTGGCCCTACGAGATTCTAACGAGGTGACAACCACCGAGCAAACATTGTGGACAAGTGCCCAATTACTTTTTGGTAGATAGTGTATTTTTTTTTCCGAAATATACCTCCAACATAAGATAGATCTCGGCGATAAGTTTTCAAATTGAAATTTTGCCGTTCAGAAGGATTGCCAGACGATGGATTATTGTGAATCGCTTTCAAGTGACGGACGGAAAAAACAGACGGATGACTGACTGACGGGATGACTGACTGACGGGTTGCAACGGATCGTCGTGAGTCCAGCTTTATAGCGGTGAGTCTATATCATCTTTTTGATGGGAAACTCTGTAGCGAATTTCAATACACGCCTCTACTGTATATTACCTCAAGTCAGTGCATTATTTTTAATAAAAGTCGTTTTAACGATGTTGGGATGCCAACAAAATAATATGTGTGTTATAGGCGTTATCTTTAAAGTAACACCATGTCCTTCTCTGGTGTATATTTTTCCCTTTCTGTGTTAGACACAGTAAGGACACGTTAAAAAGTTTCGTGAAAAAACCGTTATTCAAGGACAAACGCCAGGTAAAGTCCATTTGCAGTTTCTGCGCACTTTTCGAATCAATCCATTGAACAATCGCCCCATGTATGATGTGTTTACTTGTTTTATGGAATGTTATATAACACAAGCGTTTTGTAATTGCGTTAGCATTACATGATATTAAAGAATTATATTTTTTATTAAATTTAAATTAAATTTATATTTTATCTATCATTTATAATATCTCATTTATAATTAATATGAATAAAAATAGTGACCAAATAGGTGCGTTGGTAATGCCTGGTGAATAATAGTTCTCGTGCGAAATATTGCTTTGTCCATTTAGTCTAATCTCCTGGACTCGGGTAAGCTTTGTTTGCACGAGGCGGAGGAATATCCCCGAAGTAGAACTTAAGCAGGAGCTTCAGAAAAAAAATTGGAAGTAACCGCGAAAGGACCACAGGCGGGCCACCGCTGCTGCGTACCAGCAAATGTGTCAGTCACATGCCCGGTGTTTTCAGCGTCGAGTTTCGCGTTTGAAATAAACGAAAGTCCTTCGATGTCTTTCATTAGCAGACGTTGTTTGTTACGATTCGTCCCGCGCACGAAATTAGCACGCACGATTTCCCGGCGGAGGGGTGGCGAGGCGACACTTGAAAATTTCGGGTCATGTGACGCGGCTCCCGGAAAATAACAAAATGGGCGACGGGTGCCTTTAATTAAATACGCCCACCAGGACGGCCCTTCGATTGCAACGCGCATGATTGGCGACTCGTGTCGGGTTCCGCACGCTGAACGTAACGAAGAGCACAGCAAAGCTCTGTGTTTACGCACTCGCGGTTCAACCCTTTCAGACACGGGTACATTTATCATTTCAGGTGCTGCGTGTAGGATAACTTCATGTCCGCCGCTGTGCTGGCGTCGATACGACGATAGCTTATGCCACGGCGTGTATACGTAGATACCTGCCGGAATTCGCGTTTTTATCTGGGGACACGTTTAACTTTAAGCACGTGTACCTTTGTAAAACGTCTCTCGTTGTACAATACTTAGTTAGAGACATGCAACATTCGCATTATTATTCGGCATCAGGCTAAACTTCACAGCATTGTTTGCACTGGAGCTGACGTCGTTCCCCCCCATTGGCTGCTACACAGATGTGAAGCCACGCCCTTTCTGACTGAGCTGCGCGTGATTGGGGGCACACGACTGTGTGAAGTGTTCGCTCATTGGCTAAGAGCTACCCAAGGCGTGTCACGTAAAGCTTGGTCCGATGACAGACGTATTGCAAAGGTACACGTGTAGCGAGTTTAACCTGTCCCAAAATAATAACGCGAATTTTGCAGGTCTCTGACCATTCCTCTATCCGACACATCGTAGGTAAATCTGCGCAAATGATTAACCACTTCACAATTGTGGGCCCCAATCACGTGCAGTTCAGTTAGAAAGGGCGTGGTTTGGCATCTATGCAGCAGACAATGGAAAAAGGACGCCAGCTCCGGTACGTACAATACCATGTGAAGTTCAGTCAGATGCCAAATGATAACGCGAATTTTGCATGTCTCTACGTACACAATATTGTCACTATCCCACGTAGGCTTATATTCTCTCTTTCTAAGTAATAAGAGGGAACATGCAGATAAGTGAACTGCGATATCTGTAGGCATTCAGTGTGTTGACCACGTTTGTAAGCCCTGCTTAAGATCTATTTTAGTCCTCACTTTGTATCGTTTCGCAACGGGTAAACTTTTACGCTGTCATCGGGCAGATTGACTTCATCCGCGCACCAGTGGATTGAAAACCCGAAACTTTTAGAAGCCCAATTAGGTTAGTAGTTAGAGAACTGGAAAATTCGCGAGTTCAATGACTCTACAGTCTTATGTGCAAATATGCCGATATTAGCAGCACATTGGTTGTCTGCTGTCACAGTGGAAGGCGGCGATCGGGCCACCGTTCTCCAGGATTTATCAAACACAACGTAGACCAATGGCCAAAGTTATATAAGCACACGTGTTTTCAATTCCAGCCTGTCCCAAAATGAATCCGCGAATTATTAAGGTCTCGATTTATTGTATGCCATTTCACACTCTTTATATGTATAAATATAAACAAACATCAACTTGATTTCTCATAATTTTAATCCTAACTATCACTGTACAACAAGCCTTCTAATTAGCTGACTTGATTCACTGCTAACTTGACAGGTGTACTGCAAGCCAATGTGTGGAGTGTCACATATGCAGTTAATAGTAAGTGGTTTGTTTTCAAAGGAGTATTTCAAAAGTTTGCACTTTATCGTGAACAGCATAATTCGCATACTATAGCGATCTTAGGCAACATATTTTTCATATAATTAGGGCCTATACGAATGACATAAAAGTAATTATTGTCGTGCAATCATAATCAACTTTATTTGCCAACAAATAACGACTTGGTGCGTATGAAAGTAGGTTAAAGTTTCTAATTGAACAACTGCGATTTTTATGTGAATGATTAACGTGCACAATAGGAGTACTTGACTTACAGGCTACAATGAACTAATTTGACTAAACTGTTGAAACGGCTGGATGGCATTTCGATTCAAACGCTCGTCCAGCGTTGCCCGAGTTGTGACTGTTTCACTGAATACCGGAGATAATTTTATGCGCCTCGCTTCATCTCGGTTCAAATGCCCGTCTTTCACCGCGCCCGCGCCAATTAAGACACGCGTTTGTTAAACCTAGGCGACGACAGCCCCTCTTCGAAAGGCGCGCAGGGTACCGGGAGTGCGTTCAAACACCGGTATTAAGGGATTTTTTTTTTTAAATTTCCTGGCGGGGTTGTTTTCGCCGGCGCGAACGCAGCGGCGTGTTCGCGCCGGCATTTAGCAGGCGAACGTACCTGCGCCATGGCAACGACCGTACTGCGCGCGTGTTTCCAGCAAACGGTGATCGCCGCCGGGCGAGGCAAATACAAAGGACGCTTACCTTTCCGCCGCGGCGACCAGATTTCGGCCATCGCGAGCCTTGCGACGACATCGACGTTCAGACCACTTGGCGTGGAAGAAGGAGAACACAGCCGATCCACGAGCATAATCCATTCGCGGTTACTTCCAACTTTCTCTGAAGCCCTGCTCAAGTTCTACTTCCAGGGCATTCCTCCGCCTCGAGGCGAACAACGGTTAACCGAGTCTAGAAAATAACACCGAAGAGACAGCGCGCCGTATTCGCGGGCACTCGGTGTTATAATATTTCACACGAGAACAATTTCTTGCTAGGAATTAACAACACATTTTTTTCTGACAGTTATTATTCATATCTACATATAGCATAAAACAAAGTCGCCCGGCCTCATGTGTCTGTGTATTCGGCTAAGGCTTCTAAAATACTTGATGGATGTTGATGCGGTTTTCACCATCATTTATAGAATTTCTCGAGGAAGGTTTAGGTATATAATACATTAATTTTTAATGTAAGGATAATAGAGAAATGTCGACGTTTAGTAATCAAGTCGGTAAAAGCAACTTTTCGAACGCTTAAATAGTTTACTCTGACTAAACCATACGAGATACACCAAATTAATGTACTGGTAGATCTTAAAAAGGTCTACAAAAAAGTTCGCGACATCATATGTTTATCTTTTAAGTAACCATGTTTGTCTTTTTAAACATAGGGGTTCACTTATGAAGACTTTATGAACAACACAGTATTAATCATATGTTAGTTACCTTAAGCATTAAGTGTATATACTGGCTATAAACCTAAAAAGACGCCATATTTTTAAATCGCACTCGAGCGAAACTGGGCCGGGTCGCTAGTTATTTATAAATTAAATATAATATATTTATAATTTATAGAAAGACTATAAGTAAAATGATGTTTAACTAAAAATAAGGTCGATTTATGTTATCAGAAGTATGAAACACGCGTGATACATGATATAGTTAAGAAACATTCTAATACGTCATACATGGGGTGAGTTCTCAAAGGTTTGATTCTAAAAGTGTAAACAAACCGCGATAGGGCTATACTTCCAACTTTTCTGAAGCTTGACTAAATGTTCTACTTTCAGGAGATGCCTCTGCCTCGTGCAAATATAGTTCAGAAACAAGTCTCGAAAATTTCGCCTGACGGACAACGCGCCGCATTCCGCGAGCACTCAGTTACATGACGTTTAGCATGAGAACTAATTCTTTCCAGGCGTTTCCAACACACCTATTTTTTCACTGGATTTAATTGCATCGTAATCCGAGCGAGATGGCGCAGTGGTAACTCAATGGACTCTCATTCGGGAGGACCCGGGTTCGATTCCCGGTCCGGCCATCCTGATTTCGGGCTTTCCCGTGGTTTGCCTGGAATCACTCCAGGCGAATGCTGGGGTGGGTACTTAACTATGGCCGATTCCTTCCCATTCCTTCACCAATCCCTTCTTCTCCCCTGTGCAGCCTGCACCATCCCCAATGAGCTCGCTGTCGACTAGACGTTAAGCCCAATTACCTACCTACCTATTCGTATCAATCAATAATATAACAGTATATTACATCAAATACAAGTAAACGTTAAATTTAGCCAGAAGTGTGATAACTTTATGTTGACGAAAGTATAAAATGCTTGTGACACATGAAATATTTAGGAAACAAAATATCATACATCTAGTGATGATAACGAAATCATACTATATTTTTAAAGGCTGTTGAAGTCCCTATTTATAATATGCTTTTTATTTCTAATTTTCCCAACCTTCCGTATAAAGGAAATTTAACATTTATCAGGGATATGAGGGGCCGCGGTGATTTAGTGGTTAGCCTACTCGCCTTCCAACCAAGGCGAACCAGGTTCGTTTCCCGGCGGGTTCGCTCCCAGATTTTCACATGTGGGAATCGTGCCGGACGATGCCGCTGGTGGGCGGGTTTCCTCTGGGATCTTCCGGTCCCCCCACCCCCCCGTCTTTTCATTCAGGCGCTGCTCCACGCTAACCTCACTTCACCATCATCGGCACTCAAGACTTCGATGGTAGGAGCTACCCACATCTCTTCATTCGCACCCAATGATCTGATCTGTGGACCGCCGAAGCCTTAATTACTGCGCATGTATTTGTGGCAGGCTATCGGCTGTTCACGGTAAATTGAGCACTTTTGAAATCCCAGCTTAAGATCTACTTTTACGCACGTTATGTATTCTTCCGCCTTATGTAAAATTAACGTCGCCATGGGTCTCATCGCTTTATTCATGCGTCGGTCAAGTGAAATTGTGGAATTATTAGAAAAGTAAATGTGTTACAAATCTGCTCATTCTTATACTTAGACGCATAGAAAAATCGTAGAGGAAACGAAATAACTTCATTTTGCACAAATGGTTAAATAACACTATTCATTTGACGTTAAGATATGAAACTATTTTCCATCCGTCATTACCAACTTTACTGGGCGCATGTCATTCAGTGCACCGTTAAAATATATGCAGGCAGGGGCAGTGACGTTTTCCTAAGGTTAATTTCAAATGTGGGGGCAGCGGTGGCGCAGTGGCTAGTGCGCTCGCCTCCCACCGCGGCCATCTGGCTTCGATCCCCGGCGGGTTCACTCCCGGATTTTCGCATGTGGGAATCGTGCTGGACGATGCCACTTGCCGGCTGGTTTTCTCTGGGTACTCCCCCCTTGCATTCCAGCGCCGCTCCGTCCTAGGGGGTCTCATTTCATGTCATGTCCGGGGATGACGGGCGCCTACGGGTCCCAGCTGAAAGCCCGTCACTCGGAGAGTGTTGCCTCACCCTGGATTCACTCCCCACTCGTGTTTTTTTTTTAAATTTCAAAAGTGTTCACTTTATCGTGAACAGCCTTTCTCACTACTGCACATGCGAGGTTCCACCCATAATTTCTCAACGTAGTGTGCCTAGAGATGGGGGTTTATCGCGGTGAAAAGTTGACTGTTTGCTAGAATTCAACATACTCTACTCATGTCCGACAGTTTTCTTTCCTTATTGGCTGTCATGCATGTATGAAGCCACTACCTTATTTCACTGGGCCAATGAGGATTCACATGCTAAAAGGCAGAACGTTCGTGATTGGTCTGCAAGTAACTCAGCAAAGAAAGAAACCTTGTTCCTCTAATCACGAAAGAATAAACTAGCCATTGTGTTATAGAAGTTATGCTGGATCAAACAATTGTCGCGATTTTCCACCATCTCTATGCATGCCATCTTAACAAGGCCCTTAAAATAACCCAGAATGGTGGGTGAATGTGTGTTTCCATTATTGAAATTAGTCTAAACTAGCTTGTAACACTATTCCAGTGAGTGTTTTTTTACAGTTTAAACAGACATAGGATAGTTGGTGATAATTTTCATACGCGCGTGGGCAGTATAGCCACGGCCTTGACTGTTCACGGACGCTTATAACATTTTATTATGTAAAAGGAAAATGGCGTAGAGTGCATGGCAGGTATTGGCAGTACTCACCTCTAGTGCCACATTGCACTGTTTTTCTGCCAATATGATTATCATAAACTGCGGGGATGGGAATTGAGGATATAACAATGCTTATGTAAACAACTGTTTTAAGTTGTTTGTATACCTCTTCTAACCAGCATTTAATGAAATTGGATTGAATTCCATTTCTTTGTATAAATTTTTATACACACATAACCACGTCCATCAGTATTGACTTCCTGACTTTGACAGTTGTACTGGTGTAGGTAAGTCAATGTATTGTACAAGCGCAGACGACGATAATATGTCTACATTGTCTTTAGTCTATAGTCAATGTTTTATACACACATAACCACGTCCATCAGTATTGACTTCCTGACTTTGACAGTTGTACTGGTGTAGGTAAGTCAATGTATTGTACAAGCGCAGACGACGATAATATGTCTACATTGTCTTTAGTCTATAGTCAATGTTTTATACACACATAACCACGTCCATCAGTATTGACTTCCTGACTTTGACAGTTGTACTGGTGTAGGTAAGTCAATGTATTGTACAAGCGCAGACGACGATAATATGTCTACATTGTCTTTAGTCTATAGTCAATGTTTTATTCATGCTCCGATCAAGTGAAAGTGTGGAGTTCTTAACAACTTCAAAATGTTACCAAGGCGTCAACGATATATCTAAAGACACTATTTTCCTTGACATGGATGCAAATAATTTTGATGAGGTTCTCACAATGTTAGATCGTAGGTAGGTGTCGACGTCTCGTTGAAAGATATATCACTATATAGTCCATTCGCGATTGGAAGCGACTTATGAAAATGCACCTTTGAAAAATCACTCTAGGCATAACATGTCCACCTGTTTTTTTCAATAACCTGTATTCCACAAATATATATCACTGTGGTTAATTTTAGAGTACTGTATTATTGAATAAATGAAACTTGAACCTTAATATCTTCTATAACTTGTAATACTTATTTCTTTTTAAATATAAATTAACAACAGAGAGAGCAGCGACGTGTTGGCAACATCCGGTAAGAAGTACTTCACAGTTAAAATATAATTTTAACCTAGTTTTTAGTATACTATTTGTACATTAAACGGTGCCTATTGAAATATTTCAATATTTAGGTAGCCCCGATGGCAACATAACTCATTTTTACAGTTTAACATAACACTCGAGAAGTTTCACTTCGCTAGTAATGAATATATTATACATGTTTTCAATTGTAGCATATTTTATACTTATCACAACAAAATAATGATTTTTGAATTTGTAATTTACAACTGAAAAGAGATTTTAATATTTGAATACTTATTTGAATATACTTAGATATGATAGCGGAGCAGAGATAAAGAGAGGTTGGCTGACGTGGCGAGCCGTGACATGGCGTGTTGCTTTTTTTTACCAAACGAAGCGTAAATTATGTTCACTCCGAAAAATACTTCAAATTGCCACATGACGTCTGTAGATGTTGTGTTTTTTAAACTTACCTAAGCAAATCACGATGTTCTGATAAATCTGCATTTTCACGGCAGTAATAAATATTCTCTTACGCTGTTTCGTTAACCGCTGCGTGTGAAATAGCGTGCCGTGGCTGCGTGGTGATCGTTACGCTGGATCTGTGTGTGTGCGTGATTTCAAATATTTGAAGTGAAGTATTTATACATATTAAATGTGAACTGTTTATATGACGAAGTTATTTATTTACATCCACGTCTGTTTATTTATCACAACATTGTACCTTTGCTCTGGGTGTTTGAAACACAGTCGTGTAACGTGATTTACCACCAATTCCAACAAAATAACCAAGCCCAGCCCCTATAAATTTCAATAAACCTAATACACAGTAAGTAGCAATACATATAAATATGAGCGGAATAAAAGTTACGGTAGGCTTATTTGTGTGCATGTTCAGCGCTATATTTTTTAAGTTTGTATGAAAAAAAAAAAAAAGAGCGACACGAGTTGCATACTTGATTTTAATGTCTCTTTCGTTGGGCTGATTATTCCTTTGTTATTCGAACTGAGGCCGTCCGTTTAAAGAAACAACCCAACACATATCAATAACAAAAAGTTAAATACTATAGCTCATTACCCCGCAGTTGTAACAGTGTTAAACACAGTCGCGGCAAAGTACTAACGTGCATTACATGTAATGTGCTATGTCGTAGAAAACAAATATGTTAATGTAAAATAACCGTAAGAACTGTCGTCAATTCAGGCATTTTAAAACGTCATAAAGCTGACCTAAATAATGTTGGAGGCCTAAACTGTGAATATTCATACGGAATGGTTTTTGGAATATGACAGAATTCTTTGAAAAGTTGCGAACAGTAAACAACGCATTTGGCAGGCATAAACGTAGAAGTCACATTTTAATGTTTATTTTTAAGTGTAGCGAAAGTATACGAACACATGTACACACGCAATGGTATGTAAACATTAATTTTGACAGATGCTACATGTCAGTCACATGGCAATGTTTGTTTACATTTCGCGGAAGGATACGAAACGGGCCTGCAAGTAGATATTTAGCAGGGCTCCGAGAAAGTCGCTTCCAGTGGGGAATGTACTGTAGATGGAACCAGGAACTAGTGAGACAGTTACAAATGCACGTGCCTTAACCCGAAACTCGAACCCAGAACGTCTCGTAACGGAAACTGAAGTGGAACCAATAGCGTAATGGAAGAAGTATTCGGAGCCTCAACTTCGATTGTAATGAGTCTTAAAGTTTGGTTGAGTGGCTTTACTAACCTCAAGTATTTAGAGGACATTATTTTGGAAACGAATGTGTGAGTTACTGAAATCAAGTACGATTTTATGTCCTTCCGTAGCACTACATAGCTGTATGCAGAATTTGGCGAAAATAAGTTAACTGGCTCCCAGGATATAGCATAAAAATTTCTGTTATCTGGCACTATCGTAAAAATGCCTAAAATTTGCTTTGTTTAGGCATATCTGATACTTCTAATAAATAATATCAGGATACAAAGTTAGGTTGAATTTTGTTAAATTATTAAATCTATATGACAAACTTATACAAATAATATATATTTGAATCCTTAAAAATAATTAGGACTTTATTAAAGTATATAAGTTTATATGTCCTGCCATAATACTTGTTTGGAAATGTTGGTGGGAATTAGTTGATAAGTCCCCGAGATATGCAAAAACGTTACATTTTGTCACCTGGCTCTATCTTACAAGAAGGTGGCCAAAATAAGATCTCTGTAAGCATATTTGATGGTTCCAATGTATACTATCAGCATACGAAGTTTAATTGAAATGGGAAAAATGGTTTAATATAAGTGACAAATATGTCTAAATTATTTATATAGCAGCCATATTGTGAACATCGCCATATAAACTTAAAACATTTAGGTTTATGTGGCCTACTGTAGCACAACTTTTATGGTGAACTCAGTGGGGATCGGTTAAATGGTCCCCGAAATATGACATAAAACTCAATTTTCTCAAGTGGTGCTCTCTTCATTAATATAGAACAAGCCTGTTACGTGTCACAGCATTTCTTGTTTGTCGTGGAGACTGCCACATATTAAGTTCGGTTCAAATTGTCTGGGACATACGGCGTACTAAACGAAAATATTTACATGGCGAAATATACAACGGTGTATCCCCTCCAACCTCTCATGAATAGTTCCGGTGTCCAAGTCTGCATGAGTGGGGAATAAATTAATAATTGAAATTAATGAGGCGTATAATACCCCTCGTAATATCAGTAGGCTAATAGTTGGGTGGCTTACATGCTAAAACATATTTAATTTATAAGCAAAGCCGACTCGACGTAAACGACTTACCCGATGTCTGGAACTCAAAACTGGTGATCCAAAAATATATTTGATACACCTGAAACGAAGTACCATTTCTATTTACTTGGTTGGAAACAAACAAGATCCATTTATTTGATACTCCGTTGTCAACGAACTTCATCATAAATACTACATAATTAAATGCCTACAGATGACGGGCATTATTTGGCAGATCGTTGTTCACGGTTAATTTTTACACATCATTAACGGCAGCTGTATCCTTCTGTCAGACGGGTCCGTCCATATCAAAACTTTGTGGGGGTCCTGCACCCGCACATAGGTACGTGTTTTGTCCGCGGGACCGAATGCAGGATTACACAAGTCGCGAGTGTTACATGTTTTCAAGTTAGCCACGCCTCTTATTTAAATGGCGTCAGTAAAAATAATTCAGGCTAGTACATTATATCCAACAAAATCGAACCAAATTTTGTGTTTTAACAGTACTCATTAGAAGCATTAATTATGCGTACAGAGATACTCGTTTTTCGGCCTTTGTGTGAACTAGTGGCAGGTGAGAAATGGAACAGTTGTCATATTTTCGGAAACATTTAACTAATTTCAACCACATTTCGGACACTAGTGGTGCTACATAAAGCCAAGGAAATCTACATGATTTAAGTGGTGCCATACAATGATTTTCGAAATGGTGGACATATAAATAATTTAGATAAGTTTGTCATGTATACTAAAATTGTTACCAAATCCATCCAAGTTCTGTATGCTATAGTGTCTGTTAGAACAGTTGTATAAAGAATCAAATTATTCACACAAGTTGTGCTACGCTTGCTCACGTAAACCTATGTGCTTTATTTGACGTAGTTCAGGGACATTATTTCCAAAATAACGGCTCTGTAAATTTTCAGGGTATTACACCGTATATAGAACGAAATATTAGACTGCTTGCGTCATTCGTTTTAATATTGTATGTTTACATTACCTAATGCAGATTTATTTAAATGCCAAATTTTGTGCGAATCGATTGATTAATTTTCGAGATATAAAATAAAAGTAAAATTTTTCATGTAGTGCAATCTACCAAATGACGTACCAATAAACATATCCCTCTCTAAATGCAATACTTATATCAAGCACTGTCAAGAAACCAAAGTTGGTTCAATTCGTTTAAATCGTTTCTGGGATACAACACAGTGCACCAAATTAAGAATTACCGTCATTTTTAAAATAAGTACGCAGCGTAGTCGAAAACTTTTAACGTCGGATGTCCTTACAAACACACACCTAGACGGACACCTACATGCACTCAAACACACGATGACAGACAGGAAAGTTATCTCATTAACTATTTTTCCTTCGGCAAGTGAGCTAAAAGACAGGAAAATACAGCATTTGTGAGTGATGTGATAGTGGTAGAACTTTTTTTTGTATTTAGCAATATATATTAATGGGATTTAAAGAACGGTATTTTCTCAATTGAGCATGTATTCGCTTACAAGCAAAGTTCATCTAGCATGAGATTTGTAAGCAGCCAGATTTACAACGAATAATCCCCACGCACGGCAATCCGACCAGCATCGGTAAACATGCAAGTTGGAATTATTTAAAACTGTTCGAAAGCTTCTCCATCCGTCGTCAGTTAAACCGTAAGTCCTCATTCATAATCACGATAAAAAGGCTTTTTTCCAGCGAACCAGTCGCACGTATATAAGGGCGAAGTTTGCGAAACGACTGAGTAGCTGAATTCATTTTCTGTGAACCATTCTGAAGTTGAGTTGATATATTTATTATCGACTAATTTTTTTTTTTTTAGTATTTGCCTTTTGCGTGTAGATCGAAATGAAAGGTGAAAATTATAGCTATTATTCGAAGTATATGTCGATTCTGTAGGATGCAAAGATAAGAACTACAAGAGAAAACTTATCTATCAATTATATGGATTAAAAATAGTTGTGATTACAAAACTTCGCCCAGAAGTTAGGCATTGTATGGGAGTTCATTCACGTGCGCGTCTACGCTTTTCGTATGATTTATTATACGTCATTTTATCCAAACGTGACCTTTTTGCATAACGCGATAAGTAATCACTTCCGATATGATACCCTCAATCATATGGCAGCTGAAAACGGCTTCTTGCTTGCAAGACAACATTTAAAAGTTGAGATTTTAACATTTTACAATACACTTTTAACACTGACAATGTTTTTAATATGGTGTTTATTCACACCACGCTTGTCAGTGTTTAAATGTATGATTACCGTATTTAACAGCCCACAATAGGTACTTAACAAATTTCATCTGAAATGACGCCGGAAGTCCCAATTTATAGGCTATTCACGGTAAATTGAGAGCTTTTTGAAGCCCTCCCATTTGGAATAATAGTTAATAAATATATTTTATTGTAACCTTAGACGTTAACTTTCGAGTCCGGTGAAATATATACACTGTGCCTGTTACTTACAATGCAATATTTATTCTAATAAGTGGTGGAAGAATGGAAAAAGCTGATTAAAAAAAAAGTAACTAGGGCCTGAAAAGTGCTTACTTTACCGTGAACAGCCTATATTCTTAATTAAAATTTTAAGACGGAAGCGGCATAGACGTTGAAAGTGAAACGAGTGTGAGATAATGAGATATTTAGATATTCGGGCCTCCCTTAACAGCTGATACATTAATCGTCGATGAAGGCGATGCGAGGTGATATTTAAAAACTACTTTAAAAGATGGAAACGACAGTACTCTGATAATGTCCACTTCGGCCGGCACGTTTTTCGTATCCTGGTTTCAACCCGGCCGGATAGAGAACCTTATTCGTTGTGGTTGAAGTATTTTTTTTTTTTTCCTTGTGGTACAGAAAATTGCTTTTTTTTAGGTGGTCCATTTTTAATCGCACCTTGGTTACAGCAGAGAAAATGAACATCCAGAGAAAATAAAATATATCGAGTTATCACAAGAATTTAATTTCGCCTGTGTACACAATCTCTGTTTACGTACAAATTTTGATGCGGAAATGAGGAAAACAATTTTTGATGACAGATTAATGTGTTGTAAAAGTTTTTGTGTTCTGTGCACTTCAATCATGTGTTTTTATTCAGCAACAGACATAAAAAAAAAAAAAAAACAATAATGACAGCTTTTCTAGAGCGCTGCCCATTGGTTCGTAAAATTAATCGCGGTTAAAATATAATAGATTCATTATTTCAAATTTTGTTCAAATTTATCACTGCGGTCAGTGTAATATATGATCAGATGTTCTTACTTTAAGTACGGAATAGATAAGGTAATTATGAACAATATGTTCCCAGTCTCAAGTAAAGTCTTTCGGATAGTGCACATACAGAATGGAGTTGGGCATAAATGAATGCTAAATACTGTAATTTGAATTTACAGGTTTCTGGCATACAATTTTAACAGAACGCAGTGATCAAATATTTTGCCAGACTGTGGTTTTCCAATTATGTAAATTGTAAACTTTTCCATTCCTATGACGCGCAAGATATTGTGCTGAAAATGAGAATCACTCAGATAAAATATTTGCTAAGTTGACAGAAACTATTATATACGATTGCCAATAGTGTCAAGGATTCTATTACCGGGTTACAAAGAACTGCAGACTCTAGTTTCCATTAATTTCCACCGAGCGTACTCCAAACGCTCCGGAGAACAATTTCAGAACTCAGGGCAGGTTGCAAAATGTTAAGAAAACACACGATAAAAAATTTAACGAACGTCTAGTCATGACAGTTGTCCGCCAAAGTGACAACTGACAACCTTCTCATTTCCTGCTCGTGCACGCGACGTCACAATAATTCTGCTCTCCAGTAGTCCCGATCAATATCACAAGCATCCGGTGTCACATCGAGAAATTTTCTCGCTGCCCCCACCTGACGGAATAGCCAAACCGCGAGCAAGGTTTCAGAAGAGAAAAGTTATGTTAGTTCGTGACGGTTTTTACCGCCAGGAAAAAGGCTGACGTTACATATTTTGTCAATTAACCGAGCAACAAAATTTACTGTAGGCTGTTCACGATTAAGTGAGCACTTTTTAAGGTTCTTAATCCAGTTAAAATTTCTTAATCCAAATGATTGGTTTCAAAATAATCAACTTGCATAGAAGTAAAGAGATTAATACCACATCACTTTATATATACTGGGGTAAGATTTTATATCGTTAATTACTTTCTTGTAGATCGTTATATATTTTACATATCAGAATATATATACGCTATTGTGTCTGGTTTAGATTGTATTCGCAGTTTTTTTGCCATAATATATCATTCACCATGCTGCATCGTGAAAGGTAAGTGTAATTTGTACATGTAAAATTGTTAATGTGTTATTTATTCATAATGACTAGCTGGATTTCGTTAAAGACAGTAAAACATAGTTATTCATTATACTTGTCTCTCGTGTTATTTATTCATAGGTAGTAAGTACACTCTGAAATTCTCTAACTTTTAATTGCATTCGGAAAACATCGTTTGTCATTAATAACACATAAATCGCATCTTTCGAAGTCACCTATCTCCCACCACCGTGTACAACCAATATCCCCCCCCCCCCCCCAATTTACACTTAGGCCACTCTTATAAATCGTCTAAACACTCAGAAATTCTCTTGTGTGTGTTAAATATATTCGTAAAAATCGCATATTTACCACCAACAGCCCTACAAACACACAAAAATTAGGAAAAAAATTAGAAAATTTACACTTAGACTGCTCTTGCACTCAACTTAAAACCTTTATAACACATTGCAACCCACCACTCTGGTCATCGCCTCCAGGACACCACAGCATTAACATCGTATAGAGCTCCTGCTAACCCCCCCACCCAAACTCAAAAAGAAAGAAATTAAAGTATACCCATACACGAAATAAAATAATTAATAAAAATAAAATTGATCGGGTTAAGAAATTTTTTATCGGATTATGAATTTTTGATCGGATTAAAATCCGATTAAAATTTAACCCTGTTTTATTAACCATTTCAATTAATTTGATATCAAAGGGTTAATCCGATTAATCAAAAGTGGGGTAGGACAGGCCAACCCCTACTACTGACAGTGATGCATGTGTGGAACCATTCTATAGAAGAGGGTCGCAAGCAGCGACGAGCGGGTACTGGACCATGCAATGTGACCACAGCACGGGATGACCTCCATCTTGTCCGCATTGCCGTAATTGGCCGTATACCCTCGTCCACGGTGTTAGTTTAACACTGGATCACTGCAACGGGTGTAGACCTGTCAGCGTCGCAGTTCGACGCCGTCTGCTGCAGGCTGAACTGGTGGCACTCATGTCATTGCGTCGGATTCCATTGTCCAGAAACCACAAACGCCTGAGACTCCAATGGGTACGTGAACGCCGTCGCTAGCGTGATGAGTGGCAAAATGTAGTGTTTTCGGAGGAGTCCCGCTTCAACCTGTCCTACAAAGATGGCCGCATACGTGTAAGAAGCTACCGTGGTAACCGCAATCTGACAGCCTGCAATTGGGGAGCGGCATAGCGGATAAACGCCAAGTGTAATGGTTTGTGGCGCCATTGGGTACAACATGCGATCTCGACTCCTCCGTATTGAGGGCGATCTGAACAATAACCGACATCAGGGAGGTTTTAGAGCCCCTCCTTCAGGCGACTCCCCATGTCATATTTCACTCGGACAATGCCCGGCCACATGTGGCGAGGAATGCGCAAGCCTTCTTCAGTGAACGACGGGCGCCACTGCTTCCCTGGCCTGCACGTTCGCCTGACATCTCGCCCATCGGACATGTCTGAGATATGGTCGGTCGGCGACTTGTTTGTCACGGTCCTCCAGCAACCACTGTTGATGCTTTGTGGACTCGCATACAAACCGCGTGGTGGGAGATTCCCCAGGAACATGTCCAGGTCCTCTTTGATTCCATGCCACCACGTTTATTGGCTCTGATTGCAGCACGTTGGTGCTTCATACCATACTGAATCTTCAAGGACGGAGATCATGTACAGTTCTGTAATCCTAATCAATCGTGTATTGTCACGTACCTAATGTGTGCTATAAAGTTCATTTTTAAATAACACGTACCCTTCTTGGTGTTACATTATTCACATAAGTTAATGCATATACATATAAGAGTATATATATATGACCGAAATTTTAATTGTCTCCAACGAAGATTGTGATGCGTTAATCAACAAAAATGTTGCAAAAAAATCGCAGCTATTTCGGTATACCTTGTCAACTTTGTGAACTGACAATCCTTAATATCTAATGAACAGTTTTGGTTCATTTAAAGTAACTTCGTTGATAAATCTGACGAAAAGAGAAGAGGGCGAGTTTTCAGTGGTGACACTGACATAGAGCATAATGTTATAGTCGTTATTTTAATAATCGGAATAACTTATAATTTTCAACCAAGTATTTTCATGCTTGTTCTTGCATGACGAGGCACGAACCTTAAACGTCACCTAGAAAGGCAAAAATTTTCAAATTACGTTAGCGTAGTGCAGGGGATCTCTGACGATTTAGGGGATGAATTACTGAAAAATTAATGAAGTAGTCTCCCCTTGCGAATATCATTCAAGAACCTTTTTTTTTCCGCTTGAGGACTAGTTAACATTCTGCATTAACTTTTAAATAAGTTTTTTCTCCAAGAACAATTATTCGAAACCATCTTCTTAGGAGGGGCCACGGTGGTTGAATGGTTAGCCTGCTTGCCCCCCACCAAGGCTATCCGGGCTCAATCCCCGGCCGGGTCACTCCGGATTTTCGCGTGTGGGAATCGTGCCGGACTATGC
Source organism: Dryococelus australis (assembly GCA_029891345.1). Taxonomy (NCBI): domain Eukaryota; kingdom Metazoa; phylum Arthropoda; class Insecta; order Phasmatodea; family Phasmatidae; genus Dryococelus; species Dryococelus australis. Next base: position 25,663,636 of record CM057007.1, on the reverse strand, counting down.
CATTGGCCGGCGGGACTTCTTGGGGATCTCCCGTTTCCCCAGCCCTTTAATTCGATGTTAAGAGCCGCCCAAACTCTTCATCTTCTTAGGTATGGAAATTCGGATAGAGAATATTTCAAATAACACATAAAGTACAACATACATTTATCTAAAAGATATCTAATAGGAAGTGTTGGGACTATCAGAATGCTTTCCAATTCTTACTTGTTTGCTAGATTTGGGGGCCAACCACGCACCACGTGATAATTTAACAAACTTTTAATTTTAACTTAAATAATCAAAGAAAATTATTTGTACGAAAATGTTAAATGCTCATTTGAATATACTGGGTACTTAATTTTTTTTATATGGTTTTTAATTATACCATGCGAATAGGCATGTATAAATAAATTCAATATGAATTATATTTATCCGCAGTAAGGTGTGTTTAATTATCGAAGTCAAATATTTAAAAAACCATTAAGCCGCCAGTCTGTGACGGATGTTTGCTGAGAATGGTGAAGATTTCCACACTTAAGTTTGAGCTAGAATGTTAAAAAAGAATCATTAAAAAAAATAATATATTCTCTAGTTTCGTATATAATCGTGTAAATGCAGGTTATATATTATGATATTTATTCACTGCACTGTAAACATACTTAAGAACAATTGTTACCAAACATTTATCAACGACTTTGAAACTAGTTTAAACGAACAGTTGAGTCCGAAGACACTAACGACAAACTGATTCAAATAACACGGACACCGCCAAAACGGATTATCTGTGACACCACACTTCATTAACGGAAAATAGTTTACTATATTCGTACCTCGGTGATATTGAGTAAATCTAATTCCGTTAGTATTATAAGCTTCTATTACTTTGTCAAAAAGAGTCATTAAACTTGTTGAATAATGGCAGTGTTAGTATACACGTAATCGTTAGTTCTTGATAAGAATTCTGAAGGCCCTATTCGGTGTTGCCCCTCGCCTCTATTTTTATTATTACTTTATAGATAGAGACCTGAAAAATTCGCGATAAATTTTGGGACAAGCTAGAATTGGAAAACTCGTATGTTTGTGTCATCCTTGCAATTGGTCCACTCTTAATTTGACACCTCCTAGAGAACTATGGGCCAGTTAGAGACATACAACAAAATGCACGCCCAATCATCGACCTTTACTTTCACAGCAAACCACCGACGGGCAACTGATGTATGCACGATTACACATAAGACCATACGGAGTCTAGCTTGGAAGTCGCTGAACTCCCGAATTTTTCAGGTCCCTTATTATTAGGGATAGGAAAGATTCGCGGATTCATTTCTCAGGACGAGATAGATTTCAAACGCGTGTACACTGAAGTCACGTTTGCAATTAGATCGGAGTTTGTTAGATACGCCCTGGACGACTCCGCGCTAATAGCCTACTTGCAAAGAAACAAGAAGTGAGTCCCGTACTATCAAATCTGGACTAACACTGGGGCAACAGCCAATGAACAAACATCTGAGGTTCGACTATACGAAGGAGTCTAGCATACAGGTAGTTGAACTCGCGAAATTTTCCTATCCCTACTAATTGTGGATCTTAGGTAGGGACGCCCGCATTTCGCGAAAATATTTCACGACCAGTTGTATTTCACAATACTTTAGCTCAGATCCACTTTTGCGATTCGGTGATCTAGGTTTTATGGGCCTTAGGTGCCTGCTTACGAATCAGAGACGTACAGTATCAGAGTAACTTAATTCTGATTGGCCGATTTAAAAAGAAAATGTCTTCTCACAGACACACGTCGCCAATAAGCAAAAGTGAACTGTTGGTACGCTCGTAAGGTATTGGAATCTAGCACGTGCGGAAATCTTTTCGCGAAATTCGGGTGCCCCCAATCGTAGGGCCGCGGGTGAAAGTCTCATGGAGGCTAACTGCCGACCGCAAGACTGCACGTAAGTCCAGTGCCTTGCGCGTAGAGGCTATGGCGAGATATATGCAGTGCGCGTGCCTGGGTAGTCATTAGCGCACACGCGAATACACCTCGTGGCAGGCGGCATCTCGCGAACTGCGTGAACGTTTTTGAGCCCCGTCTCCGCACGGGCGGAGTTTCGAGGCGCGCCCACGCAAAACCACAGAGACGCGGTAACTTTGACAACGCTCGGTGCGGGGAAGGGGGGCGGAGTTTACACGGGCGCACAGCACCCTAATTAAGCAGGTTGGCGTACACGTTATCATTTGTCTTGGCGTTCCCATGTGAGCTGACTTCACGTACCGCGGTTGCCTGGGACTCCAGCTAACTGGGTTGCCACGCTGTCGAATTTTCGCCTCCAACCAAATTCGACAGCAAAATCTGAATATAAATATGGAGATCAAACATTTCCTTCCAACAAATGTTATCAAATAATATAGAATGTGTTCGAAAATGTGTCACGCTGTCAAATTTTTTCACTGGGAGAATCAAATTTGAATTATCATTTAGAAATTATTTTCATAGTCAGATATTGCTTTTGTTTTTCCATGCAGTCCATTACAAGAATAAATGTAAGGAATGTTGTAATTTATTTTAGTTTCTTTACTAAATTCAAATTTTATTTATCACAGATGTTTCCTGTACAATTAAATGTAATGTCTCTGAGTTCGTAATATTATGTGCAGTATTCACTTATATTAGCATTCATGCTCAGACAGCTTCTATATAAATGATTATTATTACCTATTTCGTTTCCAGAAAATGCTCGTAATTCTTAAATTTCTGGACGTCCATTTGGGTCGTGCACAATTCTGTTTGGTTGAGAGCATGAAACATCAAAGAAATTTTATAACACGTCCAATCTTTACATTTTTGATGGAAACTGAATTTATCCAACGTCCTGAGACAAATATGGCGGCGTTTATGACGTTTCAATGACGTCATAATTGTCCGACTTTATTTGACCAACCTTATTATAAGCAGTTTGATGGAAAAACTTAACAGTGTGACAGGGGCTTGAGGTCGTACCCGAATTGTCAGTTCATACTTGTTGACTTTGTACAGTACATATATACTTATATTGTTAGCTGAGAACTTTTGAAATCAACCTTTGAAAAATGTCACTGTCCAAACCGGAATTTATTTTAACTGGCGCACTCACAAGCGTGCGCCCAGTGAAGCGGGTAACAACAAAGAGAAAATAGTTCCACGATTTGACGTTAAGTTCTAATTGTTACGGCATAGATATGTGAATGCTAAAATTATTAATTTTGCTTTCTATATTTTATGCATGCAAGTGTAAGAATTAGTAAATTTCAGAGATTTTAAAGGGTTGCACATGAGCGACACATGAATAACGTGATCAGGTCCATGGCAAGCTAATGTTATATATGGTGGAAGAATACACAATGTGGCATTCAAGTAGATCTTTAGCAGCAGGGATTTCGAAATTGCTCAGTTTATCGTGAACGGCGTATACTTTCCCGTGTACAACACAAGCACATGTCCTAACTCTTCATACTACTGCACACTTCTCACGCAGTCTGGTGGAAGCAGCATTACCTATAAAAAAAAACCAGGAAACCAGACAGATATACTGATTTGAGGCACGAGCGTGTTTAAGTTCTTAGTTGCAATTTATACTGTTACGTAAAAAAAAAAAAAACTATTAAATCAGATTTTTAATTATGCTGTGTTTTTTTTTCCAATTATTGTTAGAGAGCATACAAATACCCCCAGATTATCAAATAACTGGAATCACTATTACTAACCTTAGTTATGTAAACATGCTATTCACGGGAGTTAAAAGGAAATTGATGACCTTAAGTTGTTTAACATCTTACAACATAACGACATTTCGTTTAGCAGTATATACCACATCAAAATTTCAAATTTTAATTTTTTTTATAACCTCTATAACATCACGAAGACAAAACAAAACTAAGCAACTTTGTGTACTTGCCAAGTATAAAGCCTCTGTGTATTCTACTGAGAATTCTGCCAGCTCTAGTACAGAACATGTTAAAAAAAAGTATCCCATATGTTGAAAAGAGGTAGTATGCACCAAAACAATAACAAAAGTCGAACAAACATGGGTCATAAAACCCACACATTAAGAGCTATGAGCAAACATATTTTTTTTTTACAGATGAGGTCGGTTTTATGGAGATGGGATTATCAAATTTTATAATAAACATTTGCGTTGGACAAATAGGACCTTACATACTACCAAACAGATTGACTGGTGTAATGTATCTTGATATCGTAGCAAACGAATTGCCTGTCTTGCCGGAGGAAGTGCTGTACCTTCAAAGGCTAGGGACGCGGTTCATACATGATGAAGCACCAGGCATTTTCTCCTAATTATCCAATAACACCTAACACAAACTTTTAATGGCCGATAGATTGGTCGGGGAGGCCCAGTACGTCGGCCTGACCTGAACTTCACTCTAGTGATTGTGAACACGCGTTCATAGTTCTTACGGCATGGGTTTTAGCATTCACGTGTGTTGAGACTTTCGTCTTGTTTCGGCGTATACCACAACCCACCTCTCACAATACGAGGTGACGTCACATTGAGACCAAGTGCAGGCATTTGTTTACTTCGCGTGAATTCGGACGCACGCAGCCTGAAGGCTCGTCTATAATCAACTTGATGCAACACGTTAAACGCTAAACCTCGCCATAAGAAAACTGGCATGTCTACTATCAACGTTAGGAATAAAAATAAAAATAATGTATGTGTATATATATATATATACAAATAGTTTTGTCTGTGTTTGAAATTTAAAAAGAACCAAAAAAAAAAAAAAAAAAAAAAAGAGATTCTGCAGACTTAATAGTTACACTCAATTATTTTTTAATGCATTTTGCGTTATTTGTATACGATTTCGCATAACATTAACAAATTAAATACGTACGGCGATAGTGGTGCTATCTGTTGCCAATCGCCTGTAACATTTATTTTCACTTGTTTGTAACGTCTTCAATTCTGATGGCTGGCGTAAAACGCAAAACGCAAAAACTTGGGAAATCGGCCAACTTCTAGCGCGTTGCGTTTTGCGTCATGGCAACGTTTAACGTTGGTTGTAGCCACAGCGTATGCGATTCACGGATTCGTGACTTATTGTTACCCGTTATTGTAGTCGACGCGATTATAGACGGGCCTTAGGAAGGCTGTGTTCTAATATCGACCGGGGGCTGTATTGACGTCTGGTTTTAAAGGTCAGTTTTTTTTTTTTTTTTTGTGAAGCCAGGTACACACTGTGCACTATTTTCTACTTGATTCAGCAGTTAGTTCGGGATTACGATGGCTTGACGTTACACGTAACGCGAATGACGTTAGACTGCCACGCTTACGTAAAACGTGGTATTTGCGGATGCCATATTATGATGTATCGCGTAAACACACTAACTTGGAACAAAAAATGATATTGCTTTTTAGATTGACAAATTTTTAAATTTGTATAGACGAATTTATTTATGTTATGACTTATGTGGCCGATAATAGATGCTACGAGATTTTGGCGTCGGTGATTTATTAAAAATGATAAAATCTGGTACGTCATAACCTACAGAATGAAATGTACCTGGGGGATTGAGAACAATCTTTTTATTGCATACCCACATTAAATGTGATTTTCTTCTCTGCCAAAGGCTGTTTGTTAACGCTTTCTAACTCAACTACTGCACTAAATTGCAGACATATTTAAAGAAATAAATATGTTTGTGATTACGTGTGTGTTTCACTTATCTATAACTATTTGTTCATGTAATAACGTACTGTAGTTTAAAATAGATTAATACGAGAACGTATTATTTAAAGCCAGGCTTTAACTGTCATCTGCCCCACTGTGTAGCGCCTTTGTAAATGGTAAGCGAACAAGTGAGTGAATTAAGAGATTTGGACGGCTCTTAATATCGAGGTGTTGAGAACCGACGAGGGTGATTGATATACGTATGGGGCAGCACCGGAATGGAAGGGTGGGGGGAAACGGGAGATCCCCGAGAAAACCCACCGACCAACGGCATCGTCCGGCACGATTCCCACCTGCGAAAATCCGGAGTGACCCGGCCGGGGATTGAACCAGGATCGCTAACCGCTCTACCACCGTGGCCCCACGGTACGCGAACTAGATTGCAGTATGTTTGTAGTACATGTTTTAAAACAAACTATTTTACGTGTGTACAATTTGCTAACACACGAGAGTAAAAACATTTCAGACTAGAGTGGAATGTAACTTTCAACAGGTCACACTTACTGCAATCGCTATTCTGAAGCTCTTCAACATGCCCAAAAAAAAAATACATCTTCAGACTGTTATAGCTTAAAATATACTGGGTGAATTCATTTGAATATAGTATAGGGTTGTGTATTGAAGTTCGCTACGAATTTCTCACCAGTAAACTTATAGGGTCGCCGCTGAAAGTCCCACAGGTACACGCAGCACGACGAGAACACTGCACGCCACAGTTCAGGGCCCTGCTCGTAGCGGCGATGTCGCACTTGATGCACGGGGCAGTATCGCCCTTATCGCTCCCGTGCTTCTCAGCCTCAAACGCGGAAAGAAATATCCAGTTAGACGGCCCACTTCAGATCACTATATATGCTCCATTCACGGTTATTTCCCACTTTTCTGAAGCACTGCTAAAGTTGTACTTCCCAGAATATGTATTCATCGGCCAAGTGCAAACTAAGCTCAACTCAGTCTAGAGAACTCACCAAAGGGACAACGCACCGCATTCGTGCGCACTCAGTGTATTGTTATATTGCATAAGAACTATTTCTTACTAGGTGCTACCAACACCCATATTTTCTCACTGTTTTTATTCATATTTATTGTAAATGAATTATTGTAATTTATAAATAGAATATACTTAAAATGACCATGTAACTAAAAATAAGATACTTTTATGTTGACAGAGGTATAAAACGCTTGCGAAACATGGAATATTTAGGAAATAACTAAACACGGTATGCATGGAGTGATTTCTCAAAGGGTTGGTTCAAAATGCGTCAAGAAACAGCTAATAGACTAAGCTAAAACATTCTCTGGGAAATGGTTGTTTTCGCTTGTGCATTTATCTCAGTAAATAAATATTCTGGGAATAAAACTTTTTTCCAAAAAAATTAGAAAGAAATGATCTAACGCCGTGTAATTTTGCTTTTATTATGTGTATTCAAAGATGAAGAATCGCCAAAAATTGTAATTTAAAAAAATCACTATTTAGAGCCTGCCTGCACAGTTTCCTCCAGAGAGAGGAGAAAATGACAACTCCTTTTTCTGTAATTAAATCTGTGGGCTTACTAATCTAGTAAAAGGTTAGTAAACAAAAAAAAACTATTACTTTGTGGTGCCTTATTTAGAATACACAGCTTGCACGCAGAGTAAACACTGCGAGTACAAAGGGATAATACTCTATGACAGTGAGCTTGACACTGACACACAGAGAAATCGTTATAGGCTGTTCACGGTAAAATGAGCACTTTGATAGCCCTGCTTAAGATCTACTTGAATGCACGTTGTGTATTCTTCCGTCTTATGAAAAATTAACATTGCTAGGGTCTCATCACTTTATTCATGCGTCTGTGAAGTGAAACTGTAAAATGTTTAAAAAGGCAAACATTTTTCAAATTTGCTAATTCTTACACTTCGATGCAAAAAAATAAAACTTAAAGCAAAACAAATAATATAAGTAATAACAAATGGTTACCTAACACTTTTTATTTACCGATAAGATGTGGAACTACTTTCCATCCAACGTTACCAACTTTGCTGGGTGAATGTCTCTCGAAGCGCCTATTAAAATATAAGCCTACAGGGGCAGTGACACTTTTTTTCATGGTTCATTTAAAAAGTGTTCACTTGATCGTGAACAACCTTTATACGTTCATTACCTACTCTAGTAACATGGCTATTTACATGTGACGTATATATGTACGATTTTTTTTGCCGACAAATGTGACAGTATCTATTGGGTACAAAGTATCTTTTCGGAGGCAATTTCTCCTTCCTCGTTTCGTTATCAGGTTCAAATATCCATTTCCAAATGTAACTTTATTTTCCCTGCTGCGGCCGTTTTTCAGTATGTAACTGCTGCTGGGTATTTTCCCATAGCTATATTTACACTTAATATGGCTGTCAAATCCTTCACAAATTGTTTTATTGTTTCTGTATGAAAACTTATACGTAAATAGTAATGGGAGAGTGGGTACTCAAATGTATTTTTACTAAACAGTTGCGTGATTGAAATTCTGCAGAAACTGGTTTTTTTTTTTAAGAGTTTAAGACAATGTCTGCCTAAATGAGATTACGTAATTGAATTTTAATGTTAAACTTACCCTACGCGAAGATTTTTTTCCCCTCGGTGTACGTAATCTCAAGTAACTTTCATATTGGAAGTTTCAGGTTTCAAGTTCTGAGAATGCCACCGATGTGTTTCCCATGTGAAATCGTCGGCACGTAGTTGACTAATGTGTAAACTGTCTCCTTGGTCGAGTGACCATTCTGTGACTGCGCCAAGTTATAGGGGTGTTGAAGTTCCAGCTATATGCAGGTTGTTCCACGAATCAACCGACATACTTAGGCAGCGTCTTATACATATCATTGGCAACAGAAATGTCATATACACAAGTAGGCTATGCAGCCCCGTTTCAGAAATGCAGGGACGTGAATGCAACACAAATACAAATTGGAAGTACTTAATATCTTTAATGCGATTGACTACATTCATGCTGCAAGTCCCACTCAAGCTGTTAAAAATGTGCCCAATCTGACCGCATGCAGGCTGCTAGTGTGGCTGGCGTGGCCAGTCTTTGTTAGTGTGCCGAGGCGAGTGGTTGTGCAACAATGCCAGGTAATGTTTACACTTGCATAGTACGCAGAGATGGTGCTTGCTTACGGATGTCGTGACGGAAGTGCGCGTGGCGCAGCAGCTGAGTATCCGCGCAGGTGGATTGGAAGAGGTGTGCCAGTCCCATGGCCGACGCGCTCTCCAGACCTCTCCCCGTTGGACCGTTTTATTCTGATGCTGCCTGAAGAGTAGGGTTTACAGCGGACGGTGATCAGACACACGAGGCCAGTTGCTACAGGCTATAACTGACGCCGCTAATAAACTCTGAACTGAACTTGCAGGCATGCAGAAGGCAACACGCCGTGGCAGGCTACAACGTATTGCGCCCGATTTCGGTTAGATGGTGCACATTAAACATGAATGTAGTCACTTGCATTAAAGACATTCCGTAATTCCAACCTGTGGGTTTTTATTGCACCTACCTCCCTGTAATTCTGAAATGCGGCTGTATAGTCTATTTGTGTACATGACATTTTTTGTTGCCAGTGATCTCTATAACACGCTGCCGAAGTGTGTTGGTTGAGCCGCTGGAACGTCCCGTATAAATTGGAAAAAACAACGAGGAAAGAAAATATAATGTTTACCTTGTCTTTATTTTGAGGAAACGTCGCTTCACCACGACTAATTTTGGTACGCCGGTGCCGAAGCTAAGGTTAACAACGATCCCACGTGCTTCGAATCGGTATTTTCCAACACGTTCGTGGGCCGCCACTTTCACGCACCTCCCCCCCCCCCCAACCTAACAACAACACGGTCGCTCAGCTATTTGCTGTCGTATTAAATTTTCACGCCAGAGAGTTACTCTGTTTATCCTGGCACCCGCCGCTACAGTCAATATTACCAGCTCCCGTCGCGTCGTGCCGGTTCCGCTGACACATGCAAATAGGGCCCCGTCTCTGTTTCCTCAGGAAGATGTTCGTTTTTCAAGGCATATAGACCCTCCCCCCCCAAACCCCCGCCCCTTACCCTTTTGTGTGTCTTAAAAGGGCATCGTAAAGCTTAGTTTGGGTTTCCACAATAAAAAAAAAAAAAAGAAGCGTATTTACAAAGTTCAGATACATGGCGAGTCCTTTAAAAGTGTCCCCGTTGGATATGTGTGTAACGGAGCGAGGGAATGAGGAAATACAGTCCAGTGTGACAACACAATACCTAGAGTAGGTGCTAGAAGTGGTCGCCATTGACCTCGAGGCAGGCGTGCAGACGACACCAAAAGTTGTGAATGGCACGGGCGAGGACATGCTGCGGGATGGCATCCACGGGGCCTCTTTCAAAGGACTCATCCTGTATATTTCACCCTTATCTGTAGTACAAAAATATCGATTCCCAACATGGGTTTGCAAAATCTATTTCAAAGTGGTAATAAAATCCCCACGACTTTAATTCGCCCACAAAGACGTTTTATTTTATATCTTTCAATACTGATTTAGAGTCATGCCCCCCTTTTTTTTCGGATTTTAAAAGAGTGGAGCAGAAGTTCTTTCCCTAAAAAAAGTCCCTGGCCTGTCTCCCCGAACAGGGGAAAACACAAGCATTTTATGCAACTCTGTTGTCGTCTTCTGGAACATTTTTCCGATGTTAGAAGGAGCGGAAACGCCCCCTGGCGTTGTCATGGCTGGACGGCGTCACGTTGTCATGCTGACGCGCTGGGGAGGGGAAGGGGCAGCCGGATAAGCTTCGAATCGGCACGCTAGCGCACCACGCGCCACGCGCCATTTACCGTCCAGCAGTCACGCTGGCAACATCAGCGATATGGTGAGTCGAACGGGTCCCATCGCACCAGAGGTATAGGCTGTTCACGGTAAAGTGAGCACTTTTGAAGCCCTACTTACTTGTTTCTTTCAGCCATTTTTTTAATCCTCTAACCACCTTTTTAAATAAATATCACTATGTAAGTAATAAACGCAATGTGTGTATTCCACTGCACTAGGAAGTTAAAGTCTAAAGCTAAAAGGAAATATATTTATTGACTATTATACCAGATGAGGGGGCTTTCAAAAGTGCTCACTTTACCGTGAATAGCCCATAAGCCATTGTTCACGACCCTCGTGGGGAAACAGCAATCCGAGTCGAGATGAACTTATGCGTATAGGTCGTCACGCGGTGTTACCTCAACTAATTTTAGAGGTCGCTGGACTAACTTTACATGTACTCCCGAGTCTAGCACAGAAATTAAGCTGGTAGTACTTATCCCACCTTTGATTATTCTTGCAAATCTTCGCAATGGAAATTTAAGACTAGACATAAAAATATCAAAGTTAGACATTGCATAGAGGACTACTCAACGGATCTATTGAAATCTGTATGGTTTCAATTATACCTGTATTTTACCACGTGGGATTGATTTCATTAAATAATTATGTAATTTTCAATTAAGGTTACAGATGTGAAACTAATCACGTAAAAAAATAAGTTGAATTTCGAGATAACTGTTCAGATGCCCCCTATGCCTTGAATAGCTTGGTTTTTAAATATTGACTTAGAATATTAAGTCGTAGGTGGAAATACGTATATCCCAGATGGCAAGGACACGTTCCCCTTAATTGAATCATATATACAGCCAAAAGGACACATTAAATACAAACCTAGAATGCAGGCAGTGAATAATGAGATCATAAAATTTTTCTCCTTAAGACACAATCATCTTCCCTTTTCGAAGATAGCGCGCTTGACAGTGAAGTTTATCTATTATGTTTGGAAGATAGCTCGCTTGAAAGTTAAGTTTATCTACTATGTTTGGAAGATAGCTCGCTTGAAAGTTAAGTTTATCTATTATGTTTGGAAGAGTGTTCACCTCGTTCACACGCCATTGTTATGGAATATATATAATGCAGATATATTTGTAGCTGTTTTATAGTATTTTCGAAATTATGGCTTAACAAATTTATCTGTCTTTATTACAACTCTGTATGCGTTACCTGATCTTTATTTGGAGAAAATAGAGCACATATATTCTAGGTAAAATTTTTCCCGTCTGCCATTTCAACGAATAGTATCTAAGGAAAATGCAAATAATTATTTTACAATGGCTTAGTAACTAGTGGACAGATTTTTACTCAAATAAATATACAAGTGAATGTAAACAATTCCATTTTATTTAAAATAATTGAAATGTCACCATTTTAAATTTATAAGGTGGATTTGTATACAACCCAAATAATGTAGCATAGTTCAACCAAAGATTTAATTTTGTTAGCGGCAATTCAGTGAGTGGGGTGTTTATGGCTGTTGGTCTTCTTTCATTTGGTTAGTTTTGTTTACTGTGATGCTAATTACAGTGTGTTTTGTGTTTGCGACTCTTATCAACTTTTCTGTCAGAGAGTACAATCTTTGCATAATATCGTATTCTCAACATCTAAATATTTTTTCTTGGTTCTCAGTATTAACCGTTTAGTTTACTAGTATGTTACCAACACAGTAAGTTACAATCCGCAAGAACTCACAAACTTAACCATTGAAAAGGAAAAAGAACTGCAGCAAGGAAATACAATTATTATTCATCTTCTTTATAAGTACTTCGAAATTTCGTCTACTGTATAACCCATTTTCATTCTTTATAATATATTCAGGTACATGCTAGTGTTTCATTAGTTTCCCAGCACAGAATTGTGGCGGCCATTGTTTAACAAACTCTAGCAATTTTCTTCGTACTCAGAATGGTTTAGTCGACAGAAAAAGTGAAAATATTAGAAATATAAATAGTTACTCTACGCATACGTTCAGTGTTTTGGGTTTACGTTCACGTTCGTCTGCAAATAAGTTATTATTTTTAAGAACTACCCACTTGAATGGAAAAATTTAATTTGCTTGATCATTTATTTAAAGTTCAAAATATTATACTATCCGGTAGTCACCAACTATCTCTATTATTACTCACAAAAATTTTTCGGAAAAGCATGCTAACTTTTATCTGGGAAAACGTTTTTTTTTTATCCTTGGTTTTGCAACAAACGCTCGGCCATTCTTTGCACCCAATAACTGCCTTTGCAAAAACTTTCAATAATATTTCTCTTTAAAATGTTTTTTTTGCACAATGTTGCTGATACAGTTCCTACTTACGAGATAATAAATTATTGTTACATTTTTTTTACAATTAAAAATATTCATACTGGCGAGTTACCATTGCCGTTTTGTTACACTTAGTGTGAGTTATGATTTGCTGTTACACGAACTGGTAAACCCTATGTCCGAGATCAATTATGCGTTTTGCAGACCTCAGGATCCAGGGTCATAATCCTGATTAGACTATGGATGTGTGTGCTTTTTTTTTTTAGATGAAATTTTATTTTGTGAGAGTATATAAACAGTCCCGCAATTTATTTACCAAAATATAGCACAGATATTAAATATAATAATTAAGTATTTACTGCGCCTATCTTGTGTTTTGATACTTATATCACGTGGTTTTTCGTTTAGACAATTGCTACGACTCACAAAAGCTCGAAATTCTCGTGTCAGATTTGCTGCCGACTGATGCAATATCGAATGTACTCAATTGGCAGCATCGCAAACTAAAGTTAGCTTTCGATACGAACTGATAGTAAAAATACACTCCTACGCTAAGCTTGGGTGTTGATTTAATCTACTAAATGGTGTTTTCTAAGTTCGCAGATTCCCAGCTCTAAAGATATGCGTAGCGCAAAAATAAATAAATAATTTACTTTCAAAAATATCTTTGCGAGATGTAGCAGTGGCAGGACTTCCTGCAACTGAGAAAGGGTTGCGGTTTAAACGGAAACGCAGTTCTTTCAATCTCATTCTCACTCACGTTACAATGTACCTCAGTCGTCGCTTTCCGACCTGTGTCCCCCCGGCGTCCAAGGTGAAGAAGCGAGGGAGCAATACGGGCGACACTAACACTGCACGCCTAGTGCCTCATCGCTCCTACGTGCAAGGCGTGCAGTGTTTCCGTCGTGACGCTGCACTGTGCTAATTAGACCTGTAACATGGGGGTTTTATTACACGCGATGAAAGATTAAGCAACTCCTGTATCTTTGTACTTTTCTCTTGCTGCTTAAGGAAACTGCATAGGCAAGCTTTAATTATGCGATATTTTACCATTCTCACGAATTTCTTTCTCTCCAAGAATACACTTAATATGACAAAAGTAAAAAAAAATAGGGGCATAGAGAATTGTTTCTGAAAATCTTTTCTTATAAAAAGTTGTATTTGCAGAACATTTAATTACCGAGATACGCGTATTCGCGCAAACAACTATTTCACTAAAAATGCGGGTGTCCAGCCCACACTTAATCTCTTCTAAAATTCCTGTAAGTTTGAGTGTGAAATTTGGTTGCACTTGGTATATTTCGCACACAATATTAGAATGCTGGGAAAGTATTTTTAATAGCAAATTATTTTCACTCGCAAGCTCTCAGATATATTATTTTGCCCTCCAGTTTCCACGTGGAAAGGTCGTACATTATTGCATTAAATTGTTCTCACGTCGGTACTAGCTAAGGCAATTGCCGCGGAGAATATTTCTGTCATAAAATCCGACATTACCATGAAGGGCTAGTGTAAAATTTAGCAAGTGATACATTTCAGCTATAAACAATTATATTTTAATATGTACGAGTGTATTCATATAAATTGTTTTTTTATTTTTTCTTTCTTTCTTTTTTTATTTTTGATCACTAGTTTTTTTCCTTGATACAATCATGCTTGTCTGTTCCAGAAAAGTATGGGGGAAATACGTCCATGTAAATTTTTTTGTCTCACTTGACGTTTAATCACCAGAGTTCATTTGAGATAGAACGATTGGTTGGGAATATTAAGAGCTTGTAAAAAAAATTGACTACGGGTTGTATGAAGGAAACCCTCTGGAACCAGTTTCCAGAAACCACTGACAGCTGTAATGAGGATGGCCAGAATACATGCCCAGTGTATTATCCCAGAGCCAATTCTCTCGGTCGTTCAAACTAGATACTACCAACAGGAAATGAAAAACAGTGTTTAAAATATCCACTTGACGTACCCTATGTGTACTATAAACCAGATTTGAAGGAAAATTATTATGTCCAATAACTGAAGCAAATTAACTCAAGAGTAGCTGGGTTTTATTTTGGTACAGTGATTGTTAGCAGTCCACGGCAGAGTTCCATGCCAAGTGGCGGCACAGTTTACCACGAAATTATAAATGAAAGTATCATCAAATGCTGCACTAAGATCCCCTTAACTTAAAAACAAAATTGTTTGAAATTCATGCGAGAAATTTAATTTTAATTAATTGGCATTTTTGGGCAATGCCTACGTGTCTACTTGGTAAATAGCGGTCGTAAATTAACTTCCGTGATAAAAAAAAAAACTACCATTCGTCATAGGATTGATCAACAAACACAAATATCTTCACGAGATTTCGTCTTCATCTTATAATTCTTCAAATTAAGATTTGACAGTATTTTTTGGGCCTTACATGGCGTTGTCCCAATAATTTTATCATACATTAACTTAATACTTCACTTACCCTACATACATACAAACAAAAATTTTCCAATTTTCCACGTTATTTATTTTTAAGCAAACGTCAAATATTATTTTCTTCTTCGCAGCGAGCCCTTCAATTGTGAACAGAAATTGCTATCAGGTTTTTAAATTACTGTTCCCAGACTCTTTCTACCTGCTCTTTCAGCGCTGTCATTGCTGATAACATTTCTGCTGGTATCTCCTTTCCCGCTTCTTTCCTAGTTAAGAAACACGAAGAAAAATAAAAGAAAAACAGAGTTTCAATCTGCTTTTCTAAGATGGCGTTCTATTTTTACATCTACTTCGCTCAAATAATCTTCCTAAAGAAAGGAAAGGAATTACCTGAAACCAATTCTAAGTGCTTGGCGAAGAGACTCTGTAAACTACTTCACTAAATCCTCTTTAGAAAACCAACTAAAATATCACAGCGGATGAGGAAATTTTAGACCGCACCATGAAAATTATTTCCGCTAATGCATTTATTGGAGTAATTTCACCATTTTTGAAATGTTTCAAAGTAAATTGGAAATTACCATTTTATGATTACTCTTGTAATACTACATTGTTCGTCCTCAGATTTTTCTCAATGCATATAGACAAGCGTTTATACAATAATACAGCGAAAAATATATGGTTGTCATCGAGCATATGTAATTATTTTAAATAGCAATAATTCAATTTTATTTGTACTACTTTAATGTTAAGAATCATACAAACTTTAAACTACCTGCACATAATATACCTAATTACAACAGTAGCTTCTCTAATTAATAATTTGTTATGTCAGCCGTTCTTAGAGATAGCGCAACCTGCAACATTAATTTTATAATTTTTATATTTTATAATATTATTGAAAATATTAGATTGTGTTTTTAATTTGTGTCTATGCACACTAATTTAACATACAAGCAATGTAAGATTATATAATACCTTCATTCATAGAATTTTACTTGGTGGATTTATTAATGTTAAGATGTACATGACCATATGATGGCACTAACAAGTGCATTCAAATTAACATTTTCTTCTTTAATAAACTATTACGATATATAAAGCTGCCAGAAAAAATGAGTACTTTTTAATATTATGTGACATATATAATTGATTTTAACTTAATCTAGTTTCACAAACATAGCCTTTATATCAAAAACACCTTAGGTCTTGTCATGTTTCAATAATCAGACAACTATTTGCGGAACTGTTGTCTTAAAATACATTTAGTGTTACACGCTATATCTCTGGGCATGCTCTAGATAGCCAACAAAATAAACTGCAATAAATGAGACACATCCTTAGCTTCCACTAAGTTTATGCAAAACAATACAAGAGCTAATCAACTGGGAAACTGCAAATGTGGTTTGCAATAAGTGCTGTGGTGATAAGCATACTATAATGGTTTGTTAGTCTGCTTTCCGAAGGAAAGAAAGGCCCATGAGAACACTTTTCTGTCTGTGTTTCTGTGTGTCTGTACGTGCCCCCCCCCCCCCCGCTCCTTCTTCCCTAGCTCGTCTTCTTTCAACTTTAGAACGTGTTAACCGGGGATATAAATATTTTTATAGAAATTTGTAATATATATTAAACAATTTAACAAAATTCAACCAAACTCTGTACGTTCACAGTCTCTACTAGAATCATCGTTTAGAAAACCTCATTAGAAGGATTTTTTTTTTTTTTAAAGATAATACTTAAATAAGGAAACAGGTCTTATGCCATATCTCAGGGACCGATAAAAATATTCCACAAAATTCTTCACACAGGTAGTAGTACGGTAGGCCATGTAAACTTATGTGTTTTAAGTGTTTCATACACTTATTTTCAAAATGATGGCTATGCAAATATTTCAGTTAAGTAAACCCTATTAATCAAAACGTTAGGTTGATTACATAATCCGAAGTTGATGCTCCGAATCCTACCTCCGTTATGCAGTCGATCACATGCTAGCTTATGGTACAAGGATTGCTGGGTTCGAGTACAGGGTTACCCACGTGAGCATTTGTAATTGTATCACTACGGTTGCATAGCCTTCTGGTTTCATCTTTAATGATATCGCTGTCAAAAATACGTCAAGGCCTACACTGTAAACAAAATTCCTGGTAAACTTTATAAACTGTAGTGTAAGTTTTTAACCTATACATTCTATGGTAATAATGCCATGCATCAAGCTGCATGTATATGAATGCTTAGCAGCGCTTCTATACAAAGTTGAGAACTTCGCTATGCATTTGACTGTTTCCTGAGCAAATGTAGGGACGCTACAATGGATGTATAGGGGAAAGCATTACCATTTATATGCTTTCACACTAAGCATATACACTGGTATGGCAAATTTCCGAATTTCTTAGAGTATACCTACCATCTAGGCTTTTAAGAACATCATTAAACTTTATTTACACCCATGTAGAGCAAAGTATGTTCAATACTTATATCAGTGACTTATTTTTTCTACATACAACGTTAATTACTATACTTATAAAACCATTGAATTGCCGTAAGTCAGTCCTGATGTTCCATTATCATTACAAAAAGCATTTTTTAATGCAGAAACAAATAGACTTTTCCTCTCGTCATTTTGAGGAACAGTGCTTTCTGGAATATTGAGATTTTGTATTTATGTATAGGAATTCTTCAAAAAATTCAATTAGGTTTGATGTACGAATATCGTAATGGCACACAAGAAGCAGGGTGGTCATCAGTCGCATATGTCGTGGTCGCGGGTTAAATAATATTTCTTAAAGGCCATGATTTTGTTCGATACTTCACGCTAACTGAGGAATATCGTTGAATATATGGGTATACAGATATGGAAATGTGATGCATTATTTGTAAATCTCGGCCCGTTTGGCAAACGCACGTCAAATTGAATATGATAACCGAGTATACATGATAATGTTTAAAATGGCGGGTCTTAAAAATTTGTGAGACTATTACATATCCGAAAAAAAGTTTAACTGACTTCAATAACTACTTTTACTCTAGACACTGCCTAATCATCGCGTAATGTTTTGACAATTTTTCTTTGTAAAATGAAGGAATAATTCTGAAATGATGTTTGTATGCATATCTATGGTTTATCAATAGGCTACCACCCTTGAATTCTCGATAGGCGGTTATCTTAGTAAATCACCACAATCTAGCTTAGAAGGTTTATAAACAGTGGCAAATTTTTAGGCCGTATGTTTTTATCGCCAAGAAATTTTGAAAACATGAATCATTGATAGCACAGCACGTCAAAAATTTAGGTTTTTTTTTAAATGCGTACAGCATATGGTGTAAATATATTTACACTTCAAGGAATATGCGACTGTTGTGAAGAAAGTAAATTTAATAGGTAAATTATTAACATATGAAACCGTACTACATGTGTCTGCGAAAATCTCAGCAAATTACGTGAACATATAAGTATACCCAATAAGTCTGACTAGTGAGGCAGACAACTAATTTTTAATTTTAAATAATTATCAAACATACGAAACTGAAGATGAAAATACAAGTCGCGTAATATCCGAGATAAACGTCATTGTGAGATTCGAGAATTCGCATGAACCCAACACGTCAATCGGATTACATGTGGAGAATTTCCCGTGCGTGTAATCGAAGTTAAAAATCGTTAAAGGCTGTTCACGATAAAGTGAGCACTTTTTAAATAAACCTTAGAAAAAATGTCACTGCCCCTGCCTGCATATACTTTAACGGGCGCACTGAGTGACATTCGTCCAGTAAAGTTGGCAACGATGGAGTTAAAGTAGTTCCATATCTTAAAGTCGGATATAAAGTGTTAGGTAACCATTTGTTATAATTTAAATTATTAATTTCCCCTTCTGGTTTTTTTTTAATGTATCAAAGTGTATAAATTAGCAGGTTTGTAAAATATATACTTTCTTAATAATTTCACAGTTTTACTTTACCGACGTATGAATAAAGTGACGAGGCCCATGGCAATGTTAATTTTACGTAAGGTGGAAGAATTCACAACGTGCATACAAGTAGATCGTAAGCAGGGATTTCAAAAGTTCTCATTTTACCGCGAATAGCCTTTATCAGTTTTGTTCACGTTGTGCTGCATGTGCATTTGCCGTTTCATTATCCTAAACATCGGCTCACCCGACATTATCGCTTGGGGCTCATCGTCCAAAGATCTTTCTAGTGGTGGTCAAATATTCTTCTACCGATGACAAGGGGAAGGTTGAAGGATTTGGAAGCACAGTGAATCCCAGAGGGACCTAATATATTATAGGGGTGTCCGTACAAATGTTAAAAAGTTTCCGCTTTAAAACTATTCCAGCCCTTCTATCTGTATGTATATGTGAGCTCATCCTAGATGTGCAGTAGTTTAGATTATTAACCTATGCGCGACAAGTCTGACGGGAAATGCGTACAGAATGTTTTACCGGGATGACAGAAAACACATACTAGATCTGTTGGCAATATAATGGTAGAGGCAAACTAGATCTTTGATAGGTCAGGTGGGAAATCGATCCATATTTTTGGTCCACTGCTTCAACATAGAGAACATTTGGTGTTGTTCTCTGCTTTATTCCATGTGTCTTCCTGAATTACTTGTATGTATCTGTATTTCTTCTTCTAGTTCGTTATGACCCATCAGGATCACGAATGACTTGTTCAGCGTGCCTTCGCTCTTCCCAATACATCTTCATTCTTTCACTCCTCCTGTTTCTCTCTACTTCTGTGAGTTGTATCTTGATCCTGGTGCCAGTCCATTTGTGACCTTCCACCATGCTCTTGTACCTGACTCTATCTTGTACTATTGTCTGGGGATTTTTATCCATAATGCCAATTGCCTTCAAGTCCTCCCTAACTTCCTTCATCCAGCTGTTTCCCGTTAAGCATACCGCATTCCACATCTTCTTGGTCAACCTGTTGTTCATTCACATCAGGTGTCTCCCCCCCCCCCCGAATCAAAACCTTATCTTCCGTATCACACTCGAAATAGGTTCTACGCTCTCGTACAGCTCCAGCCTTGATCTGTGGATCCAAAATTCGCCTTGATTTTTGGTGCCATATAATTCTCAAGATCTTTCTTTCCTCTCCCTCCAAGCGTATACAAGCTATCTTGCCTAACGTCAGCGTCTCTGTTGCATACATTGAGGCATTCCTGATGGTCGACGTATAATGTCGCGTATCTTAGTCTCTGCAGTATCTGTGCCCTGTCTATTGTACTATTGTTGTTTTGTATTTTGCCAGTGATGTTCTCTCTCTAGTACCGAAAGCTGTCTACTCTCTCTACAACTTGACTTTCTATCTTCCAGTCTTGGCCTTGCTGTAGGCTATCTTCAGGCGGACCTTCGCTGCGATCTCTGCTAAGTTTGCTAGCGCCGTCTTCGCGTCCTCTTCCTTCTCGTTTAGCAATGCCATATCACCCGCAAAGGCCAGACAATCCACTATTACATCGTGCTTGATCTTGTACCCAATCTGTACGCCTTCAATCCCCATGGCTTTGTTTAACTGTCTCCACTGTTTCACCACTTCGTCCAGGACAAGGTTAAACAGTATCGGCGACAGCCCATCCCCTTGTCGAACTCCTGCCTTTATCTCGAAGTTGTCGGACAGTGTTCTCCGGTATCTGTCCCTGGCAGTTGTGCCTTTCAGTGTTTCTTTCACTAATTCATGAGTTGCAGTAGCCATTATTCTGTCACGCAGCACATCCAGTAAGGTGTTCCCGACAATTGGATCGTAAGCTTTCTTAAGCCCACGAAGGTCTGTATTTCCTGTTATAGTTGTTCACGTTTTTGATTCCTCTTTGTTTGTTTCTGTCGTTTTAAATTTGTGATTTATGACATAATTTTATTCGAGGAATTACTTCCGTATTATTGGTATATATGTTAACTTTTTTTTTTTTTTTTTTTAACATTCTCAGATTATTTTCGAGGACTAAATCCGTGTGATACTGTAATTCTTTCTATGACTTTAGAAACAAGAATAATACAAAGAAAAATAACACATTATTGAAATGTGTGACAGGTGTCAGACGTGTCAAGGCAATCGGGAAATACTTGACGTGTTGCAGCTTGCATATGTACCAATCCATCCCAGATATGCAACAGGCCACATGGGAGATCCATTCTTAGCGTGTGTAAAGTCAGCCTGAAAATCCATTCCTAGTTGTATCATGGGTCCTATTGAAAGCAGCTGTGTGTATTGTAATTTGGAATAGTGTAGAATATTGAAATTTAAATGTTTTTTGACAGAATTTAAAGTCGACATCCTGTCGCCCATTCATAACTTTCGTTAGTGAATCATAAATTTCGTCGTTCGAGACGTGTCAATGTCAGAAAATTGGCTGTAAGTTCCCTCTGCTTACGACATTTATTGTTATGTAAAATAGTGTTTTAAACTGTGACGATAATGCGGAATTTTTTTACTGAGCAGATTACTTTATTAACACCCTGTTGTCACCACTTGCAATTTAGAGGATACAGAACGCACGCCTAAACTGTTAAAATTTTCCGTATATTTACGGAAGTTTTTTTAATGCAAATGCACAGTGAATATACGGAAAAACAATCCGTAACGACGAAAAATGGAGTTACGAGCATAAATACAAAATACGCGAAATCCCCATATTTTCTACAACTTCGGGTTTCGAGCACGAACAGTGGCGAGTCTACACACGAAGCTTTCTTCGCCACTTCAACCAGATAATTATCGTTTCTGCGGCAGTTAAGGTTATCCATGTCACTAAGGCCTGTTCTTTCAAAAATTAAAAAGTAGCAACATGCGTCTGTAACACTCAGCAACACTTAAAAGACACAAACTTCAATAGAAACTAAACGAGTTGCTTAAGTATGTGACTAATATAGAAATTCAAATGTTATAGCTGATTCACCACGTGAGAGTTGTAGGTAAATGGTTAGGGGCGTGAACTTGCAACTTTTTGACTCGGATTCAAATATTACTTAAGTAAAAAAAAAATTATAACTTTTTAAAATATCTTTTCTATACGCAGTAAAACACTCACACAATGGAAATTAAAACAAAAGGGCTACTAAACATGATTTAAACTAGAGGTACAGAAAACTAACAAGGGAATTAACGGAGAGGTCTCGGGAATTTTACGGAAATTCCGTTTTTGAAAATCAGTGTGTCCGTAATTTTACGGAGAGTTTACGGACACCTCTGGATAAATTTTTACTAGTATTTTTCCGTAAAATGAAGAAAAATATTTTAACAATGCAGCTTATTTACGCTATTTCCCATCGCATTCGTAGGGAGACATAGAACCACCACTGCAGTTAAAATTCGTATCCACGCTCAAGCGATAATTATTCGCTGCTGATTTTCAAATGTTTTCTGTAAATAGCGAACCTTATACTTAGAGGTTCAAGTTGTGTACAAAGCACGGCGGTTACTTCCGAAATTTCTGGAGCGCTGTTGAAGTTCTGCTTCAGGCTATCACTCCGTTTTCATCTTAACAAAGCTTAACTAGGTCGACAAAATTACACTACAGGAACATGGCACCGAAATCGCGCGCACTCAGTTAAATTATATTTCTCGTGAGAACTATTTCTTATTATAGGCTGTTTACAGTAAAATGAGCGCTTTTGAAAGACCTGCTTGGGATCTACTTGCATAAACGTTGTGTATCTTTCCGCCTTACGTAAAATTAACATTGTCATGGGCCTCATCACTTTATTCATGCGTCGGTCAAATAAACAGTGAAATTATTAAGAAGGTAAATACTTGTCAAATCTGCTCATTTCTACACTTCGATGTGTAAAAAAAAACAGGAAACGAAAGAAATAATTTTAAATTATCACAAATAGTTACCTAACACTTTTTATTCGACGTTAAGATATGGAACTGCTTTCCATCAATCGTTACCAACTTTACTGGACGAATGTCACTCAGTGTGCCCATTTAAATACATGGATGCAGGGACAGTGATTTTTTATAAGGTTCATTTCTAAAGTGCTCACTTTATCGTGAACAACCTTTAGGCACATTAACAACACACCTATACTCTAATGGTTTTATTTGTATTAATTACAAATTAAATACTGTATTTTAAAGATGAAATATAAGTAAAAGTTAAATTTAACTAATAATCAGATACATTTATCTTAACAGTCATAAAAAAAGTTTGCAGCATGTGACACATTTAGAAAGTAAACAAATATATACGTCACACATAGAGTGATATTTCAAAGGGTTTATTAAAAAAAGTTTGATGATGGCGCTAATAGACTGCAAACGTCCTCTCACAATGAGTTCACTTCAGCGTAATGTGAACCTTTCCAGCACTAAAGCCTGGTAAGTTGTTCCCTGCGGTAGGAACTGGAGTTGGCGGTGCGTATAAGAGTACAGCAGACGTCCGAGCGCCCGAATTCCCTCATCTGAGGTTCGTCGATCACGCAGTTTCTTCAGGCATTGTTATCAGCTGGCTCCGCTCATAAAAAGAACACGGAAAGGAATGATAGTATTATGTAGAAGGGTAAGCTAAGAATAAGAAGAAGAAGATTCATAGAAAGAGATCAAATAAAGTATTTAATTTCCATCTCCAGCATTTATAAACTTGTTACATAGAGTTTAAGTCATGAGGCCAACGGAAGAAAGGATGGCAGTGAAGGTTAATGAGGTCAGAGAGAGAGAGAGAGAGAGGATGATAAAGAAGGAACTGACCCGGTCTCACGCTCTGGCCTCGCCGCCCCGAGGTAGGACGTCGCCGCACCAGGTCTAGCAGCTGACCTCGCCCCTTGGCAATCGCCGACTGTCCCGATGTCCCTCCTCGCAGCCCAGTCCACTCTTCGCGCCCCTCCACGCGTGTGGATTGGCGTAATGCATTGTGATTGGCTCCACTTGTGCACTGGAGGCGGAGTTCTGCTTGTAGTTTGTTGTGATTATCGAGTAAATGTCCTGAGGTTTGCTGTGCCCACATTCTCTGGTGTTCGTTGCACATTGCTGTGATAGTTTAGACATTGCACTCCGGTTCGCTGTTATGGTCTCTTAGTCTACTGAACTCGTCTTCTGCCGCCTTCACATGTGTTGTTTTGATATGTGATGCACAACGGGGCCGTGTATGACACCATACTCTAAGGTTCCTTTTTCTTTCATCGGACCACAGTGGTTTCGACACGGCCTGTCCATCTTTTAAAGCTGGTTCCGCAATACAGCGATGCGTGGCTGTGCGATGCGCTGCAGCGAGTTGTAGCCAATCAGGATGAGGCAGCAATCTGTCGCAGTGCGTCGGGAACGAGTGTATGGCGTGAGGAAGTGAATGAAAATAAAATTTGAATAAAAAAATGTTATTTTTTACACGCAAGATAGGCTAATCGCAGTAATTAAATTAAACACCACAGGCAACTTATATAAACATTTTTCTTAAATCTCAGCAGGCGAATTAGTCGGAACAAGGGAAAAGGGAAGAATTAATTAATTTTTAATAAATGCAAGAGAAAACCTATGCACGTATTTCTCTTAAAGAATATCTTCTGCAATATCCTTATTTTGCTATATAATGATGAAACTTTATCAAGAATACATAAAATAATGGAAATAAAAATGTGAGACTGACTATCGAAAGACAACTTTTCCCTTTTCAACTGATGATCACGTGGGCGCAAACATAGAACTTTTTGCTGTTGAAATTGCTATACTCGTAAAATGAGTGAATAGATTTGGGCGGAGATTAACATCGACGTCTTCACAGCCGATGAGGGTGATTGAGGTGAATATGGAGCGGTGCAGGAAGGACGGGGCGGGGGGAAACGGGAGATCCCCGAGAAAATCCGCCAACCAACGGCATCGTCCGGCACGATTCCCACTTGTGAGAATCCGGTGACCCTGCCGGGGATTGAACCCTGTTCGCCTTAGTGGGAGGCGAGCAGCCTAACCGCTCAGCCTCCGCGGCCCCTTGTATGGCGTGAGATGCTGGTGTTGCGATTGTTTGCAACGGTCGGCCATAACTAACGACGAAGAAGAAGCAGGGGTGTTTGTTTACGTGGAGAGTGTTTGTTTGCATTTTCTACGCTCACGCCTTTGTTTTTGTCTTATTATTGTTGCTGTTGCGGCGTACGAAATAGAATACAAAGCCTCCTGTAATTATGGGAAATGTCATTAAATTTGTTTATTAACAACCAACATCAAAAATAATTCTTCTTCGTCATACGCATATGTCCCTCGTACTCGCTGGATGCTAATGCGTAATTTTCATGGTACATCACGTACACATACGGCCTTGTTTGTTTATCTCGTACCCACTGAAAACATACAGTTCCGATGTTTTTTTTCCCCCCCGCGTGTTTTTTTTTGTTACACTCGCGAAGTCTAAAAACGTAATTCGCCACCCTCGAAATCGATAGCAGCGCCATCTCAGACGGTTCGCGTCGCCGAAAGATCGTCGCACAACTTTGAAAAAGTCACGTACAGCTCGTCGCCACTCGTCGCGTCGTTGCGCATCTCATCGCAGCGCGTCGTTGCGCATCTCATCGCAGCGCATCTCATCGCAGCGCGTCGCTGTACTGCGGAAACAGCTTCAGCCAGTAGCAAACAGCCCAGGCTGCTCACGATAAAGTGAGCAGTTTTGAGATCAACCTTAATAGATCATCACTGCCCCCCACCTGCATATTTCAACGGGCGCACTGAGTGACATGCGCCCAGTAAAGTTAATAATGTTGGTGAGAAAGTATTTCCATACGTTAAAGTCGAATCAAAATTGTTATGAAACCATTTGTAATAACTTAAATTATTTATTTCGCTCTCTGTATTTTTTTTTTTTTAATGCAGCGAAGTCTAGTAAAGTTAATAACTTTGGTGAGAAAGTATTTCCATACGTTAAAGTCGAATCAAAAGTGTTATGAAACCATTTGTAATAACTTAAATTATTTATTTGGCTTTCTGTATTTTTTTTTTTTTTAATGCAGCGAGGTGTGAAAATGAGCAGATTTGTAAAAATTTTTACTTTTCTAATAATTTCACAGTTTCACTCGACCGACGCATGAATAAAGTGATGCGGCCCATGGCAGTGTTAATTGTACACAAGGCGGACGAATACAAAACTGGCGTACTAGTAGGTCTTAAGCAGGGCTCTGAAAAGTACTCGTGTTACCGTGAACAGCCTATAATAGATCATGTGGCTGTATCAAACACAGGCGAGTTGAATAAAACAGAAAATCTTGCACGACGGCCGCAGCGAATGAATATACGATCGATGCCCTTGTGTGTAAAGGGCTGATAGTTCTTGGGATGCCTCTGCAATGTAAGTTCTTTTACCGGGTACAAGGATCAAATGACACCTCGTCACAACCTCATCGGCTCCCAAGACCTCGTTGTTAAGAGCCGTCCAAATCTCTCAGTTCAACTCAACAACTCCGTTACGAAAATTTTGACGAGGCTAGATTAACCGACACGGTATTTAAATGCTACTCTCCGTCATACGCAGCAAATCGTTGGTACATACTTTCCTTTTCAATATAAAAATAACCAACTCTTTGAGAAAAATATACCGATAAAAAAACCACAAAAATTTCTTGGATTAAAAAAAAAAAAATACTATTGACATCCAGAAAATATTTAAAATCATATAACTCTCAGAACAAAAAATTTTAATTTAACAACATTTTTTTTCTAGCAGGAGCTTTTATGACTGTGAAATTCGGTTAACGTCAAGAAAATGCCGTCGCTGCTAAGCAACGTGTCGAAAATCCGTTCGCCAATCACCGCCTAGTGAACTATATTCGCCAGCCGGCAGCCGGATCCAATAGGGAATCTTCCGCGCGCAGGCATTGGCCAATCAGGTGCAATGCCCGTTCCTGGAGCCTCGCGCGACCAATAGCATCACGCCTACACCAAAGCAACCGCTACGCCTCTCCATCTCGGTGTGCTCGTTCACTCTGTTTCGTCACGTTATAACCCGGAAATACATGTTCCCATGAATACAGTCTGTTCGCTGTTTCTTCGCACTTTTTGAATTGAACCTTTGAAAAATCACCCCATGTGTCACGTATTTAGTTCTTTTCTAATCATGGCACGTATCACAAGCGTTTTATACCACTGTTAACACGAACGAATCTTATTTTGCGTTAAATTGAAGTTTTACCTGTATTTTATCTACAAATAATAATATATCATTTATAATAAATATAAATAAAAACGGTGAGAAAATATGTATGTTGGTAGCGCCTAGTAAAAAATAGTTTCCATGCGAAATTTAATTACAGCTGAGTGCTCACTAATTCGTTGCTTCGTCCTTTGGTGTAATTTTGTAGACTTAGTTTAGCTTAGTTTGTACGAGGCGGAGGGATATCCTGGAAGTGGAATTACAGCAGGGCTTCAGAAACGTGTAAAATAACCGCGAATGGATTGTATATGCATTTCAAGAAAACTATCCCGAAACTCCTGCAGCATGCACCGCGCAGGAATATTACGCGATGGAGCACTAGAAGTTTTTAAGTCATTCGTAGACACCCGGTTGTTGTAGGCTATTCACGATGAAAGGAGCACTCCTGAAAGCCCTGCTTGAAATCTAGTTGTATGCACTTTGTGTATTCTTCCGCCTTGTGTAAGATTGGCACTGCCGTGGGCCTCATAACTTCATTCACGCGTCGGCCAAGTGAAACTCTGAAGTTATTTTAAAATTAAATATCTAACACATCTTCTAATTTCTACACTTCGATGCACTAAAAATTAAACAGAAAGCGAAATAAATCATTTAAGTTACCATAAATGGTTACCTAGCACTTTCTTCTTCGACGTGAAGATACGGAACTACTGCCCATCCATTCGCTACAAACACAACTGGGCGCATGTCACTCAGGGCACCCATTGAAGTATATGCAGGCGGGAGCAGTAAATTCTTCTAAGGTTAATTTCAAAAGTGCTCACGTGATCGTGAATAATTCATAGCATGAGGCAACTTTCGTCTGGTGGGCATAGTTGCAGTCAGGAATGGGCAATGGCCATTATCGCTGCATTCTAAACCTTCTGCCACTTGGGGAGATCTACGGCGCACTGTTAAAACACGAGTCCTACCATCTTTCTCGGCTTCATCCCACCAATTAGCTTTGTCAATAGCAGCGTTAAATGGCTTTGTCTCATTTCATCCTCAGTGAAGTTTAACATTGTTTCGCAGCACTTTGCGAATAACAACGCATTGCGCACTTGCCCTTCTCTCTTTAAATGCGGTGGTTTTAAGTTACAGCGCAAGTTAATAATGCAAATTTGAAACTATTTTCTTTTACTACTTTAACCTGTTAAATACATAAAAGTGGAAGGGTTCACTTAAAAAAAATTCGAGGTAAAGTTCCCTTGCATGTAAGGGCAGCTAATTTACCTCTACACGTAAGGTAAAATTACCTCTTGAATGTAGAGTAAATTTACATAACAAGTAACGTACTAACCCAAATGGTACGGGAGCAGTACCTGACAAAAGTGATGGTGAAAAAGGGGGGGGGGGGGGATCCCATTCAAGTAAGGGAAAATTAACTATAGCGTATAATAAAATTGTATTTAAAATTAACCCGCAGTGTTAATTGTTTTTTATTAACTATATCCTCTAACGAATAGTAACAGAAACCTCCACACTAAAATTCTCGATACTTTCCGGTGGGTGGGCGCGAACCAAGGTCCTCATATCGCGATAGGTCGACGCACTTCCATTACACGACGAGTACAGCGCGACAGCCTCTGTGAACATAGGCGCGTGTTAAAATATTCTTTCTGCTGCCCATCCCCCCACTCAGCTGTTGAGAATGCTGAAGAGATGCACGCGTCGTAAGGTAATTTTCCCATTCATGCATGTGGTTTCCCACTACCCTGTACGTGAATTTTACTCCAGAGCGCGGTAATTTTACGTTGCCTGTAAGGAAAACTATGTCCCCCCCCCCCCCCCACACACACACACAAGTTTGCTAATATTGCCCTACATTTGTAAGGTAATCTTCCCATTATTTTTTTACAGTGTTGACTTAATTAAAGAGGCCGCGGTGGGTTCGTGGTCAGACTAAAGGCCTCCCTTCTAGGCAAACCGAGTTCGGTTCCCGGCGGGGTCACTCCTGGATTTTCGCGCGAGGGGAATCTTGCCGGACGATGCCGCTAGTTGACGGGTTATCTCGGGGATCATCCGTTTACCCCCGTCCTTGCGTTCCGGCGTTACTCCGTACTCGACTCGCTTCGCCCTCATAGTTAAGATCCGCTCGAATGCCTCCACACCAAATGGCTTATCTAAACACCGCGGCTGTTATGTTAATAGCGTCCCCATGATAGGGCTTTAAATTTTACCCCTATATTTTTCCCTTGGCATATTTGTAAACTTTAATTGACATGAGATTGCTCTCATGATTATGTAGTTCAAAGGATGTCGCAGCGTGGTCGTTGTACACTATATTTCTGGCCTTGGGTAGTTTCTTCTGTCGTTGCAGCTGCCATAAGAAAGTAATTAATGCCTTGACAGTTGGCAGGTAAATTATTTTAGAAATTTCAGACGTGAATCCTTTGATGTGGCTAAATCCTGAAACCTTGGTGTGTAATTCCCTTGGAACTCACTTTCACGTGACGCTAGAACAAACGCTGAGGGTTTGAATTCACGTCTTTATTTTCCCAAAATGTTTCCCTTCTGTGCAATTTCGAGAGCGGCATAACTTAACACGTCTTAACGTAGAATTACAAACGAACTAGCTTGATTTTGTCACGGTGCGTAATAAATAATGTATTGACTGGTTCTTCCAAATTTGAAACCAACATAAATACAATAAGCGCATTGCTAAAGCTAAAAAATGATTGCGACAGGCTCTTACAGTCTTCTATTAAACTCCTGACAGTACGATATCTAAACAGATTATATATATTTTTTTCTATAAAAGCTACGATCAGGCGATTGTAACATTCATTACGCTAAAACCCTTCCCCCCGTACATCACGTTAAACAAAGCTTAAATCAATTCTGATGTTAAATTATAAAAATTTACTACATGTATTCTCAACATTTCAGTTGACAAAAAATTACTCTCCGCGCGTATTTTTTAGATTTATAGAATTCTATCTTGAATCTAGGTTACTAAATATCCTGGTTGCAGTATCATATAATTTCTGCAGTTACAGTGCGCAATGTTATACCT
Organism: Dryococelus australis; assembly: GCA_029891345.1. Taxonomy (NCBI): domain Eukaryota; kingdom Metazoa; phylum Arthropoda; class Insecta; order Phasmatodea; family Phasmatidae; genus Dryococelus; species Dryococelus australis. The sequence continues at coordinate 25,633,312 of CM057007.1, read as the reverse complement.
TTTTCAAGTAAGAAAACTAAGCCATGAGAACGTTAAAAGATAATCTAGGAACAGGGAGAAAGAAAATATTTAGAGAAAATACTAGAAAGTTAAAAAGACTTAACAATTAAGATCTGTATGTTATATCATAATCAGCCCGCCAGTAGCCCGCTGACTGCGATCTTCCCTCAGTTCGGAGATCTCTCCACGCTTGTCGCTTCGCCCACTGATTGTGACTTGTTATGACGCGATTGGTAAGTAGAGTTCAGCTTCACGTCACTAATACAATTTTGTCACTCCGGATCTTCGGGAATCGCGCCGGACGATGCCGTTGGTCGACGGGTTTTCTCGGGGATCTCCCGTTTCCCCACCCTTTCATTCTGACGCTGCTCCATACTCATATAAATCACCCTCACCGGCTCTCAAGACCTCGATGTTAAGAGCCATCCAAATCTTGTCACTCACTTTTGTCACTCTGACTGGTCAGCTGGACCCACATTTCGGTCCAGCCTCGGCGTATCTCCCAGATTGTTTAGACTTTCCAAATCTCAGCTCTGTTTTCGAAAATGGTTTATGAACAGCGTACAGTCGTCTTTCCGGGCCTGCGTGTGTGGTTTCACGTTGCGCCGGATTGTGTTATGAGAGAACCGAGTATAAAGGCTGTTCACGATAAAGTTAGCACTTTTGAAATCTACCTTAGAGAAAAGCGCTGCCCCTACTTGCATATATTTTAACGGGCGCAATGAGTTATATGTGTCCAGAAAAGTTGGTAACGATGTAGGTGAAAGTATTTCCATATATTAAAAGTGGAACAAAAAATGTTAGGTAGCCATTTGTGGTAACTTAAGTTATTTATCTCGCTTTCTCTATTTTTAATTCACTGAAATGCGAAAAATTAGAAAATTTGTACAATGTTTACTTTTCTAATAATTTCACAGTTTCACTTGACCGACGCATGGATACAGTGATGAGGCCCATGGCAACTTTTATTTTAAATAAGGCGGACGAACGTACAACTTGTATACAAGTAGATCTTAAGCAGGGCTTTCGAAACTGCTCATTTTACCCTGAACAGCCTATATGAACTGGAAATACCTTGAACAGCCATCAGCTGTTTACTTCTTTACTAGCGACACGCCCTGTATTCGCTCGGGTGCGATGCTAACATGACGTCGTTTAGTTTTAGAGTACAATTCTGTAGTACATTAATTTTGTGTATCTTATTGTATAATCAGCGTAAGCCATGAAAGCATCCGAAAAGCGGCTTTTTCCGAATTGAATAGAAACGTCGACATTTCTCTACTATCCTTACATTAAATATTAATGTATTATATACATGAATATACGGAAAACCAATTGGTTCCATGAAATAGAAGAGGACCTTAATCTTGCAGCGATCAGTAAGAAAATGACGAGAAAAAGGGGACAGTTCAGGAACAAAATTATGAACACGAAATTGAAAATGCAGGAGAAAACAGGAACAAAGATGTTCAGAACAAAGGAAACAGGAACACAGGGAACGAATGAAGAGGTTTTGGGAAGAGAAAAGGAAGAAGCCAAGTAAAAAACTGAATAACCATGGATAATTTGAGTTTAAACACTGTCCTCAAAGGCAATAATGAATAATAATAATAATAAATAAATATTCCTTCAGATGGTGAAAACCGCATCAAAATCCAAGTAGTTTAGAAGCCTTAGCCTTAATACACAGACACCATGGAGGTATTAGTCTATGGAGTGGAAGCCGAGACACAAAAGTGAAGTCGATAATGAAAGGCAAGGACAGGGCTCGTAGTGTCAAAAAGGTGCATGTTTTTCATTGCTTACTATGTAACTTGTGCTATTCATAATATGGCGGCTGACGCAAACAATCGGTCTGCGCATGCGCAGTTGAAGTACGTCAAACAAGGCACCGGGTTCACTTGATAAACGTGGAGAAGATAGACTGTTGCCACTCCATCATCTATTACCTCCATGACAGACGCACGCGGCTGGACGACTTTGCTTTTATGCTATACATAGATTGCCGCCTCGCCACTAGGGATGGTTCATATTTTCCGTCAACACGACTTCGCCACGGCACCAGGGGTTGTCACTGTTACGTGTCGTGACAAGATTCCAAGTCACAGTGACAGCGATTCCGCCCGACCGGTTCCATGCGCTCCCCCTCGATTCTCTGCCAACTAGTCTAGCAAGAACGGTGTGGATTGGATTTGAGGTTAGAAAACTGGTTAGTAAACACGTGCGTTGAATTGTTTCCATACCTCGTCTAACCAATCTGTAATGCAGGTTCGTTGAATTCGAACTGGCAAAAGTATTCTATTAATATAATAGTGCTTGTCATTTAAGAATTAAGATATAAACAAACAAGTTCATAATTGTTGATCATGTGACTTTGACAGTTGTGTTTCTTTGGGGTATGTCAATTTGGGTACTTGCGCAGAATATGAATAAGCGGTCTACCTGATCTTTAGTCGATGTGTTCTTGTCTGCGGCATGATAATGTAATGATGCATGTCCGCCATGTTGTGTCACCCAAAACATTGGAAACATAAACTTTCATAATTAATATAACTACTGTATCAGAACATGATGATACTTAGCCTAAAAGTGTAACCTTAGTAGTTGTTATTTGTTTGAAAACTTCCACATTTTAAGTACATTAAATACAGAAACCTGTATTAACATTTTTGATGTTTTGGGCGTAACACTGTGGCGTTGGACGAAAATGCGACTTCAATGGCGCCAGAGTTTGATATCTCCGTTTATTCCTACCTCTTTGACCGGTTCCCATTAGCCGGCGACCAATGCCAGATATATCCGCGTCGCTTGTCGCTGTCGCCCTATCACGACCGCTCTGCAACGGTCGTTCTGCTGCATAATGCCGGAGTCACATAGCCACAACAACCACGACATGACAGCCCTGACACGACACTTAAAAATTAAACAGCCAATGAAACACAAGACAGATCTGACGTAAGCCAGACAAATTCTGTCGTCCGACCAGCATGTTGAGTTAGAAATTATTTCTATTTTCGTCGTGTCGTGCGACGCGTCGCACAGAATGTACAACCTTGCAAAATGGAATTGTATTGCAAGCTTACCATGAAATATCAAATACGCAACTTAAAAGAAAGATGTTTTTGAAAATCAGTGTATTTAACTCGTAAAATAATAGTTTTACCTTTGTATTTATTAGCGATAACACTTTGTCGCCATCACGTATTCCAAATTTCCCGTCTGCCCACCGCATTTGAAACTAGCGTAGTTAATCAGCGCCTTCTAAATGGTTCCGAAAAATTTTGCTCTTCGTGTCGCGCCAGTAAAGTTTCGGGCTGTAAACTCGAGCATTCACGTCGAAAATATATATGTCGTGTCGTGGTTGCTGTTTTTGTCGTGTCGTGCTGTGTTTGTCGGGGCTATGCGATTCCCGCATTTGCAATTCCTGCTGTGCCATGTCACTGGCTCTGGCAAAAGTTATATGATGCGCCGGAGTCCTCCAGGCCCCGTTAGCAGCACGAATGCAGTCCAGTGGCGCATGCAGCCCACTCACGTTTACTTCCAACGTTTCTGAAGATCTGCTAAAGTTCTACTTCCAGGATATTCCTCCGCCTCATGCAAATTACGCTTAGCCAAGGCCAGATAATTACGCCAGAGGGACAACGCGCCGCGTTCGTGAGCACTCAGAGTAATAAATGCACTTTTGCATAAGAACCATTTCTTAATAGGCATTTCCAACACATCTGTTTTTTTTTATCACGGTTTTCATTCATATTAATATAAGATATTATAATTTATCAATAAAATATAAGTAAAAGTTAAAAATTCAACAAAAATTATATTTTTTAATGTTAATAGAAAAATAAAACTATTGCGATACATGGCATATATAGGAAATAAACAAATACGTCCTAATTAGGGTGATTTTTCGAAAGTTAGATTCAAAAAGTGTGAAAAAATCGCGAATAGAATAATGCACTAATGCCTCGTGGAAAAAAAAATGGCTACGTTTTCTTGTTACATCTAGCTGTTTGATTTGCAGTTGCTCTCTCTCTCTCTCTCTCTCTATACACACACACACACACACCACCTTTTTTTTACTATTCAATTTGTTTGTCGTGGCACTTAAGTAATAGAGATTAAGTAGTGCTCTTCATGTTCCAAATTTCGAATGTCATCTCTTCGCTAACGACTCCGAAATAATACGTGAAAAATAACATCACATAAAGAAGAAATACAACTAAAACATTCGTAAGTATTATGAAATAAATTTACTTACTTTAAAAAAAAAATATTTCGTTCATTTTAAACCAATTAAAGAAATTTAATACATATCTACCTGTGTATAAAATAAGAAATATTAACGTCTGGAATATTTCAGGTTACCTTAAATTGTAAAAATACATTACCTACATACGAAAATAACCTAAAATATAAAATATTTATTTTGTGACGATTTTATACATTTTAAATTATTTCTTTAGTGAAATTCGACACATAACGTATGTCTGTATACATCGTGAACGTGTCTATCTGTAGCGCATAAATTGATTGTATGGGTCTGGAGACGATAACTTAGAATATGGCAGTGGTTTGGTAATTCGTATTTGGACATTTCTATTGTACACGAGATTCTCTAAAGATATATTATAAAATTTTAGCTGTGTTTTAAATATTATTCAGACAGTTTGCTATTGTGTCTTACAAACAAAGTAGCCCACAGAGAAGGTATGATGAATATAATAAGGGAAGATGACAGTCATCGCTATTTGTCACTGCGACACATATGTCACTCTCACTGATTGTCACCATTCCCAGCATGTTGGTGCTGCTGCCATCTCTATAGGATATTCACGGTAAAATGAGCACTTTTGAAAGCCCTGCTTAAGACCTACTTGTATGCACGTTGTGTATCATTCCGCTTTATGTAAAATTAACATTGCCATGTGCTTCATCACTTTATTCATGCGTCGGTCAGTTGAAAATGTGAAATTATTAGAAAAGTGAATGTTTTACAGATATGCTCATTTCTACACTTAAATGCAATAAAACAAACAGAAAGTCAAGAAATATTAATGTATGTTATCACTAATAGTTACCGTATACTTTTTCTTTGACGTTAATATGTTGAACTACTTCCCATCCGTGGTTACCAAGTTTACTGGGCGCATGTCACTCAGCGAGACCGTTAAAATGTGTACAGGTTGGAACAGTGACCTTTTTCTGAGGTTGATTTCAAAAGTGCTCGCTTTATCGTGAACAGCCTTAACTCACTGTAACCTACTGATCTTGGATGCCGAATAACTTAACAGTGTGTGCAATTTCGAAATGTCATGTTCGAAACTTATAGGGAATGTTATATCCATAGTCCGCTCGCCATATATTATCACGTCGTGCAGGAACTATTAGATAGCTCACGAGAGGACTATACTTTGAACCGTTTTGCCGATTATGTTAACAGCATAATTAACTAGTCTTGTTATCAGTACCTCATTGCCCGCCCGGGGAATATCTGAAACGGCAACATTAAAAAAACTTGAACGAGCAAACCAGACTGAAGTTCCGTTTATAAATCTCTATTTATAAAATGAAGTGTCCGAGTGAGTCACTCACTCATCAACCGGCAGCCCAAACCGCTGGATTCGAAAGCATGAAAAATTAGTTACAGCTTCCCTTACGGTGCAGCACCCAATAAAATAAGGATTCTATGAAATTCAACCTCTAATAGGGTGGATAGGGGTCAAGAATGTTTTCTAGGAATCCTCAGTAGCTCACTAACCCAACGACACATTGTTATTATTTTTACTTTAAAAACATGTTTTACAATTTTTTGAAATTCATTTCCTAAGGGGGAGTAGGCTTTCGAATACTAGAGACTGCGATACCCCCTGAAGGTCTGCCTCGTTATGACTAAGTGATGTCCTAGGTCAGTCACTAAAATTGTCAGATAGAGAACTGCTTCTCCAGTGGCATGCTACAAAGTAAGCTTATCTATAGACTGTTCACGGTAAAATAAGCTCTTTTGAAAGCCCTGCGTAATATATATACCTGTATACCCGATGTGTATTCTTCCGCCTTATGTAAGAATAACATTGCCGTGGGCCCCATCGCTTTATCCGTGCGTCGATCAAGTGAAACCGTGAAATTATTTGAAAAGTAAATGTCAACAAATCTGCTCATATTTACACTTCGATGCATTAAAAAATATACAAAAATCGAAATATATATATATTATCAGGAATGGTTTCCTAACTCTTTTTAGTTTACGTTAAGATACGTAACTATTTCCCATCCATCGTTACCAACTTTACTGGGCGAATACCACTCAGGACACCCGTTGAAATATATGCAGGTAGTGAAAGTGGCTTTTTTCTAAAGTTGATTTTTCAAAAGTGCTTACTTTAATATGAACAGCCTTTATCAACTGGTAAGCCTAGCACCTGAGGAATGTGTAGTAGAAAACGGTACTTCGGCAAAGGACATTAATAGCTGTTTAATGTAGTTCACAAGGCGAGGACACCGAATAGAAAGTTTTTTTATTAATTAGATATCATTAACCCCAAGGCAGCAACTGTACAAACGGCACTTTAAATGTGCATATTCCAACTAGTCGAAATTATTGTTTGCCTCTATTTAAGTATTATGATGTTGTTTACTTCCATATATAATGTTCAGAACACTTAAATGAAGTTACATTTAAGAGATTAGAGTGCAAATTTTATAAATGTTTTAACACTGGGAGTCCAGGGGCCTTATAGTCAGAGGTTCGTCCAAGGATGATCCAGAGATGATCTTCCTCGGAGTTGGTCTGGGGTTAGTCCGCACTAAGGGTGGACTAAATATATCTTATTCATAAACCCCGATTAGAGTGAGACTAACTTTAGTCGAAGGATCATCGAAGTACACTGTTGCCAGATTTACCGCACATGCGCAGTACAGATTGTTCGTCTCAAATAAACGTTTAATTTCCACTCATGACAAATTGGTAACTAGATAGAGCTAAATACAATATAACTTATTTAAAATAAAAATGTTTTTCTTTTTCAAATTGAATAGTAATTTACAATAAGCGTTATTCTGCGCAAGAACAAACAAAATATAATCAGTTATACTGTGTGCTGATTTAAAAATAAAAGCAAAAGTTTTGTAAATATAGATATATCCTACAAAGTAATGTTGGATGCATAAGGTTATATAAAAGGTCTGGACTATTATGTGGTTTTGATTATTTGAATTCAAAAGTGATGCTCTCGACAGTGTGATAAGTATTTTCTGTCTGGTCGTGTAAACATACAAATCACATTATTAATACAGTTTAAATTACAATCTCTTTTTACACTCGTCCACAACATTTTGCTAAAGGAGAATAGCAATTTCGTTATTTTTTACTACATTAACGTCACTTTATTCGTTTTAACCTTGTTTTTATAACTCTATCACATATGGTTTCATTTTATCATGCCAATATTGTCTTTATAAAGATGTTAAATGAGTATTGTAATGCTAAATGAATTACAAAAAGACATTAAAAAAACTGTTAAAATTCTATTACCCAAACAAGAATCGACCATTCAGTATTCTGCACATCAACTCACTATGGTTCCATTGAGCATTAAAATTCTCTTTGAGTATATTAATATCACGTCTCGTAAGAATCTGTTTTCAAAGAACGCATTCAATTGACACAGAAATAGAAAGGCATTGTTGTTTCTAAAAGCTGATGTTTTATTAAACTTACTAGGTATATTTCCTTTGAATTACTATACACGGAACATCCATTATGTCGGCATATTTTTGCATACAGATTGACGGAATCGATCTTAAAAGTAATTGTTATGTTTCGTGAACTTTATCTAGCTTTCACTGGCGTGTAATATTAACCAAACTATCGTATTTTATGTTCGCCACGTTTCTTTTTGACCTTAATACTTCGTTAGTCCTCCCCTCAGTCCGGACTAAAAACGACCCTGAATCAGGCCATAGTAATTTCCCAACTAGGGTGCATTTTCAGCAATGTTACCAGTTTTATTTGACCGAATGAATATTTTAATTCTGTTATATGCGTAATAGTATAGAATGATATAACCAAGACATAAATCACATGTTTTTTTTAAAAATAAAACATTTATTTTTTATTTTTAAATTTGACTTGCCCCAGTGTGGATGTTCAGCAAAGTAATTATACTTTCTTCATCTGTACACTGTAATAAATAATCGGACATTTACCGTACCAGCTTAAACGCTTAGTGAGAAGGCCGGGATGGTAATTTTTTCTCCAGTACATTTGTTGTGGCGTTCCTACATTCGCTCAGGAAACAGTCAAATGCGTAGGGAAGTTCCCAACTGTGTACAGCAGAGATGCTAGATATCCCTATATCTGCAGCTGTACGTGTGGTATTATTTCCATACAGTGTTTACCAGTTTACCAGAAATTTTTTTTTTACAGTGTACAGTAGAGTGGATGCTTGGATATCAACTGTAAAAACACTACCAGTTTTTTTTTTTTGTGTTTACCAGCTGGGGTAACATTTATACACTCCAAATATTCGTTTAGGTGCCAGTTGGTGAAACGGCAGCAAGTATTACTGGGGTGGATATCATTAAAAATTTAACATATCCAGCTGTAGTCCTTCTGTTCCTCTGCCGAATTGCACCGAAACGAGATTTTTATGGAGCTAAATTGCTCCTGCAACTGCACAGTATCCCCAGTTTACGGTACCTAGAACACAGACGTAATTAGATTAGGAAGTCTCAGAGGAATGTGAAAAATACACATGCAGTGGCGTGCGAACTCGGGAAGTCAGGTCAGTTACTACCGAGTACGTCAGCACGATAAAGGCCATCCACGATATAGTGAGCACTTTCGAAATCAACCTTCGGAAAACTTCACTGGCCTTCCTGCTTTTAATTTGAACAGGCGCACTGAGTGGCATGAGCCCAGTGAAGTTGGTCGCGATGGAAGAAAAGTAGATACATAGCTTAACGTCGAATGAAAAGTGTCAGGCAATGATTGGTGATGACGTAAATTATTTCTTTCTGTTTCTGTCTTTTATTAGCCAATGAAGTGTAATCATGAGAAGATGTGTAAGATATGTACTAATTTTACAGTTTCACTTGGCCGACGCATGAATAAAGTGGATGAGGCCCATGTCAATGTTAATTTTACATAAGGCGGAAGAATACACAACGTGCACACAAGTAGATCTTAAGTAGGGCTTCCAAAAGTGCTCATTTTACCGTGAACAGCCTATACAAAAAGTTACCTTTTGTCATTGTTATATTACGCAGTTCAACGTTTTCCAGAAAATCGTGTAAGTAGAGTCATCAGTATTTTATTGATGATGCGAAAATTAATGATCTAACAATCATATATGCGTGGGTCGTGTATTTGTTATGGCTGCTATACAACAGAATCAGCTTTACAAGAAAAAAGCAAGGGACAAAAAATTATAATTTTCTCTTAAGAGAGTTAAAATTTCTGTAAAACTATTTCTGCGAAAACACAACTTTCTTTTGCTGTGATTCGGCCACATGTTTACCGAAAAAAAAAAAAGTGTTTGCGCGGAATTACTGCATGAAAACCAGATTATATTTTGTTAAATGAAAAGTATCGTTCTTATTTTAAGAATTGTTATTTTTCCAAAGCATAGAGTTTCTAATCTATTTGTCCGATCCCGTTGCACTAGATCTGTTCACTTTGGTGCTAAAATTACTGAGCTTGCGAGATGTGGTTTCTACCACGAAAGAAAGTAAGTCTTAATACTTATTATTGCAATGTCTCGCTTATTGAAGGATTTCTTTATATCGCTGCGCATAAAAATATACCAGCACTAAATGTGCAGAAGTTCATACAAACTGCCACAGCAAACTACATCGAATTTCAAGAAAATATAATTCAAATTGTACTTGAGACGAGATTGCATAAATTAAAATATAACTATAACATATTTTGGTATAGTGTACATCTTTAAAAATTAATTTAATGAAGAAAAATATTATTTATTTTATCGTTGTATAGACGTATTATCTTTTTAACACTGTGCAAAATTCTGTCAAGCAAGGTGATTAAAATGATAACATAATTGTTATGTAAGGAAATTTTTGGATCAGTTCTTCCAAATGTGTCTTCGCGCATTCTTAATACCAGTAGGCAAGTGTATTAATAAAAATCATTGCTTGGTAAATTTCAAAAGACAGTTTTAATTGTTCGTGCAACATTCTAAGCACATGTGTAAAATCGTACAAATCTTGTTTTCTCACAGCGAACGTCTGAATCTATCATAACAAAAGAATGTAAGAGCACTTATATAACTCGTTTCTCTAGGGTTGAGCGATGAACTGGCGAGTTTTGCTAACAAGAATAGTAAGGTGTTTGTGTTCTCTAGATGTTAAACTGCCCAGTTTATAATATTCGTTTTCGTGTTTATAAATACTGCTTTAACGAAATAAAAATCTTTTTCCTCGCTTTTTTTTTAAATTGAATAAGAGCGTAGCTTAGCTTCACTGGAATGACAATTAAGCGTCGTGTTTTGATACACGAACAAGTTCTGTTCTATTTAATTTTACAACTCTAGTCACGATAAATGTAATTGCATGGACTAAAAAAAAAATTATAAATCGACATTTTAACTTCTGGTTACGAGCGAAGACCAGAAATCTCTGAGTTTGGATGTCTTAATGCTTCGTTTCTCTTACTCCATAAAACCTAAAAAGTCCTCCGCGAAAAAGACACACCCCCCCCCCCTCCTCGCGGCAGGAAGAAAATATTTCTTCCCCCTAACGCTTTCTTTACGCACGGCATCAGGTGCTAGTCAACATCAGCCCCATTATTTTATGCAAATGCAGTGTCACTTCCTCATGAAATACTGCGTCATTTATTAGTCAGCGGAGGGGAACGGGTAGGCCCTTGTGGAACGTTGTAGAGAAGGGCGGGGGGAGGGGGTTACCTGCCCGAGAATCTCCTTAAATACCCCCCGCGCCTGTCGAGGGAAAACTCCCTCCCCTTAAAGTCATCCCTCTTCGCCATGCAGAAACCAAACGACCGCCCCAGAAACTGGAAGAGAGACCGTGGTAGGAGGGCGTGTTGCGTGGAAGAGGGGTGGTTTGTAAAGGGGTGGAGGTTTGGTGGAGGAAATTCTTTGCTGGAGTCGCTACCGCAAAGCCAAACGGATATCTTCAAGGTACGAGCCATTGTTCTGCATTACGTTCTCCCCCCTCCCCCCCTCCTCAAGGTTTATGACTGGAGGCTGTCTCCGCTCGCGGCAACAAATGCCCACCTGGGAAATAAGAGAAAAAAAAAATGGGAGGGGATGGGACGGAAAAAAAAATCCTTTCGGTAGGGAATAAAGAAAAGAAAGATGCATTCGCGACACATTTTAATCAAATGTCATATTGTAAAGCAAGCTGTGAAATACGCCGTGCGAGCTGACTGGAAATCCATCAGCGCGAATGTGAAACTTTATTACGGGGAAAATACATTCTGTCAGTGGTAATGTTTGCTGTTTTATTCTTTTCACCCTACCGCAAAACTTGTTCTCTAAATTAATCTTTTTTTCGCAGATACTCGCTGCATATTCAATTATGACTACTAAAACAACAGCAACAAGTCTATTCGCTGTTTCTTCACACTTTTTGTGTTAAACCTTTGAAAAATCACCCCATGTATATCATATACGTTTATAGTTCTGTTTACATACAAGAATCTTCTTTTTGATTAAACTGAGCTCTTACTAATATTTTATCTATACATTATGATATTTAATTTGTAATTAATGTGAATAAAAACCGGGAGATAATGTGTGAGTTGGTAATGCCTAGTAAGAGGTAGTTCTCATGCAAATATTATTAAAGTGTGCGCTCACGGATGCCGTGTGGTGCGCTGTCCCTCTGGTGTAATTTTGTAGACTTGGTTAAGCTTTGTTTTTCATAAGACGGAGGAATATCCTGGATGTAGGCCTTTGGCAGGGCTTCATAAAACTGGGGAGAAATAGTGAATTGTGTATAATCTTGAATATCTGTATGCTGTATTCCGCAAGGCATCTCTTTAGTGAGACCTTCGTGATTTCCATGGCAATACTAACGAAGCCATCCTGAAATCCACATTCTCCTTGCTGAATTATATTATTTTGGTTATTGCAGAGTGTCTGTTAATTACAGTGTTAATTTAGTGACTTGAAAGTTGGGCATTGAATTTGTTAGAAATTTTTAAGAATATTAAACTTTACTCTCTGTTCCCAAGTTTTCGGAAGGACTTAATACATTTTGATCGTTGCGAGATGACATCACTTAGCTCGCGGCCGTATTCGTCGGTTGTATGTTGTTTACCTTAGAATGTCAGCGAGGTCTTGAGAGCCGATGAAGGTGTTTGAGGTGAGTATGGAGCTGAGCCGGAATGAGAAGGGCGGGAGAAACGAGAGATCCCGGAGAAAACCCACCGATCAACGTCATCTCGTTCGGTACGATTCCCGCATGCGAAAATGCGGAGTGACCTGACCGGTGATTGAACCCTGCTCGCATTGGTGGGAGGCGAGTGGGCTAACCGCTCAGCCACCGCTGTCCCGATTACCTTAGAAGTTAACACTATTAAATTAACTTGGGACGCGTTTAACACATAAACACAGGGCGATTCTCAACTAGACCGGAAACTGGTAGGGAAGTCTAACGACAAGACATGTTTTAAAAAAATACGAATTTTGACCAAACACAATTCTTCAGGGCGGTAGGTATACCTCGTAAAAGTGCCACATTGGAATGGATTTATTTACAACCAAACAAACTCGCTGGAACGATGCAGGTCTACATTCTGTGTTACAGTATGAGGTTATGCAAGTATGCAGCTATTCACAAAAGGCTGTCCATGATATAGTGAGCACCTTTGGAATAAACCCTTGAAGAATATACATGTCCCTATATACCTGCGTGTATTTTTAGCTGGTAAACATAGTGGAATACGCCCAGTAAAGTTGGCAATGACGGAGAGAAGGCAGTGCCATGCCTTAACGTTGAATTAAAAGTGTTTGGTGAACATTTGTCAAAGCTGCGATGATTTATTTTTCTTCCTGAGATTCTAATGCTTTTAGTGCATGGATTTGTAAAATATTTATTGTCACAATAATTTTACGGTTTCCCTTTACTCACGCATGACTAAAGTGATCAGCTCCTCAGTAATGTTGGTTTTACATATGGAGGAAGGATACACAACGTTCTGATTTTACCGTCATCAACCTATAACGACAGCAACTCCTGTCATAATGAAATCAAGGGATAGCTTTCACCACTCTGTTTGTTCGGGAAAATAGGTGTTTGTAATCAATTGCCGTAGATGTGTTAACTGATTATAGCTCTGCTTGCGAAAGGCAACAAAGTCTTTTATATTGTAACACATCTTGGCCAGGCCGTTTTCGAGGATGCAGCCTCGAAGTTAAGGGCCTCCCAAATCTCTTCACTCAAATTTCTCCACTAGCGATAACGGCAAACAAAATGAAAAGGATGCGTTAAAATAAGCAAACATTCTGACGCGCCTCTTCGAAGTGTGATCATACCTCAAACGGCCTGGCCAAGGGTGTCACAATGAAGAAGACTTTTTTTTTGTTGCCTTTGGCATGCAGAACTATCATCAGTGTACACATCTGAGGTAAAATAAAACGAACACCTATTTTACCGCACGAACATTATGGTATCTCTTGTTTTTATTATGACGTGCTGGTGTTGCTGTCAGTAGTAAATAATTTCATCCCTGAATAACCTTACACAATAACACATAATACATACTCGCATCGTCCCACCTACAATGGATTTTGATTCATTAACACATTAAACTAGCACATTCACGAGGGTGTATTTTTTCGACATATTTTTTTCGTCGGGTATCACTTCCCAAAGTTCATTGCTCTAATTGAGAACTACCTTTAATTTTTTTTTTGCGGTAAATACAGCTTTAATTTCCCTCCCCCTACAAATGAGTAGCTTTAATTAAATTTTGTACTTTTCTCCCTCCAGGTTATTTTCAATGCGATAACTTCTACCCAGCGGTCATTTGCCCTGCATTTTGTTATAAGGGGGCTCCTTACTGATGTGTTTCAACATACAGAAGTCATGAGTCATCCGGAAAACCGTCATGGCAACGTATTAAGTGAAGTAACGCCACGTCATCTTATACAGTCTGTCGTGTTTCCTGGTTCTCCACTTGGTCAGCAAAATCTCCCAATACTTCCGCGGAACTATAATTCCCGAGACTTCATCCCAGCAGAACTGCCTCTGGACCACTTTAATCGAGATGTTCGCCTCGTGAATCCTCCACCACGCAGTCTTGAGAATCGCTCAGACGCACTGCAGTCTGCACGGCTCCAGATACTCTTGGAAACTTTCCAGCATTTTACTGGATCACTACCACTCCTTCTAGATGCTTTCCGTGCCACGCAAGCCGGATTCTTGGTACAAGTTGGTGATCATATTAATGCGACTTGATAATGAATTTATTCAATTGCAACGTTAGTTAACCTCCATATAAACAAATGAGTTTGGGCGAAGCAAAATTTTAAATCCTTTCAGATGCACTTCAATTTGGGTTTTAAGGTGTTGCAAGTAAGACAATTTTTTATGCATGCTGTACTTAGCCGATACAGTACTTGTTCCGTTAGAACCCGCAATAAGCTTTCTGTAAGGCGCCAGGAGACATACCACGATTTACGATTAATTTACCCTTAGGAAGCTCATTAAGTGCTGAAAGTCGCAGTGTACATGATCTGCCACACGTGACCACAATGTGCAATATGTATACTAATGTTTACCCTAAGCCTGAATGTATTAGTTAACCTAGCTCATTTTTTTTATTTTTTTGTAAAGCATTACAAATTATCGGCATATATTAATCAGCCTCGAATTTAAATTATTTAGGATGCTTGTGGTACCATCTCTGATACTAGTAATTGGTAAGCCAAACGTCGAAAACAGCAATTGTTCCAGAATATTTCATATCTCAGATGCCTCCATTGTCCTAAGGGTAAAAAAAAATCACTACAACTATTTAAAGGTACTAAATACCGTTTTTTTTTTTTTCGAACACGACAGAGGACAAAAATATTTAAATATAACTGCACCCAAGTGAAATGGGTTACGGAAGCAGCTTACTGCGTTTCCTTTCTAGTATTTCGTGTCTTGGCCTTTTGGCAATCCTCACATTGCAAGACCCATTGTTAAATTTCATGGATCATCTTAGGCCAATAAAACATTGTCCTAATTCCAGCTACTCTCTTTTCTTGCCCAAGGTTCCCCCAGAATACGAATTTCGATAATGCTGTCATACAAGAAAAATCAGTCGTTTGGACACAATAATATTTCATTTGTCTGTTTCGATGACGTAACCAATGAAACCCATCGGTATCTTACGCTAGGAAGATGTCCTTGCCAAGACATCATTATTTAAAGCTTAACATTCATCGTTACTTTAATTGTCTTGTAACATAAACATAAGTTTGCGAAAATCTTGCAACACATTCACATGTTCAAGCATACTGTCACTTTCCCCCGTTAATTATTTTACAGTTACCTGAGAATCATCTGCATTCATCAGAGCCTAACATTCGCGAAAGATAATTCGCCGCTCCTTTATATACCATCTTTTTATGGTGGACAGTTTATCTGAACCTCATGAAAGGAAGTAACCCTCGGGCGATTTTGCCAACTGGTATTTTGGTTTGATAAAATCCAGCGTAACACCTAATCGCCAGAATGCAACATAAACTCCCCACCTACAAAAAAATAGCATTATTCTCCATTCCATAAATAGGAGCTGGTAATTCTTTTTCGTAAATGGGAAATTTTGGTTCAGCCGGTGTTAAAAGCCTATCAGAAAATGCAACAGGTATCAAACTACCTCTTACTTCCTAATAGAGGATTGCCACTAATGCCAAGGCACTAGCGTCCACTGGCAAAATAAATTGTTTTAAGAAATCAGGCAGTATCAAAACGGGCGTAGGTGACAAATTTTGCTTCGGTTTGCAGAAAGCTCCTCCCTGCTCTATGACCCATACAAAGGCTTAACCATCGTGTTTTAACATTGTTAATTGCTAGGCTATTTTCACGAACTTGGGATTCAATTTGTTTAAAATCTAACCATCTAAAAATAAGCTAACTCCCTCACTGTTTTAGGATCGGGAAAATCTACCGCCGGCCTAATTTACTTCTGGTTTTATAAGAAGATTGCCGTGAGGAATCACAAACCCGAGATATTTCACAATGTGCTGTGCCCAAGTTATTTTGTCAAAATTTATTGTTAACCAAACAGTATGTTTAACACTATCTGCAGATGTTCATGTTCCCCAAAACTATTGTTGTAGCTACTAGCATCATTTATATAACAAGTTAACAGGAACCTGCATTCTTACTTTTCCAAAACTTGAAGTAACACCCGCGAAATATCCTGAACGCAGCAGTTTACGGTCATAGGTAAACGCTTCTATTCATAACATCCCAAGCGGTTCACGAAAGTCAAATATCACCTCTCTGCATGCAGGGTGTCAAGTCACACTGCAGGAAAGCCGAATTCAAATAAGCAACAGATAATTATTTCGCTTTACCTACATGCTGGCAAACTGAGTCAATTGTGGTTAAGGGATAGGAAGCCAAATTTTTGTTTGTTTACGTCGCGGCAATAACAAATTATCCTATATTTTTCTGGCTTTTGTTCGGGTATCAAGAACGCAGGGCTAGCATACAAAATAATTCGTTCCTCAACAATATTTTGCTCCAATAATTTGTTAATATAAGCCTTAACATGGGGGCAACTTCCGATAATCCACAGAAGAAGCATGATAAGTATTTCGTAATTTTTAAAAATTAGGGTTTTGGTGTAATGCCCTTATGTTTAGTCACTACATTCGCGAAACAAAGTTGGCCGTGCTGTCTTGTTGATTCTCCCGTACGCATAAGGCAATGTTTCAAATTGTTATTAAATAGCTCTATAGGCTGAGCAACACAAAATCTAAAACATAGTTCCTCATTAGAGACATCAAGTATAGCCCGTATATTCCCTATACACCAAAAAGTAAATCGTGAGTTAAACCCGGCAACAACCTTTCACGAAAATCTCCATATTTTATTGTAAAAGTGGTTGAAACCGTAGCTATAACATATCGTTATGGGCCGGGGAAAAACTAAGTGCTTCACTATTTGTTGTAAATATCGATATTTTCGGTAATTTTCGAGATAACTGTATAGTAAATCTGTTACTGGTTAAAGAACGCGGAACGCCCAAATAAATCGACGCTAACACTTCCACGTGTTCTCCAATAGTCGCGGGAACATACAAAACTCCATGTTTTCCCTTAAGCTCAAAATAATTTAATCATCAACTCCTGGAGTCTTTATATTCTTGCGACATCTTGCACGCACACGCTACTTTTGCCAATAAAAATAACACTCAACACCTTGAAACTATTTGAAAATGTATTTTATGAATATTCCGTGACCTATCGAAATTCTCTCTCTTGTTTGTACCTTCTCCATTAACACACGCTATCCAAATTTTCCTCAATAGAGCCAGGGTTTTTTTTTTTTTTTTTCCCCTCCATATGCTCCATTACATTACCTTTCGCATTCTTTTTCGAAATTTCTGGCTGCCGTTTTCAGAGTGACAGAATTTTTCCTTTCTCTCTACACAATTCCCAATAGCAATTTGCTGCCAAATGGTTTCCCTATCCACAAAGAATGCATCTGTTATTGCTGTCGGAAACGGATTTCAATTTCACGCCAGGTTAAATCACCCGGCATAGTCACAAATGGTTTCCCCCCATCTGAATATCTGCACGTAGTAACTCGCAGGTTACTAGACAAACGTAAATAACCGACTTAAACAAGGTGACAGGTTACAAAAACAGCTTACGCGAAACATGCTTCACCGCGAGACAAACCCAGTACCTCAATTAAGATTTGAAATTTACGAATGAACTCCTGCATGGATTGTCCGGTTCTTGGAATATTTTCCCAACAACCGAAGTCCTATTTTTACTATGGGACATCCTGAGTATACTAACTTTAAGCATGAATTTGCAGACTTACTCACGTCCTGTATTTTCTTCTCTCTGCGTACTGGATACGACTCACAAAGGCTCTGGCAGTTTAAAAATAGCTGTGGCATTTAAAATGTAACGCGGCACAAATTTAAAGCTATAATATTTTTAAACGCACAAAAAAAAAACTCAGTTAAAGGAGGGTAACAGCGTAATACTGTTGACTCAAAATTTCAGTATTTTCGACAAAAGATCTGCTGTGAACCGCATATGACATTTGCAGACGTTTTAGAACGCTTAGCAGGCGGAAATAAATCTTCCAAGGCGTGGTCAACCGATACCCAAAATGTGGGTCATGAGACTTGCACCTCAAGGCCATCTAATATAAATTTAAAAATTAACTTTAAGATAGGTTATTTTTCCCAGTGATAAAAATTAACGTCTGTTTCGCGCAGCTGAAAATGTACGTCAGCGGTGTGTTTTTCACAAATTCAAATTCACCTCGTTGATTTCGAAAAATCACCAAGTAAAATGTATACACATTTTTTTTCTCTTCCTATGTTGCTTGTTAGTTAAAACCGTATATGTTTAGAATGCCTTTTTGTTTAGAGGTTTTGAATTTTGTG
The DNA here is from genome assembly GCA_029891345.1 of Dryococelus australis. Taxonomy (NCBI): domain Eukaryota; kingdom Metazoa; phylum Arthropoda; class Insecta; order Phasmatodea; family Phasmatidae; genus Dryococelus; species Dryococelus australis. The sequence continues at coordinate 25,614,699 of CM057007.1, read as the reverse complement.
TGCTGAAAGCGTCTCGATAACTTCGATCACTAACCCGGTATGCTCAAGAAGCAAAAAAAACTGAACCTTCAGTAGCGTTTACCAAACTACAGGAACGACGCATAATTTATGAACACCGATTGTGCAATAAATAGTAATAAAGTAGCCTTTCTACCCATGACTCTGCGACGAATGACCCAAAATATAACTTCAGATATGATTAACAGTTAACTAGAAAATTTGGGGAAATTATTTTTGTCCCTTCCCCAACCCCCTCCCCCCTCCGCGAAAGAGAAAATTGTCTCTTGTTGCGATGGTTTGGGAAACCCGATACCGAATGTTATTTCACTGCTTAAGAAAAACGCCGATTTCAAGTGTGACAAGCCTGCACGCGGAAGAAGTGCATACATACTTACTTCGTGCGCGAGTGTTCTACAAGTTTGCCTAGTTGACACTTGCATGCGAAAGTAACTTCGTTAGAGGGGGGAGGTTGCCTGGGCGATTTAATTCCTTTGTAAAGTGTTTACGTGCAGAGACTTTTACCAAGTCTTACTCGGTGTAGAATCTAGAGAACTGGGAAGTCTCCAGAAAGCAAATGTGGGCCGGTTGCATTGATGTAAGATTTTTTCGAAGAGGCTGTTATTCGCTGACATGTTTTTATCTGCACGACTCGTACTTTTCACCTTCTGCCGGAATGATATTTTTTTGTTTGGTTACAGTGATATTCCGTGGTTAGTACAAAAAAAAAAACAAACAAAATTTATTAACAATATTTCCTGAAACTGTAGCCTTCAATAAAAAAAAATACTATATCGCAGCGCTAACAGTCAATATAAATACATTTTGTAGAAAAAAATTTATTTTAGTCTTCGTGATTTGCATTAGTATCTGGTTACGCAAATAAGTTTCCAATTATCTAAATATACTTTAAATGGTTTTTTGTAATACCTATTCTTAGTGATGCTGGTTAGTTGCAAATTATGGTGCTTATTATTAGATTTGCAAACAATAGTTATACGAGGTTTAATACTAAAGAGAAGAACCTTTCCACGTCCGAAGAAATGTGAAATTTAACTTATATACATGATTATGATACTGTCTAGCATTATGCACTCCGCTAACCGCTTGGGAATGGGATTTCATATTTTATTAGAAATTTGCGTAAGCTTCGCTACGTAGACTAATGATACCTAATCATAAACTCTAAAAGTAGGTTGGTTAATTGCTTTTGGCAAACTGTGACGGACGGCAAAAGAGTGGGTCTATTGATTCTTGCATCCCGTAGCGCTTAATTACTTGTGAGTAAAGTGAAACTTAAAACCATTTTTAATGAATATTGGACCCTCTATAAGTAGTAACAATATCCGAATTGCGACGCAAAGTCCGCATAAAAGAGAAACTGGATTACAAGGATCTTTAAGGACCTTATACTGGAACTTCTGTCCTATTTTCATGTGTAAATGTGTTATTAAGCAAGTTTAAAGGGTATTTGTACATTCACCCAAATGTTTTTCCATACTGAAACATATGTATTTGCATAAGCATGCAATTGTAAAGCAAATATGTAGAAACGCATAGGATGTATATGCTGTTCACGGTAAAGTTAGCACTTTCTAAGGCCCTGCTAAATTCTTCATTTCAATTAATTTCTACCTTTCTGCCACTTTTTAATGTAAACATTTTAATATGACTAATAAACACAGCGTATACATTTCTTCGCTCTGAAATGCTAACGTATGAGACTGCAATAAGGTATATTTATAAGGGGTTAATACCTTTTGGAAGGGCCTTAAAGATTGCTCACTTAACCGTGAACAACCTCTATCTAAATTTGACCGAAAAATTTCAGGCGTAGGTTAATCACGGAAAAAGAAGTTGAAAACATATATACGGCATACGGTCTAAAATTAATTCTAAGGGCGGTACACACATTTAGGAAGTTGTAGTAGAACAAAAAGTTTATTACAGTACCACTGTAATGTACCTCTCTGTGGAAACTTCTCCTCCCTTTAATAGCCACAAAAGTGTGTTATTGTGTATTGTGCGTGCCCCATCTGCCGGGTATTGTTAATATTACTTTGTAAGTAAAACACGAATTACTCGAAAACGGTGAAGTTTAGGGTATTTACACAAGGTAACATTTTTTAAAATTGTGACATGAGGATTAATAATCAGTTCTTCAAATCCCGAATATACTACCGCTACGTGGATGTTTGTTTGAAATTGGGGTAGCAAATTTGAATATTTACTTGGAATAATTTCATGTCAGCGACAAGTGTCGTAGTGTTTGAAGAAATTTGTTCAGTTAACTATGAAATAGACAATAGGTGTTCTGTCTTAAATATTATCTCCAATATTTGCAATAAACAAGTGTTCCAGGTCCAACTTCAAATATGTGCACCACCCTTAGTATTCACTTTACACCATAGGTCGTAATATGTTTTCAAATTATTTTTTCGTGATTAACCTTCAGACGAAGTTTGTCGGTCGAATTTAGATACACGCTGTATATATGAGCATACATGTGTATACATTTGCGTGTATGGGTGCTATACATAAGCATAATATATTTTTTACTATATATATATCTTTATATATATAATTCTTATGTGCGTGTGTATGTCACTGAACTCCTCCTAAACGGCTGGACCGATTTTGATGAAATTTTTTGTGTGTGTTCAAGTGGATTCGAGAATGGTTTAGATTCACAATTCGGTCCACTACAAAATGTTTTTAAATGTGTTTTTAAATGTGTTTTTAAAAAAGTTTGAAATTTTCGGATTTAAGACATATGTACAGGACAACGTCTGTCGGGTCCGCTAATATATATATATATATATATTAGCGGATCCGACAGACGTTGTCCTGTACATATGTCTTATATATATATATATATATATATATATATATATATATATAAGGGCTATACAGTTTCACAAATGAAATTACGTTTTTAACTTCGCTATTAATATTTTAGTTTAAATTATCTACCGTTTAAATTACTGTAGGGAATAAAACATGTACAGCGCCTCTTAGCAACGGGCACAGAAATAATAAATAAAAAAACAGTAATAATGAACAGACTCTCGCCAGATGCTCGGGTTTACATCACAAAGACTAAAATATTAACCTCTTTCACAAACGCTAGAAGTAGGGTTATTGAAATAACTTGTTGACTTAAATTTAATTCAGAACAAACCGTAGTATAAAATATATATGCTGGAAAAGTTTTCTTTTAACAGCTTTTTTCGGAACAATTAGCAGTTAAAATAAAGCGAGCACCAAGATTTATGATAAAGCCCTTCCAGAGACACTCTACAAATGTTTTATTAATGAGCTACCAGTCATTTTAAAGGACACTTGATTAATGAACCGTATTTTGTATCTGAAATGGGATTCAAGTTACTTTGCTAGGGCATAATAAAGAATTTTAGACAGTAAATTAATTTACTATGCATAAAAGAGTATAGCTTTTTTAAATACATGCCATTTAAAACTCGTCTCTTCTCTGCTTAAGTCGTTATGAAAGGAATGAGATTGCAATAATCTCCATCCAAGAGCGCAAACGGAGTATAATTTTTTGGTGGTATGCGGAGGCGTCCATGAAATCTGTCCTGCGATATTCTTCCTGCACAAAATAAGATCATGAAGTGTTTATAAATATATGTATAAAAAAACGAATAGAGGAACTGAGTGATGATATCAAAAAAAGGAAGCAAGGTTATTAAATTTAACGTTTACTGTCGGCAGTAACAGGTAGACAAAATACACACATTGCCGTAAAAAAATGCCACACCAAAAATGAGAAGTCTAAATGAACTGAAACTTGTAACTAGCAATAGAATTTATCACATACATAATTTATTACAACATAAAAACAAATGGGCCCGTTTATTCTGGCGATATTGTAAAACTAAAAAAAATACCATTATCCATTAAGGTTCCATTACGTCTATTTTTGGTGCACTGGATGGTATGGACAGGCACGGAGTCACACATGCGTGTTGCTACCGTGTGGAGAAGCAACCTGTAGTTACTGAAACTGCCTTAATAGGTACCGCAAATCCATTGATGTCTGAAGTTGCTGTCCCAACTGACTCTATGCGTGTTCTGTAGGCAACGAGTCTGGAGACAGGGCTGACCAAGGAAATATGTCGACAACGCGAAGGCAGTCGTATGAAGGCCGTGGTGCACGCGAAGGGAAGAATACGAGGCCGCAGGAACTCGTGGTACGCACCCCTGCGACTCAGTACTCCCCCGATCGCTGCCAGGGAAGACGGTAGGAGATCCCCGAGAAAACCCGCCCGGGCACGATTCCCACATGTGAAATTCCGGAGTGACCCGGCCGGGGATTAAACACGGATCGCCTTGGTGGGAGGCGAGCGGGCTAACCGCTCAGCCACCGTGACCCTCTTATCTTGGAATCCTCGAGGTTACAGAAGCGGAAACAGTTGCTGGTACTGCCGTCTTCGGACGCGCACCCTAGCAAAATGGCGCGTCACCGACCAGCGACGTATCACGCTGTTCGCTTGTCAGCTCTCTGCAACTTACTGGTCAGTTGGGGGGCCGCTGTGGCTCAGCGGATGGAGCGTTATGCTCCCACCAAGGTGAATTGGGCTCCCTCCCAAATTTTCGCCAAGCGGGAATATCAACGGACGATGCCGCTGGTTGGCGGGTTTTCTCGGATGTCTCCTCTTTCCTCTCGTTCCGGCGCTGCTCCATGCTCACCTCGCTCCACCCTCTAGTCGGTACTCAAGACCCCGGATGTCGACATTCGTTCGAACAGCTCCCGCTCCACACCTTACGCAGGAAGTAAGTAAATGTGCGCATGTACCTGGGTTATAGGACTGACCTCGAAAAAATCGCACACATATCTTACGGGTTTATCGCAGTACTATGGGATATTACAATTGACATCTGTTGCAAATTTCGTACGTTCCTCTATTCGCACACGTGTAAAGCGAAGGTACTTTACGTAGAACATTCAATTTAACAATATTTTATCTGAGAACTATTTTTTTCTTCGCATTGCACACACACGCCTACTTTCTGATGGTTTTTTTTCATATTAATCATAAATTAAACATTGTAATTTGTAAATAAAATATAAGTAAAAGTTTAATTGAACAAAAATAAGATACTTTTCTGTTAACAGAAGTATAAAACGCATATGGTATATGACATATTTAGGAAAAAACCGAACTCACCATATGGCATGATTTTTCAGTGGTTTGATTCAAAATGTATCAAGAAACCGCAAATGGGTTGTCAACGGTAAAAGCGAGTACTTTTTTTTTTAGAAAGCCCTCCCGTTTGGAATAATAGTCAATAAATATATTTTATGTTAGCCCATGTTTACACGTTCACTTCTGAGTGCGGTGGAATTTACACACCGTGTTTATTACTTACATTGCAATGTTTATTTTTAAATGCTGAAAGGAAAAAGTAACTAGGGCCCCGAAAGTGCTCACTTTACCGTGAACAGCCTATATACTATAGTATTGGTTCAGCGCGCATTACAGCTCCGCAGGTATCATCTCTATGTCGAAACTTGAAACGACTGCTTTCATATTGAAACTGCGGGAAACCATTTGATTTAGGCCAAGTCTACAACAATGCTTACTTAAGCAAGTGCATTGACGTGCTGGCGCACTCATTTCGACTAAGTTATACTGCAAACGCGACGTGATAAAGTTCGCAAGAATTGTTTTATTTTTATTTTTTTTTGTAAAAGTGCCACACGTCATCACATATCTTTTAAGGATATGGATTCGAAACAGCTGGTTAAGTTGGGTTCACAACCATCCGTCGAATCCGTCAGTCGCCCGTCCGTCAGTCAGTCATCCGTCAGTTTTCTCGTCCGTCACTTGAAAGTGATTCACAACAGTCTGTCGACAACTCTTCTGTACTGCGACATTTCAGTGTGGCAACTTATCATCGCGTTCTTTAAATGGAGGTATATTTTGGTTGGAAATACATTTTCAAGAGAGAAACATTTTGGAAAAATAATTATTTTTGCATGATAAGAATGTATACCGAATTATTGTTTACGTTTTAAATTATCGAATTTACCACCGAAGATAAATAAACACATATCCACCACCTTGCATTTTATTTCAAAGTGCGTATTCGCGTCTACGGAATGCCTTCAGAAGGCGGTGGCCCATCCGTCCGTCCGGATTGACGTATAGAAAATAAAAGGTTGACGGACGGACGACTGACGGATGGTTGCAAGTCCAGCTTTACTCGCCAGCCGTCAGCCCGTCCAATAGGGAATCTTTCGCTGCACCCAGTAGCCAATCAGACCAAGGTTTGTCCGCACAGTCTCGCGTAGCCGGAGCTAAATCAGAGTGATAGAAGTGAATATGGAGCGGCGCAGGAACGAAGGGGCGGGGAAAGCGGGAGATCCCCGAGAGAAGACCCGCTGACCAACGTCATCGTCCGGCACGATTCCCCACTTGCGTAAATCAGATGACCCGGCCGGGGATTGAGCCCGGTTCGCCTTGGTGGGAGGCGAGCGTGCTAATCGCTCAGCCACTGTGGCCCCGCTAAACCAGAGAATAGGTATGTCCACAACACAAACAAATTTCCATGCAATTTCATCTATGTGTACTTACTTACTTTGTGGCGTCATTTTTTTTAACACGTGATATTGACAGTTCTGATGGCAGTTCTTGAGCCAAAGTAGGGGACACGCACACGAGACGAAAAACAGTCTACTTTTTTTAATGTAATCTATAGTCGTGAGGCGATGGCATAGGCAGATATCGCTCGCCAGTTCGCTAGAGTTCTGCGATATATCATTATATGAATCACAAACAATATATATTTCTGTAATACTAAATATTTCTGCAATTGCGATATCATCCAACAGTGCAGATCTATGTCGGCATCACACATCACGATATTACCTACGTGGGATATTAGTAGTATGTAATTTTGGTAATATTCGATTTTAGTGATATTCCCTTTGGCGATGTTCAATTTTGGCGATATTCGATGTTGGCGACATGCGGTGTTGGCAACATGTAATATGGTGATGATGCGATGTGGTGATGCGCGATATTGGCGGAGTGGAGAGATTTGGGTTGCTCTTAACGTCGGGCTCTTGAGAGCTGATGAAGGTGAAGCGAGATGAGTATGGGCAGCGCCAGAATGCTAGGGTGGGGGGGGGGGAGACCCTAGAAAAAACCCGCCGACCACGTATGCGAAAATCCGGCAGCGGCCCCGTCGGAAATCGAACCCCTTTTTCGACTTGGAGGGAGGCGAGTAGTCTGGCCGCTACACCACGTCGGTCCCAACAATGTCGCTGACATGCGATATTTACGATATCTTACGATATCGATATCACTGATATTTGCGATATATCGCCGTTAATTTTCATTGCTGTATCTGGGTACGGTGTATCAAATCAGTACCGAAATGGTCGATGTGTTTCTAAAACGATATTGAAAAGTGGATATTTCACTGCTCCATCGTTGGTCGCACCACAGACTTAAAGATGAGGTAGACCGCTTATTCGTCTTCTGCGCATGTACCCAACATTGACCTACCCCAATCCTACACAACTGTCCAAGTCACATGACCAACAGTGATGAAACTGTTTGTTTGTATCTTAATTTTTAAATAACAAGTACTATTATCTTAATAAAATACTTTTACCAGTTTTAATGTAATGAAAATTACTATATAACGTCTCGAAAGAACGTGTTTAATAAACAGTGTCCTAACCTCAAATCCAATGCACGCCATTTTTGCTAGACGTGTAGGCAGAAAAGCAATTAAACGTTGGGACACGGAGATTGGTTGCGCGCAGCCAGCGAGATCGGTCTACCTTAGACGGGTCTCGCCGAGACGCTGATGTGCTCGCGGCAAACGGTCCGCGCAGCACCACAAGGAACGGCCGCCCTCGTTTACGGCGACCGTGGAGGTGTAACAATTTCCACGGGACTTATCGGGGGGATAGATTGCAACTACTTCCCTCCCCCCTTCTCCCCCCCCCCCCCCCCCGGCACGACACATCTCGCCACTCGTGGCCGTATGCGAGGATCTCGCATACGCATTAACCTGCGTTATCAGCGCGAAGGATGCGGTAAACGTCGGCGTTTGCAGAATCGCGCTATTTTTTTTTTTTTAAGCACATTCGCAGGAACCTCTCTCTCTCTCTCTTTCTCACTCCGCACCCTCGGCGCCTTTTTTTTAATTTTATTTTTATTTTAAAGCGCGATTTCGGATAGCACATCCAACTTTTGCGTTACCGTTCCGGCACCCCGCGAGTGTGAAAGTTAACAATGTTAACTTTCCTTTGGAGGTGCTCACGCAAATGAACACTCGTCGCGTTCACGTAGGTACCGTCTGCGCTAATTAATTTTTCTCTTACTTTGAACGGAATCTCATTGCGTCTGTTAAAATGGCGTCGCACTTCTATTTCGTTTTCTAAACTCTTCTAATTGGGTTTTCGCCGACTAACCCGGTGTTACACTAAATAATGCGGCTTGATGACGTGGAACTTAAGTACTTATTAAAGCACTAATTAGAATTACCGGCGCTGAACAAAGTCTTCTCAACTTTCGATCGAGAAGAACAATGAAACTTGGACTGGCGACTAGCTATATAAAATTACGTTGAGGTAAAAACGGTGTCGGGAAATTTACTAAACGAACTACAGAGAGAGATGTCCTGTACACAAGGTGAAATAAACGACTCGAGCTAACACAACAGTTTTTTGTACTTCGTTTCGGAAAAAAAAAATGCGAGCGAAGGAAATTTTTCTTTGAAATTATAAATGTTGTAGTTAAAGCTGCAATGCGTTATTTCTCTGGATGTCGATATAGCCGGATACAAAATTTAAGTTTTTTTTTTTACTTTGTTTTTTTAGATTATATTATTTTTGCTTAGATAATGGCATGCCATTTTTAATGCTTGCTGGATAAGTTACATTTCGAAAAATTTTTTAATAAAATTTATCATTGTTACTCTTAGGCACACGTACTCACATATGGTTTTGATGAACTGTGGTTAAATCACCGTGAATCGATTCCTTATTAAAAATAAAAGAGTAAGGGAAGTAGATTTTTTAACCTATAATGAATATAGGCTGCTCTGAAAAACAATATATTATATAATTTTATTTCAAAATAATTAAATCTTACTTGAGTTGTATCAAAATATTTCTGAATGTTGTTTATTAAACTGAAAGCGGAAAAGTGTGAAACACTGGTTGGGTAATTTCATTAGTTATGTAAATACGAAGGAGTTTTCTTTTTATTACGTATTAAATTTTTATGATGGATATAAATTACAACTTTTAATTCAATAATAAACGTTGCATTGGCGTAACTTTTAAGGCGAACGGATCCCGAAAATGAACCATACAACTACAAAGTCTAATATGGGTATGTTATTTGCTTGCTAACTATAAAATATTTTGGCAGTGTTTAAATTTTTTTACTAGAATTAAATGAAATTACCCGCAAAATTTTTTCAACTGCCAGGTATCAGTTCAAGAAAATTAATGTTCTATTTAGAATGCTGCCGTTTCATCACAAGTAGTTTCTTATTAATTTGAAATCACATATTATGAAAATGTCTATTCTCAGTGGTGGCATACTTTCGTCATGAATTACTATACGTAAGAAATGTAATAATATTTTCCTTATCATTTTCGGCAATTGATCGTATCACGTGGCCTTTTATATGGTGTTCTGAATATCAGTAATCGTGTGTGTGTGCTTAAATGTATAAATTTGCCTGTTTATATTTAATTGGGATACATTAAATGTATTAATTCTCTAATATACAACATCTAGGAGCGTTCGAGAATGGAATGATACCGACATTGTACAATATTGAGATGGCACTGTCACAATTATAGTTTCCATAACAGCAATCGGTTCTTATTCATATGCACGGCGGATGTAGTGGGATTTTGTTTGAACGGAGCTTGCCGAGAAATCTGGAGCATTTGTCGATGTAAATAAAAGTTTCTAGATTAGCGCATTAGTATACTTCAAACATGATATTATTTCTACCGAATGTGATATCACTGGGAGAGTGAATATAATACGTTACGAAAAGAAAGAGTTTTAAATTAGTACGTATTTCTCGGCTTTTAAACAACTTCAATAACGCCAGTTGAAAGAAAAATAAAATATTTTTAAGTAATTAATTGTCTCTTAGTGGGGTACTAATAACACGATCTACCTTTTGGATATTGGATAAGCCATATTGCACATACTAAGAATCTGTGCAAAGTGCGGATTAACTCAGCTATGAGAGTGGTTCATTGGTTTACGCAATGTAAAAAATAAAAATTTTAACAAAACTATAAGAAACAGGCCTAGTACCTTATCTAACCCAATTAATGGGCACCGATTTGACTGTCACTCGGTTCGGAGCCTGCCACGATGATGGAGGTCCCAAAAAATGTTTAGCCTTTCTTCGCATGGATCTAGGTTTCAAGAACCGTTTTATTTATACATGCAACAAGAAGAAATTAAAATATTTAAATTGGTTTAAAATTGTTTTCTTTCCTAATCATGGCATAAAGTTATGATAGGGTAAGACTAGTCTAAATACCACATGTAAGAAAGGAAAATTAAAAGAAGAATAGGTTAGTAACAATTGCCACCTTAGTTTTAACCAACCCAAACTATTATTTGTTCAATTACTGGTTTCGTGAGGCATGAAGCGTGAAGTGTAACCGCTGATGGCATTTACGGAGAACCATTATTATTTTTTTTAATTTTTGTGGTGGTTCGAAATGATTATTTTTCACGTCTTAGTGAAACCACAAAATTGAACTTTCATCGTGCATCCGCGCATGAACGACAAAGTGGAAGATTTTCGGTGCAGTTGGAACATTTTTACGTGATTATTTAAAGAGAAATTTCCAGCTACCGCTACAAATTGTACGGTTACACTTTTAGACTCCGAGGAGGTTTAAAATATTCGTTCTTACTTTACATTCTGATTTGTAATCAATGAAAAACATTTTATTAGCAGTATTTATAGTTGGTCTCTTTTCCTGATTTGAATCTCCAATGCAATATCCATCACATCTTGGTCAAGTCGTTTACTGATAGACTTCATAAACACAACACAAATTTCACGTCCTGAAACTATATTTCATGAAATCGAAAACAGCCCTTTATTGCTGTATACGTCCCTCCGCCAAAAGTCTTTATCCCCGCGCAGCTATTATATCTTGGCTGCAGTAGACTGAAAGGTTTTATGGCTAGTGCTTCGTTAATTCCAATTTCCCCGGAAAATACTTCATGTCAACGTGTCCTGTCGATTCAAGGAACTTCATTTTAAGTGGATCGGAGTCCTTTACTGCTCCGGTGGTCGTAAAATCCGCAATTGTCTCGTTTTATTGCCTGTCGCTGTTTTTTTTCTTCAGGTTGAATCCAACCTCAAAGAATCGCATTGCAACTGGCGCTTTCATCCTTGACATTTTGAATAAAAGTTTAATCTGGACTTTTATACTGGATGAACCGGCATGTGATTCACTGTAAAAAACATAATGGCAAAATTACCTGACAAGCGTAAGGTAATATTCGCAAACTTGTGGGGGAAACATAGTTTTCCCTACGTGTAAGGTAAATTTACCGCACTGTGGAGTAAAGTTCATGTACATGGTAGTGAAAAATCCCATACATGTATGGGAAAACTACCATACGTCGTGTGGGTCTCCTAGTCCGTTTGTAACTATTTGATAGTTGTGTAATATATACTTTCTAATTTAAAATTAATTTGGCTTTATAGTCATACAAGCTGTCCAACATAGTTCGTTATATGTGAGATATAATTACCGCACTCTGGAGCAATATCCACGTACATAGCGGTGAAAAATCCCGTAAATGCATGGGAAAATTACCGTACGACGAGTGCATCTCTTCAGCATTTTCCCTACAGTTAAGTGGGAGGACGGGCGGAAGACGGGATCCGTACTAATATTCATTTCTAACGTCATGTTGTTGTGGTGGTGTAACGGATAGCCGCGTCGGCCTATAGTGGTAGAGATCAATGGTTCGCGCCCACCCTCCGGCAAGTGTTGAGGGTTTTAGAATTAAGAATTCGGCAACTATCTGTCAAAGGATATATGTAATAAATAAAATTAATATAATTTTATTATACAATATAGTAATATTACCTTACTTGTGTGGGATTTTCCCCCACTTTTGTCAAGAACATTTCCCGTACGATTAGGGAATAGTACCTTACTAGTAATGAAATTTTACTCCACATTCGGCAGGTAGTTTTACCTTACATTTAGAGGAAATTAGGTTCCCTTACATGTAAGGGAATTTTACCTCAAATTTTTTCACAGTGTTGATTTGTGCAATATACCACTAGTAATACATTCACTATGATATGATACTAAAACGAATCCCATCACATCCACATGCCGACAGAACTATGGAAGGATGCCTAACATTTTCATTATACAATCTCTTATTTTCATAGCAGCGGTGTTATTTTTGCATTGTCGTTTGCCATATATTTTGTGCTGTTAATATTTTTTTAAACCAATCTTTTTCGTATTGAATTACCTCCTGCCTGCACTAATTTTGCCACTGAGTAGCTTTAATCGTCCGCCATTTCGGAAGATATTGCCTCTACAACATTACTATAGACCTACCTTATAACTCAGAAACCACTTCACTTATCGCTATAAAATATCTGCGAAATTTCGTTCCACTTAAAAAAGATTTTTCAACGTACGTGTACTTGAGTACCTATTCAGATAAATCTTAGTGTTGTTTTTTTTCCCTTCTCCTGAGAACAAAAACGGCACATAATTTTCTAACAATTACCACACCGCGCTTAATGATATGGAAGATGATATGATATGGAAGTAATGCTGATTCATTTAACTTGTAGCATTAGGCACATTACTTTCTAAAGAGGGAGAATATAATCACGTAATGAAAATTAAATATGAATCAAAAAGTGTAATTTTTTAAAACGCAATATAGGCTAATCGCAGTAATTAAATTAAACAGTACAGACAACATATTTACATATTTTTCTTAAATTTCAGCAGGCGAATTAGTCAAAACAAAGGAAAAGAGAAGAATTAATTAATTTTCAATAAATATGACAGAAAACATTTGCACCTATTTCTCTTACATAGTATTTTACGCAATATGCATAATTTTTCTATATAATGAGAAGACTTTCTCAAGCAAACGTAACATGATGGAAAACAAAATATGAAACTTACTATCAAGCGACAACTTTTCACTTTTTCAACTGATGATCACGTGGGTGTAAAAATATAACTTTTGCTGCTGACATTGCTATACTCGTAAATTGAGAAAATAGATTTGGGCGGCTCTTAACAGCGAGGTTTTGAGAGCCGATAAGAGTGACTGAGGTGAATATGGATCGGCGCCGGAATGAGGGGGGTGGGGGGAAACTGGAGATCTCCGAGAAAACCCGCCAACCAGGGACATCGTCCGGCTCGATTCCTACTTGCGAAAATTTGGTGTCCCGGCCGGGGATCTAACCCGGTTAGCCTTGGTGGGGGGGCGAGCAGGCTACCCACTCACCCACCGCGGGTAAGGTATAAAATCTTAATTTTCGTAGGTTTTTCACGGCTATCCGTGTTAAAATCGTTACCTCGATGTGGTCACGTTATATAAATATCAAAAGAACTCTACTGAAAATTACATAGTTTTCATGGCAAACAACCTGTCATGAGATCCATACATGTCAACCTCTCTTTAATAAAGAGCGTATATACAGAGTCTCATTTTGAAATTTTTTGAAATGAGGTTGTCTCAGAATATATGTAATGATTGTAATTTATTAATGAATGTTTTGCTATCCACTTCTGGGAATGACTAAGGCTGTGCTTTCCAGCATTCCACGTTAATTATTTTTTAATGATTTGATTTATTTACGCCTAACAGTAACGATAAAATCATGACTTTGGAAGTAATATGATGTAAGCCTATGGTACTAAGAACGTTAATTTTTTTTAAAGAAATAGTTATACTCGTAATGTTTACGATGAACAGTGTTCAATAGATGCGCCAAATACTAGCTATTTTAGCTAACCACCACACTTAAATTCCTCAAAATGTGACCATTATGTGCAGAGCCATATAAAAGAGGGTGTTTTGGGGGTTCAAACTCTCCTCTTACCGAGCAAGCGATATTTTAAATTTTCAATTTCTTCAAGAATAGGCAATTGTGAAGATAGGGAGACATGATATGTTCCAATCGCCATATCAAATCTTGTTAAGACGAATCAGCGCACTATCTTTTCACCCACCATTAATACATAGACGATACCGCAACGGAAATGATACGGGCTTACTCATTCAGATAATCGTGATGACTATGGGCCTTCGACTAGAGCAATTATTTCTCTTTGGAAGTTACCATTTTTAATTGGAGTATATATCTTTTTCAAAGATTCATATCAAGATAATTGATTTTGAAGTGCGATTATATATATACACACACACATACACACACACACACACACAATAATATATATATATATATATATATATATATTATATATATATATATATATATATATATATATACAAAAGAAAGAACTGACTGGCATATCAACGCTCATACTCGAACATTGGTCCTAGAAAAATGAAATTAGGAGAAAATATTCGTTATGTAATGTAGGCAACCTTTAAGGAGGGATGTTTCAAAATTTAACCCCTTAAGGGATGGGATTAAGAGGGGGTGGATGTTCAAATTTTATATGCAATAAAATATAATACAGCCCTATTAAGTCGGAAATTCGTGAGTGTGTAAAGTAAAATGAATTAATTATACACATGTTTTACTGTTTATTAGAAATTAACTCCTTGTAAAACTGCTGTATTAACTAGGAAATTCGTAAAAGTATTTTATAAGATAAACAATTGAATTTAGTAAGTTATAACCTATAAGCTAATACTCTAATCATATGTTACACACAATTATTGTAGTAATATAATAATTTATCAATATTGAACACTTTGTCCACAGACGGCGCTATACACATTTTAAATCGCGCTATCTTTTAATTTATGTTTACTTCTACCGAGATATAACTCAAATTTATGTATACACCCTCGAGTTACTTTTTTTTTAGTATTTGTATTGTTGCTTGGACTGATTTTACTATTTATTTATATTTATAATGTTTTTGTTTGTACGTGTACAAAATATTTCCTTATTTTGAAAAAAAAAAAAAAAAAAAAAAAAAAAAAAAAAAAATTATTGAAATGATAAATATTAAAGGCCAAATGGTGTGAAAAATCGTTGTGACAATTATTGGGGGCAGAGCTTGCCAATTACAGTCTTATCACTTGCTGTTCAGCACATAAGAAGTGGAAATGGGCGTACGTGAACCAATGTTCAATTTTGTGATAATTAACTGAATTGGATTTTTAGTTATGTCGCACGATACAAGCGGTTACAACTAGAGCACACCAAACAAATATTAGGCCGATATAATTCAGTCATCAACGTTCAGCCACAATTCTCATATTTCTGGAGTTGAATTTTGTAGCCCTTTGTAATGCCCTGCTCCGCAGGGCAACTCAAAGTCAACCATATTTTTCCAAAACAACAAAAGTTCAGCAGAGATTAATATTTTGAAAGCAGAGATTAATATTTTGAAAGCAGTTTTTTTATGGAACAGTTATGCAGGAAAAAAACACACAAAAGAGCTCTTTAGAAATTCATATATAATGAACATTTTCAACTAGTACATCCTATACACTACAAAGAGTGAAAATTTTCAAAACATAACAAACTACACTAGATACTTTGTACTACATTCCATTTTCCCATCCTAAAACATACTACTGGTGTTTTATTATTTATATCATAGTAAAATAAACTCCTCTAAAACTTTCATATTAAAAATATACTGAGGACAAATATATCTGAACTTTGATCACATTAAAAGTTCAAAATCAGCTTTAAGCTTTGTATCTACCAGTCATTAAAAATACTGGTTTCATGAATCCTCTCTTTCAAGGCTGGCGAAATATTTCCAATTAACAACAAAACTCCTTACATGAATTTTCAATATACATTTTACATTTGCCATTATTTTTTTATAACATAAAATATGATTTGCCCACAATGATATTTCTGACAGTATTTTACCTTGACCTCTAAATGTGTGACTTTTCATTTCCACAAATATAAGTTTTACAGGCGGAACATCGTCAAAATCACGTAACCCATACCTACTTCACATGTCTTTGTATTTTTGTCTCGTTGGTTTTCATTATTATTTTATTTACTTAGCATTCGCTAACGAGGCTGGCAGTAAACTCTCTCAGCTCCCTTAGTACAGTCTTGAAGAACCTAAGTTCTGACTCAAATTATTTACGTAAAAATTGTTAAGTAAAACTGACATCTTTTAATGTTAAGCTATCTCACAAAAAATGCCTTAAAGCAACTAACTTGTGAACCATTCTTCATTCCAATACGTGGAACAAAGTTTTTACTACGATCCCGGACCATCGTATCTTTTTTTTTTTTAACTACATTTTCGGTCATAAGGACCCAAACTACCATCCCGCAGGTATTTATCTTGTAGTCCAGGACCCCAGCAGCCATCTCGCCCAGAGACCATGGCTGCAAGGGTTTATACACCATAAATTCCCAGGGGCGTTCCCCCCAACAAAAATCAGGGTCTAACGCTACATTTTTTAAAAATTCTTACCAATAAAATTAAACGCTCATATGGGATGTTCCAGAAAACCACGTGACTTCTACGAATTTCAATACCAATGGCGCTGTCTATAATATTCAAACTCGTCCGCCGGCCGAATAGCCCATCCCCCCCCCCCTTTTTTTTTTTCCACTCTCCCAAAGTTAAGCGGTATTCACAATAGAGCGTCGCGTCGAGCATCAGCCAATCAGAGCCATGGCGCAAGCTACGAGCGTCGGGAACATTGCACGAACGACCGACATTGGAATTCACGTCCCTCGCCGGCAACAGAGAATAAGAAGAATAACTTTTGTGTATTTCATAATAAAATAAACTGGCAAAAAGCTGAGGCAAAGAACAAATGAAAACGTGCATAATAAATGGTTTGCAGAGATATTAACTGGAGTCTATATTTATAAAATCTATACGGATTTTTCTTACCTTTAGGAAAACAAAAGGATGATGTTTCCCAATGCCTGAAGAGTCGTTTGTGTTCTAAAACATAATTTCGGATTTTAATATATTTTTACTAAAGACTAGTATGTACTACTTAAAAATAGCAATTTTACTAACTAAATGGCAAACAAATCCACTGTATTTCGTTCGTTTCTAGCATTTTGTTGCAAGTTTACTTGCAGGATAACAGATGGCAGCACGGTCTGTGTCGCCAGCGGCCGGCGTCAGAAGAAGATCGCTCGCGCTATTGTGAACATCGCTTTAGGCGTGCCGGGTCTTCGCTTTAGGCGTGCCGGGTCTTCGCTTTAGGCGTGCCGAGTCTTCGCTTTAGGCGTGCCGGGTCTTCGCTTTAGGCGTGCCGGGTCTTCGCTTTAGGCGTGCCGAGTCTTCGCTTTAGGCGTGCCGAGTCTTCGCTTTAGGCGTGCCGGGTCTTCAACGTTTCTTCGCGGCATATAGCCCATTTACGGTTTCTTCGGCCTTTTTTAATCAAACCTCTGAAAAATCTCCCCATGTATGGCATGTTTAGTTATTTCCGAAATACGCCCTGTATCATAAGCGTTTTATACTTGTGTTCATAAAAGTTACTCTTTTTTTCCTGTTAATTTGAAATGTTATTAATATTTTATCTATAAATTGTAGCGATTCAATTAGTATAGATAGTTTGAATAAAAAAATGGGTAAAATAGGCATGTTGGTAGCGCCTAGTGAGAAATAGTCCTTACAGAGAGCACTGTTACACTTAGCGTGTACGAATGTGGTGCGTTGCCCCTCTGGTGCAATCTTCTAGGCTGAGTTAAGCTTAGTTTGCACGAGGCGGAGGAATAACCTGCAAGTAGAACTTTAGCCGGGCTTCAGAAAAGGCTGAAGTAACCGTGAATGGATTACAGTTTAATGCCCGCGAACACGTCACGTATCGTTCGCCGAATTCTGTCACCTGATCCGGAACATAAGGCAAAAAAAAAAAAAACAGTATCCGTTATTAATTACAGCCTTTTAAGTATGGCATTTGCGTGAAATATTTTCTTTTCTCGGTTTATTCGTTGTACAGCTGGCAGACAGGCAGGTACACGGCGAAGTAAACGGAGTTTGGTTTGAACCAGTCCAATGGGGCGGGTTAGGAAATTTCCACGCTAAAGTGAGACAACCTGTCTCAGTTTCAATCCACTTTCAGCTTTTAAATGCGTATTTTTCTTTACAGGCGTACTTAAGATTATATTTTTAACGAAAACACGAATTCCACGCCAGTCTACTTATAAAAATAATATTTTCAGTTACAAGCTGTTCCGTCAAAAGACTGTAATGCAATGCGTTGTTTTAACCCACCATAATCTCTTAAGAAAATATATATGTTTCCAAATCCCCATGCCTGTTTCCTTATTACGGTCCAAACCCCTCCTTTTACGAAGCTTCAGCTTTACGTGGGCTCAATGAGGGGGGGGGGGGGGTGGAGGGGACGTGAACTGCACCCGACCATGTTGGCAACGGTGCCGGGACAGTGCGTGACGTCACGCGACGCACGCGTGCCAACTGTCCCGGAATTCCCCGGTTCAAAAGAAGACCCCCCCAGTGCGGGAAACGATGCCGTCGTCGTATTTCTGCGACATCGCACCCAACCAGAGGATCTCCTTCTGGCGGGAAATGTGTTTCGCCCAACCGGCAACCCGGAGGGGAAGTTTCACAAGTAAAATCCTTTTGTACGTTTTCGTATTAGATTCGCTGTTTCTCGCCCCCCCCCCCTTCCACTCCACTCCCCTCTCGCCCGCTTCTTCTTCTTCCCCTCGTTGCTTTCCTACCCACAAGCCATCTACAGTAAACGCCCGCCGACGCGAAAGCGCGCGCGCGCGCGCACACACACGCATACACGCCTCCTTCTCCCTTACCCCATCTACATGCCTTCCCGAATTCAAACGCAGCCTACACAGCAAAAATTGCTCTTTTTCTTTCCCCCGTATTCCCCCCCCCCCCACAACTGATATACGGCATGTTACTTTACCGCTGAGAAGAAGGCGGAGAAAATATAAAAATAAGAGAAAAAAAAACGAAACATTTTTTTTTTTCGACCTTCCATACATTTTCCCAGCGTTCCTCGGCGCCATTCCGTGCAAACGCGATTGAAGGCGAGCCGTCGAGTAAAAACTGATAGAAGATGTTTCCGCGAGTCGATTCAGGATGGAGGGGGGGGGGGGGGGGGGACTCGTTCGACTGAGCTTTATGAAAAGCTTCTCGGAGGGGAGAACGAGTTTTTCTTATTTCTCTTCCCCCCCCCCCTCCCCAAACCAACTTTTTTTTCCCCCCTAAGAATGAGCCTACCTGGAGATCGCCCTCGCTCGCTTCGCAAACTTGCCCGCCCGTGGAGATTATTCCGCTGTTTAAGATATCGGGGAACTGCCGAACAATTGCCTGGAGGGAAGAAGCATTGTAACAAGGACGAGTTTGACGCAAGTTAGTACACCGGAGTAAGTATTGAGAAGAATTTTGCAATTTTCTTCCTGTCGTATTACAGTGCACGCCAGCAAAGATGTTATAACAATCGTGGAAGAAGTATACATTATATTTCTTTCAATGAAGTGCGTGCGTGCGTGTGTGTGTGTGTTGTGATCTTCAGGAGAAACCCCCTTGGGAAAATATATTAAGAATTCCCCGGTTCTACTCGAAATTCTCGGCTCACTGATCATGTCTGGGGAAAATGGCATCATTTTCTTTACCCCTAGGGCGATTTATTTTTTAATGTATTTCTACCATCCGACCCGCAGTAGTGCTTTTTGCTTTATTATCAAATTTTGTACTGATGATTTCGTGATGCAGCATCAAAATAATAGATAGTGGTACCGTATCAAAAGTCAGAATTAAATCATTAAGTTGAGTTGAGAGATTTGGGCGGCTCTTAACAACGAGGTCTTGAGAGCCGATGAGGGTGAAAATGGAGCAGCGCCGAAATTAAATGATGGGGAAACGGGAGATCCCCGAGAAAACCCGCCTACCAGTGGCTTCGTCCGGCACGACTACTACTTGCGAAAATCCTGACGTGACCCGGTCGGGGATGGGACCCGGTTCGCCTTGGTGGGAGGCGAGCAGTCTAACCACTCATCCACTGCGGCCACAACTAAACCAAAGGTGTCTCACAGTAATTTCACCGGGAATTACTCGAAAACAATCCGGATACGACTGAAGGAAGGTTAGCATAAAGTATAATATTATTATTAATTCCAGTACACACGTGAACAACAAACGTTAATCGCTAGAAAGTGAATTTTTACGACGGCAAATTAGTTGCATAGAGACAAAATTTTTTTAATATTTATGGAATTTATTTTACATTGTATTTTCAGTCTCATTCTCTAAGCCAGCAGTTATAAAGCATTATTTTTAAATTTAATTAATTTCAGTACTTAATAAAGATCTGCCATGTTGTTTCACTCCTTTCGTCTAAGTGTTAGCAATAAACGACACAGTGAGAAATGCGCGATTGTACTGCACACGAGACTATAATAATTGTCCCCTCTAGTTTGTGCTTTCCGTATGGGCACAGCTAAATAACCATAGAGATTACTCTTTACGGTCAGAAACTGACACTGCCAATATCAAACACAACATACTCGAATCCGACTCTTCTCAAAATGAATGCGACCATTATAACGGCAGAAATAGGCATAGCTATAAAATAAAATTAGCTTCTTCCAGCAGACGCGATGAAATAATTTTCATAAATGGTTAATGAGAAATGTATGAGCTGTATAAGAAGTACGAGAAGTATACCCATGTTAATATTTGTCTGAAAATGATATAAGGTTCTTCTACTGGTTTAGCTCCTATTACTGTTAATAATATTGTTGTTGTTACTATTAACCAAAACGTTATTTGATTAATAGGATAAAATGTTAAACCACCCTGAATTAAAGTTTTGCGTTGTGACGGTTTCAACCAGCACTACCATAGAGGCGTTTGAGCCTCTATGGTTCCTCAATGGTGGATGGCAAAGATCTGAAGAAAACACGAGGCCTTCCCAATATATCTGAAAACACGAGGCCTTCCCAATGTAGCTGAAAACACGAGGCCTTCCCAATATAGCTGAAAACACGAGGCCTTCCCAATATATCTGAAAACACGAGGCCTTCCCAATATAGCTGAAAACACGAGGCCTTCCCAATGTAGCTGAAAACACGAGGCCTTCCCAATGTAGCTGAAAACACGAGGCCTTCCCAATATATCTGAAAACACGAGGCCTTCCCAATGTAGCTGAAAACACGAGGCCTTCCCAATATATCTGAAAACACGAGGCCTTCCCAATGTAGCTGAAAACACGAGGCCTTCCCAATATATCTGAAAACACGAGGCCTTCCCAATATATCTGAAAACACGAGGCCTTCCCAATGTAGCTGAAAACACGAGGCCTTCCCAATGTAGCTGAAAACACGAGGCCTTCCCAATGTAGCTGAAAACACGAGGCCTTCCCAATATATCTGAAAACACGAGGCCTTCCCAATATATCTGAAAACACGAGGCCTTCCCAATGTAGCTGAAAACACGAGGCCTTCCCAATGTAGCTGAAAACACGAGGCCTTCCCAATATATCTGAAAACACGAGGCCTTCCCAATATATCTGAAAACACGAGGCCTTCCCAATGTAGCTGAAAACACGAGGCCTTCCCAATGTAGCTGAAAACACGAGGCCTTCCCAATGTAGCTGAAAACACGAGGCCTTCCCAATATATCTGAAAACACGAGGCCTTCCCAATATATCTGAAAACACGAGGCCTTCCCAATGTAGCTGAAAACACGAGGCCTTCCCAATGTAGCTGAAAACACGAGGCCTTCCCAATATATCTGAAAACACGAGGCCTTCCCAATGTAGCTGAAAACACGAGGCCTTCCCAATGTAGCTGAAAACACGAGGCCTTCCCAATATATCTGAAAACACGAGGCCTTCCCAATGTAGCTGAAAACACGAGGCCTTCCCAATGTAGCTGAAAACACGAGGCCTTCCCAATATATCTGAAAACACGAGGCCTTCCCAATGTAGCTGAAAACACGAGGCCTTCCCAATATATCTGAAAACACGAGGCCTTCCCAATATATCTGAAAACACGAGGCCTTCCCAATGTAGCTGAAAGGAGTTGGGTTAACTTCAGTGAAACACTTCACAGAACAACATTTCTTTATATGAATCCAAATATTGATTACAAGTAATTCCCCTTGAAAATTTATATAAGTATGAAAATATATAAAACTGTTGAAAGTTTACTCATTTACGATCCCATAACTTCCACAAATTGAGATTACATTAAAAATGGCTATATATATATATATATATATATATATAGAAAATACATCGACATGACTTTATTAATTGGCAATGTTCCTCCCGAACAAGGGAAAGAAACGAGCTTATATACAAAATGCCAAGGCGTGCAGAACAATGTCAAATATTCTTCGTCTGGAAATGTCCCTGTATGGTGTCTTGGCTGGCTGGCGTCTCGGTTGTCATGGCGATGTTCAGTTGTCGAAGGGGGGGGGGGAGGGGGGAATGGCCGGCGAGTCTTCGCCAGTGCCGCGCACTTGTCGAGCAGCACAGCTGATGCGAGTTGGTCAGTCCGACGGCGCCCCGGCGCAGCAAAGGTAAAGGCTATTCGCCATCAAGTGAGCACTTTTGAAATCAACCTTAGGAAAAAAAGTCACCGTCCCGACATGCATATGTTTCAGCGGACGCGCTGAGTGACACGCGCCCAGTAAAGTTGGCAGCGATGGATGGGAAGTAGCTCCATACCTTAACGTCGAATAACAACTGTTCGGTAAACATTGTGATAACTTAAATTATTTCTTTCAATTTTTTTAATACATCGAAGTGTAAAATTAAGCAAATTTGTTACGTATTAACTTTCCTAATAATTTCATAGTTTCACTTGGCCGACGCATGAATAAAGTGATGAGGCCCACGACAATGTTAATCTTACATAAGGCGGAAGATTACACAACGTGCATACAAGTAGATTTCAAGCAGGGTTTTCAAAAGTTCTCATATTACAGTGAATATGCTATAAGCCATGTTCATGGCCCACGAGTATATACAGCTTTTCTAGGCACCATAAACTGACGCGTAGGTTCGATGTGCATGGATAACTGTAAGTATAAAAGTGAAATTGGTTTGCATATACTACGAAGTTTTGCCTCTTTAGAATTAAAGGAAATCACTGCCATAATATTATGAAACAATAAAGAACTTGTGTACACATAATTTTTTTATTGCGTAAGACTCTCGTACACACACACACACACACACACACACACACACACACACACACACACACACACACACACACACACACACATATATATATATATCGTATCGCCATGAAGCGTTCTAGTAAAATCACTTTACTTTGTGGCAATTTGTGCAAGCGGATTTTCAGTTTTGAACTTTCGTTAGACATTTGACCTTTTAACCTTGCTTAGCACAAACTAACTGAATTAAAATCATTAAAAGAAATTTACTGACTTGGTACAGAGGCTAAAGTTCATAACCTAGAACGATCTTGGTGCTTTTTTCTTTGCATTATTTCACTTATTAAAAAAAATTTTTTTTTTTTTACTTTTAAGCAAATCACTTTCATATTAGAATAAATTTATTGATCATAGTGTAAAAAATTTTCACGTTGTTAATCGTTAAATAAATTATTAAAATATTTAAGAAATTAAAACACAAATTTTTGTTATTCGTGTTTGTGTACGTATCGCATCTGCGAGCCACTTCCGGTATTTGCAGTGGCTCTGAAAAAAAAAGAATCTTTACGAAGTTTTCAGTTAATAGTTCCGACACTACGATCCCAATTGTTAGATATATTTTGCTTTTATTTCCCATTATTACTATTCCTGTGTAACTGACAGCTAGTCAGCTGACGATAAACAAAAACTAAAGGTGCGATTCATGATACAGTTTTTATCGAAATTCTTTTAAACGCAGTATCGACTAGGCAAAAATCGTGTCTTCCATAAATCAGTATTTTCAAGTCCCGTATAATCCGCCAGACATAGCTACAAATATTCTATCGTCGTTTTTAAGAACATAATCCGCTTTCAATTTACTTGCCTGTCTCCTCTATCTACATGTATAAATACATCTTAAGGGGAATTGAAGTAGAATGTTATTACAAAACTGCGGCATGTATTCATTCGTCGTACATCATATGAGATACTCCATTTATATTTCTGCGCTGTTCATTATGGTTCTAAAACTTTTATTTCCTGTAAGCATTCTTTAATAAATATCTCGATGGCTAATAATGTGGATGAAATGGAGAGTACCGAGGATCTAAGGCACAAAAACAGGAAGTCGAAAAAGCACTCCACGATCTTAAGGCAAGAAAAGCTATGCGCTGCGATGGTTCACCATTTGAACATGCGAATAACCAATCTAGTAGACAGGTTTCACCACAAAAGTAATTAGCCTTAGTATTTCTGATCAGTTTGATCTTAGAGAGAAAATTGCATCAGGAACATAGATGGCATCTGAAAACGATCACCGTATTCATCTCATAACTGCTGAGTCGAAATTGAAACATTCTATGTCGCGTACATTGATAAAGGATTCGAAACAAATCGTTGCAGAATGCAGACATATGATCACAGTAAAAGAGAAATCTACGAGATGGAAACTGGTGATGTGAAACAGGATAAATAGAGATCATGACCACCGGAATTCGATTGGCACAGGGTTGGTTTATGTCACTAGCACTTATTCACAAGTGTACTGAAAAATAATGTCGAAGGAGAACGTGGAAAAGCGAGAGACGAAGGAAAACGCAAACAAGAAGTTAGCAACCATCAGTAATGAAGACGACGCAGCGATGATAGCATAATCTGAAATTTCAAGTGTGTAAAAGCGGTCAAATCTGGCCAAGGTAGGTTGTTGCAAAATCACTTCTTAAATTCTCAGGTAAATATTTATTACAATACACACGTATATCAAAAAGTCAAAACAGGCTACATTATGGACGCCGAAATAATGTGCTTGCGTACTCTGTCCTGCTCGGTTCAGTGGAAGGTGAACTAACAGCACTATTTTCGTGACGTAGTTCCTCTATCGACCGCATCTCTCGCCCTAATATCCATGTGAAGTTCGGTTAACTTCTCGCTCCTTGGGTCGTAACGAGGTGGACTATGATAAGCGACTCGCGCTGAAGCTACCACAATCTGTAGCTTTGACTGAAATGATCAAAACGGTTCCACTACATGCAGTACAAGCATACTAATAAGGATGATATTAATTTAGCACGATAGTATGATCGTGGAACATTAACACGAGGCCTGGCCCCAGCTTTTAAGGTCACAAGACGAACAGCTTCCGTGGTCGTAGGGAACACACGTATACACAATACTCAGGAAATTAATAAGTCACTTGCTTATAACACTTGGAGAATACGACATAACATCACGTCAGTCCTTAAAGCTGGTGGGGATCTTCATTTCTCCGCCGAATAAACCAATTCGTAAATTAATTTAAAACAAGAGAAAATAGCAGCACCTAAACTAACAGCCTTAAGTGGGAGATATCCCCGCCATTTTTCATTTGTGTACATTCCTGTACCTTAAATTACAGATACGATATTAAAAAATAATATTGTCAAGGCACAGGGAAACACTTAAAAATTACACTGAAATTCTACTTATTTCTCTCGTGCTACTTGTTTTACGTTTATTTTGTTTTGGATCTGGGAATCGTGCCGGACGATGCCACTGGTCGGCGGGTTTTTCTCGGGAGCTCCCGTTTCCCCCGCTCTTTCATTCCCGACGCTGCCCCCACACTCACCTCACTTCACCCTCATCGGCTCTCAAGACCTCGCTATTAAGAACTGCACAAATCTCTCCACTCACTCACTCACTCACACCTAGGAAAATACGGATATGACAGAAACAGTACAATCTTAAACTCCGTTGAGTAGTCCTGTGAGAAATGTCGAGCTTTGACTTTCAATGTCAAATAATTGTCAAAAAGAAAAAAATTCAAAATGTGTGGCATTCGTTCACCTAGGGGTCAGGAGCGCAAGAAAAACAGAAACACTTGGCGCTCTGTCGCCGGCTCAACGATTCGAGCGATGTCCGTCGGGGTGCACATCTTTCAGTTCATAGTATCCTTGGAGTTATGGGAACTTCGGTTCCCAGTCGTGCGACAGAGCGCCCACCCGGTGGGATGCGAGAGTTCAGCGATGGATACGATAATCAGAAGAATATATCGGTGCCACATATGGATTTGTCGGATAGACTTCCTCCCCGAACCCTGAAATGTCGAGACAGCCATCTCAGCAATATGGGGAGTGGTTGAAGGTTTCGTAATAACGCGGAAGAACACTGGGAACCAAAGAAAATAAATCGGAGCTTCTTCAAACCCCATTTATATGAAGCTTCAGCCAGTCAACGTGTGTAAGATTTGCCCACTGCCGAGTTGAGAATACAGCCATACTTCGACGACGATATCAAACTTGGACTTAAAAGATGTGGCATACAGAATGTTCGGAAATGAAACGCATAAACTACGGGAGGTAATTTTTTTAAGAAATATAAAGTCGAAAATATACAGGAAACCGTATACCTACACGGAATATTAAAGACTAAGTAAACCTGTGAAAATTGGGTTTTGAAAACGTATTTTCGCCGAATGCCTTGTACTTTCTGTCAGTGGTAGGGATGGCGGCGATTCACCCAAAGTACGTCTCACACGGTTGAATGGGACACGCCCATTTGGCCCGCTGTGCAGCGTGTACTAGGGGAGGGCAAGTCGTTGATGTGCCGGCGTATCACTTCCTCAAGCCGAACAGTGCACACACACACACACGCCGAGGATGGCCAGCATTGCGCACGTGTCTCTGCTACATGGAAATCACAAGTCACTTTTCTGCTGCGGACTTTGTAGGCGTTGTACAAGGTATCCGGCAAAAAAATACGTTTTCAAAACCCAATATCCACAGTCTCATAGTATCTCCTTTACTATTCCGTTTAGGTATACGATGTCCTACGTATTTTCGACTTTATTTTTCACAAGGAATCACCTTATCCCATAGTTTGGGCGTTTTATTTCCGAATATTCTGTACATCAAAATATACGCTGCTTTCGATGTAGCTTGTAACAGATACACATAAACATCTACATCATTTTTAAAAACATAAATCTTTTTAGACATCTGTTTAGTTCAAAAGTCTCCCCCATCCTCCAATTTACTTCAACATTACGAGCCCTTCTTCCCCCCCCCCCCCCACCACCAGTCCAACACAGGTTTGTCCGAGTTTCAAGTACTGTACGTAAGACGCGAAAAATCAAATATTCGCATTAAACAAAAATTACTTTAAAATGTTAGTTAAACATAGAAATAAAAATCATTTTTTGATACATCATATACGAAAATAAATTATGTACGCTTCAAATATTATCAATTTAAACTAAATCATACATGTTATAATCTAAATTTATGCGTAAAAGTTATCTTACTAAAAACCGCTAAAATCAGTGACCTAGTTTCGGACCTAAAGGTGATCAATACCAATTTACATTTAATAATATTAAATGAGGTCACTGGTAGTTAATTCGTTTCATCTCTTTAGCCTTGAGGTGATGCAACATCACTGAATACACGATACTGAATAAACGATTCATATTTACTACGTATGGTTCAAAGTATTTACCCCAGCCATTGGATGATAGAATACCAAATATTTTTTCAGGTTTAGTATTCCGCAGTAAACTAACGTGATTTACCAGAGTAAGAAACGTTGGTAACGAAGATAATCTGAAGTCACTGCGACACAGTAAAACAGATATTCGAACACTTACGTGAATGTCAGTACGCAGTACCGCATGTAGGGTCGTAAACCAGAAGTGATTTGTACTGGAAATAACAGATTAATTAATCAGCCTGTTGGTATCAACCACCAATACGGTGAAATATCACGAACGGTTAAGTCCTTGCCGCCACCTGACAGCAAAGGCGACTTAAGAGGCCACGGTTTAATTAAGGTAAGTATATGTGGCACCAGGGCTCTTTGAGTGAATGCAGACACGGAGCGTTTAGTCCGTCGGTGTGTTTGACGAGCGATGCTATGGTGTACGAAGGTCAGACATTCGGGCAATCTGTCGACAGCTATATGTGGCACCAGGGGAGTGAATACAGACACGGTCGGGAGCGTTTAGTCCGTCGGTGTATTTGACGAGCGATGCTATGATGTACGAAGGTCAGACATTCGGGCAATCTGTCGACAGCTATATGTGGCACCAGGGGAGTGAATACAGACACGGTCGGGAGCGTTTAGTCCGTCGGTGTGTTCGACGAGCGATGCTATGGTGTACGAAGGTCAGACATTCGGGCAATCTGTCGACAGCTATATTGTGGCACCAGGGGAGTGAATACAGACACGGTCGGGAGCGTTTAGTCCGTCGGTGTGTTTGACGAGCGATGCTATGGTGTACGAAGGTCAGACATTCGGGCAATCTGTCGACAGCTATATGTGGCACCAGGGGAGTGAATACAGACACGGTCGGGAGCGTTTAGTCCGTCGGTGTGTTCGACGAGCGATGCTATGATGTACGAAGGTCAGACATTCGGGCAATCTGTCGACAGCTATATGTGGCACCAGGGGAGTGAATGCAGACACGGTCGGGAGCGTTTAGTCCGTCGGTGTGTTTGACGAGCGATGCTATGATGTACGAAGGTCAGACATTCGGGCAATCTGTCGACAGCTATATGTGGCACCAGGGGAGTGAATACAGACACGGTCGGGAGCGTTTAGTCCGTCGGTGTGTTCGACGAGCGATGCTATGATGTACGAAGGTCAGACATTCGGGCAATCTGTCGACAGCTATATGTGGCACCAGGGGAGTGAATGCAGACACGGTCGGGAGCGTTTAGTCCGTCGGTGTGTTCGACGAGCGATGCTATGGTGTACGAAGGTCAGACATTCGGGCAATCTGTCGACAGCTATATGTGGCACCAGGGGAGTGAATGCAGACACGGTCGGGAGCATTTAGTCCGTCGGTGGTGTTCGACGAGCGATGTTATGATGTACGAAGGTCAGACATTCGGGCAATCTGTCGACAGCTATATGTGGCACCAGGGGAGTGAATGCAGACACGGTCGGGAGCGTTTAGTCCGTCGGTGTGTTTGACGAGCGATGCTATGATGTACGAAGGTCAGACATTCGGGCAATCTGTCGACAGCTATATGTGGCACCAGGGGAGTGAATACAGACACGGTCGGGAGCGTTTAGTCCGTCGGTGTGTTCGACGAGCGATGCTATGGTGTACGAAGGTCAGACATTCGGGCAATCTGTCGACAGCTATATGTGGCACCAGGGGAGTGAATGCAGACACGGTCGGGAGCATTTAGTCCGTCGGTGTGTTCGACGAGCGATGTTATGATGTACGAAGGTCAGACATTCGGGCAATCTGTCGACAGCTATATGTGGCACCAGGGGAGTGAATGCAGACACGGTCGGGAGCGTTTAGTCCGTCGGTGTGTTTGACGAGCGATGCTATGATGTACGAAGGTCAGACATTCGGGCAATCTGTCGACAGCTATATGTGGCACCAGGGGAGTGAATGCAGACACGGTCGGGAGCGTTTAGTCCGTCGGTGTGTTTGACGAGCGATGCTATGATGTACGAAGGTCAGACATTCGGGCAATCTGTCGACAGCTATATGTGGCACCAGGGGAGTGAATGCAGACACGGTCGGGAGCGTTTAGTCCGTCGGTGTGTTTGACGAGCGATGCTATGATGTACGAAGGTCAGACATTCGGGCAATCTGTCGACAGCTATATGTGGCACCAGGGGAGTGAATGCAGACACGGTCGGGAGCGTTTAGTCCGTCGGTGTATTTGACGAGCGATGCTATGATGTACGAAGGTCAGACATTCGGGCAATCTGTCGACAGCTATATTCGAGGTCAAAGTAGTTACGCTGTTAGCCTAAGTGGCGCTTCAAACGTAGTGCAGCTTGTATGAAAAGTGCGTTTTTTTTCTCTCTTAAAAACAAAACTACTACCTACGAAAAGAACGCATATTACAGAAGATGATGGAATGTTATTTTCAAAACATCACGGACATTATTTTCGTGATGTATTATATAATTATATAATGATTATATAAACCGGATACGTGGCCAACTACGATAGAGGCGCCGATCTCCCGTGGTGCAGTAGGGTGGTGCATCACAGATTTAGGGTGCGAGAGGCTCCGGGTTCGAATCCCGGGCAAGGCATGGGTGTTAATTTAACTTAGGTTATAAATTAGTCTGTAAGCCGTCCCCTGCTAAGCTTTCAAGCATAAAATCAGTGGCCTTTAACAAACCTTTAAAAATAAAAAAAAAGGCTGTTCACGGTAAAATGAGCACTTTTGAAAGCCCTGCTAAAAATCTACTTGTATGCACTTAGTGTATTCTTCCGTCTCATATAAAATTAAAATTGCCATGTGCCTCATCACTTTATTCATGAGTCGGTCAGGTGAAACTGTGGAATTAATATAAAAGTGATTTTTTTTTACAAATCTGGTACTTTTTACACTTCGATCCATACAAAAAATATACAGCTAAAGAAATAATTTAGGTTATCACAAATGGTTACTTAACTATTTGACGTTAAGATATGGAGCTACTTTCCAGCCATCATTACCAATTTTACTGGGGGTATGTCACTAGTTGTGCCAGTGAAAATATATTCAGGCAGGGGCAGTGACATTTTTTTAACGTTGATTTCAAAAGTGTTCACTTTATCGTGAACAGCCTTTATTGGACTTTACTACTGAGTCATGTGCAATAAAAATAAATAGTCGTCAGTTAAAGCCACGTTCAAGCGAGTGTCCGGAGGAAAGACTGCACACCAGTTGAGCTCCTTGCGCCTAAGGGCGATACCGCTGTGTATACGCTATTCGGCGTCGACCTTAGCGCTTCATCGATTTTTGCCTGACCCACACAAAAATCTCTTCACTAGGCAACCGCCTCAAGGACGTTCAAACGTAAACTTTTATTCTCAAGATATTGAGGATATATCATAATTTTTTATGTGTTGGCAGCTTCAAATATACTTATGGGCTGTTCACGGTAAAATGAGCACTTTTAAAAGCCCTCTCATTTGGAATAATAGTCAATAAATACATTTTATTTTAGCTTTAGATGCTAATTTCCTATCTGGTGGAATATAGCCACTTTCTTTATTACTCAGATGGCAATATCTATTTAGAAATGTGGTTAAAGGATAAAAAATGACTGAAATAAAAAAGTAACTAGGGCCTCAAAAGTGCTCACTTTACGGTTAATAGCCTATAAATGCTGATAAAAAAAATTAAAAATAGTTTATACACTTTCGAAGTGATTATGATAATGTCTGAAGTAAATAGCGTGTCAAACAAAAAAAAAAAAGTTAACGATAAGGTTTGCTTTCAACTGAAAGTTTTCTTGGGATAGTAATAGCGTTATAAAGCAATTTATAAAAAAAAATGCGACACTGGGATCTCATATTAGTAGTGAATGAGCTCTTCTGTATAGAAATTTATCGTAAAACTTGAAGGGAAACCATAGACAATGGATGTAGAAAATTATAGTGTTAACTTGCACATACAACGTCTATTCTTCAACCGTTTGCTGGCGGTATTATTTTCGATTCCTGGCAATAGAAATTGCTGAATCCACAAAGTTTTTTTTCCTCCTGGATCGGAGATGGAGGCTGCTGGATTTAAATAAGCAGTCTTCTTTTGACGTCACTCTGTGTAAAGATCCCATTCCGTGTCAGCCTTATAAGGGAGAACGGAAACATAACATGTTCCAGTTGTAATGTCCCTCACTCGCCAGTTGCTGTTTCTTCCATAATGTAAACATAATAATAATAAAGTACTGCCGATGACATCTAACCCCTTTAAAACTACTATTTAAAAATAAGCAAAGCCCCAATGATGTGGGTTTTGAGAGCACAGTGTAAATTACGGTATTAACGATCGGAATGACAAACGGAACGGATGGTAGAGCACTGATGCAAGTAAAGAGAGTGTCGGGAGGAACCAAGCCTCCACCAATGATATACTTCCTTAAGGGTATAGGCTATTCACGGTAAAGTAAGGCCCTTCAAAATTTTCCCTTTCATCTAATCTCCACGTTCCTGCTGCTTTTTAACATAAACATTACAATGTGACCAATAAACAGTCTGTATATTTCCTAACCGCAAAATGTAATGCCTGAGGCTGCAATTAGATATATTTATTAGTAGTTAATGCCTGTTGTAAGGACATTGAAAAGTGCTCACTTTACCGTGAACAGCCTATATAGACATTTGACGGTAATATGAGCACTTTTGAAAGCCCTGCTTAAGATCTACTTGTATGCACGCTGTGTATTCTTCCGTCTTATGTAAGATTAACATTGTCCCGTATCACTTTATTCATGCGTCGATCAAGTGAAAATGTGGAATTATTAGAAAAGAAAATGTTTTACAAATCTGCTAATTTTTACACTTCGATGCATAAAAAAAAACAGAACGTGAAAGAAATAATTTAAATTATCAGAAATGGTTATCTAACACTTGTAATTCGACGTTAAGATACGGAACTGCTTCCCATCCATCGTTACCAACTTTGCTAGGTGCGTGTCTCTTAAGACGCCCGTTAAAATATATGCACGTAGGGGCAGTGACTTTTTTCTAAGGTCGATTTCGAAGGTGCTCACTTTGTGGTGAACAGCCTTTAGTATAGTTCGATAGTTCATAAAGGGAAGTCGGGGGACAATTAATTAAGCAAGACAAATGAATTCAGGAGCATCTTTACTGATTCACTTTACAATAGTTACAGCGTGATGTGGTTAGTGGGGATAGGGATCGGGATAGGTGCGAAGGACGATCTGTTATGGGAGGACAAGGGTACGAGAGGCTCCGGGCTCGCTCTCTCACCCTATCGTGAAGACACTTGCCTCCAATCGCCGCTCGGAGACCGCCGTCCAGGGAGGACGGACACCGACTGACAAACTGGTCCTTAGCCACCGTGTCCGCCACACTTCTCGTTCACACCCACCTTCTCCGATATCCTCGAATCCCATTGGCTCTCCCTTGTAGCCTGGGCGGGGTTGCTGACGTTAGGTGTCGATGAAATTGCCGCAACCTCACTGTGTCAGCCCGACCAAGACATTCTCAGTATTTCTGCAGATTCCTGCATTTACAGTCGCGTTGCAGTCCTCATTGTTAGTGAAATTTATTTTAATAAAGTTGTTGGCCGCACTCCTGCCTTACCCGGCCTCGCTTTTTGTGCTCTAATCGTAACATCGTGCTTCTATATTCACGTTATTAGTTTTTAACTTTCCTGTACCACGGTAAGTATACGTAGTTCACGGACAATTGAGAACCTTTGCACACCCTTCTTAGGAAGTATTGCTTTTATCGTTTTGTATCATTCTGCCATATTTACAATTAAACCGGGCATGGATTCGGTCAGTAACTTTATTCACAACGAAGTGCAACAGAGAAATAGCCATGGAAGTGAAAATATGTTATTAATGTGGTAATTGAAAATAAACAAACTTCAATAAATAAATTCAGTTTTGACAAATTGAAACAAGGTATTTCTTATGCGATGTAAGAACATGGAACTCCTATTCCTAAATTATTGCCAACTTTACACGTCGGCCATTGTACCTGTTATGTATAACAGAGTAAGATGTTTTCTTTTAAGATATAGATTTTAAATTGCTCAGATTATCATGAAACAGCTGGTTATACCGGACAGTTTAGCTAATTAGGGGCAAGAACTCTCAACATGCTAATTTTTCTATCTCTCTTTCTATATGGATCACAACCGCACCCAAAAATACTCTTTTTTTCTGTCGGGGTGTCTAGGCTTGACTGGACTTGGTCCGCTCCGAGTATTTTGTCTCCCCCCCCCCCCCCTCGCCCGTAGTCTTTGCAATTCGGGATAACCTTTCCCTATTGGTCGGCTGAGGAGGTTCCAAAAGGGAAATCTTTAAGACAGGTGAGATATTAGATCTATCTTCACTAGGAGAAGTGGATTTAATAGCACACCACACGGGAGTATATTTATCTGCTCCAGAGTTGTTACACAAGAAGAAGGAAGAGGTATGTGGGACTGATCAAAACATAAAGTCCGTGGGACATCCAGAACATTAAATGTAACATATAGGCAGATGCCTTAATAAGGAGTGTAACTACCATGAACGGTAACACATGCAGCAATTATGTCATGCAACCTGTCATACAAATGCTGAATGTATCTCTGGGGTACGGTATTTCACGCTCGATGTACTTCGGCGCACCAGGGCGAAGGTCGATGCCGGGGCTGGGCATTATGTCAGGCGTCGTCCCATATATGCCACACATGCTCATTGAGGCTGAGGTCTGGAGATCCAGCAGGCCAGGGTAGCGTGCACTCAGCGTGTAGAGCACACCGTGTTGCCCCATCGACATGGAATATTGGTTCCTGCAGTGTGTCTGTGGACATAGTCGGAGGAGAGATTCTGACAACGTCACTGATGTACGACGCGCTCGTCATGCTCCATATACTAGAGGCGTCCGGGATGTGTGGGTTATGGGTGCCAAGACCGTAATCTCAAGCGTGGGTCCAGTATGGCGAGTTCGAACACGCGGTGGATTGTTCCGCTCAGCCGCACGGCTACGAATGCAAACACGATCATCACTTCGTCCACGGCAGAAGCGCCTCTCACCAGTGAACAACACTGTTCTTCGTTCGCCTCTACAAATCTACCTATCTCTCTCTCTCTCTCCCTCTCTCTCTCTCTCTCGCTTTCTTCCGAAACCACGGGAAACGTTCGCGACGATGAACAGTTGTCAGGGGTTAACTTGCCAGAGGAACACGAGAACGTAAACCTATCTCAAATAATCGATTGTTTATTGTTCATGGGGAGGAGGTGGGATTGGGGGTTCTCATTTTACACTCAATTGTTGTTCTGTCAGTGAGAGCAGTCCGAACGATCGTACAGTCCAGGTGCTCGTCAGCGCAGTGGGGTGGCACAGGTGGGAACCCTCTGTCATCCATATTCCACCACTGACACGCCACTCGCCAAGTGGGTGGCAATTCTACTGAACGTCCAGCCGCCCTCTCGGAGTCCCACTGTACTGTCATGGCTCAGAGTCGCTTAATTGTTACACTGGTGCGTCTTCCAGGCATCACATACACACTTCGCGATACGCACACAGTGAGATCGCACACGAACAGGCGATTGCCTTCCTCGTGTTGTCAGGCTACCTGCCACAAAGACACTTCGTCCCACGGCTGCAGATCGGTGCAGGCTCTTCCTCTTACTGCAATGCATTTACAATAACGTATATAAAATTCGTAAGATTATCGGGCCATACTGAAAGAAAATATATAACCCAGGCAATTGGATGTCTACACAAATATCCCATATAGGAGTCCCTGAATGCAATGTGTAAGCTCATATTGACTTCAAGCATCGCTACTGGAGAAATGTTAACTGTTAGAATTTTTATGGCTGTCATGTTCTGGCAATCCAATTTTGAAGAGGGGTGATTTTACGAACTAAAATATTTACGTTTTAAAAGTTTTTATCAATCTAAAAATTCCACCTATTTGTTGTTTAATCTCACGTTTTTTTCTAACGTTCTGAAATAAATGCATTGCAAAACTCTTACTTTAGAGTGCTAACATGTCTAGGTGATCCCCTTTAGGCTGTACGCCGTGTGTTGTTGTCTATGTCATTTTACATCAGGAAAAATCCCGCAAAGATTGTAATTGACGTTGAGGGGCACGTTAAAGACTATTATGGCAGGGTGAAGATATTCAGATGTGTTACTGAGGTTATTTCAACCGTTTAACTATTGTTTTACTGTATATACCAGTACTGATATAACGGTATGGCGTGGTCCGGTCTGCGAATACACCTTCCAATAAACCTCAGATACTAGAGTAAGGCACTCTGACCCTACTGGATTACAAATATATCCTCCAACTGAACTTCAGAAATATCAAAATTGTTCTCCCAGCCACTACAACTGTATCAAACTAACAAACTGTTCCGATGTTAGTACATAAGTTTTGCAGTTGCCACCCTGGAACACCACAGAACTGTTCCGTTGTTACGTCTGTGATGAAATGATTTTCGCTTTACTCGATAAAATTAGCTATCGCAGAATTGGCGATGAATAAAAAAAAAATTACTTTGACAGAAAGCAAAAAAAAAAAAAAAAAAAAAATTAAGATAACTTATCGATTCAAAAAATGAACAACTCAAGCAAGTGAGGCGTTAGAATCCTTTTGGTAACAGAGACAAGGAAGAAGATTGGAAAAGTAATTAGCACACTGAGATCGATAGTTAATAAAACACATAGTTGACGGTGCCCAAATTAAATTGTTATTCCTGCGTGACGCACTATACAGTCCATTATGTTATTTCGGCTAATTAACCATAGGGTACTGCAGACGCAGTATACACTGAGAAAAACGTTTTGTTGAATTTAACAAGATTGGTTTGGTGCAACCAAATTATTTGTTTGTCTAGGGGCAATGAACAATTTTGTTGCTGAAACCAAATTATTTTGTTCTTCTCATTTGGTTGCGCCAAACTGTAATATTTGGTTGGTGCAGCTAAAGATTTGTCTGGCTGAACGTGCATTAAACAGTTTGTGCCGATATAAAAAAATATGTCAGTTTCTTGTTGCATTGTTTTATTAATATGCTTATACGATTGTTAAGCATCAATAGATACAACATAGATGCAACAATAGATGTATCAATAGATGTAACAAACACGGTTACTATCCTGTCACGAA
Source organism: Dryococelus australis (assembly GCA_029891345.1). NCBI lineage: Eukaryota > Metazoa > Arthropoda > Insecta > Phasmatodea > Phasmatidae > Dryococelus > Dryococelus australis. The sequence goes on along the minus strand of CM057007.1, from coordinate 25,577,797 downwards.
AAAAATACAAACAAACTCTCGAGCTGTATTTTTCGAACGAAGGCAGTAAAATGAATGGCTAAACAAATATATACAGTTGACTCAATAAAATATTTAGTTGACAGTCTTAATTTTTTGGCCCAACACAGAGATTTTGTTAATTCAAACATCATTTTGTTAGACTAACAAATGTAATTTTTTTGCTTTTAAAATTTTGTTCGCTCAACAATAAATTTTGTTAGGGCAACTAAATATATATTTGGCCCCATAAAAACAAATATTATGTTCGATTTCGTTTCAGTGTAGTTTTGCAGCTAAGTAAATGATAACTTCTGGAGCCGTAACGTTAGGTTTAGATTATTTTCAAAGTATGCGGACTACGTAATAATACGGCAAACTCCATATAACCGATAAATTCGAGCGATGACGTAACACATTGGTAGCATTTAATGTGTTAATATGATAATATCTCATCTAACCGGATCTACAAGGTCCACGTGAATTAATGGTGATGATGATGGCGATGTAGCTACAGAACTTAATTTATACTAACGGCAACATGGGATTTATGGTAATTATAACTTGTTCAATGTAAGACAAAGGTTTCTGGGCCAGTCAAAGACACGTTAGAGAGTCATTTGGCATTGCTTAGCTTCCTGTAGAACTAATAAAGACCACACGGGTTTCTCTTTTAGGTAGTAGTTCCAGTCTTGTCTGGTTCAAGAAAAGAGTTCGTACACATTGTTAACACTAATCTTTTAAGCCGATTTTTTTTTTAACCTCTGCAACTGCAGTTGTTTATACATGATTCCTTGGAATAATATTTTTAAGACCCTCTTTCCATATTTGACGTTATTAATCTTAGCTCTGTATAGCAACACGTATCAGCCGAAATTTCACTAAATGGTAATACTGTTGACCGCTAAATACATAACAGAGGTGAATTGGAGAATCTTATTGTCCTCACTTATAAGTAGCCTGCCGATCAAAATACCCCGGTGAGAGGGCCACAGTTACTCAGCGGGTAGAACGCTCGTCTCCCACTGGGACGAACCGGGTTCGATCACCTGCGGAGTCGTTCCAGGATTTTTTCACGAGGCAATCGTGCCGGGCGGGTTTTCTCGGGATCTCCCGTTCCCCCACCCCCCCCGGCTTAGCGTTCCAGCTCTACTTCATACTCACCTCGCTTCCATATCCCCGGCTCCCAAGACAACGCTGTTAAGGGAGCACCCAGGCATATATATTCAACTCTTATTGTGACGTCCATTCTACCTGATCGAGCAATGGATGCCGAGGGCATTCCTTTACGGGCCGATAATTGCTGGCCAGTAGGCCTTCTCTGTATCCAACAAAGCTTACGGTCGAGAGTAGACTTGAAAGACCTTACTCGCGATCAACAATATAATGTTCACGATCTGTGGACGCAAGAAGTTTAATTTTCCGGCATCTGCGATATAATAATGTTATAGTCTGTTAGCGGTTTCTCCAAATTTTTTAAATCGGACCTTTAAAAAATCATCCCATGTATCATGTGTGTAGTTATTTCCCAAATATGTCATATATCACAAGCGTTTTATACCTCTGTTAACATAGAGGTATATTATTTTTCGTTAAATTGAAGTTTTACCATATATTTTAATTATAAACTGGTTTTTACCCGCGGCTTTGAACGCATGAAATTTACGACCTGAAATAACTATTCGATGCTCTAGCCACTGGGCTACTGCGGCCCCACTATTGGGTTCTCTACCCACTGAGCTACTGCGACCCCATTATTTGGTTCTCTACCCACTGAGCTAATGCGGTTTCACTATTGGGTTATCTACCCACTGAGCTACTGCGGCCCCATTATTGGGTTCTCTACCCACTGACAAAAAAAGTAAAACGAATTTGTAGTTCTCTACTCACTGAGCTACTGCGACCCCACTATTGGGTACTCTACCCACTCAGATACTGCGGGCACCTTAATGGGTTCTCTAGCCACTGGGTTACTGCTGCCCCAATATTGGGTGCTCTAACCACTGGGTTACTACTGCCCCAATATTGGGTGCTCTAACCACTGGGCTATTGCGGCCTCACTATTGGGTTCTCTTCCCACTCAGATACTGCGGGCCCCTTAATGGGTTCTCGAGCCGCTGGGTTACTGCTGCCCCAATGTTGGGTGCTCTAACCACTGGGTTACTGCTGCCCCAATACTGGGTGCTCTAACCACTGGGTTACTGCTGCCCCAATACTGGGTGCTCTAACCACTGGGTTACTGCTGCCCCAATATTGGGTGCTCTAACCACTGGGTTACTGCTGCCCCAATACTGGGTGCTCTAACCACTGGGCTATTGCGGCCCAACTATTGGGTTCTCTACCCACTGAGCTACTGCGGCCCCACTTGATATATATCTATCCACTGGGTTACTGCGGCCCCACTTGGAATAACTCTAGCCACTTGGCCACTACGGTTTTTTTGGAATTAAATGTTTACAGTTCATAGACAAAAAATAAAGGAGAAATGACGAAAATCTTTTTTTAACGATGCTTTTTTATGCAGTAATCAAGCTTAATCCATTACCTATTTACAATAAAAAAAATTCCTGAAGGAATGAGATATTTTCTCGGGATACAAATTAGCCCATGTCACTCTCTGGACCTCACACTATTTCTGTGCAAAAAATCACATCGGTCCATTGCTCCGCTTTGACGTGAAAGTAGGACAAACACACTCACTGATTTATATTGTAGTAAGGATTATAATATTTCATTTATAGTAGATATGAATGAAAAAAAAACAGCTGGAAAACATGTGTGTTAGTAGCGCTTAGTAAGAAATAGATCTCATGCAAATTTTTATTACAACCGAGTGCGCAAGAATTCAGTGCGTTATCCTTTGGTGTAATTTTCTAGACTCGGTTAGGCTTCGGTTGCATGAGGCGGAGGGATATCCTGGAAGTAGAACTTTAGCAGGGCCTGAGAAAAGTGTGAAGTAACCGCGAATGGATTATATAATCCATATCTCACCTGCAGGCGAATTTTGTGGGTGAAATAGCTCAGATCAAGACATTTCTTGTTAGAATCCCGGTTGAATAACGAAGTCGCGTGAGCATGTCGCGTTAGTCAGCCTGCATAAAAGCATGGGTGTTTATAAGCAAAGTAAAATTGGGGAGGAGTCTCTTTAGTATTTCACGAAATGGGAACGACAGCTTTTAAAATTATTTTAAGAGTTACTCTTTATTTATTCCAAGAAAAATTGTTAAAATGAGGTGCATTGTATTTTCCGACGCGATGGAAGTTTGTTCAACTGTATTTAATTCAATGGAGCTGCTCCAAGCTTAAGCGCGTTTAAAGACTTCCTTTTGGTTAGTATAATCGCGAAAGCATGAAATAATATTTAAGACTTTAATTCCTTCAATAAAGCTCGATCGAGCAATCAAGACACGCCTGCTACTTTACATCAATACACATTTTGAAACAACTCCCTTCCTCCTATTTACAATTTGGTCTTTCTCCTTCCTTCCAGTCACTCACTTCATCTTAAGTGGTGGTAAGGGTGTTCGGGGGTTTACTCAGGGAGAGCTGAATAATGTATAAGATAATAAAAAAATATATTTAATTAATAATAATACTAATCTCATGAACAGCAATTACAACAAGAATGCAAGGCATAACAAGTCTCTTCTACTCACACGTCGTATCCTTAAAACAAATACCAAGCTACGTTTAGACTCAAACACAATATGTTAACTCGGGAAACGGTAAGAGGTAGAGAGCTATAGAAAGAGAGAGCTTCTGAAACATTTATTCTAAACAATTTTTTTTTTTTTTTTTTTTTTTTTATCGCAGCGACCCGCGTGAAATAGCAAAGAAGAGGAAATTTCTTCCGGATGAAGTTATTGCTGGTCGGAACGCCTAACAGGCAGAGCCGCACGAAATTTAGGGTGTATCTACAATGTAAAGACAATTTCTGGTAAGCTTCTTAAACTGCAATAGAAAATTTTAACCTATACAGGGTATGGTAATAATACTATGTATCCGGCTGAAAATATGGGAATGTTTAACATTGCTACTATAGACAGCCAGGAACTCCCTATGCATTCGAATCTTTCCTGAGTAACTGTAGGAAAATAATTTACCATTCGCGCTTTGTCGCTGTACTTACACACTGATATGGAAAATTTTACAAATAACTTCTTAGAGTGGAAATTCGACTGACAAACTTCGGTTGTAGGTTAATCGTGAAAAAATAAGTTGAATATATGTGTGTGACCTAAAGTGAATATTTAGGGCGGTGCACATATTTGAAGTTGGACATGAAACACTTGTTTATTGCAAGTATTGGGGAAAATTTTATAAGAAGGAACACCGAGTGTCCGGATATTGGATAAATGAATAAAGTTATGCAGACACTTCAACACTTATCACTGACATCGAGTTATTTCATTTAAATAATCACTCTTATTTCGCTTATTTCGAACTAACCTCCATGACTCTGTAGCGCATTTGGGGTTTAAACGATTGATTTTTAATTCGTATGTCACAGTAAACGAAAAATGTCGCCCTGTGTAAATACCCTAAGCCTCACCGTTTTCGAGTAGATAGTGTTTTACGTTCAAGATAATATTAACCAATACATGGCAGGTGGGACACGCATAACACCCAATAATACATTGTTGCGGCTATTAAAGGGAAGGGAAGATTTCAAAAAGAGGATACGTAAAAGTGACCTTTTAATAAATTATTTCTTCTGTTCCATCAAAAATGTGTACCTCTCTCATAACTCATTTTATACCATATGTCTTCCTTCCTTTTACAAATTTCTCCTGATTAACCTGCTGCCGAAGTTTGCTGGTCGAATTTAGGAGGGGGGGGCGGTGGCTGAGCGGTTAGACTGCTCACCTCCCACCGAGGTGAATCGGGTTCAACCCCCGTTCGGGTCACTTCGAATTTTCGCAAGAGGGAATCGTGCCGGGCGATGCCGCTGGTTGGCGGGTTTTCTCGGAGATCTCCCGTTTCCCCCGCCCTTGCATTCCGGCGCTGCTATATCCTTACCTCATTTCACCCTCATCGGCTGTCAAGACCCCGTTGTTGAGAGCCGCCCAAATCTCTCAACTCAACTCAACTCGAGTTTAGGTGCATCGTGTATAACGCCTTGAGCCTCGCTCCACGCTCATTCGACGCAACCAGCGCTTGCCGGGGCAAACTGCGGTTGTGTGTGTGTGTGTGTGTGTGTGTGTGTGCTCGCGCGCGCGGCGTGTGTTTGGGACTTCGGGTCGTCGAGAGGAAAGGGGTGGGTCCCGGGTTGCGCGAACTCGCAAAATCCTCCCCTGTTCCGATATTGTGGCTCGGAGCTGTGTTCCAAAGCGACGGGAGACGGGTCTCCTGCGAAGCCTTGCTCCCCGAGGCTGTGGAACAGAGTACCACGACTAATCTTTCTCCTCTCTCCCACGTTTCCATCTCTCGCTCCCCCCTTTTCGCCCGCGCTTCCTCCGCTTGACACCCCTTTCGCCTCCCGCCGGCTATGATTTCATCGGCAGTGTTGCCAGCACGCAGGCGGAGAATTCCACAGGGTGAGTGAAGCGATTTTTGGGTGGCTCGGAACAACGATGTCTGAAAGCCAATGATGGCGAAGCGAGGTGAGTTTGGTGCAGCGGTGTTGAATGCTCCGGCGGGGACGGGAGATCCCCGAGGAAAACCCGCCGACCAGCGGGTTTCGTCCGGCACGATCCCCACACGCGAAGATCCGGGGGAGCGACCCCGCCGGAATTCAAACCCGGTTCGCCGAGGTGGGAAGCGAGTAGTCTAACCACTACACCACCCAGAATTCCACTAGATCACGATTGAAAGTCAGCCGGAATCTACTAGTTTACGAAAACGTAATAATCTCCCTTCCAATAATAACTATAGGTCTTAACCATGCTTTTAATTCAAGCTAAAACAACAGTTAAAAATATTTTTCTTTGTCTCATTCCAACTTACATAAGTGCGCATTTAGTGTATTTGTAATGCCCAAGATAACAAGAAACAGAAAAACAGTGACGCCAGCATAGAGGATAAGTATAATGATGCAATGCCTCCAATTCGTGTATGGCAATTACAGAAGTGTGCAATAAATATATTAATCGGCCCATACAGATAGTTGTATACTATTTTCCTGCTATTATACTGTTCACAAAATTCCAACAACTATTAAAAATATTCACTAGATTATCTAGTGATCGCCAGCTATAGTATATTCGCGGTGTTATTTAAAGATTCTCATAATTATTGTAAATATAAAATTACCTTTTTTTAAGTTAAATTGAATATTTACATGGATACGCTAATAATTCATAGGGATAAATATAGGGAGAAAACTACTTTTTTACTAGACGTTGTCAACGTCTTGTAAAAAAGTAGTTCTTATGGAAAATATTATTAAATTGAGTGCAATGAATCCGGCGTGGTGTCACTTTGGTGAAAATATCTAGATTTGGTTAAGCTTTGTTAGCGTAAGGCGGAGATAAAGCGTGAAAGTAGAACTTCAGCATGGCTTCAGAAAAGTTTGGAGTGACCATTCCCGATTGCTTCCAACTTTTCTGAAGCCCTGCTGAAGTTCTACTTCCAGTTTATTTTCCCGCTTCATGTAAACATATCTTAACAGTGTCTAGAAAATTTTACCAAAGGTCCAACGTACCGCATTCGTGCGCAATCAGAGTAATAATATCTTGCCTAAGAAATATTTCTTACTAAGCATTACCAACTCATTAATTTTCTCCCTTTTTTTATTCATATTAATTATAAATGAATATTATAATTTTTGGATAACGTATAAATAAACGTCGACGAATTTCAAAACAAATAAAGGCATTCGTATGTTAAAACAAGTATAAAACGCCCGCGAATAAACTGTGACTATTTTGCCCGCTCGGTAGGGATAAAAATCTCCTATTGTCTGGTGGAAAATGTAGTGAGTTGGCAACAGTGTTCATCGGCTCTTCCCCTCCCGGGTCAACCGACGCCAAAACCCCTATCTTCTCCCCTCATCCTTCCGCCAACCGTGAGGCCAGGTTCTCTGGCGGCATGGAATATTCAACGGGACGTAAGTTGCACGGTTTGTCAGTTTTAACGCCTCCGCAACCCCCCCACCCCCCCCTTTTTCCCTTTCCCACGCCTAGCACTAGGAAAGACTTAAGATTCAGTCCGAGGGAACTTTATCACGAACATAACCGGCTTATTAATTCATGTGTAGTCCCTCGCGGCGCGCATGCGCCGTGGCGTAATTACGCCGCTGAGTTCTGCGTGCGTGCGTGTTCCGCTCTCTCTCGCAGTGAAATATGAAACTAAGAGGTGCTGGAGAGGGTCTTAAAGTAGGCTGCCGCTAGGGGGGGGGGAGGGGGTTGGTTGCATACCGCCTCCCCTGCATCCCCGCCCGTGTGTTTACTGGGAAATGCAAGGGTGGTAGGCGGAGTGTTGAACGCCGTCACTCCCCTTCAAGACAATTACGGCTGGGCGATTTGATTTGCACGCGATCTCACGGCGTGTGGCGTACTTTTCACAAAGTTGCTGTCGGAAGTTGCGAGGTGTACACGTGAGGCGAATAACACAAGCTTTAAAACAACCAAATGTCCTCGGCTGTAATAACAGAAACTTCCGTTCCTTCGAATCAGAGGCAGTTTTCAGGTTTATTATTTTTATTTTTATTTTTTTCGTGGAAAGAAAAATTTACCCGTATATTTTAGCACGAAACATAGCTTTTGAAACAAGCGTGCGTAACACTTATTAATATTATCCTGTGATAAATACAATACGTCTGAACTGAGCAGGCCCATGTATTGTTTTAACACTTTAAATCTTATCCATAAGTGGCTGTATTAGGTATTCCGCATGTCGGGAATATATTTCTACTGGGATTGTCACATATCCACAATCAGCAGTTGAGAAATATTAATGGCAGATATATTACCGCTTTATGCCATTTATAACGCAATGAGAAAGTTAAACAAAAAGAAGTGTCAGAGACAGCCCCTACCTTTTTCTACTTAAGCAGTGTAAAGCGTGGCTTTGGAACTGTTTATGCCATTACTACTGTAACATGCAATACATAACCAAGGCCACCTCGTTGTGATAGTAAGAATTCTATGTTATGCACCACATTATGAAATCTTAAATTGTGTTTGATGTTGGCAAAATTTTTGATTCAATTAGCGAGTAAAAAGAAATGAATACTGTTCCAAAGAAATATGTTTGCACGGCTAAACTCAGTGCAGGACTCAGTCTGTAGAATGTGTAGTATCTCACCTTTGCCAGCCCCACTCTCGTCACAGGCAAACAATTATTTGCCACGACAGCTGTGATACTTAATGTACACAAATGCACACATATCAAAGGCACTTGTTTAATAATTTTCAACTGAAAATATGTGGACGAGGGATAGGATAAAACGTGCATACTCAGAAAAGGTGTCAGACGTGTCAAATCCAGCTAAAAATTATTTATTCAAAAATATTCAAAAATGTTGAAATTCAAAATATCTGTTTCTTTTAAGCTGGAAAAATAATTCAAATAATCAAAAATTCCCTGAATGGCTATGAGCAAATAAAAAGAACAGTGTTCAAACTCAGCTGCCGTTAGGAAGTGGTCATGGGCAACAGTCGTACTTAAATGCCCTTACGTGACACGTATTTAAGAGTCTGACTTAACACTTTAAATAAACGCAGTTTCTCTCAAAATAAAAAACGCCTTGAATTTAGTTCAGAAAAAATGTAACTTGACTGTCTCAAAAAGGTAAAACGCTTGACTTCTCTCTCACGTGAAATTATGGTTAAAGTTTGCTGCAGCTAATATAGACGCCTCGCCAACATGGCGTCGTGTAGACTGTAGACGTAGCAAAGTCTAAGGTGGAATGTAATTTAAAAACTTGACGGAAAACAGTTCTCGTAAAGAAATGCCAGGTTGCGGGCGAAGGCAGGGCGTGGTATCTTGTAGAAGGAACTGAGGTGGTAAAATGCAGATCTGGGTGCGGTGCTACTTCACTTGGCCCGCGGCTCACGGACATTGCAGGTCTAGCTAGCGACCTCGAACTCCTAGATAGCCGTTGAAGTAAAATACGCAGAGTCCTTACTCTCTAAACTCGATGCGAAACACAAATTAGAAACTTTAGCAAGCTGTTGTAACTAAAACAACCCTAAATTCTAACTCCTTCAATACGTCCAACTGTAGGACGAGCGTCCCTGGACTTACGTCTAGTGCAGATGAAGGCTGGTGTCGGAGAGAGCGGACTTTCAAACGGCCCGCGTGGCCTAACCCTATGGCCGATCTCTCCAGCCAATCGGAGTCCAGGATTTGAGCCTGTTAGCCAATCGCAAAGCTTCCTGACTAACGATCGAAAGCGACACTCTTCAAACGGCCTAAATCCCTGTTCCATAGAGTTGCGGGTCTCGTAGAAGTTAATCCACAAATACAAAAGAAATCCCCTGAAACATTTACAATAAAGGTGACACCAAAAAATGAGAAACATATTAGTCATTAATTAAAATATACAAATAAATGAAATACTAGCTATTTGTTTCAATTAAACGTTAATAAGTTCAATTTCTAACACCTAAATTTAAATATCCTAGCCATATTAAAATATTAATAAAAATATTAAAAATTATGAAAAATTGAACATATGTGAAGTATAGGTAAAATTACAAGTATTATGCATGATAGTATCCAATGTGTAAAACAAACATTAATTATGAAAAATATGCTGTGTTACACTACTAATTACCAAACTTATACAAATCGGGCCAATGACTTCTTGATTCAGTAAAATAGCGTAAGATGTATTATAGAATAAAAAAACCGTTATATTACGGTAATATATTCATATTCATCTACTTAAGCTGAGAAAAGAAATAAGCAGAAATCACATATTAATGGTTTGTTGAAAAGAACCGTTGATAAAACTGACGAAAACATTAATTGGGGAAAGTTTAAATGTAGAGTATAATATAATAACTTTTATATTACCGTAGTTTGGTTAGACATAAGAAGTCAATCTTTAGGCAAGTGTTAAAAACAAAGACTGAGAATTTACTAGAATGTCACAAAGAAGTATATGTCGATGAACACGATGCAAATAATCATCAAGAAAGCTTACGGATTACAGTCAATGAAGTAGCAGAATTAGTTGAGGCAAGTACATTTCGGAAAGAGGAAAAGTGAAATGGCACAGTTCGCTACATAACGGTTTAAAGAAAAAGATGAGGAAGGGATCAGAAGCAAAATGTGGGTTATAAAGAAAGACAACAAGAAGCGGATGACAAAATACGTACAGAGTGGAAATTGCTGAGTAACTTGCGAAAAGGAAACCCGAAGGAAACAGTAGGCAAACTTTCCAGGCGGTAACATTATTTTGTAAACACCAGAAGAAAAACAACTTGAAAATGACAAATTTATACTTGCGATGTGGAGAGATTTTTCCCTCTCGTATGGATTGGTAAATAACAGAACAAAATAACCAGATGTGGATAATAGCACAATCTGGGGTTGGGGAATATTCTGCAGTGCTTGCCTGATAAGATACACTTATTCCCACCAGGAAACTGCACATGCACAGAACATGCTCCGTTCTTTAAAATGGGCGGAAAATTTTTTGGGTATATTGGAAACAAAGAAGTATTGTGACTTTAATGGAAACCTTGAATTTCGTAAATAAAACATCTAACTACTTAAAAAATTCATTACAAAATTGATTTATCTTGCAGGTAAAAATTAAAATGATTTACTGCTTGGGTGGCTATTATAACGAAAAACGATCTGATACTAAAATTTTGTATGCACTTGGCTCGTAGGCAAAAAATTGTTATAAAGACTAGTTGAAAAAAAGTTTGGTGTTTGATCACTGAGCCTACTAACGCTAGTAAAGATATCTATCTAGGCTGAAAGTAAAATGTTCATTGTGTGCTTATAAAAAAAAAAAAAAAAAAACCCATCCCCATAGCCAAAATTAAATAGATTACCTACGTAAGCTACTATTTATTATGTAGTTCAGCGACTATTACTTTGTTGACTGGGACAGAATACTTCGAGGTAATGGCTTAAGTGCCACGATCATCACCGCGTATTTTAAACGTTGCTAAATGTACCGGGTTTGTTTGGATTGTGCCCACTTTTAGTAGACTGTTCCCAATAGCCTACAGCCAAAACTACGACGGGACTCGCAAGTTCCCATTATGTTTATTCTGCTATACTAAACTAGCTAGAACGAAAACACTCGAGAGTAAGTCAGGAACTGTTTATGGCAGGCGTCATGCATAGTTAAAACGTAGGATGTTTATAGTGGAATATGTATTGATATGTTCTCATACACAGCCTTACTTTACAAACGTTAAAAAAAAAAAATAGATCACTTACGTCTCCATCGGTAAACGCGTATAAAGTAATAATATCATATATATTGAGTTACCGTTGTGAAATCTACCTATGCTGTACCGGTTTTTCAATTATTTGTATGAGGAACTTAATCCGAGTTAAATGATTTTCGCAGGCAGGCAATTACCTGACGGTTTGCAGGCTCATGAGATTAAATGGGACACGCCAATTTTTCCCACAATTAGGTCTCCTCTTTAGGCGTCATTATAATTGAATTAATGATAGATCGTATTACTTAAAAAATACTTTAATTTACATCAATTTAATAGTTTTTTCTTTTATGTTATATTGCAACTTATCATAGACGCTTTGCTTTTATTATAATTAATCAAGATATTTACCTGCTCCACGTTATATAATTTCCAAACAAAATAATTTAATAAAGTCATGGTTGACAACATTTCTTTTTTGCTTATACGAAATTAAATATTAATTTTAGAACAATGCTTCCAGATAGTGACATTTTCAAATACAAGAAATCTAAGTGGTTAATATTCGTCTTTGAACTGGACTGCCGGAAAAATAAACACTACTTTATGTTCTTTCATAGTAAAATTGTTATTTCTATTTTATTGTACAACTTGGTGGCCGTGGGGTTGGAACCTAATTTATGGCCCATAAGTTCATATAAATCACTTTACTTCATATCAAAAATATAACTTTTTTCGAACGTCAAGAAATTGGGGGAGTATTTTCTTATTCATGAACACTGCATTTTAATATACATACAAATGAAGCGTTTTAGACAGTAATATATAATATATATAATACATATATAGTATATATATAATGTTTAGCTTCTTTCTCTACTATTTAATATTAACAACAATCATTCGCTTCTAGGATAGGATATTCTGTCTGGTGAGAGTCCGTACCTATTGATTTATATAGATGGATTAAAAAATATTTGATAATTTACTGTTTCGAAACACGCACTTTGGTCCTTTTTTGCTCTGTATTGAAATTCTACACGAAAAGCATAATAATGCACTTAAATTAATTATAAATATTTATGCTTATATCAAATGGCACTGTCAAATATTTAAAACCTAATTATATTAGCAATAATCTAGTTGTCACTAAACTTTCTATAAAAAAAAAAACTGACGGTCTGTCACCTATTGAAACCCATTTCGGTTATTACGTTTACTTATAGAACTTAATGTTATAATATTCTGTTAAAAATTTCTAAAAATAGGAATGTTGGGGTTTGAGTTTAAAATAAGCACTTTCTACAAAGATTTTATTCTCAGTGTCGTAAATAATTTTTTTTTTACCGACCAATTACAGTACAGGAGACGCGAGAACGGCGTAATTCAGGCCCGCTAGAAAACTGCAGAGAAATTTGTAGGTTTCTAAACAACATCTTCAGTCTGGTCTGGTCCCGTCAACACTGACCTCGTTTGCCCCCTGAATCACACAATCACACGGCAGTGGGCAGACGGTGGGTTTTTAATCAAGTGTTGGTATAAACAGCGAATTGTTTCGTAATGAGTTGCGTGATCAGAAAACAAAAAAAAAAAGCCATACGGTTAGGTGTCCACGCTGCTCCACGGCGAGCGTAGATTGTTGATCTCAGTGAGTTTCTTTCACAGACAAAATAAGCGTAATTTGCTTAGACTTTACCGGCGAGAAACATGGTTTCGGGTTTGAACCCAGAGTAACTCATGGCTGTGCGCGCGTTTATAGATTTGCGATGTCGGGTAACCTAAAATTGCGAGCCGTCTTACTCGCCACGTTGAGTTTTCTAATATGATTTGGAAATTTTATAGTACCAAGAAACGCGATTCCCAATAATTCTGTCATCCCTCGCAGGTCCATACTATTAATTTAATTATTTTTGCCACCATTTTTTTTACGCTACACTTCTTTAATGACACGGTCATCTTTATTCGGTTCATGTCGTTCCAAGACGTAAGTAGCCTAATTTTGTCGTGTGAGTTATTTTGAATACAATAACTTCGGTTAATACGATAGGCGTCTCCAGATTTGTCCTTGAATATGTGAACTAAATATGTAAGAAAAAATAAATCAGCTATTGTTATGCAAGAATCTTAAGTGTAACTAACGATGCTATTTTATATCAACGAAAAACCAATGCTTTACATACCTTAACTGAGAAAGTCGTGAAATGTAAAATTTTTGTACTCGCCTTTCTTCAGTCGCGAATTTTCTTTGTATCGGCAATCGAAATTTACCCAGCGTTACAAATTACACTAAAAAGAAAAAAAAATTCAGGTAAATTTCCTAAACTGAGTTGGACGTTTTTAACCCATGTATCGTACGAGAATAATACCACGCAACTGTCTACGTATATTGAATGCTTAGCGTTACTACTAAACAAAGCTGGGGAGTTTCTCATGCATTTGAATGTTTCCTGAGCAAATGTAGGAACGCCAGCATGAATGTATGGGAAATAACTTTACATAGAGCGAGAAAGCGCGAGTGGTAAACACTCGTATGGTAAATTTTGGAGTAATTCATTTGTGTGGGTGATACGGTAATAACCACTAATACGTAAACTGTTGCTATTCGCATTTAGATAAGTTAGTGTTTGTGTTAAAGCACACGGAGTCAATTATTTTTAATCTTAATACGAAAGGTTGTAATGTCGAGTGGACGTAGGATGCAGGATTAAAATTATGAACAGCTAACGACAGGATAGTGTATTTGCCTACAAAGACGAAATCAATAGGAAAAGAATGTTGAGTGAAGAGAGTGGGAGGATACTTTTGTAACACTCCGTGAGTACTCTTCCCCGAAAGGTTTTACAAAAAAATCTTTTGTAAACTAAACCAAACGTTTTACTTTTAAGTGTACCATTAAGAAATACATTCATTTTGACAGTGCTGAATTAAGGGTTCTCAAGATTCTAACTCTACAACATCTCTTAGGGTATAATGTTAACGCACTTCCGACATGGAGATATGAACAACGTAAAACCATTTTGCTGAAGTGCCGTTGGAAATCGATCGTAACTTGCCATTTACCTACATCGTACTTAATTTTAGCGTCAATTGGTGTACTTGACCTTTGTGTCTCGGCAAAATTACACATGTAGAATTTTTACTCTGAAAATATATTGCGAGACGTTTTTGTTTCTTTCCCTCCATTTCCAGCAAAATGTTTCAAGAATTTCCTCAGCCGGCCGAAGAGGAGAAGTTAATTTTCTGAGTAACTTTATTCAACAACGCGGAAGGCAGCTCCATATTTATTACCACCCGTTAAAATTGCCCTAGCCTGCTAAACGTCACCAGAATCTTCTTTCCTCCCGCTGAACTCGCCCAGTAGAACGCTATTGTTGTGACGACATAAACAGGAATACCATGTACTTATGCGCGGAGGTCCACATATCTTGTCACCCCCCTGAAAATGCCTTGTCGTCCATACATAACCAGTATAAAAACGCAATCCAATCTTATACATCATAAGGTATTCCAATGATCAAACACTGTCGGAGAGTCGAAAACACCACAAGCAATCTTGCGCATGCTGAATGTCGTTTGTTCGTGTCAGTATCGCTTAGATCATTAACAGCTGTTGGCATAAAGGATTTCAGTTCAAGACCCTTTTTCACGTGTCTTAACATTGTGGTTTTTGGGACTGTGAGCTTGGATGCTCATCTCCGCAGTGATCTCTTGGGCGATCGGACCACAAGATGCCTCCACCGCCGCACATGTGTCCTGTCTTCTGTTTGTCTTTAATTGATCCCGTCAGAAACAGAATGTGTTCCCGACATAGAATCGTCTCTTTAGGAGGGTCTTCTTTGTGTGATTGTCTCTCGAAGTCTCGTCACTCATCCCCTATGCTCTTTCCAGCATGTGGATCTCCATATGCCCAAACTCTACCAACAAGCCGCTCTTCAACACTGCAGGAGCTCGTGTAGGGCCATCTGACATAGAGAGTGAAACTTCGTACACAGCCTCAAGGAAAATTAAGGGGGTGACAAGACATTTGAACCATCCTGTAGTTGTCATAGTGATTCAACGGAGAGAGATGTGTGCTCGAAAGAGGCAACATTATACAGTGTAAAAAATAATGGGAAAATTACCTGACAAGTGTAAATTAACACTCGCAGACTTGGGGAAACACAGTTTTCCTTACGGGTAAGGAAAAATTACCGCACTCTGAAGTAAATTTCACGTTCATGGTAGTGGAAAATCCCATGCGACGTGCGGATCTGCTCGTCAATTTGTAACTATTTGATGATGGCATTTTACATTTATTTTACCTTAAAATTAATTTTTATTGTTTATTTATATAAGCTATCCAACATGGCTCTTTATATGTAAGGGATAATTACCGAGTAAAATTCACGTACATAGCGGAAGAAAATTCCATAAATGGATGAGGAAATTGCCGTACGACGCGGGGCATCTCTTCAGCATTGTCTCAACAGCTAAGTGGGGGAACGGGCAGAAAAAAGTTGTTTAACACGCTAATATTCACTGTTTATTCACTGTTTTTGTCATGCTGTAGTCGTGGTGTAATGGAGCCCTGCCCTCATAGCCCAGGGATAGGGTGGCCAACTTGTAGTCTGAGGATCGGGGGGATTTTCAGTTCGCTTGTCGCACCGGGAATTTGTCAGCAGGTCGATCTTCGTCAACGTCAAAATGTCGCCACACCGTCAAATGAAGGAAAACTGGGGGGGGGGGGGGGGATGGATAGCACATCGGCCTATCGTCATAAAGGACCATAGTTCACGCCCAACCACAGCTAGTGTCGAGGATTTAGAGTTAAGGTTTCGGTTACTATTCGTCAGAGGATAATAGATAATATAATAATTAGCTGTACTAATACTCCGGGGTATTTTTTTTAAATATAATTTTATTATACAATATAGTTTCCCTTACTTGTATGGGATTTCCCCCCCCCCCCCCCACTTTTGTCAGGTAATTTTCTGTACGATTAAGGAATAGTACTTTACTTTGTAATGTAAATTTACTCTACATATAAGAGGTAATTTTACCTTACAAGTAGAGGTAATTTGTTTCCCTTACATGTAAGGGAATTTTACCTCAATTTTTTTTTACGGTTAAGTGGCCCATAGAGAAGAGGTAACTCAGCAGCTAAACAGGCCACAGCCAAGGGGAAAAGTGGTGGAAGCACTGGTTTCAAACACCACCGTAGAAGACCTGAGAAACTAACCTGTCGGGAACGGCGAACCCTGAAACATGCTGTGCCTATAGATCGTCCATAGTTAAACGAGAAATCTCCTAAATCAATTGTAGAAAAATGTTACTGCCCCCTACTTGCATAACGGGCACGGTGGGTGGCATTCGTCCAGGAAAGTTGGCAACAATTGAGAGAAAGCAGTTTCAAGGCGTTAGGTAAATATATGTGAATACAGAAATTATTTCTTTTCTTTCGGTTTTTTATGCACATGAATGTAATAAATGGCATATTTGCAAAACACGCACTTTTCTAATAATTTCACTGTTTCACCTGATCGACGCATGAATAAAGTGCTACAGCGTATGCATATCAGTAGATCTTAAGCAGGGCTTCCAAAAGTGCTCAGTTTAACATGAACAGCCTATACCAGTCTTCAGCCAGCCCAGCCATTTCAACGAATGCGAAATACTTCCGTCGAAGTCCAGGGGCCGCGGTGGTACAGCGGCTAGAGCGCTCGCTCTCCACCAAGGCGAACCGGGCTCGATTCCCGGCGGAGCCACTCCCGGATTTTCGCACGTGGGCGTCGTCGTACTAGACGATGCCCGTCGGTCGGCGGGTCTTCTCGGGGACCTCCCGTTTTCCCCTCCCTGGCATTCCGGCAATCCCAACGATGGTTCGCATGTTGCCAATAATAGTTTATTGTTAACTCACCTGCTTCTTGTTCGTGACGTGCCGGACGGAAGGTACGTTTACAAACAAACTTAATCTAACAACGGCGCACGCATCGATGCGACACCCCGGAATTCGAACAGAAGACCTCTCGACGCGCGAGGTGGTGCGAGGGGAATCCCTCGTATGTTGGCACGACTGAGTGCTTTTAACGATCCCTGCCACCGACTCCATTCTCGGCCTTGTAACAACTCTTCAACTGTCTCGATCGACCATTTCGGAAATATCGCCGCTGCTCACGTTTCTCTGCAGGAGGCATGTCATGTACAGGAGAAGGCGGAAGTCGAAAATCTATCAAAGGAGAGTTGTTTTCCCAAACCGCTCAAATAAATTTGTTCTAAAGGCTGTCCACGGTAAACTGAGTGCTTTTTATATCCCGGCAATCATACAGAATAGTTTTTACTAACTACGAGAGAAAATATTTTACCTGAGTGACGTTATTCTGCCGAGATATTTCTGAAGCCGTCAATTTTCGCGTGTTTTCGTGGGGCAAGACATTATGCTCAATTGATACAGAAATACTGCCAAATTATTGGTCGTTAAGTTGACAAAACATATTATCTAGGATTGCCATTTTTACTTTTTTCCATGTTGGTTTTCAAAAACCTGTAAACATCAATTTACGTACTTGGTGTTAATTTATGTCCTACGCCCCCTTAAGATCTAATTGTATGTACGTTGTGTATTCTTCCCCCTTATGTGAAATTAACACTGCCTTGGGCTTCATCACTGTATTCATGCGTCGGACAAGTGAAACTTATTAGAAAAATAAGTATCTTACAAATCTGCTCATTTTTACACTTCGATGCTTCGAAAACAAACAGGAAGCGAAAGAAATAATTTAAGTCGTCATAAACCTTTACCTAGCACTTTTTATTCAACATTAAGACATGGAACTACATTCCCTCCATCGTTAACAATTTTACTGAGCGCATCTCACTCAGTGCGCCCGTTAAAATATAATGTAGGTAGGAGCAGTGATTTTTTTTTCTAAGGTTGATTTCAAAAGTGCTCACTTTATCGTGAACAGCCTTTAAGAAGTTCACCGCATCTGTGTATACGCACATTGACAAAACACGAACTGTAAAGCTATAGTCTGTCCAAGGTTTCTTCCCACTTTTTTAAATTAAACATTTGAAAAATCACCCCAATGTCTGGCGTGTTTAGTTAGTTCCGAAATGTGTCATTTATCACAAGCGTTCTTTACCTCTCTTCACATATAATCATCTTACTTTTTGCTAAATTAAAGTTTAACTATATATTATTTATAAACTATAAAATTTCATTTATAATAAACATGAATTAAAAATTGTGGGAAAACATGTATGTTGGTAGAGTCTAGTAATAAATAGTTATCATG
Source organism: Dryococelus australis (assembly GCA_029891345.1). Taxonomy (NCBI): domain Eukaryota; kingdom Metazoa; phylum Arthropoda; class Insecta; order Phasmatodea; family Phasmatidae; genus Dryococelus; species Dryococelus australis. Next base: position 25,559,229 of record CM057007.1, on the reverse strand, counting down.
CCAAATATCATTATAACTAAGTGCGCACGAAATCGGTGCTTTGTCCTTTGGTGTGATTTTCTGGACGCTTAGTTTACACCAAGTGGAGGAATATCCTGGAAGTAGAACTTTAATAAGGCTTCAGAAAAGTGTGAAGTAACCATGAATGGATTATATTTCCATACATCAATGGTAGCCTTCTTACATTTTGTCTAGGAAAAAATCAAACGCGTAGTGAAGATCCCAATTTTCTGTATTTTACGTAGCTTGTAAACTTCTATTATGGTTTTGGAATTTTACTAAAATCGCATCACAATGTAGCTTCTCGCACTGGACAACAAGTTTGCCAGTGATCAGGTACGCATTTGTCCATGTCTTCATCGTAAAATCTATTTATTCTTCGTGAGTATCCCTAATACTTCATTAAAAAACTATTATATGGCTAAAGTTTAATACCAAATTCTGTAGAAAGAATGACGTCACCGATTCGTGGCGCACTGACCTTTTACAGTATGTTCTGTTGGCGTTACCAAATACCTTTACAATATTCGCAGGGTAGCCACAACCAAACAGACTGTTGTCCCTATTTTAACAGTCTTGGAGGGTAATGGCTGCAGAACTATGGTTCCTACAACAGTATATTTCTTTCAGCGTACGTATCTACATGCCAGTAAATAAGTCGAATTCGTTCCATATGCTAATATTGTTTATGCTGTTATACAATTGCGTACTCTTGACGAAAAGGATCTCACCCCTCTTTCCTTTAGATTTTGATTCTGATCCTCGTCAGATTTATTTACATTATGTATATTGGCGTCTGTGTGGTCACGTTGCCATCCTGCAATCTTCCAAGCGGCGGCGCGTGGTGAACTGTTGCAAGGCAAGCTGCGTTTTGCTCTGCGCCGTACCTGATCGCTTCTTAGTGTACACATCGTCCTCTCAAACGTAGTAGCGTAGTTGACTTCACAGCACGGTGTGTAATGGGTGCCTCGCCGCTCTCTCGTGAGTGGCCGCAGTGCATTCTGTTTCTCCCGGCTTTACTCTGGTTACTGGTTCTCCTGCTACGTGCCCAGAGTGTGTACAGCACTGAGCAAGCGGCAACTTACATTGCAAAACTTCCCCACACGCCACTGCTTCCAAGTGTCTATGGGCAGGCTCGATTAAAGCGGTGACAAGCGCTCGTTTTACGAATAAGGGAAGCTTGTACCGAGTAGATTTTCTCAGGGTGCAACCTTTTTCCCGTTGTAAATTCCGTTTTTTTTTTTTCTCTCTGTGAAAATCACAGAGGACTGACGAAAATCCCTCGAAGCTTTCTCGCGTAGTTAGCTCTCGGTTTATGAAACATATCTTATAAAATTCCCTCCTTGAAACTACATAATATTTCTAACAATTCCCTGACACTGACGGACAAGCCGACAATAATTTCCGCACGTGTACGAAGATGAGCACTGTGCTGTAAAATTTGCCCATCCATTCTTCATGCAGCCGCTCTTGTGTGAATTAATTAGCCAAATGCCATGCGGTCGTATGGAAAAATATTAATGCCAAGAGCTTGAGTCTATATATTTTTTAATATAGCAACGCCTAGAATAAAATGAAAGCTTAGAGCAGACCTAAATGAACGGCTAGCTGTACTGTCAAACATAGTTTTTTTTTATATAGGATACCATTTATTTATCTAGAATGTGAGAAGCTAAAAAAAGAATAGTCAACTGCTTATACATGAAGATATGTAAATATACTAGTATTTATAAGGTCGATTAGAAAACCGCGTGTAACGTGTGTACGATCACTCTAAGCACAATGAAAATCAACAGTAATTAAATGTGAGACAATTGCTTACACCAACAAAAACTCAGCAAGGTCCTGCCTACATAAGAACCAGTTTTTTACGTATAGACATTCCATTTGCAGCCTAAAAAACATGAGTTAAATTTAACAGTGATAAAGGGCCACGGTGAACTTTCTAGTTCGCCTTTTCAGTTGAGAATGAACGACAGATTTTGCTGTAACTGCGAAGTTGAGAGACATAAGATATTATATACGTAAGGAACGTGGAGATAAGTCCGATAAGAGATGTTTTTTTTTTTTAAATTTCTGGACTTATCAATACACCATAAAGGTGTTAGCAATAAAATCAAGACAACATATAGTACCAATCCGTAGTTAAAATTGTTGAATAGACGTCTCCGAAATGTCACTGTAATACTGAAAAGGCAAACATCTGCGTGTCAAAAGGCAAATCAGTATATCACGGCTTCCTGCAATATCATCACCAAGGTCAATTTGAACGGGACCGTATGGTCGGACTTGCACGATGCCGGATGGTATAGCCAATCATCTTGGCTGTGCAGTCGTCGCTGTGACACGATTCGTGCAGGCGTGGATTCTTACAAGTAAAGGATGTTCCCGATAAAGTGAACACTTTAAAAATAAACCTTAGAAAATTTCACTGCCCCTGCATCCATATATTTTAATGGGCGCATTGAGGGACATTCGCCCAGTAAAGTTGGTAACGATGGATGGGAAGTAGTTCCATATCTTAACGTCGAATAAAAGTGTTAGGATACCATTTGTGATAACAAACTTATTTCTTCCTCTTTCTGTTTTTTTATGCACAGACGTGTAAAAATTAGCATTTTGTAAAATATTTCCTTTTCTAATAATTTCACAGTTTCGCTTAACTGACGCACATAGATGGAATATGTAGGTTCTGGGACAACAGCTGTCGGCTCGAGGATCGAGGATCCAACATGGCGGCGGCGCCACCATCTTTTTTCCGCCATCTTGGCAGGTAGTACGTCGTGTCCACCATCCTGATTTGTCATTCCACGTCGATTTTTCATGCTGTATTATTCCGTCTTGTTTTTCATGCTCTGTCATTCCGTAGGTTTTCTCCGAGGGCTCCCATAATTTTTCTCTTTTGCATCTTCCTTGCTGTATAGGTATGCAATAAGTATATTTGTCATATTCATAGCACCGCACACACTAGCACTGCACGCACAGCATACCCTAGTACAGCATGCACCACACTCACTGCAGTTGGCACCGCACACACTGGATGTACCACAGTTAGAAAAGACGTTAAAGTTATGTATTCCATTATATATTTTTATTTAACTTTTATAAACAAGTGTATCATGCGACGTGTCTACGAACTCGTATTTTCAAGAATAATTATAGTATGATGTCCCAATCATCGGTTTGGTAAATCATATTTTTATAAAATGAATGTTGTGTATCTCACTTTTACATATTTAAATTTAACTTTTACAAACAAGTGTATCAAGCGATGTGTCTACGAACACGTATTTTTTTTAGACAGATAAGAATATGTCGTTAAAATGTATGATTATGTGACTATTTCTAAACGCCATATGGGATTTTATAAACATATAAATGTATTAGTAAATATGCCATGTGTTATATATTTTCGGTCTTGACTTTTCAAATAAAATGCTAAAATAACTCTATGGACTTTCATTATTCGCACTTTTATCGATTAGTTGCATGTGCTCCACTAACACCATATTGAGTTTAATAGGCTTAGAAGCATTTTTTTTTATTTTTAAATTAATTGTGTTTCCAGTTCGAGCATCAAATATAACACAGTGGTTACCTTACCACAGGTCATGTTTTGGGTGCAATCGGTCTATATCTGACATCCACGAACTTATAAGCATAGTTGACAATTATTTTCAAACCATTGAAGTTATATTCATCACATTTATATCATAGACATGGCCGAGGACGACAATCATGGTGGTAGGACCAAGTATACCCTATGTCTACTTATAAGTATAGTTGGCTTTAATTTCCAAAGTGTTTGAAATATAGTTATCAAACTCCTAACATAGGCCACACCAATGACGACGAGAAGGGTCGCAGGACCAAGTATACCATATGACTTTTTATAAGCACAGTTGATTATAATTTCCGAACCGTTTAAGATATAGTCGCAAAATGCATAGCATAGGCATTTTCCACGAATTTGAGAAAAGTCGCAGGGTTAATTATACCCTATGTCTACTTATAAGCATAGTTGGCTGTAATTTCAGAATTGTGTAAAATGTAGTTGCCAAATTCATAACATAGACATAACCCACGACGACAAGAAAGGTCGCAAGGCCAAGTATACCCTGTGTCTATTTATAAGCATCGTTGATTTTAATTTCCGAACCATTTAAGACATAGTCGCCAAAATCATAACATAGGCATTACTCACGACATCGAGAAGAGTGGCAGGGCCAAGTATACCCTATGTCTACTTATAAACATAGTTGGCAGTAATTTCAGAACCATTTAATATGTAGTTGTCAAATTTATAATATAAGTATCCCCCATGACAAAGAGAAGGGTCGCAGGGCCAATTATACTTATGTCTAATTATAATCATAGTTGATGGTAATTACCAAGCCATTTAATATATAGTCATCGAATTCATAACATAGATATCACCCACAATGATGAGAATGGTTGCAGGGCCAAGTATACCCTATGTATATTTATAAGCAGAGTTGATTGTAATATCAAGACCACTTAAGATATAGTCGCCAAATTCATAACATAGGCATTACCCACAGCATCGAGAAGATTCGCAGGGCAAAGTTTACCCTATATCTACTTATAAACATAGTTGGCTGTAATTTCTGAACCATTTGAGATATAGTTGTCAAATGCAAAACATAGGTATCACCCATGAGGAAGATACGAGTCGCAAGGCCAAATATACCTAATGCCGGATTGTAAGCATAGTTGATGGTAATTTCCAAGCCATTTGAGACATAGTCGCTAATATCATAACATAGGCATCACCCTTTATGATGCGAAGGGTCGCATTGTCAAGTATTCCCTATGTCCACTTGTAAGCATAGTTGGCTGTAATTTCCGAACAATTTGGGATATATTGATCAAATTCATAATATGGGCATCACCCATGATGATGAGAAAGTTGGCAGGGTCAAGTATACACTATGTCTACTTATAAGCATAGTTGTGTAAACTTTCCAAACCATTTAAGTTATAGTTACCAAATTCATAACATAGACTTTACCACCAACAACAAAAATATTCATGTAGTAAGGTATGTCCTAAGCATGCTTATAAGCATAATTGGCTAAAATTATTGAATCATTTAAGATATAGATACCATATTCATAACATAGGCATAACCCCTAACAACAAAAAGGGTTGCAGGGTCAAATAAGTCCTAAGCACAGTTAGAAGCATAGTTGACTATAATTTCTGTACTATTAAATTATATAAGTTACTAACTGATATGCATCAATTAACAGTAAGTGTATATAGCACGTGCATCGAGTACTGTAATTTATGGTAAAAGAAAGAAGAAAATACCAGTTTTAAGTCTGGGAATAATAAGTTTAACACTGCACACAGATATAAAAAACCAAATGTAAAGGAAAATAGTTATAAACACTTTCACATGAATGAAGTGAAACAAAACCATTCAATTCAACCGACACACACACATCACTAGCAGCAGAACGCGCCTGTCCTGTCCAGCATTGCACATTCAACTAATCTGTAAGGCATATCTATAAAAGTAAATTGTGTAAGTACTTATTTTGAATATGTACTATTTATAGTGCTAGAACTGTAAGCGCATACGAAACAGAGTGCATTTAAACCATTTGCTTCACAAGACAGATGGCAGTGCTCTGTGCTGAGGCAAACAGATATATAAAAATACTATAAGGGCAAATAGTTATAATCATTTAACCACCTGTATATATTATGCGAGCATCGAACACTGTGCGCAACGTTACTGTAAATAAAAATACTAGCACGGAGCTGAGAAGCACATGCAAGATAAGGTCAACATTACTACGCACTGATGCAAACAGACATAAAAAAATAGTTATAAACACTTAACAAACATTGCAATTGCATATTCCACAATTAGTCATTGGGAGCTGTACGCTGTGTTAAAAGATGCCAGACAAGATCGGACCATCCTGACCACTACAACAGAATAGCAAACACCTTATGCAAGAACTGAATGAAACGAGATCTTCAAATTGAGCCAAAACTCACATCACTGACAGGAAAACACGTCCGACCCAGCCGATGTTGTGTGATCAACAAGCCCAGGTGTTCGGTCAGCGACACGAGCACCATACAGGTCTCCGGTCAGCGACACGAGCACCATACAGGTCTTGCCAAGTCGAAGGGATGGTACAAAACACTAGGTCAGAGAGAGAGAGAGAGAGAGAGAGAGAGAGAGAGAGAGAGAGAGAGAGAGAGAGAGAGAGAGAAAGTTAGAAATAGAGAGAGACGCGTCAGGCTACAGGGTAGCAGACCAGTCGAATCACACAAGGACTTCCCTTTACGAGAGGAATTCAGTACAAGGTAACAATTTATTTCTTTTCAATAAATTAAACTGTAAATATTTGCATGTCTCTTAAAAATATCGCTTCGAATACACTGGTGTTGGAAGAGGATATCGCTTCTGTCCACCGTAATCACTTTCAGGTTTACATCAGCAGTTCGTACCAACACACATCGCTCCGAAATGTTTTTTTCTCGTCGAGAGGACATAGTGAAAATAATGTTATGCAGTTCTAGCTGTCTGAAAATTTTATCATCTATTGTAGCATATGGAAAGATGAAATCACTTACAGCACTCGGCAAATATACCGAGCGTACATACCTGTCTAATGCATTCCTTCTCGCGCGACACGAAATAAAATCCTTCTACAAATACCCACCTGCCTATGTGTAGCAGGATGAAGAAATTCTTGACTTTCTATAATGTTGTCAATATAGTGCTATCGTTACAGGCACGACACGTCCCAGGAGCTGGTGTACGACACAGAACAGGAGCGAGCAGCAGCAAAGAAAAAAAAAAACTCCGACCAGGAAAGATGAACGAGTAAAGAAGTTGAAAGGCCGAATTGTCAACCTCACAGGCTAGAAGACGAAAGACTGGTTAAGGTAACATATTTCAGTCCAGTAACCATGCAGCCGTATGCATCACACAGCAAGCAGTAATCTACTAAGGCAACCCGAGGCGAGCAATGAAAACTAGCATGTAGTGTGAACAGTATAAAAGCGAGCATCATGTAAAACATATGTAAATTCGTCGGCGAGCTTGGTGGTGGTGGAAAGCAAATGGTTACGACTCCATTCATCTTCTATGATAATGTACACAGCTACAATATGAAACCGGGATTAATAATTGAAGACTTGCCCTCTGTAACACCGTCACTATCGCCAACAGCCAGGGACCCTGTAGAGTCTCTACAAGGATTACAGAATCAATGTTACTGCTGTGGAAATAATTTGAGTGAAATCTGTACTGCTCACCGACATGAAATAAGTCATCGCATGTCCAGCCCAACATAAGTAGCATTTCACTGTGATAACTGCGGTGTTGTGTTTACTCGTAGTGATAGCCTGTATAGACATAACAATAAGTGCAAAGGGAAAGTGTGTCGTTCATCGGGAAGCGAGTGCAAGAATTGCGGCAAGACATTCGCTAGAACCTCCAATGCCAAACGTCATGACGATAGTAACTGTCCATTTGCCACCGTCTAAAAACTTACCCATGGGATAACTTCCGTACAGTATATGCGAATAGGCGAGGCTTGAATGCCCACAGCAGGAATTGTAATGCAAAACAGTCGCCATGAATATTTTGCTCGAATGAAGAATAGTTTGAGCATGTATCAATTATTGTTATGAATATTAGTATCTTAAGTATGTAAAATAAGATTAAAATGTATAAATTATATTATATATTTTTCATTTATCTTAACATCTGCAAATATTAGGTTCACCTCCATCACTAAGATAAAATATTACCAGATTTTGTCTAAGTCTGAAAGGGAATAAATATTTTTGTATCGAGTCAAGTCTAGAACTAAGGTCCTTACCGACAGTTGCATGTGCAATAAACACAAATGCCCTCGCCATCTTCGTTTCTCCAGTCGGCCGCTTGAGTACACGACCATCGTCTGCTGGGTCGTGGAGGTCTTCTTCAGTCATCTTCGTTTCCCCTGCCACTTCACATCGTTTGCGTTACCGATGGTGGCTGCTTTGTTCTACCAAAAAGAGCATGTATCAAGTTGTTGTATGCCAAGTCTGCCAAGTGTATATATTACTTCTGTGTTTTTCATTTAATTTTAACATATGTTGATATTAGTTTACCTCCATCATGCAGACCTGAAACATTTCTACATATCTGTGGAGGGTTTATGGGATGTTGTAGGTTTGGGAGGAGGGTTGGGGGAAATACCAGATTTTGTCTGAGTATGAAAGAGAGTTAATATTTTTGTATAGTTTGGAGTCTCGAGCCCAGGCTCTCTGCTGTTACCTCATCTTAGAAAATTGTTTAATTTTATATATCGATAATATTTATGTTAATATACAGTCACAAAATCACATTTAAAACTAATCACACATATGCAAAAATATACACTCAGCAATTAGACGCATTCCAACATGTATGTACTCTGCTTTTAGAAGACGGAAAACATAAAGAGAAGAGGGTTACCTGATGTAGCTGTTTCATATACAGAGAAGACCTGGAGACCGCGAACGCAGCTACCGATGCCAACTCGACAAACGCACAGACCACAATGGTCATTCTGCCTATTCGTACACGATATAAATTACCAATCAAGAAAGGAACTCGGCACTTGCAAGTACTGAATTTACACCACCCTTGCCAAAAAATTTACTTACCTAGTTTTCTACATATGCTATTAAAATTTTTTTTAGGAAATAAATCATGTACCCTGACAGGTTTCCTGGACACAGTGAGCTGTCCTTTGCGAATAAGCTATCACAGGTTTGCTCCCCTTGAGAGTTCCATCATTTCATCAGTAATATATATATATATACAGCATGATATGTAATTAAAAAATGTTCTGTGTATTATTTATCTACAAATTTAAGCATCGAGCACATCATGCAACAATTGCAATGAACTATCCAACAAGAAATATTTTCATACTCAATGTATGTTCATCTCAAAATACTTGAAGCTCACCAGACATTTATATAAGCAGGTAACAAGCAGACCGAGACAAACAGCATCGCGAACAGTCATGTTGTGATAATAATATAAAAGCATTCATCGTGTAAAAAATAATAGTTCCCACGTCATCGTCGACCGTATTGGAAAGCAGATTATTATGCTACTGCAATCGCGTATATACTATAATACGACTACGGAATCGCAGGTTGAAGACTCACCATCTGTAGCACCGGTCCATCGTCAACAGCAAGTGAATCTGGAGATTCGCTCCTTACATCACGGCATCACAAAAGGAGTCGCTGCATCAACAGTCTGAATATACATAGCAAGAAGTGCAAAGGTAATGTATGTCGTCCATCGATAAGTGAGTTGATGTATTGTAGCAAGACGTTTACTTGCAACCTACCAGGCATTTTTTTTTTATAAAAGCACATAGTGGAACGTACATTTCTTAGATGATGGGAATTAAAAACAAATTAGTTTCTTTTAAATTTATTTTCATTCTTAACTCAATCAAATACATAATATGTCATTCAATAAAGCCTCCTGCTCTGAGTTTATCACAAAAAGATATCTACTTTATTTGAGGGCAAGGGCTAGGGGACTGAGGCGCCAGAGTCCAATATGGAGGTGGTTTTGTGATGTTTATTAAAATGAGCTGTCAGCCATCTTGTTTCCAACCGCAAACTTTGTAGCCAGTACTCTGCCATCTTGGGCACTCGTCTTGGTAGTTAGTATGTCTTTAATCCTGCTCTGTCATTCCGTCCATATTTTCCCTTTAAAATGTATTGGTTTTCCCTCTAATTTTAACGTTTTTTCAATCGAAAAATCTAGAATTTAATCTCTATAGTAGTTGAAATCTCTCATAAATTAATTTGTCGGTTTCCCGCCACTACAGTTGCATGTCCGCCATATTGACAGCTAACAAAAAAAGACATCCCTATGATGCTGAGCTGCTTCATTAATAGCTAAAATTAAAACTGCTCCTGAATTTGCGTCAGTGACTCCATGTTTTGGCCGAGGAGTCAGAGGAGTCAGGAATCATTTCGAATTTGATGTTCTATAAAAATGTAATATATAAATTATATTTATTATTTAACTTGTAAAATTTACTGATTTAAATGAATCATGCGATGTGTCTACGAACTTATATTTTCAAGAAAAATTATATATTGATTCCACTACCTTCGATTTGACAAATGATAATTCTATAAAATAAAAATTATGTATTTAATTTATATATTTTTACTTAACTTTTAAAATTAATATTATCGTGCTCCATGTTTTCGAACGCGTATTTTCAAGAAGAATTAGATTATGACTTATCTGCAGTGAAACCAACAGCCGCAGTCTTATCAACCAAGCCATTGGGGTCTTCTGAAAATAAGCTGCTAGACTTCAAGTCGCTCTTCGCAGAAGGTTCAAGATACATGTCTTCTGCATCTATGTTCTTCTTTCATGACGGGTAGGTTGCTAGATGTCTCTGAACCAGATTACTAGGTTCAGGTCGATTGATGATGAGATATAAAATACTTATAAACACCTAACAACCAACACGTATTGTACAAGCGAGAATCACTTTACATCGCATCAGTCGTTGATAGGCAAGACGATGTCTGAAAAAAAAACTGACGTGGTAGCCTTGGTTAGTACAGCAGAATAGCAAACTATTTTACCCACATACACCCGTCGACCGAGCTATGCTATAGTACAGAGGCACACGAATTCCACTACCAACCATCACATAATGTGCGAGCTTCGAGCATTGTACTTAACATAAGACTAAAATAAAATACCTTGACAGAGTCGGGAAGCAGGGAGAGCGACAAGATCCACACTGCTGCATGCCGATGCAAACAGATATAAAATGTAAAGGAAACTAGGTATAAGCACTTGCCAACCAGCTCATATTACACGTGTCGAGTGTTGTATGTCGCGTTAGATTATGCTAATCAAGACCAGGCTGCCCTGACTGGTACGGTAGAGTAGCAAACGATTTCCTTACGAACCGATCGGAATGAAACCGCCAAAATTCAGATTGCAGCCAACACTCACAACCTGCATTACTAGCAGTGGAATGTACCCACCCTGTCCGACATTGACATTGACTCGAGATTGTGAAAGGTAGCCAGGTGGTCAACAGATGTTCCTGGGGCCGTGCAGGTCTCAACAAGTCAAAGGGATGGTACATACACTAGTCGAGAGTCGAGTAAGGCTCTAGGGTGGCAGACCAGTCAAGTCCTTCATGCACTTCCCTTTATGAGAAGAATTAAGTTATACAAGGGAAAGGAATATAGTTATTTCGTTTTAAACAACATATAAACGTATGTATTTTAAGGGTGAAAAAAACATGCAAACACTCTGAGAAAACCCATTTGCCTCCAACTCGCAATGAGCGAGGAGGAACTGTGCAACAATGGTACCTGTGAGAACATCGGCAACAGCCACCGCTGTCACCGCTTGGACGACTACATTGGAGGAGATCAACAAGTGCGATAGCGAAACCTGCAGGTATTTTTAGAGATTAAGGGGAAAAAACACACATTTTGTTTATAAAACAATCATGGGAACACACTTACAAAATCCATTTGCCTCGCTCACAACAATAGGTATCATGGCAGCAAGTAACTGTGATCTTAACCTGAAACATATATTCTGTTTATAAAACCATGGGAACACAGTGAGAAAATCCATTTGCCTCACTTGCAACAGCAGGAACTATGCCAACAGGTAACCATGATATTGACATTGACCATGGATGATGTCATGTGAACTTGGATGTCATGTGATCTTGAAATTGACATTTGACCACCATCTAGAATAAAATCTGTTGCTCAAAACCAAAATAGTCACATGGTGCCTGCATGGTGCTCGCATCGCTGGCCGAACACCTGGGCTAGTTGATCACACAACATCGGCTGGGTCGGAAGCGTTCTCCTGTCAATGATGTGAGTTTTGGCTCAATTTGAAGGTTTCGTTTCACTCAGTTCGTGCATAAGGTGTTTGCTATTATGTTGTAGTGGTCTGGATGGTACGATCTTGTCTGACATCTTTTAACACAGCGTACAGCACCCAATGAATGACTGTGTAATATGCGATTGCAATGTTTGTTAAGTGTTTATAACTATTTTTTAAATATCTGTTTGCATCAGTGCGTAGTAATGTTGACCTTATTTTGCATGTGCTTCTCAGCTCCATGCAAGTATTTTTATTTACAGTAATGTTGTGCACAGTGTTCGATGCTCGCATAATATATACAGGTGGTTAAATGATTATAACTATTTGCCCTTATAGTATTTTTATATATATTTGCCTCAGCACAGAGCACTACCATCTGTCTTGTGAAGCAAATGGTTTAAATGCACTCTGTTTCGTATGTGCTTACATTTCTAGCACTATAAATAGTACATATTCAAAATAAGTACTTACACAATTTACTTTTATAGATATGCCTTACAGATTAGTTGAATGTGCAATGCTGGACAGGACAGGCACGTTCTGCTGCTAGTGATGTGTGTGTGTCAGCTGAATTGAATGGTTTCATTTCACTTAATTCATGTGAAAGGTATTTGCTATTCTGTTGTACTGATCATGACGACCTGATCTCGTCCAGCATCTTTTAACATATCGTACAGCATCCTACACATATGATTACAATGTTTTGTAAATGTTTATAACTATTTTCATTACATTTGGTTTTTTATATCTGTTTACAGTGTTAAACTTATTGCTCCCATACTTAAAACTGGTATTTACTTTTTTATTTTACCATAACTTACAGTACTCTATGCACGTGCAATATACACTTACTGTTAATTGATGCATATCCATTAGTAATTTATATTACTTAATAGTACAGAAATTATAGTCAACTATGCTTTTAACTGTACTTAGGACTTACTTGACCGCACAACCTTTTTTGTTGTAGGTGGTTATGCCTATGTTATAAATATGATGAGTATATCTTCTTTGATTCGAAAATTATAGCCAATTGTGCTTATAAGTGTGCCTATAACATACTCGACCATGCGACTATTTTGTTGTCGGGGGTGATGCCTATATTATGAATTTGATGACTATAACTTAAGTGGTTAGGAAGTTATAGCCAACAATGATTATAAGTGTGCTTATGAGATACTTGACATTTCAACTATTTTCGTTGTCGGAGGTGATGTCTATGTTATGAATTTTGATTATGAGGTCTTAAATGGTTCGGAAACTATAACCAACTATTCTTACGTGTGCACTTACATGTTACTTATTCTGTGACTTCTTTTGTCGTTGGGGCAATGTCTATTTTATGAATTTGACAACTATATCTTAAATGGTTCAGAAATTACAGACAACTATGTGTATAAGTAGACATGGCATATGCTTGACCCTGCCAACTTTCTCATCGTCATGAGTGATGCTTATGTTATGAATTTGACGAATATATCCGAAATGGTTCAGAAATTACAGCCATTTATGCTTATAAGTGGACATATGGAATACTTGACAATGCGAGCCTTCTCATCGTAAAGGGCGATACCCATGTTTTGTTCTTGGCAACAATATCTCAAATGGTTCAGAAATTATAACTACCTATGCCTATAAGTTTTCTGATGACATACTGGACTGTGCGATTACTTTCGTCGTCGGAGGCGATGGCTATGTTATAAAATTTGGCGACTACATCTTAAATGGTTCGGAAATTATCTACCATTATGCTTATAAATAGACATAAAATATACTTGGCCCTGCGACCCTTCTCATCATCATTGGTGAGCCCTATGTTAGGAGTTTGATCATTATATTTCAAAAAGTTTGGTAATTACATCCAACTATGCTTATAAGTAGACATGGGGTATTCTTGGTCGTACCACCATGATTGTCGTCCTGGCAATGCGTATGATATTAATTTGATGAATATAACTCCAATGGTTTGAAAATAAAGGTCAACTATTCTTATAAGTTCGTGGATGTCAGATATTGGCCTATTGGACCTAAAAACATTACTTGCGGTAAGGTAACCACTGTGTTATATTTGATGCTCGAAATGGTAACACAATTAATTTAAAAATAAAAAAATCGCTTCTATGCCTTCTGAATTCAATATTGTGGCAGTAAAGCACATGCAACTATTCGATAAAAGTGCGAATAATCAAAGTTCATATTGTTAGTTTAGAATTTGATTTGAAAACTCAAGTACGGAAATATATAACACTTGGCATATTTACTAATACATCTATATGCTTATAAAATCCAATATGGTGTTTATAATAGTCACATAATCATACATTTTGACGACGTATTCTTATCTGTCTAAAAAATACGAGTTTTTAGACATGTAGCTTAATAAATTTGTTTGTAGAAGTTAAATAAAAATATATAAAAGCGAGATACATAACTCTCATTTTATAAAATTATGATTTACCAAACCGATGAATGTGACATCATAATATCATTATTTTTGAAAATACGAGTTCATTGACACAATGTATGATACACTTGTTTATAAAAGTTAAACAAAAATATATAAAATGGAATATATAACTTCATAACTTTTATAATTAGGGTGTGTGTGGTACTTGATGTGCTAGTGAATGCGGTGCTAATGGCCATGTGTGCAGTGCATGCAGTGCTAACTGCAGTGTGCGTGCATGTGGTGCTAGTATGTGCGGTGTGTGGGTTGCATGCAGTGCTAACTGCAGTGAGTGAGGTGCATGCTGTGCTAGTGTGTGTGGTGCATGTGGTGCTAACTTCTGTACTTATTACAGTACGTGTAGTGCATTTGGTGCTAGTGTGCTCGGTGTGTGTGGTGTTAGTGTGTGCGGTGCATGCAGTTCATGCGGTACTAACTGCAGTGATTGTCGTGCATATGGTGCTAGTGTGTGCGGTGCGTGCACTGCTACTGTTGCAGTGCATGCAGTGCATGTGGATGCTATCTGCTATGCTAACTTCAATGCATGTGGCGTGTGCAGTGCTAGTGTGGGCGGTGCTATGGATATAACAAATATTCTTATTGCTTACATGTACAGCAGATAAAATGCAAAAGAGAAAAATAATGGGAGCACTCAGATAAAACCCACGGAATTATAGAACATGAAAAAACAATACGGAAAGATAGAGCATAAAAAAGCTTGGAATTATAGAGAAGGGAAAATCCAGGAGGAATCATAGAGCAGAAAATATGGAATACTGGCTGCCAAGAGGGCAGACACGACGCTCTAGCTTACAAGATGGCGGACACGCCATACTGGCTGCGAAGATTGCCGCCAACGTGACGAATACAACATGGCGGCACCGAGCATCCTCGAGCCGACAGCCGTTGTCCCAGAACCTACACAATCCATCTACTGACGCACGAAGAAAGTGATGAGACCCATGGAAATGTTTATTTTACATAAGGCGGAGGAATACGTAACGTGCATACAAGTAGATCGTAAGCAGGGCTTTCAAAAGTGGTCATTTTTATCGTGAACAGCCTATAGAACGTATGTAGAGTAGGTGCTGGTCCTGCCAGACGCATTAAAGATAGTGCAGATCCCCGCATTCGTCGTCATGAAGTTGCAGAACATGTCAGCACATCTACACTGTAAAAAAATATAATTTTCAGTGAGAAAATCTTTGTAATTTTACAATTGCTTGTAACAGTAAAAAGATTTCTCTTGTAAAACTACCTGTTTGTAAAACTACAAGGGCCGTGTTTTGTAACAGACCTTAAGGAATGCTTCTGCTATACTGACTTGTATTCTACGAGATTAAGCAAAATGCTAGGTGCGATAAAAAATGTAGCTACGTGCAAAAAGAAATGTATTGCAAGTTTGATGTACAAAAAAAAAACTTAAAACAACTCAAATACTAATAATAAAAGTACAATTTCAATAAAACGGGCCGTATTACTCATTAACTGTTAATATTTCCTAGCTACGCAGACTCTTAAAATCACGGTCCTCAAGACCTCGTTCAAATATCTCATTTCAATAACAGAAATCTTAAAATAAAATAAATATATTCTTCTTAATCAGGTAACTTTCTTGATATTTTGTAGGTAATAGGAACTATATTTTCTATAAAAATTATATTTAACGGTTCTTAGTCGATTTGGTTTAGTGTTTAAGGGTGCAGACTAGGTACAGTTCCTGTGGTGGCAAAGTGTAATTTTTTTTACATAAATTATATATATATATATATTAGTTATTCGCTCTTATTAATCCATCACAATTGTTTTCTAGAAGAAATAAAATAATTTTACGGACTCTTCACGATAACGTAAGTCGTAATACAGGACGAGTCCGTTAAAATTGTCCCCGTGGGACATGTGTGTGCAACGGTGCCAGGGAATGAGTAGACACAGTCCAGTGCGACGACAAAAAATTTCCCAGAGTAGGTGCTGGAAATGGCCGCCATTGACCTCGAGGCAGGTGTGCAGACGACACCAGAAGTTTGGAATGGGAACGGGCGAGGACATGCCCCGTTACACACACACACACACACACACACACACACACACACACACACACACACACACACACACACACACACACACACACACAACGTCTCGCGGGACATCTTTTAAAGGACTCGCCCTGTACAAGGCAATGTTACAAATATATATATATATATATATATATATATATATATATATATATATATATATATATATATATATATATATATATATATATATTGCATATTTTACAAGAGAACTGTTTGCTATTTCACAAAGGATTTTCTTGGCAGCTGGGTTTCCAATGATTTCCCTTGTAAAAGTACACACTTTTTTTTTTTTTTTATAGAGTAGAGAAATCCTGCAATCTGCGGTGCCTGCACTGTATTTCCAGTCTCGACGAAAATAATCCGTCGCCGTTCGAATGAACCTAGCCTGCAGGCACAGCCTTCGACTGCAGCGTTTATCTCTGGCCCCTCGACATCGATCGGTACGCCGTAAACGTTGCCAGGAAAACGTCAACGTTGAACAAAGGAACGGCGAAGCGTTGTTTTTTTTTTTTTTTCTTCATTCTCCCCCCCCCTCGACGAGTCCGGCTTCAATCTTAATACAGGCGATGGTTGCAGCGCAGGGTTTGGCACCGCAGCAACGATCCTGCGCTGATTCGACGAACGCCAGGGACGCCGCGTGTTATGGCGCGAAGCCCCGTCAGCGGCAACTGCCTGCCACGTCTCGTTGATGGCGGAAGGGCGCAGAAACAGCACGGCGATATGCCAACGAGATTCTGCGGCCCCGAGTTCCACAGCTTTTGCGCGGGATACCCGACGATATTTTGCAGCGAAAGAAAACGCTCGTTCCCATAAAGCTCATGTTACCCATCACGCTCTACAGAATGTGGACAGAACAGAACATATCCCGACGGTAGCAGTACCCATCTGAAGGCCATAGCTTATCTTAGTTGCTCAAGTTTAAAATACATTTGAAAATGGTCGAAACATAAAATTTCTCGCGTTATGAAAATTTAAAACAGGTTAAAATTTAATATTACAGAGGCTTAAAATTATATTTTATTACCGTCTAAAAGAAAAAGATTACGTTATAATTTTTAAATGCCAAAAGTTAAAATTCCTCTGCCTCCGCCCTTGAACCCTCATCCCGCCATCCTCTCCGGAGACAGGAGGGCTGACTATGTTACTGTTTTTTATATGTGATGTATTGCTACTGAAGGCTCAAGACGAACATTTATTAATTTTGTTTCGAAAATTATACTAATGATAATTTTCATTCACGCTCTATCTACTATCTAAATTGGTAGCTATTACTTTGGTTAGTGATTAAATTTATAAAAGGGAGATACTTCTAGAAACCATTCCCAAGTGAACATTGCTACAGGAATAGATAGGTTAACAAGTTTGAAAAAAAGATGTCGACACCATTCTTTGGCCAGCCAGGTCTCTAGATTTGTCCACTATTGAACATGTATGTAACAGGGTAGAGCGAAGTTTGCACAGAGGTCAGCCACCTAACCAAACACTTGCTGGATTACGTGTGCGGTTGGCAGCAAGCATGGGTGCCTCAAGGCACCATCCGCCACCTGTGTGGTGGTATGACTCGTATAGCCCATTCACGGTTTCTTCGGCCTTTTTGAATCAAACCTTAGAAAATATCCCCACGTACGACGTGTTTAGTTATTTTCTAAATACGCCCTCTATAACAAGCGTTTTGTATTTGTGTTCATAAAAGTTACTTTTTTTTCTGTTAAATTTAAATGTTATTCATATTTTTTTCTATAAATTATAATGCATCATTTATAATAATCTGAATAAAAATCAGGGAGAAAATGGGTATGTTGGTAGCGCCTAGTGAGAAATAGTCCTTATACAAAATACTGTTACATTCAGTGGCCACGAATGAAGTGCGTTGTCCCTCTGATGTAATTCTCCAGGATTAGTTAAGCTTAGTTTGCACGAGGCGGAGGAATATCCTGGAAGTAGAACTTTAACAGGGCTTCAGAAAAGATGCAAGATGAAGCTCTGTGCCATATTGATCACGTGCTTTGTGGATGCTAACATACGCGCCCTCTACCCATGAAACACTGACGATTACTGGGGACGCGGTGGCTGAGCGGTTAGACTAATTGCCTCCCACCAAGGCGAACCGGGTTCAATCCCCGGCCGGGTCACTCCCGGATCTTCGCATGCGGAAATCGTGCCGGACGATTCCGCGTGGGGGGGGTGGTTCTCGGGGGTCTCCCGCTTCCCCTGCCCTTCTATTCCGGCACTGCTCCGTTCTCACCGCACTGCACCCTCATCGACTCTTAAGACCTCGTTGTTAAGAGCCGGCAAAATCTCTCAACTCCAACTCCAAATAACCACTACTCATTTGTACTATCGCATATCAGCATGTGACCGTTTAATAAAGTTTTACGGAAGCAAATAGGGTGTAAGAATTTCCATGTGCAACAGTTGTTATCCGGAAAGCTTTCTGTGTAAATTTAGATACACATAAATTAAATATTTTTCTAAAACCTTAATATTTATGTGCTTTGGTAACCGTTAAAGTTGGCGTCTGAAAATTTATTTCTGTACATTTTGTAAACACATTTTTGCGTAACAGTAAAACACTTTCTTATTGTTTCTAATCTCCCAACATAAGCACATGATCGAATCAGTAGCACCGGTTCGTAGGCCTATGCCAGTGTTACCGGTCTCCTGTAACTGCTCAGTTATGCGCTATAAAGCTTTATAATTGGGTTACGTTTCTTTGTCTGCCTGCTCAGTGTACGCTCATTTTGTTTTTTTTTTCATAAACTTGTTTCTTATTTGAGTCAGATAAATTGCGTTTGTTGTTCACGTCGTATTATGCGATCAAACGCTACGCTGGAAAACGCGCGAGAGGTGCATTGCAAAAAAAAAAAAAAAATTACGTGAAAAACACCTGACAAGTATAAGGTAATATTCGCAAACTTGTGTGGGAAACATTGTTTTCCTTACACGCAGCTTAAAAATTACCGCGCTCCGGAGTAACATTCACGTGCATGGCGGCGGAATATCCCGTAAGTGAATGAGTAAATCACCTTACGACGCGTGAATCTCTTCGGCATTGTCTCAACAGCTGAAGCGGGAGGACGGGCGTTAGACGCGGTAGTTTAAGACGCTAATATTCACTGATGCCGTCATGCTGCCGTGTCGTCTACGTGGTGTATTGGACAGTGCGTCGGCGTGTCGTGGTAGAGGATCATGGTTCGCGCACATCCATCGGCAAGCGTTGATGATTTCAGAGTTTAGGTTTCGGTTGCTATTCCTCACAGGGTATACAGGTCATGAGAAAATTAATACTACTAATTCGCGGGGGTATTTTTAAATATTATTTTACTATACAACACAGTCAATATTCCCTTACTTGAACGGGATTTTCCTTTACTTTTATGTGACTTTCCCCCACTTTTGTAGGGTATTTTTTTCCGCGCGGTTAGGGGGTAGTACTTTATTTGTTATGTAAATTTGCTCCACATTTAAGACGTCATTTTCCTTACATGTAGAGGTTAGCTTCCCGTACATGTAAGGGAATTTTACCTAATTTTTTTATTACAGTGCATCTAGGCAGTCATTATCGTTTCCTACGAAATAGAACTTTCCAAATGTGTTAAGCTGTGATATAATTTACAGTTCGATGTTATTAATCACTACAAAATCTCGACATTTGCACGGAGTGAAAGCTATAGTAGCGACCGATATATTGAAAGCAATTTAAATCTTGAAATACAAAACTATTATTATTACTGTTACTTCTGGTAAGTCACAGTTTCACCTAGAATTATCGTACCGTCCACTTTATTTAAAAAAATACGAAGGCTTCGCCATCAAACCTAGAAGAGCACTACTGAACATGGCTGGACGATGCATAGTTACCAATTAAAAATAACATGTAGATTACAGAACAGTAATATTTTTAGATCTTCTAGGTTGCGCTATACTTTTGTGCAGTCCTGTACATCGCTATAACTCTAACGAAGTAACATACATTACTTTAAGATTTGTGAGTGTTTCGACCATAAACGTGATATTATAAAGATGGTTAAATTTTCTCTTTGCCAACTAAGAGCACGTACTTATAATTTAAGTCCTGAATGTAAAAAAAATAAATTAATACAATAATTTTTTCCTCGCCATGAATGAGTGGAGCAGAATACCTACAGTAAATTTCTAATAACGGGTACACTCTCGAGCATAGTTGTGGGAGATCAATACTACGCCTTATTTATTAATGACGTTGGGTATTTAACAACAAATTTGAAGTTGGTCATATGGCAAAAATGGGGGAAATGTTGGATGGTTTACACATCTTTACTAGAAATCGTGGGTGGGAATGACTCACATCCAATCACAGACAGGCGGCTACGATACGTGGTGATGTCAACAAGTATTTCCATACGTAAAATACACAGCATACGCTGACAATGGCCGATGGGTTTTCTCTGATTACTTTCTGTCTATACCCCTTTCGGGGATTAAGTTCCCAGATTTTAAAGGCCACCCGGAAATCTACCCGCGTCTGTGAACAATTGTAATGGGTCCTAAAAAAAACTTCTATCGCTAGTAGCACCATTTAAATTTTCTACGGCGATCCAGTTTCTTTCCTTACGAAAATTTCCATTAGCAATGATGAAGTACTCGTACCTCAATACAAGTTATTGGCTCTCAAGAGCTCGCTGTTAAGAGCCGTCCAAATCTCCTCACTCACTCAATACAACTTAAATGTTCTCACGGCCTCCCTCCGCTACCCCATTATCTACGTACCCGCAATTTTGTCGAGACAAGACATATATTTCAACGTAGCGTCTTTGTGCCTATTAAGAAACGTTCAGTGACACCACACATGGCATTTTGTGTGTACTTAGCTGCTTATTAAATGTGTCCGGTATACAGAAGGTTTATTTAAAAAAAAAATATAACATACAAGTACTGAAGTCAAAAAGTTTTCTACTTTTAAAGAAATTTATTTCGTCTTCTTCTATTGCTAACGTACAACGGTCTTTTATTCCAGTGAAACGTTCGAACAGTCTTCGTAAATTATGTCTCGTGGTTCAACGAATGAAGTTTTCTCGTGGCACACCAGTAACGGAAGATCGAAATGACGATCTCGAAATGATCACGCGCCAGACCCTTTGACCTAATTGCAGCTTAGCGCGGCTGCCCGGACGCGATTGGCCGACGCCGTGACGAAGCTACGAAGTTTGGCGAGTGGACTCCGAGGTAATGGCTGGTACGGGCTTTAAGAGGCCATTAGCGGATGCAGTTCTGGTCCCTTTGTCCGCATCACAGGGAGAAGATATCCCTCAGGCTGCCAGGCGGCAAAAAAAAAAAATATATATATTACGGAGCAGATGACGTTCTAATAACATACACATATTTTATATACGCTGTTCTCGGTAAAATGAGCACTTTTGAAAGCCCTGCTCAAGATATACTTGCATTCGCGTTGTGTATTCTTCCGCGTTATGTGAAATTAACAAGGCCATGGGCCTCATCACTTTATTCATGCGTCGGCCAATTGAAACTGTTGAATTATTAGCAAAGTAAATATTCTACAAATACGCTAATTTTTGCACTTTCATCTATAAAAAAAAAACTGAAAGTGAAAGAGATAATTAAAGTTATCACAAATGGTAACCTAACACTTTTATTCGACGTTAAGACATGGAACTACTTTACCTCTGTCGTTACCAACTTTATTGAGTGCATGTCACTAAGTGCGTCCGTTAAAATATATTCAGGTAGGAGCAGTGACTTTTTCCTAAGGTTGAATTAAAAAATGATCACTTTATCGTAAACAGCATTTAACCATACCATATGCACATTTCAAATCAGTATTTCATAAAATCGTTTTGATGGGTGTGTGCGTGAGTGAGTTTATGGTAGTAGACTGAATGCTAGTATTCTGTTTCAGGTCTTATTGTAAATTTATAACATATTATGCGTCAACGCCAGAACCTGCCCCAATCTTTTATTATTTCCCTGAGATATATTATAAGCTCTGATGGCATTTCATATTGTTTAATTTTGTTAGCTTCTTCCTGTTTGCTGATTAATGAGCTGTCATGCCATTATTGTCCTATGTACTTCATAATACTTCAAATGAAACTCCAAGTTATTGAGTTATGATACAGCGTTTGAAATTCTGTTAAATGACTTAATGTTACTCCGTAGTTTAAACTTATTTATTTTAGAGCTAAGTATGCATACGCAAATATCTGTCAGACACAGAAATGCTTCTATATATAATACTTAAGGCTGTTCACGATAAAGTAACAACTTTTGAACTAAATTTTTCAAAAATGTCACTGTCTCTACCTGCATGTATTTTAACGGGCGCACTGATCGTCACGCGCCCAGTAAATTCGGCAACGAAAGAGATAAAGTGGTTCCATGCCTAAAAATTCATTAAAAACTGTCAGGTAAAACATTTGCGAACACTGGAATGATTTCTCTTGCTCGGTGTGATTTGTTTAAATGCATATTAGTGTAAGAATCAGTAGGTTCGTGAAAAAAATTTACTTTCATAGTAATTTCAAAGTTGCACTTAACCGACGCTTGAATGAAGTTGATAATGCATATGAAAATGGTAATTTTACATAAGGCTGGAAACACACACGTAGATTTTCAGTTTACTGTAAACAACTTTTAGAATTTATGTTTCTTGTCTTGAAACTATGCATTCTTAATAACGAGGTTAAAAGCAAGAGAAGGCGGTAGGTCATAACTTTGCTACTAAAATAAAGACGATATTTTATTATTATTAATACTATTGTTATTACTTTAACGTACCAAGCGACTAGCGTGCTTCCAGTAAATGGACAGTGATGTAGTGAAGGCGGAACCTCTACATTTTTGGGCAGTGGATTTAATTATTTATATTCTGTTTGTTTTGTTCGTGACTATAACAATTAGCATGTTAGTAACATACTCACTTTCCTAACTATTTAAAATTCACACGAACAAACTTACCGAATCAATGGCAATGTTAATCTTATGAAAGTCGCGAGGTTACAAAATGGTTAGAAATGAGATCCTCAGTTGGGCTCGGAAAATCGCGAACATCATTTAGAAAATATAACACTGAATAATTTACCACCATTGACAGTGCAGGTCAGTAAACTGCTGATATTTCCTTACGAGACCCGGGGATGTATTCTAGTAATAGCAAGAGAGCGTGGCTGCAAGATGTCTCAGCCACACGAAAGGGCGTTTGGGTTATGAGGCAACGGGAGTACATCCAAATGTAATTTGGAAGAGCAGTTACTTGGATCTTAATTATCCGAGGATGCTTTCATGACGGCACATGACCAATTTGGGTAAACGTTATTGTATTGCAAGTGCTTCTTACAAATGTACAAGAAATTTTATTTCATTGTTTTAAAGTTTTTGCAATAGGAAACACGCGCTCCTGTGCGTTGCGTTTAGAGCATTTCGTCGATATTTTTTACTCGCTATGTGAATGGGCAATGAGACTATAAACCAGACTGGAATCTGAATATTTTATAATTCTTTAAAAAAGTTGCTGCTGAATATTTGATGGGTCTAAATGGATTTTCTGCGTGCAAAATATAATCTTTTTATAATCAGAAACACTGAAGATACAATGTAACACCGTTACAGAATTTATGTTATAGTGAATAATTTTAAGGCAATAAAATATTAACAATTAAATGACAAAATAATACACATGACAGCTCCAGACTGAATGATCTTAATGAAGAAAGCACATAGCATCTTAAAGCTACCAGCTGAAATAAATTAAAATTAATTGTATCTCCTCAAGTTAACAATGTAGATAAATACTACCCGCTTTTTTTCGACAGTTTATTTTAAATATTAGGCAGTTGCTTCCCCTTAACCCTTTAACATCAAATTATTTTTGGATGCATTAAAACTCACTTGTTCAAATAACTTGCGGGTAAAAATGTACCACTTATTTCGACAGCCGAGTCAGAAATTTAAGGAAAAGTATCGTAAGCACAATAAAAAGAATCCGACTTAAATAGGTACCACTTAATTCAAAGAAATAGTCTATCGAAACTTAAAGAAAGACAGCCTGGAAGTCCCAACGAAAACATCACAATAATATCTAACGATTACATACTGCGCATAAAGATGAAAAAATAAATCTTTCTTTTTCAAAAAATAATAATTTCTCTTTTGAACACAGACCGCTGTGCATGATCGAGTGGTAAAATCCTTTGCGAACGGCTGCAGTTACAGATAGATAAACACGCCAAAAAGGAACGGGCAAGAATTAAGAGAGAAACGAGTAATATAGGAGATAATCACGAGAGTGCGCTCCTTAACTATGGGAGCTTCAAGTATCAAATAATATACAAACATAGGTAATAGGTTATATACTCCACACCATAAATAAATAAAGTTATCTAACAGCAAATAATTGTGAAAATAAATTAAATTAAGTG
Organism: Dryococelus australis; assembly: GCA_029891345.1. Taxonomy (NCBI): domain Eukaryota; kingdom Metazoa; phylum Arthropoda; class Insecta; order Phasmatodea; family Phasmatidae; genus Dryococelus; species Dryococelus australis. The sequence goes on along the minus strand of CM057007.1, from coordinate 25,534,350 downwards.
TATGATATTACAGAAATTTGTTAGATAAGGAGTTATTACAAAATTTTAATAATATTATGAAGTTATCCTGTGAATTATTACCGGAACTTCCTCGTTATAGGCTGTTCACGGTAAAGTGAGCACTTTTTAAGGCCCTTCTAAATTTTTCCTTTCACCTTATTTCCACATTCCTGCTGCTTTTGAAAATAAACTTTGCAATGTGACAAATAAATACAGTGTATAAATTTTACCACCCTCGGGATTTACTGCCTGATGCTGCAGTCAGATACATTTATTAGTGGTTAAAGCCTGTTGGAAGGGCCTTAAAAGGTGCTCACTTTACCGTGAACAACCTATAGTTAAAAGTAACATCTAGGCTGGAATACCGGAACTGAGACAAGATGCTCTGCTAAAAAAATTATAATCTATTAATTCTGTGGGGATTTTGTCGTCCATAAAATAAAAGCTACAGGATGTTACAGTCGTTGGTACTGCGTAAATAAAAAACTATGTTCCAAATGCGAGAGTCCAACCGCAACGATTAATTAACTGAATGTGGTTTATCAACTTAACCATTGTATGCATACTGCTTTACTAAGGGCGACTGCGTACTATATTAAGACTAAACGTACATCCAAAAAGCTACCAGACATATGTTGTTTGTTAACAGGGATTTGAACCTGGAAATAATCGCACTATAATTTAGTGCTTCAAACAGTTACATCACGATGGTTGGGATTAATTACAAAGTAAAATAAAAAGCCAAACGTAAGCCCTCAGGTACACATTGCCTACTTCATAGCGATTTCTTGTACCTGTACGCTGTTCACGGTAAAGTGAGCCCTTTCAAAAACCCTCTCATTTGCAACAATAATCAATAAATATATTGTATTTTAGCCTTAGACGTTAACTTCCGAGTGCAGTGGAATATACACACTATGTTTATTATTACATTGCAATATTTATTTAAAAAAAGGTGGTTGAAGATGCGACGATACAACCTCACGGTAACCCAGTAATTGATACGAGTGTTGAATAGTTATTTAAATGATAAGTGAACTTGATGAATTTGTAATTTGCTGCACGGCTACATTTAGGTTCGTGAATGATAATGCCAAAGTAAGAATGATAGATTTGGAACCAATATTGGCAGGGATATTGTATTTATAGAGTTTGGTAGGGACTCGAATTGTGAAATACGCTTTACCGAAACTAGCTACCAAAACAAATCTAGATCACTTACACTAGTCACGGTATTTTCACACTTCGTGAGCAAAATCTTTGAAAAATCACCTGATTTGCATGTTCTGCTGTTTCGAAATAAATAGTATATTTGAAGCGTTTTATACATACATTTATATTGATGTGCTGTACTTTCGAAGATGGTTAAATAGCACATTCACTTAAGGCATATATTTTTTCTTTACAAATGACAGTATTTATTTTATAATCGTTGTGTACCAACAACGGAGGAAAAAGGTATGATAGTAATGGCTATAAACAGGTGTTATGTAAAATATGTTTTAACTGTCTTTTTTCCGTTAGTTATAAAGGAAACTTTTCCTGCTCTCATGTATAGGTTTTTTAATGCATGCACTGTTGGAAACACATGTAATTGTTATATATAAAGATATTATTTATGATTATCTGCCCACAGCACAAAATACGGGGTATTCCAAACGTATTCGCCGTTTGTTTACACGTGGCGTATGTTTGCGTAATGAGCAGCTTGAAAACAGATCTTCAGAAATGCTGTAGTTAACCACTTCCATATCTCCCTTTATTGAAATGTTACATGCTCACTGTTCTTCATCGCTTCTTTTTCCCCGTCCTGCACACGAGAGCGAAGGAATGTTTGAAAGTCACGCGAGTGATGATCCAGAAGCGCGTGGAGATTTACAAAGGCAAGCCACCACGTGCCCCCGCTATAAGCCAATCGCAACTGGCAAGCTCTTGACAGTCAATGGAATTAATTTCAGGTTATATCGAAAGAATGTTCTGGTTCATTGCCCTGGCCCTTTTAAGCGCGACCTACAGTTCTGAGAGTTTGAGTGTTTGGAGGATTGTGCGAAGATAGTTAAGACGACGAGCCAGTAGGGCGTTGAGTGGCGGCAAAGAGCAACCAGCGAGAGAGAAGTCTGTGGGCTGCGAGAATCTGTACAGTGAAGAACGTGACTGAACGACCAGGGATATTGAACTAGAAGCGTGAATTAGAGACATTTGGAATCATGGCAATATACACATTGCATACGTGTAAATAATGAGAGGTACAAATATTGACATACTGATAAAGATTTCAATTAGAATTGATATATACATCGAATATTGTGCTAACTGAGAATAACAACTGAAAAAGAATATATAAACAGTTTAACGTTGTAAATAATAGCTGTATGAACAAACAAAAAATCTGATTCATTTGTTCTATTTTTATTAAATTTTATTAAAATCTCCACTCCTCACGAACAGTGATATATAAGATTAAGTAAAACTTTTTTCATTAAAAAAATTGAAAGTACCTGTAGTTCGTTGAGAGGTTTTGGTCGGCCTGTTAACCGCGAGCCCATGAAGTGAGGATGAAGCAGCACCGGAATGCAAGGTTTGGGGAAACGGGAGTGCCCCCAAAAATCCATCGGCCAACGGCAATATCAGCCACGTTTCTAACACGCGAAAATTCAGGCGACCCCGCTGGGAATCGAAACCAATTAGCATTGGCGGGAGGCCCCGTTAAACCACTTAAAATTTAAGATATTGTTAGTCGTGTCGGACTAGAGTTGATTTTGTTGTCTACGTGTAGGCCATTTGCAGTTCTACATTCCGTCTCATTAAACTGCTTCTGCGCGAGCCTTGCTTTGATTCTACACTAAGAGCCTTCACCCGACTATTGTCATTATGTACAAAGCACAGAATTGGGGATAATACCATTACAGGCCACATCGTCGAAACTAAGTGACTCAGCCAGAAGCATGTTGAAGTCCATTACTAGGACAAGTTTCCTGATAAGTTTGATCGTATTATATATTGCTTATAAATACAAATAAGTAAATCATGAATAATATTAAATATTCTAGAACCAAGTGTTCCATACAGCTTATTAAAGTTTGCCAGCGTTATAAGCAATATTTCGTTGATCTGATGAACGTCCTAATACCGTAAATTTGTCTCTTTTTTATATTATCCTGTATTTTACAACTTTTTTGCTGATCCCTTCGAAAGAGTAAAGAAAGCGACTAAACTATAATACGTTAGTACTATACATACTTACGGATTACAGTATATATATAATATATATCATTACTAATATAATAAGTGGGAAAATGTGTTTGTTTGTTTGTCCTTTCACGTCAAAATGGAGCAACATATTGACATCAAATTATCACATAGTCATTGTTTCACCGAGATATCTCAAAAGGTTCCGGAAAAAATGATGATCAGGGATGTAAATAGGTACTGGATTAAGCTTTTCTTAGGACTACCGCATAAAAAAAAAGCATTGGAAAAAAAATCATAATTTCTCCTTTCTTTTTTGTTTATGGGCTGTAAACATTTCCTTCCAAAAAGCCGTCGTAGAGTTATTCCAAGTAAGACCACAGTGAACCAGTGTGTGTGCGTGTGTGTGTGTACATATATATCAAGTGGGGCCGCAGTAGCTCAATGGCTAGAGCACCCAATAAGAGGGCCGCAGAAGCTCAGTGGCTAGAGAACCCAATAAGAGGGCTGCAGAAGCTCAGTGGCTAGATAACCCAATAAGCGTGCCGCAGAAGCTCAGGGACTAGAGAAGCCAATAGTGGGGCCGCAGCTGGTCAGGGGCTAGAACACTCAATAGTAGGGCCGCAGAAGCTCAGTGGGTAGAGAACCTAATAGTGGGGCCGCAGAAACTCAGTGGGTAGAGAACCAAATAGTGGGGCCGCTATATCCCAGTGGCTACAGCAATCAATAAAGGGGCCGCAGCAGGTTTGTATTCACGATCGGTGTCTGTGTACTGACAAAAAATTCATAATTTATCCCAATAACCACGCGAGCGAAGCATCGGGTAAAAGCTAGAATATATATAAATGTAAATATATAAAAATCTTGTGCCGGACACTCCACGAAATATTTTAACACTATCAAAACATCGATACTAAAGAAATGAACCAGTAAAGGCCACTAATTTTCAAAATATATTAGCTCTGAATACAAACGTATCTCAATTTAAGTGCACCGGAAGTGCATGTTCAACGAAAGTGCAATGCGCTAAAAACTGCAATCCCAAACACATACCCGTTGGTTCCCATACTCGCTGCGGTCATTCCCCTCTCAACAGCTACACTAGCGCTCGTGTCTCACCCCTCCTCGGCTGCACACTTGGCTTTGTCGGGTAGTATCGATGCCATGGGCACCTACACTCTTAAACAAAAACATTTCCAAAGCTATATCTCTCTCTCTCTATCCCCCTCTCTCCCCCTCTCTCCCCCTCTCTCCCCCTCTCTCTCCCTCTCTCTCCCTCTCTCTCCCTCTCTCTCCCTCTCTCCCCCTCTCTCCCCCTCTCTCTCCCTCTCTCCCCCTCTCTCCCCCTCTCTCTCTCAGGGAAGCGTTTATATCCTTCTGGACTGTAGCTAATAATTTAATCCTATCTTTCGATGCAGGGCGATAATCCTCATTTCCCTTACCCCTTTTTCTCGCACTATCATGCGAATTTTCAGTTTTTTTTTGTGAAATACCTGTTTGCGAGAATACGCGTTTCTCGGCAAATAAATGTTCTGCAATTACCACTTTTTTTGCCAGAAAAGACAATAAACAATTACATATGCCTTTATTTTATTTTTACTTTTGTCACATTAAGTGTATTCTTGGAGAAAAAAAATCGTGAAAATGGCCAAATGTCGCATTTTTAAAGCTTGCCTATGCAGCGGCAAGATAAAAGTACAAATATACGGGCGTAGTTTAATCTGTGGTCTTTCATCGCGTGTAATATAACCCCGCTGTTACGGATATAATTTGCGGAGTACAGGATCACGACGGAAACACTGCACGCCTTGCGCGTAGGAGCGATGAGGCACTAGGCGTGCGTGTTAGTGTCGCCCGTATCGCTCCTTCGCTTCTTGATCTTGGACGCGCGGGTCCATCCCACTCTTTAATATTTTTCTTATCTAAGAAAGACGTCTGCCGCACCTTTGTGGCTGGTATTGCATTCCTGGTATTGCATTGTCGGGGAAGGGGGGGGGGGGGGGGAGGGAAGCAAGCAAACTAGCGTAAACCGTTTTAATGTCGGATGCTACATATCCAGAGATCCAAACACAATCGTATTCCTTCCACGGGTCCAGGGGTGTGACAGTAGATAGGGCTTACAATCACGTTATTTGAAGTAAGTGCCTGCGGAAATACCAAGACATTTTACCACTAGAATGAATGATTTTATGGAACAGGTAAGTTTTCAGTAAAAACTATGAGTGTTTTGTATCTCAAACTTAGTGATTTAACATGCGTATTTTTTAGGCACTGATTTAATAACTTACTAAAACGATTAGAAATATTTAATCCGTTTTTTTTTTTTCAGGGCTTGTGCAAGATTTATTCTATTTTGTTGGTCACATTTGTAGGCAACGTAAATATTTGAAATCATAGAGCTATCAAAACAACAGAGCTATATTTAATTATTGCCGAAAATAGCATTCGGCAACTAAATGGCGTTAGTTAAGTAGGTTATAATTACGGAATTTTAAAACTTCGTTCTAGAACCTCTCAAGAATAATGCAAACCGTAAACATGCTGTAAATGCTACCCGGCATTAGCCTAAATATTATATATATATATGCTATTTTATTAAACATTGAACACAGCGTGGTTACCAACTGCTTCAATGAAGCGTATTTAACACAAAATAATCATTATAAACTATATATTTTTATTATTCTAGGTGATTATTTTTCGTAACGCGTTTCTGCTGTTGTTATTAATCCAAGCACCTACCACCCACCCACCACCCCTGAAAAAGACTTTAAAACAAGAACATCGTTACAAAATGGAATTATTGACTCTTGTCTCCTTACTTGCTCTGTGGGCGGGGCGGTGGTCTAGTGGTCAGACTACTCCCCTTACATCAAGGCGGACGCAGCTTCGATTCCTCCCGTATAGTCACGTGTGGGAATATCCCAGGACGATGCTGCTGGTCGGCGGGGTTTTCTCGGGGATCTCCCGTTTCCCCCAGCCCTTGCATTCCGACTTTTCTCCATACTCGCCTCGCTTCACCTTTCATCGGCTCTCAAGACCTCGATGTCAAGAGCCGCCCAAATTTTCTCCACCCCACTCACTCTCGTTGGCGAACCTTACCACTGCCGTTCAAAAAAGAGAAAAGATTCTACGACAACTTGTATTTCAAAACACGATCTCTCGGGTCCACTTTCGTGATTGGACGATCTTCACCGCTACGCGGCTTGGATGTCTGTCCACCTATCACAGAAGTTCACTGCCGCAGTAACCTCATACTGAATTGCCCAATAAAGGATGATGTCTTCTCACTGGGTTAAGTGGGCAATAATCTACAGGAAACTGCAAATGTGCAAGTAGAATACTGAAATTCAGTCTACGCGGAAATATTTTTGGTGTTCCTAAAAAATAAGTCACCGGATATTTATTGATTCTATTTATTTACTTTGCTTGTACATCACAAGATTCAGCCCTTGGTCGAATTACAAACTGAAGTGTTATCGGCTGATGAATTATACATTTTAACGAGGCTGTAGTATGAAATTTAATGGGCTATGACACTGTTATGCTCAGCAAAATAGTTATAACTAATTACGGTGTTATACAGCGTAAATTACCAATATAAGTTTAAACTATTTTTATTTGTTTTAGCGCGATATATGTTTTTGTTCCACAAAAAAAGTAGCCCTCACCCAAAAGCAGGTGGCCATGCTAATTAATTGCCAGAGATGTGCAAAATTCGAGTTATTTTTTGGTACTATGCTAGACTCTTCTGTCCTAAAATACTTGAGCGCAATTCGTGATTCGACTGGTTACTGGCAACATTGCTGCGTCGATAATGTGAGTGCCCGCTTCGCTGGCTACAGGCTGTTCAAACACTGAGCCTTTTCTATTGGCTGAAAGGGTCCCTGGGACGTGTCCTCGCGTTATCGGCCAACGACACAAGTTAACACGAGCATACAGCGTCTTGGGATTCAGCCTGCAGCTACCAAATAACGCGAAATTTGCAGTTCCCTATTAACCCGTTCACTCCCGATTTAACTTACGAGCTCAAGTGTCGCAAACATTGAGTTTTTCGATGGGAGATGTACTTGTGTAGAATTTGTTTCTCCCGACCAATGAACAACGTAGTCCGTATCCGCTGGAGTCAGCGTTAACCATTCGCAAATGAGATACGGGGAAACTTTAACAAATCAGATTACTCGCAAAGAAGACGCTCAGAACACCTGCCCCATGATTCCTTGTTGTGTACAGTGCCAACCATGAGTATCCTTCATTTGCAAACATGCCCTTGATCATGGGCACGAGGACCGAACGGGTTAATTAGATAATCAAGGAATTCATTAATGCGAACACGCGCAATTTCAGTCGCGAGCGAGCACGTAATACGTGACTGCCCTGTCGCACTAGAATTAGCGTTCCGCAGGAATGGGCAGATTATTTTTATCTTCCACGGGGTTATCGATTCGCAGTGTGCTAAATTTTTTTTTTTGGGGGTGGAGGGAAGGAAAGGATGCCCTCGCTGGACCGAAACACACCAATAAAAAGTGCGCATAACAGGATTAACCGCGCGCATGCAATGGAGTGGGTTGGACCCCCCAGCTTGCGCGTGGCAGCGCTAATGGAGTTAAAATCCAACGCGCGGGTGTTGGAAGGGGATGGTAGGGTTTTTTTTTTGGAGGAGGGGAAAAGGGTAGTGGGGGGGATTCATGCGTCGTGGGATCAGCTTCCGCACCCACGAAAAGCGTTGGGGGAAGGGGGGGGGGGAGGCCATTTAACGGAACGGGGCAATAAAGCCGCACCCCCTCCCCCTGAACCAACCCCTAAGTAATCCTCCACGCACTCGCACGCACGCGGCGCACCCAATTTTCAATTTTCAGACGCACCCCCCATTCCTTCCCCGTGTTCCTGAATCCTTTACTTCGACACGACTCGCCGGCACCTCATAATGAATACTTGGCGGCCCTTGCGTTAGACAAGGGTGGGGAGGGGCTGGCGAGGATGGAAAATGGAGGACGGGGGGGGGGGGAGGTAGGAGAAAATTCGCGAAGATTATTAACTAAATTAAAACCCTCGTCCGTGGTCGGTCTAACTAGTAATCGCTTTCATCGAGGGCGACGCCGAAATTTCTCGGGCACCTCTGTGCAGGAGCTAGACATCCGAGCCCAATCGTACCACCTTACAAACGTTCGTAAAGGAAATTTTTTGTGTGTGTGTGTGTGTTTGTCTATATATGAGAGGGAAGAGGGAAATTTCTTTTCTCAAATCCTCAACAAAAACTACACTGACAGCACAATTTGTAATTGTCTGCGTGACCTCACGTGCAATCTTTTAACTTTGCGTCTTCTGAAAACACTCACAGCTGTTAATTAATTTTAAAAATATAAGGGGAAAAATTGCTGCCAAAAATGATGCAAATTAATTTGATGCAACCACGATACAAGGGTAAATTATTTTTCTAGCTTGGACAATTAGGTTAATGACTAAACGTAGCGATTAAAGTGCATCATTTTTTATCTTTCCATCTCCCGCGCAAGGTTTATTTTTGAGTTAATTACGTGTAAAACTTTCATTGCATACCGAATTATTCTGTTTTGGGTGCCTTACTTCTACTCGGTCGAGGGAATTTGTGGCGGCCAAATCACTACTAACAAGCCCACTGCCCCAGTGCCCTAATACAATAAAATGGATAATCAATTCAAAGTAAAAAGAGTTATTTACTTCGCGTCATCACCGTTTAATAATTTATGGGAAATTATGCAGTGCCTCGGAAACTAAACGCTTCCCTTCTATGCAAATCAAGGAAATCGTTTTTACATAAAAAAAAAACAGAGACGACTATATTTTACTCTGAGAGATATTTTGAGGAAATATTCTACTAACACTTTCAAGGCGAATTCGTACGGTTAAAAAAGTACGACACGGTTAAAAAAAAATATCGGCAAATTAAAATGTTTCAAACGGGAAAATTTTAAGACAGTGCCTTAGAAAAACCTGTAAGATAAATCACTAACATCTTATATGCTTTATTTATTGTTCAGAAGTTTTTTTTAAATTTAGTCTTGATACTAAGTAGTGACAATGTATCAATTTAAATTTTTTTTTCAAACAAATTTTGCGTAATTTTATTGGTACAACTGGGAGTCTTCCTCTGTAGTGTATGTTGAGTGTAATCATATATTTGTTAGAATACAAGTAATTAAACCAATACTACTGCTCTTTCGAATGTTTCGTAATTCTAGTTTTAAAATTTATTTCTAGAATCTGCTAAACACTCACCTTAGATGCGCTCGGTACGGTACCTTTAAACAAGTACGTCTATTACGAATATTTTGTCGGAGTCCTCCCACAAAGCTAAAAAACGACCTTTTTTGACGTGGAAGAAGCCACGACGCTCGCCTAGGTTTCAATCGACAGCTCTCGTCAAAATCAATCGATTGCGTGTATAAAACATTTGTGTGGCGTGGTTATGGGGAAGTTATATGCCTTCAATGTAAAACATTAAGAAAACACAATTTCGGCCTGTACTCGTCAAAAAGTCAAGTCGAAATACAGCAATCGTATACGGTCGGAAAGGGCATCTCAAAAGCAATCTGTTGATACTCATTAAACCCCACATGATCGAGTGAAGCGGTGCCGGGAACGTAAAATAAACATCAAGGCGCCCGAGCGCGTCAACGCAGATGCATCCACGCAAAACAAACGGCCGCGTCCCCAACACAGCCAAACCCAATTTTTTTTCGCACCTTTATGTCTCCAAATGTGTAGATAAGACGTAAGAAACCTGGGTTCCTCCAATGAACTTTCTTGCAGACTTCCACCAATAGCATGACAGTGTCACGTCGTTGCTCCCGTCATGGTGGAAATACCGAGTACCAGTTCAGAGATCTGGCTTCAGAGGCTGTGTGGTGCTTGATACACGTTGCAATGTCGCCGTTATCGCTTCCTTGGTCCCGGGTATCATACAAGGAAAATACGTGAAGATAGGCGGACGCCTTAACTCAATACGGAAAGCAGTGTACGATTATAAATGTCTACTCTTTACATGGACATGACTGCAATTATACAAGCTGAAGTACGGACTCTGAATTAGTTTCTATAGGTTTTTATTATGCTTAAGGTTCATTATGTCTTTCGTTGACTTCTCCACAGAGAACTCACGAGGCGTACCGTTTAATGATTGTTATAGTATTGTTTCGCGCTCGCTGCTTCGCTCGGTCCGCGTGAGCGAGCGAAAGAGAACGACAGAAAGATGTTATATAATAGCGACGGCGGCGGCGGGACAATGCAACGTTTCGAATTACAGGCGCGTCGTCGTGGATCCTGGTTGTAATGTTTTCTGTGTTTATCTGAAGAATGCTCTGGATTACTGACGTCGTTCTCTCAGCGCGCTTCGGGGTGCGTTGAACCTTCCAGATGGTAAGGCGTGACGCTGTAAATATTGCGACGGGTCTCTGGGCCGAGAGTTGAGTTGGAGTTGATGAATGAATGAGTAGCGGAGTTCCGAGCGATAGAAGTCGAGCATCGTGAGAAGTGACCTGCTGAAAGGGATGTCTGCGACTGTGGGTATCAAGCAGTGAGGAGTGTGCGGCTGGCAGGCTGGACTATTGGACTAGATGTGTGAGCAAAATACATTATAAATAATGGCAACATATAGACTGAACACTGTTGATAATGAGCATGCGTTAACTGACTGTAACAAACAGAGACAATTAAGAGGGACGTTAATTAGAGTTGAAATAGACATTAAATTTCCCGCTCAGTATTAAATAAAAAGAGTAAAATTGGAGACAGCTAATTTAATGCTGTAAATAATAGCGGAGTGAATAAATTAGAAATCAAATATGGTTCTTTTATTTTTATTTTTATTAAAACCTCCATCCCTCCCGAGCTCGGATATGCCCCAGCAGGCTTCACATCTAACAGTATGGTCATGATAAAATGAGCACATTTGAAATACCCATTTAAGATATACGTTTACGAGCAGTGCGTATTCTCCCGCATACGTAAAGGAAACATTCCTATATCACTTTATTTATGCGCCAGCCAACTTAAACTGAGAAATGCCACTCAGAGCGCCTGTTAAAATTATGCAGGTAGGATCAGTGGTATTTTTCAAAGGTTTATTTCAAAAGTGCGCACTTTATCGTGAACAGCCTTTAATGGTCAGTTATGTTAAAGAGTATGCACATTAACGTATATCTATAACAACGATAAAAATAAAGTATAAATATATGTTTTTATTTTTTCAGGTATAAAGCTCATTTACGTATCTTATGGTCGAGGAGATTATTTTTATTTCTGTGACAGTCCTTGAAAGACAAATTTTAGAATATAACTGATTGTATGAATGTATTAGATGTTAACACAGTGAGGTCGGCACACATTTACTGGCACTTAAGACGAATTAGAAGTGTCACCTACATCCACTACTGCAAGAACACCGGTTCTGTTGGTGTCTGTGTTAGAACTCGCCATCGTCCTATTGGCCCATCCCACACGGGACACTACCTTGTTCTTTACACAGCGTTCATTATTGGCCGGTCATCAACCAATAGAGAGTCGAGCTGATATTGACCCAATAAAATGTTCTTTATCGTATAAAAGGATTTACAATCAACCATGTCGCTTTGAGTGGCCATAAAAAAAAAGCAATTCTGAGGTTAATAATAAAAACAAAGAAATTTTTTAATTAACTTTGCACGAGCTACACAGTGTTAAAATGAACTGAATATAAATGAACGATTGCTCGATTGCAATATGGGCACGGAGTTGAAAGTGTCGGAGAATTGCGGCCTCGCATTGGTGTTCCTTCCTGTTGTGTCTTGTGCGTGACTGAGAACTTTTAAAAATCAACACTTGAAAACACTTTGAGGGCGGCACAAATTTACTGCCACTGAACACAAGGCTGAAAAGTGAGCTGCCTGTATTCACCACTACAGCAATATCAATTGTGCTGGTCACTGTATTTCCACTTACCATCTTCCTATTGGTCCTGGCTACACCGGACTACGCTTACCATACTCTGTAACGTTTATTATTGGCTGGCCATCGGCCAATGAAGTCGCACCTTGTCTGTGTACCAATCAAAGTGTCGCGAAAGATGTAACACGTGGTAAAATACATTGTGTTCATAGGAGAAATGATTAAAAAATAACAGTTTTAATCTTACGAACTGAAATGTTGACTACTTGTAATATATTACTTAGATTCCGGTAAAGTCCAGCGAAACAGTAAAATTATAAAAGTGTGCGTTTTGTCTTCGTGAACAAAGGAATTTACGTATAAATGTGGCGACGTGTATATACGTGCATGCTCCTCAAAATGGTTAATGGACACGCTTGCCGTATCCGAATCTCCCGGATGTACCAACTACTCTCGCGTCTTCCCGAGCTTTAAAGTCAGCGAATGCGTAAGTGAAAATGGGTGCATTCAATTAAGAGATCGCATCCGAATTATTTTGCTACCAGCGGGTTCTGTCGTTGAGGGTCCTGTGTACCTTTAGCCGTTTCGGCGATTCTCGACACGGAAACGAGGGAGCGAAAAGTACAACATCGACCCGCGTACCTATCGAGCCATAGTGTTACGTTTTTAAAAGCGCATGGCTTTAATGCGGATAATTATATTATATATTAAGCATACGTGTTCGCGTTGGTCATACTCGATGGTGGACTCAAGTGTATTCATTACCGTCTTTTTACTACAATCAATATCAAATTACATCTCGTCACAATACGATTTACAACTCGATACAGAATGTTAGTTACTCGTTAGATTGGAGGAGCTCTCGTTAAGTTTACTTGGCTACATTGTATTAGATATTCAGGATTTGTTATTATATTACTTGCGTATGTATAAAAGCCACTCTATGGTCCGACTTCTGACTTCCGACTAGACGCATGTCGGCGGACGGCACGCCCCCATCTCTGGACGTCTTGCTGGCGCAGTGTCGCGACGACAAAGACCTTGTTCGCCGCGTTTCCAGCCGTAGTATCTGGCGCACCCGGCCTGCCTGGCGGGGGTTTGTTTAGGAGCGCTCAAGGCTTGCTCCATTTCTTCGCAATATGTTCGTGCTACCGCAATCAGGCTAGCAGGTATGTTGCTTTTTGAATCAAACCTTTGAAAAAATCACCCCAGCTATCACGCGTTTAGTTATTTCTCAAATACGACATGCATCACAAGCGTTTCATTCCTCTGTTAACATAAAAGTATATAATTTTTTTTGTCTCAGTTGAAGTTTCACCTATATTCCACTTATAAATTATAGTATTACGTTTATATTAAATTTGAATAAATACAGTTAGAAAAAACACGTGTGTTCGTAGCGCCTAATAAGTGGTTCTCATTCAAAATTGTATTACAACCGAGTGCGCACGAACCCGATGGCTCGTCCTTCGGTATAATTTTCTATAGTTAGTTAAGCTGGGTTTGCACGAGCTGGAGGAATATCCTGGAAGTAGAACTTTAGCAGGACATCAGAAAAGTGTGAAGTAGCCGTGAATGGTTTATATATGCAAAGTACTGAACTGGCTTGCAATGTTCCAGCATATTTCGCGACAAGGCAGTGGAGAAATTTAGTTCTTAGCAATGTTGGAAAGCTTGGGAAAGCTGTTTGAAATTTGCCTGGTGTCTTGAAAGTATAGTCTTCGTAGCTCGTCTCAAGTGCTAATTATTTTTCGTAGATCAGTACGTGTGGCCCAAGTAAGGTAATTTCGTGGAGAAACGTGTATTTATTTAATGCAATCTAAGATCCAAGTGCATAGTCCTAACTCGTGGTACGAAGTACAGTGAATATGGGCGTACATCATGCATACATGCACAATAACAATCAACTGAGACGCAACATTGAACTGCGTTTTTACCTCTGGGACTGTCAACCAAAGTGATACTTTCTACGTGTTAACTTGAGATTGATAAGATAATTAAAATGTAAAACACAATTCTTAGGCTGGTTATCAATATTCGAGAACATGTTTTTTTTTAAATTTGGAAATATGAGACTACATTTTGTTTAAGTGAAATTATTAAATATTATAACAAACTATATTTTAAATAGCAATAACTAATTGATAAGAACTTTTAAAACTACGTATTTTTATATTAAAAAATGAGTAGATATTTTTTTTCCTAAAAATATCACATTTTTCCCAGCGGCAACCCAAAAACTATCAAGTAAAAAAAAAAAAAAAAGGACACACCTACAGGAAGAGTCACTGTTAAACGAAATTGTTTCTCAGTACATACATTTTAATAATGTCTGTTTCAAGCAAAACAAAACACAATTTTCAAATTTATTTGTCAGAAAATACTCCTGCGTTAATGCACACACACACACACACACACACACACACACACACACACACACACACACGCGCGCGCGCGCGCGCACACACACACACACACACACACATATATATATATATATATATATATATATATATATATATATTATATATATATATATATATATATATAACCCCGTAGGTGCGTCCTCTTTTTTTTAATTTTTAATTATTTATCTTACTCTGGTGATATCAACAGATAATATGAGCTGTAGCCAAACATTCTAAATTTGCAAATACTTTGCATGGCAAAACATTTAAGTTAGGAATCCTCATAGATTAAATAATAATTTTTTTGTAGATTAATTCCCCAATTTTTTCTACTATCATCAGAGTAATATTTAATATACTAAAAGAAAATTTAAAAATCATCTTACAGTAAAGAATTTTATTATTGACAATAGAACGCCAGTAAGACACCAATTTTCAGTTTAATAAAAAATGTGAAAATTGCATTTGAAAATTAAATTATTCGCTGCGATGGCTTGTAAAAGACGTATTATAATGGAAAAAACTATTGAACACTACACGTCCTATTCACACTTGAGATATTTTATCTATATATATATATATATATATATATATATATATATATATATATATATATATATATATATATATATATATATATATATATATATATATACCCTCTCCATTTTGTTGCAGCAAAGAATTGTTATACATCAACATATGTCGCACATCGAAGTTTTATTTCGAGTAGAGTAGTTCACAAATTGAGTCACCAGTGTCCGATATCTTTGTGTGGTTTGCTACTAGTTCAATATCTCTTTAACATAGTGAGAGATTACATTCATGAAAATAATTTTTATGTAATTTTAGATCGATAGTGGTTGATGAAGCGCCCCTAAATGTGAAGTAAAAAAGTAAGCTTTTTTTTTTACAAACTTAATAACACTTTTGTAAATTTTCTGGCTTTTCCCTTCGTTCTCTTTTTTTTTCCCTAACAAAGTTAAATGTTTCCAACAAAATTAACAGCTTAAAAAGTTCAGTTTTATGCCAAACAGATGGGGATTTTTAATCTAACAAGGGATTAAGGGGTCTATTATGATGCACAAAGCGCTAAGTTTTAATTCTTGATGTGTTACGTGGGTGTTGATAGTATATTCATCATTATAAACTTATTTTAATTACAAATCAAAACATAACATGCAAGGTTATTTAGGCCCTACCTAGTCAAGAACTCGTGGTTTAAGGACTGTTAGTTCGTGATTCAAATAGTTTGTAGGGTTACTTCAACGAGCAGAACTTGTTTGTTTGCACAAGCTTTCGGTCGTGAATTCCAAAAAGTTTTCATGTGCATTAAGGCTCCAAACTTAAATTTTCTTTCTTTATAGATCGTAGCTTGAAGCCCGTTCTGTCTTGGGGATGAAAGAGAGTTTTCATATGTTTGAATTAGGGAGGAAAGAATTTTCTTTTCGCCGCATTTTTTTTCTCGCGCCATTTAAAACTATGGAGTTTGAGAACACAGTTTGGCATTCGACGTTTACTGGCGAAATGTTCCGTACCAGGATTTCTTTCTAAGTTTATGTCTATTCTTATTATCAAATCTCATTAAAATGAACTATATTATTAAAGTAATTTACTGAGTACTTTTTTCCTGGGGCTGCCTACCCGTGCCTGGTTAGGTTTATGTGCGTATTTCATAGCGAACACACTTGGAACAAATTGCCCTGGACTGCAGCTGTAATTTCCGTCGCTATTGACGTTCCACAATCGTACGTTAGACAGTGCCTAGTTTTCAGGCAAATTTCAAATATATTCTAAATGAATCATTCCAGTCGTCATATGAGTAGAAAAGTCATAATTATAATAAATTAACCTTGATATGCTTTGTAGTAGTACGTCAGTCGAAGAAACAGAAATTGTCGCGAATGTTTAGAGCTCTTGCCGTACTCTCATGAAAATTGAACTTACTACAGAGGCGGTCGAATAATAAAGGTACAAATCAGCCTTGACGCGCACGTGTTAAAATATACAGCAATATTCCAAACATACTCTTTTCAACAAACTTAATGTTACTTTTAAACATATATCACAGTGCATCACAGGTTCATTCCTTCTCGGTAGCAGATCTGTCCAACAAATTGTGATGTTTTGCACAATTGTTGCTTTAAACGCATTTTGGCTCTCGAATCTTTCGCCGGATGAGAACATCTTTGGTTTACCCTAGGGAGTTGGAAATCTGATGGGGTCAGGTCGAGACCGTACGGCTGCTGTATCGGATCGTCACTCTCACGCATTTACAGCCAATCATTCGTCTGGTTTGACGTAAGAAGTCTTTCTCCAGCATGCAGAAATCGCACGCCAGCGTATAACCAACCTAGCCTCTTTCGTTTAATATTTACACGCAGGTCCCAGAACAAAAAAAATAAAAAAATAAAAAATAAAACAATATTTGCCAAATTGTATATAACTAAAAAATTGAAATCTGTATACGGCAGAAAATAGAAATGAGCCAATAAGTCACTGGCTGAAGGAAATCGAAACGAAAGCACGTGTTAATCCCATGTATCAGACGATGTCGAGGAATAATATGTTTAAGAACTTTAAAACCTGTACAGAATTTACTGCAAAAGAGGACAAACATGGTGAATATCGTGCTTGTATTTTTGCGTGTTTAGCAATATGCTTATTTTGTCAAAAACACTGTAAATGATGGAGTCGAATTGAATAGTTTAATGCATAACTGTTATAAATAGACTGACATGTTTCACATAATATGTAATAATTTTCATGACGTAGAGGAACTCAATATATTAGGTAAAACATATAAACCTTTTCAAAAATATATAATTAAATATGTTGAGCAGTGCTTTTAAAACGTGTATAAAAGAGTTTTTCAGATCAAAGCTCTCTAGTTACCTTATTTATTTAATTCATTAAACCGGTTCTTAAAACTGATTCTTTTAACGTGCAAGAAATAAAGAAAAAATAATTGTTAAATAATTTTAGACCTTTTATTTTTAAAACACATAACAAGGCTCACCGAGCCAAATGGCTATTGTGTTAATAGCTGTTCTATGATTCGAACATGCAGTTTCCTACTGCAAATTATATCAAGCACACCGAACTTTAGTTCTCTTATCTCGCGATGTAAGCAAGCTTTATAGTTTAAGTGCAGTTGGGTGCAAGAAAATGAATCTTGGTTCCACCTGAAAATGACTAGTTTATGTTAGTGAAATGTTTAAAACTGTCCCATGCAAGGTAGGTCAATAGCGATGCCGAAATGTACACTTGGATATGGCATGTGGTAATCACCAGTGTGTCTGCCTACAGGAGTATTTAGTCTACACCTCCGGGAAAATACGGAGTGCAGCAAGTACCACAGAATAAGAAATGTTTATTTTTCAATTAGCACGCAGGTTTTTTTTTTTTTTTTTTTTTTTTCATTAGGCGAGAACGAGCCTTTGCTATGATGCGGGTAACAGGGAAACATGGCGCCGAACTGCCCAGCAGCTTAATTGGTTTCTGCGAGACACGCGGGCTTTGAAAGAATGCGGTTTATTAAATTATGTGGCTCCAGTGAGGGACGAGAGGAACTAGAGTTCTCTGCCGCCCTCACTTTCCCTTCGCAAAGAACGAAGGGCAGGGAAGGAAGCGAGAAACGAAGCGGGAAAAACACATTTCTGCGCGAGCGATTGCTCTTCCGCTTGTGGCGATACGGAAATAGGACGTCGCCGACTCTCTTCGCGGCTGATGCCCGGTTGCACCGACATCTTCCCCGATCCGAGATCGAGCGATACTAGTTCCGAACCAGGATCCAGCTTGATCTCGGTTCCAACGTAAAAGTGTTGCACCAGCGAAATTTCATGATACCGGATCTCCGATTCGTCGATCTTGGTTCCAGAGTCAGAGACCGATACTAAGTATGAGACAAATTTTGCAGTTGGTTCGTAATACATGACGTTCTGGAAGCAGGCGTATTTTTCACTACACATAGAACTAGATGTGCGATGTTTTTTCTGTTTTAAGTGAATTATTGCTGTAAGAATTTTACTGGAGAATATTCAAGTGCGTATAATGTTGTTTTAATTTACCAAGAAAACAATCGAACGTAGTTCTATCTGTTGGGGTATTTTAAAACTACATTTGTCGACGATGGCTGCTGATCTCGGATCGAGATTTTGAACCTCCAATTTCGGCGGATTGAAATCTCGATCTCTAGTCCAGCTCTGAACTCGAATGGTGCAACATTTTCCTGTGTAAATCTTAGATCCGATCTCGGATCAAGTTTCGAACCACGATGGTGCAACCGGGCATGAATGGAAGTCGTGCACCTTATATTTTTCCTTGAGATGTTGTGATTTAGGCGGAGAAATGCGTTTGTCGCTAAATAAGGTTCTTCACACTCTAAAATTCTAATCGGCGGAAAAATCACTGATTCTCGGTGAAACCCAACTATTCGAATCAACGAAAATGGCTCCCTCAGAATCGGTGGGAAACTACTGGCTGTGTCAATGAGACAGTATCAATGCTTAAATAAGTAACAGCAATTGCTTGCGGAGAATAATTATTTAACTGAATTTAGCTAATTCATTACGCGAAATAAACATATTTCCGATGTGCAGTTTTCGCAATTTAAATAAAATGTGATAAAATTTTGTGGTGCCCTGGATTTAAACCCATTGTATAGGCTACCGCTTTCACACCGTTACCTTACCAACCCAGTCACGAAACCAACGTTATCCGTGAAGAGGAAAACGTGTGTATTATATGTCTTTTTGGGGAAAATTTAGCTACAATTGTATGTCCTTTATTTTGGTTTTTTAGTTTAATTGGTAAAATTAAGATTCTTAAAATAAATTGTACGTATGAATTCTTCACTTCACTAGATTCTATGCAGTTTAAACCTTGAAACAGAGTGCTATGGGGATTATATGGAAACGAAATGAAAGACGTAAAAACAAAATTAATGACTGGATGCTCATGTTGCCCTGTAAAAAGGTAGACCTATTATAAAATAAGAAACTCACATTTAAAGAAATATATTATTTGGGTTTTATTAGTTTATGTGCTGTTATTTCATTTGATACACCTTGTTTACCTGGCCCTTCAGCAAAAAAACAAATCAAATCAACAGTGAATGAAATGATTTATGAATCAGTGGAAAATATCGCTAACCTAATGAGTGAAGGGTAACTGGAATTTTTTCACTGATTCATCAATTAAATTGACTGAAGTGACTGTTGCTGTAAACAATGAAATTCTCACTGGTTCATATTTAGAGTGTATCGGGTAGAATTTTACAAATATTGCTTTTCTGCTCAAGAAAAAAATTTGCTCCAGACGATTTGGAATGATAGTTCTTAGGGTTGTTCGTTCTCTCCTGTTGATTTGTTTGATAAACTATTGGCGAATCTCGCCATACGCTATATGTTTGTGTACATGTACGTAGTATACACGATGTTTTTAGCTGATGGTAGCACACGTGAAGTGACCTGTTGTTAGGAACCTGGTCGTTCAGAACATCGCACTGAATCTCATTCGCAGGAAGTGTAGTAATGCCCACGTACATAGAAGCACACTTCAGGACATGGGTAATAAACATCGAAAGATTGGCTCTCAAGGATAGAATCGCAGGAGTCCGGCGTACTTGAAATACGGCCTGAGACTGGGTAAGAGGATGGAGTGGCGATGGAGTGTAAGAATAACGGGAACGGGAGAAACCCGAATATACCTTCCGGCCGACATCAGCGTCCGCCACGTTTTCCCCCCGTGCAAAATTTCGGCGGGGGACGGAGTCTCAATGGACTTTGGTTGAGGCCAGTGTGATATCCACACAGCCACCGTGGCAACCCAAATGACGGCGTGGGGATGTCAGCATGTGACCGATAACAGACAGCACAGGCGCATGATAGCCCAGATTTAATTGAAAACTTGATTAACTGTGTGTGCAAAGGGTTTTAATTCAATTTATACTACAGTTACTTTTGCTAAAGGCTGTTCACGATAAAGTGAGCACTTTAGAAATGAACCTTAGAAAAAGTCACTATCCCTGCATGCATATATTTTAATGGGCGCACTGAGTGACATTCGCCCAGTATAGTTGGTAATAATGGATGGGAAGTAGTTTCATATCATAACGTCA
The DNA here is from genome assembly GCA_029891345.1 of Dryococelus australis. Lineage (NCBI taxonomy): Eukaryota > Metazoa > Arthropoda > Insecta > Phasmatodea > Phasmatidae > Dryococelus > Dryococelus australis. The sequence goes on along the minus strand of CM057007.1, from coordinate 25,513,731 downwards.
AACAAAAAGTGTTAGGTAACCATTTATGACAACTTGAAATTATTTCTTTGGCTTTCTGTTTTTATTTTAAATTCATCGATGTGTGAAAATTTACAGATTTGTGAAGTATTGACTTTCTTAATAATTTCAGAGTTTCATTTGACCGACGCATGAATAAAGTAGCGGGGCCCATGGCAATGTTAATTTCACACAAGGAGGGGGAATACAAAACGTGCATACAAGTAGATCTTAAGCAGGACTTTCGAAAGTGCTCATTTTCCCGCGAACAGCCTATAGTTACCATCGTACGCAGATGCTTGCATGGTTGGCAGTTTAGCTAGCGAAACATTCGCCACACAAATCGCTCATCCTGCTCACCTGCAATGTTCCGGGCAGCTGCCTTTAATTGTACGGGCTGTTTTTAACAAAAAAAAATATATATATACAGAACGGGTCAACGTGTTACGAGGCAGCAAACTTTTTATTTTTTTGTACATTTCGACGTGGTGATTGATAATCAATCCTGCCATTTTAGCAAATACTCAAGGCTACAACATTCACTGCGATTGTGAAATTAGCCACTTCTATTTCGTTTCTAACTGAGGATGTTAACATTTACCTTTCCGTACGTTGATGATTTTCGTTTCCTAACGAAGTGTGCTAATTTCCTTTATACATCGGTAAGAGCTTTCAATAATTTTTAAAATGAGTTTTTATCTTTCTATTTTAGGGGACGCCGACTCGAGCAGATAGAGGACCGTGAAGTCCAACATGCAGCCGGAAAAATAACGCAAATATTTCGCACGTCTCTAGCCATACCTCTTTATAGTCCATTCCACCACCTCAGTCAAACATAGCTAGACTGAGTCTAGAAAATTACACCTAACGGACAACGCACCATATTCGTGCGTGCTCACTGTAATAATATTTTGCGTATGAACTAGTTATTACTAGGCATTACCAAAACATATATATTCTCCCTGTTTTATTTATATTAAATATAAATGAAATACTGTATTTTCTAAATATATAACGTAATGTTAAAGTCAAATCTAACCAAGAAAGAAATACTTTTATGTTAATAGAGGTATAAAGACATCTTTATACGCGGCCTATTTAAGAAACATCCAGACACGCCATAGATGGGGTGATTTTTACAGGGTTTGATTAAAAAAGTGTTAAGATACAGGGAATAGACTGTTCCTATTTTCCGCCGGAACCTTCTTCAGTTTTTTTTTTTTTTTTTGCAAATTTGCATCAAGTCATCTGCTTGTTTCTCTTTGCGCGTGAAGAGTAATCGAGTATCCACGCGAAGACCAATAAGAGCCGAGAATTGGTTAAATTTAAGAGAATATATCTGTGAAGTGGTAATACTGTTTGTTTGGCGATTTACGTTTTTCTTGTGGGAGAGTACAGAGGTGTAGAATCGCCGTTCCTCTGGTTCTTGCGCTAACCAAAAGTTATTTAATTAAGGTGTTCTACCCTCACTCATCCCTCGCAGGCCAAGAAATTTAATCAAACGTGTTTTTTTTTTTTTTTTTTAACTCAGAGCTCTGAAACTGTGAATAAATTCGTCATTTAACAAGCTATTTATTTTCTTTCAAGCTCCGCAAGCAATCGGTGTTGGCGTCCGCGAAAGAGAAATTGTTTTTACAAGCAACATCGCGAAGCAAATTACGCAGAATTTAATTCAAAACAAGTTCCGCCCTACTTATTAAGTTTCTGTATACCCATTAAGTGTTTAATTACCTTCTTTTTCTGTTGCGCAGAGAGCTCGCTGTGTCAAGTACGACTCTGTTTTTAGAGATTACGCAAGAGAAACTCACAATGGATTTGGAACTGGAGTGAGATATAATGAACCTCATTTTCTAGTCGGGAATGGCGAAATGCAGAAGCCGCGGACGGAGTCAAACAAATTCCCCAACGAACAATTTCACATTTAGCGGAATTCCTTTGTGAAGGGGTTTAAGGTTCTTACGAACTTATTATTCAGCGCGTAATTTAGCCACGCGTTTTGGCACGCAGTTTAGCACAAGTGTTGATTACGTAATGTGAAGGAATTCTACGGTGAGTCCCTTTGTTTATTATAGACCCGTAATAATGTTTCGAGTGAGGCATATTAATACCGAGTTATTGGTAAATCTATATTGCACAAGATTAATATAGATATCTAGCTGTCTCTGGTGTTCATATTTAACTCAAATGGTGAAAAAAAAAAGGGGGGGGGAAGAGGTCCTCAAACTAAAATTAATAATTAGAAACATGTTGGCCGAATATGGTGAACACGTGCAACAGAAGGAAAACGGATTTTACTGTGAAAGTAGCCAGCAAATAAACGATACTAACTCAAGTACATCAAAGTTTGGGAAGTCTGTAATACTGTCACTTAATAACATGAATTTTGCATATATATATATATACATGCAAACATAATATGACTTTAGAAGCCCTTAACGGCGGAGTCCGAAAAGCATATTATGTGAGATATTATGAAAAGCACTTGCCTTAGAGGAACAGAATTTAGTATGCCTAGTGTGAAATGAGGGCATGGCACGTCGCACTCACCCCCGTCATGTAACAATTACGATTTGCACCCTGTTATTGAATACGACGTGCTGACCTTGCGGTAAGTACGATGTTTGACGCCATCGTATTATGCAGTACGCCTTAATTAGCCAAATAGGCATTCTCGTTGCAACTTGGTAGGACCCGCCGTTTTACATGCGGGCTGCAATACGGCGTCGCCCGCTGAATAATTTTTCGCCAAGGACAAACCGGCAGCAACCAAAAAACAATTGGTGAATTGCTCTACATCGCAGTTTAGTTGTGTTTGGTGTAGAAACGGAAACAAAGAAAAAAACGTTTCTGTACAACTGCATTACTCTGGCCTTTCTGCAGATACTGTAGCCACGTGTGTTCGGCAGATAGTCGAAATGCGTAAATTAATTAGTGTTGATTTTATGTGATGAAAAGCGTGTAGGGATAATACATTATGCTACAAGCGGTGTGACTCTGTTGTGATGCCTTTAATAAATGAGGTTAGTCACGACGTGTTAATAGATATTGCGTGTGTGGTGGTTGATATGAGCGCAGATGGCGCTAATCGACAACACAACTAAACAGACATCGCCGATGTTACAACTTCTTATTGCAAATCGCAACTATTCGAAATGCGCACCTCCAACCACATTGCAGTAGGTGTAGCGGCACATTAAAGAATGGCGTTCCCTTTCAAAGACACCTGGCGTGTCTCACGCCTCATCGCAGGAAGCCACGAACCTCTCTAACAAGTCCTAGTCGGATTCAATGGATGTCTCGTATACCAACGCCTTGACGAATCCCCCGCAGCCGAAAGTCTATTGGAGTAAGGTCCGGCGAGCGTGTAGGCCATGAAACAGGCCTGCCCCGTCGTATCCGGTGATCGGGATATGCTACGTCCACGTGCTCACGCCCCAACTTTCTTGAAATGGAGCGGAGCGCCGACGTATTTTAGCCACGTCCGTTGTCTAATGGAGTAAGGTCCGGCGAGCGTGCTGGCCATGAAACAGGCCTGCCCCGTCGTATCCGATGATCGGGATATGCTACGTCCACGTGCTCACGCCCCAACTTTCTTGAAATGGAGCGGAGCGCCGACGTATTTCAGCCACGTCCGTTGTCTAATGGAGTAAGGTCCGGTGAGCGTGTTGGCCATGAAACAGGCCTGCCCCGTCGTATCCAGTGATCGGGATATGCTACGTCCACGTGCTCACGCCCCAACTTTCTTGAAATGGAGCGGAGCGCCGACGTATTTTAGCCACGTTCGTTGTCTAATGGAGTAAGGTCCGGCGAGCGTGTTGGCCATGAAACAGGCCTGCCCCGTCGTATCCAGTGATCGGGATATGCTACGTCCACGTGCTCACTCCCCAACTTTCTTGAAATGGAGCGGAGCGCCGACGTATTTTAGCCACGTCCGTTGTCTAATGGAGTAAGGTCCGGCGAGCGTGCTGGCCATGAAACAGGCCTGCCCCGTCGTATCCGATGATCGGGATATGCTACGTCCACGTGCTCACGCCCCAACTTTCTTGAAATGGAGCGGAGCGCCGACGTATTTCAGCCACGTCCGTTGTCTAATGGAGTAAGGTCCGGTGAGCGTGTTGGCCATGAAACAGGCCTGCCCCGTCGTATCCAGTGATCGGGATATGCTACGTCCACGTGCTCACGCCCCAACTTTCTTGAAATGGAGCGGAGCGCCGACGTATTTTAGCCACGTTCGTTGTCTAATGGAGTAAGGTCCGGCGAGCGTGTTGGCCATGAAACAGGCCTGCCCCGTCGTATCCAGTGATCGGGATATGCTACGTCCACGTGCTCACTCCCCAACTTTCTTGAAATGGAGCGGAGCGCCGACGTATTTTAGCCACGTCCGTTGTCTAATGGCGGGCGGAACATTCTCCAGTACGTCTGGCAACGTTAACTGCATAAAATACCAATACTGGAAGACTGTCAAACGGGTTGGCAGCAACGACCCAATAACATTGTCGCCAAGTATTCCATCTCAAATGTTGATCGAATATCGGTGCCCTTAGCTCCTCATTATAGGCTATTTACGATAAAGTGAGCACTTTTTAAGGCCCTTCTAAATTTTTCCTTTCATCCAATTATCATCTTCCAGCTTTTTTTTTTTAAATATAAACATTGCAATGTGACCAATAAACACAGTGCATACTTTTCTCCACCTTCAAAATTTAATGCCTGTGGCTGCAATAAGATATATTTATTAGTGGTTAATGCCTATTGGGAGGGCCTTAAAAAGTGCTCACTTTACCGTGAACAGCCTATACAGTTGCATATTGGTTTAAGTCATCCCAGATGTTGGTATTTCGACTATTTTTGTACACCCATCCTGTATTATTGCGGTTTTCTTCTGTGGACATAACAATAGCAGGAAAATCAGGAACCATTTCACACTGATGCAGGAACCACTGGTAGAATTCTCGACGAGGGGCCTTATCATCTGGATGTAATGTTTTCACCTTTCACACACTGTGCGGTCGCAGCATATGTTCAAGCAGTACATGCCATACTGTTGCATCCCATCCAACCAGTGCACGTGCGCTAGCACGGGTGCTAGTAGACGGGCTTTCCTCTGCACTCTCCAAGATCGCCTCTTCAAAAGGTGGGGGGTCGAACGCTTTCCTGTTGACCTCGCCCACAGCACCTCCAAAACGTGCCCGTGTCTCGTAGCCGTTGCGTGACGTTTCCAGAAGTATAACAGTTGGGCTGACGTCGTGCAGGATATCGTTGGCTATACAAACGTGCGTGCAGCTTTCCTTCCATTTCCTCTCACTTCTCCGTAACCCAACACCATATACGTCATCTCCGAATTAGTTTACGTTGCTATGCCTCTCTCTCTCTCTCTATCTCTCTCTCTCTCTCTCTCTCTCTCTCTCTCTCTCTCTCTCTCGCAGTAGTGAAGCTACGAAATGATACGCAGTGAGTAACAGGCTGCTCTGGCATCAAGGTAGGGTAGCGACAATGATGTCGGGGTTGGAGGGGCTGGGCCGGGGGGGAGGGGCTTCTATCACATTGCCACTATTGCGTGGCCGATTCAGGTAAACAAGCCACTGAACGCAATACGAAGTTAATGCTTTACGGTAGGATGTCAGTGTTTCATCACTACCCACACTTAAGCACAGCCCGCTAAAACACGCGGTTTCACTATCTGCAAAACGGAAAAGTTAAGGCTGTTGCACAGGAATGATTTGTCGTTGTTTCTACCCCCTCTTGATTCATAATGTGCCCCCAAACTCAACTAAACGTCGGTGTTGTGAATTTACTAATTGTAGCTTGTTTGCGTTAACTGAGATGCGTATCTGAGTTCCTGAGGCATGGAGGCCTTAATAGATATAAAATAAATACATTTAATTTTAATTTATTCACAAAGCTATTATTTACAGCATTAATCTCTCCAAATAAAATATTACACTTTTTTTTTATTCTCAGTGAGCGCAATATTTTATGTATATTTTAAATCTAATTAACGCCGTTATTAATGTCCCTGTTTTGTTATAGCCAATTAAACAATACTCATCTTTAACATACTTTCCGTCTGCCTGTTGCCATCATCTGTAATGTATTTCACTCACGCATCAAGTCCAATAGTCCAGCCTGCCAGTCGGACTATTCGCTGCGCCGATGCTCGTAGTCACAGGTTTGCCTCCCGCTGGTCACTTCTCTCGCCACTCGCTCGTCGTCTGTCGCTGAAACTCCAGCCTCTTATCCACTCGTCGACTCCCGGCTCGGAGCACCAACGCGCTTTTCATAGCCGCTGGCCTTGACCTGGAAGGTTCGCTGCACCCCGAGTCGTGCCGAGAGAAACGAGGTCAGTAATTCAGAACAATCTTCAGATGTCTCGAAGACACCCGATACCCAAGGCCGTGAGTGGCACGCGCCTGAATAGGTATAGTAGGCACGCTTTGTAAACATCCCTTTGTGAAAAGCCGCTGCATTTCCGGTTACGACTGATAGTGCATGCATGCAATAAATCATCTGTGCCTCGCACGCTCACAGAGTAACCGCCTCTAACAATAATATCCCACATTCTATGCTTTTCAGGGTCCGGTTTTAAGGGTTTCTATAGCTCTTACCTAGCATTTGAGATGTCCAATCGTCGTCAAATTTTAAATTTCTTTTCACGTCAACAATTCATTGGCACAGTTTGGTCACATGTTTTCGAAACACGTTGTATGTGTATATATATGTATATATACTATATAGTAAAATCCTATATAATAATTAGACGATCTCTGTCTGTCAGTCACTCTTTAATACCTCTAAGTCCCTTGAAACTCAACAGAAGTTCTTCAAATTTTGCAGAGCGAATCCTCAGGTAAAATACAGGTCAAGTTCGAATTTCAGCAAGATCAGATTACGCAATCATTATCTTTTACCCTAAAAACTCATTTTTTAAATTATTTTTTCCCTTAAAAGTTTTGTATTAATACATAGATAATATTGTATATAGATATATGAAGGTAATAGAATATAATTTTTGTTTACTTTAAATGTCTCATTTTAACGTTGAGTTAATTAAGTGGGACCACAGTGGCTCAGTGGATAGATCGATTCCTAATGGGGCCTTAGTGGCTCAGTGGATAGAGAGATTCCAAGTGCGGCCGCAGTGGCTCAATGGATAGAGCGTTTCCAAGTCAGGCATTAGTGGCTCAGTGGATAGAACTATGTTTAGTGGGGCCGCAGTGGCTTAGTGTGTAGAACTATATCAAGTGGGGCCGCAGTGGTCAAGTGGACAGATATATATAAAATGGGGCCTTAGTAGCATGTGGGATAGAGAGATTCCGAGTGAGGCCGCAGCGGCTCAGTGGATAGAAATATATCATGTGGGGCCTTAGTGGCTCAGTAGATTGAACTATGTTAAGTGGGGCCGCAGTGGCCAAGTGGATAGAGAAATATTAAGTGGGACTGCAGTTGCTTCAATCTTCAGTTAATTTCACATCATTTCACTATAACCTACTTATATCTATACAATTTATTTTTTCAGTCTTTGTATGATAACCAAATTTTCTAACATTGTAAATGTTCTATCCCCGTGACAATACAAAAAAAAAAGGTCACGGGCTGGGTAACCCAGTGTGTGTGTGCGTGCGTGTGTGTGTATATATATATACATATACACACACACTCACACACACGCACACAGAGCTACTCAGAGGGTTTTTATGGCGCTTGACATTTTATCTTGGGATACTAAAAAATGTTTTATTGAAATACAATATTTTAATTTCTTTTGTTTGACATCTGTATTTCCATATATAATAATACAAATTACTTATTCTACGCCATTTTCTCTAATAATTCCTTTTTATATAGCTAACACAATTTTCTGCACGGAGAAAATGACAATGCCCTGAGTAGAACGCTGAATATTCAAGTACTGTAGAATGAGTGACATAAACTTAATAAAACATATCTGAAGGAAAGTACTGCGTTAAAAAACGTAAATTCTGTTTCACTGTGCGTATTTTCCAATGTGTTGGTAAATACGCAGCCGTGTCAAGTGACGTAAAGGTGGAGTGGACAGGTTCGGGCGGTTATTAACTTCGAGGTCTTGAGAGCCGTTGAAGGCGGAGGCGATGTGGGTGCGGAGTGGCGCTGGACAATCCAAAGGTGGGAGAAACGGGATATCCCTGGAAAAAAAAAATCCACCGACCAGTGGCATAGTCCGGTGCGATTTCCACGTGCTAAGATCCGGGAGCGACCCCGCAAAAAAGGATTCTGTAGTTATCTTCTTAAGAAAATTTTCCAGTCCAAAAGATAAGCAAGGGTCGTATAGAGAGACCTGTCCAACCCATCCGATAATTTCAGCTCTTTTGCGAAATCTCCGTGTGCCACATACCTTACGATGAAGCATCGTGAAAGTTCTGATTTACATCGCAAGTGGGAATCGGGCCGGACGATGCCGTTGGTCGGCGGGTTTTCTCGGGGATCTCCCGTTTCTCCCGCCCCTTCATTCCGGTGCCGCTCCATACACACTTCAATAACCTTAATCGGTTCTCAAGACCTCGCTTTTAAGAGCGGTCCAAATCTCCTCACTCAGTTCTGATTTACAGGACGCAAGTATAAACTCTATTCCGGTTTATGTACGGCGTGTTATTATGCGGTGACGCAAAATTTGACGGAACATAAAAATCTGGCGCGCTATCGCAAAAAAAAATTACGTCTTCGCGGGGAAATAATATTTGAAATATCGGCGAAGTTTCTTCTGCTGTGCTCAACCCGTCTCCGCCGAGCAACTTCAGTGGAAGGGCGAGTTCGTAGTGAATATTTCACGTTTCACGCGTTTTATACGACGCGACATGGGGAAATCGAGACCTTATTAAACCATACTGCTTTATTCCCGTGACGTGAAATTGTCGTCTACCATGCCTCGCATCTTCTTTTTCCCCTCCGCCATTCGTGGGGAGTCAAGCCCTCCAAGTCCACAGATGCTATCTGGATATCTTCTCGCAGAGAGTAACGAGGTCGAATATGTGTCTATATGTGTATACGTTTACAAATCGAGTGATGAATGAGCACGGAACAAACTTTACCCTGAGTCTGAAACTTTATCATCATCTCGGATTCATGACTTTATCACCTTTGTCGCTTCTGTACTGTTGAGCATTCTGTATTTCTAGGTTAATATTTTCCACACGGTACAAAAACACGCATGATTTCGGTCCCTCTATTGAAATGCATGTTCGTTCCAAACAATATCTACTCGCTTTTATTTTTCACGCGCCAATTACAAACCACTTTCTGGATATGTTGCTTTGGAGTTTATTAACGCTTATACACATGCACTTCGCTAAACGTTATACCGAGATTTTAGATAGCCATACGTGCAAAAAAAAAAAAAGAATATTTATTTTCTCGGGTGAACAGGAGTCCTTATTTAATACACCAAATATTTTCAATGTTTTTTTTTTCCTTCAGAAGTACGGAGAATTTGAAGTGACTCTCGAAAGCGGGCATTCGAAGCTCATGAATATCGGTATTAAGATGACAAAAAGCATTCTTAGTAAAATTTTCTGTGGTTTTCTTTGCATGATTTGACACTAAAGACAAGGACCCTGGCATCAAAACTGACAAATTGCTGCACGCTGTTTGTAGAAACTGAATGACTGGTATGGAATATTTGTCATGTGTATTCTTCAGTATAACATGAAGATGTTTACTGCTATTAATTTGAATCCCTTCAGAAATGCTTAAAGGATATGTGTCAGTATAAATTATGCATTCATATGTATGTATTCGTGTACGAAAATTTTACTCGTGTTCGATGGCGCATTAAATAATTCGGAATGGCTGCTAAGCACATAGAAAGGTCTCGTACATCGTGAGAAGACTTTTAGATAATTTTGATGACTCATAAATAAGTACCCAATTTCACAAGAAAGATAGATTTATATGGAAAGTAAACGTTTAATTCAGTTCAAATCACTATGTAGTATAACAGCAAATTCATATCCACCCCGACTCTTACACAGTTTTTACAATAAGGTCTGCACCATTATTTCAACACACTTGGACTGTGTTGAAATACGCTGCGTAAATGTCTGCCCTCTTAATCTGCCATCTACTGGCACGGGAAGCGTTTAGCTTATGCTTGTTTTATTTTTATTACATTTTGAGTGTTTGCTTTCGTGGGCAAATAATTTTTTTTTTGGCAAAGTCTGTTTTCTGATTCACCACTGCAATCAATCATCCCCTTTTGGTGCTCTAGTAACTGTTATTCAAATTATGTTTGCAGCATTAAATTTATTATGTATAATAAATGGCATTAATGGGAGAAAAGGAATTAATATCTGTTAATCTTCAAATTTTATATGCCACTAATTTCTGTTAATGTATTTAACGAATATTTTCGTTAAACTTGTATTTCTGCTGTTTATTTTGTTATAGGTGGCCCCACTTTGAAGTAATGCCATTAAAAATATAATTGGATTCATCTTTAAGGTTTTAGAGGGCAGCACTTTTGTTAAATCACTCTATTTCTGCATAAAAAATTGTTATTATTAATGTCAATATTTGTTGCCGTAAAATTTACTGACTTAATTATTTAGAAACTTTATGTTTTGAATAATAATTATTTTTAGCATATTTGTTTCTGAAAGCAAGTATAACCATAGAAATATCGATACTGCTATCGATATGTATCACGTAAAGGAGTGCTGACGCGATGTTCTTTCTTCTACTTCTCGACATCTTGAAAATGTGACACGTTTTTCGGTGACAACTGATGTTATCCTGTAACATTATGTAATACAATCTTTCCCGCCGCATTCGGTAAGTTTAAAGTGTAACTGATTTTCCCGGCGACGTTTCGATGTAATTTTTGGCCCGCGGTATTATTATTTTGTCTTTGAACCTTTGTTTAGTACGGTCGCAGTTTGCTGTGCCTTACACCATGGAGCCCATGTAGTTTCGGCCATTTTCACCTTGTGAACGAGGCGATGCGGTCCTGTTGTTCGTAATTGTGTGATCCACCTACCGGAGAAGGCAAAATAATGGTTTGCGTATGCATTACCTAAATCAGTAAAGAAAATTATTTTTTTATTGTAAAATATATATATATAATTTCTGCAAGTATGAAGTAAATTGTGCGGATGTGACTATCCACCCATTATGATTCTCAAGCATGAAAATTCTTCTTCCTGATTAAAATCAAGAATAAAAAACACTTTGTAGTACTGCCATCAAACCATAATGTTATTCTTAAAATTAATGAAATTACTTGTTTTGTGAGGCGCACCTCTATTGCAATAAGTCTACCCCACTTTTGATCAATTTTAAGCAATTTTTAAGCAATTTTACCTGTTATCAAGTATATTCAATTAAGCCTACCTTTATGTTTGTGGCCATCATAGTAATTAAAATATCCTTCCAAGGTTGATTTTTTTTGCTGAAACTATATGCATTCTGATATTATGAAAGGAAAAAGCTATTACTCAAATATGTAACAAAATAATTAAGTTATTAATTTACATATTTAAATGAAACATCTTTTATAACGAAGTCATCATTAAATATATTTATGGGTCACAGAATTTGTGCACAGTATATCTTTTACTGAAAATAGGGAGGCCTTTATTCGCCGATGGTTCGTATTGTTGGACTGCAAAAAAATACATGACGTGCGTAACACATACAAGAAACGTATATAAACATGCAAATTATCATATTTTAAATGGCCGTAGAATAACTGTACAGTAAGCTGTTGACTAATATATTCCTACATTTGTTTTGGTAATTAATTATTTTCAGGAAATACTTTTACCACAAAAATGGCTATTAAAAATGCTTTTAAAAATAAATTTGTATGTATGAGTTATGCTGTATTCATCTCCCCACTTCTACATATTAGTCATTTGCTGTTAAGTATCCATGTAAATAACATGACTGTTATGAATGCAATGTATCTTTATTCTTATAAAGTCTTCGAGCTTTATGGTGTTAAGAAATTGACATATATTGTATTAACATAATACAATAAATTAAAGTTTACATCTCACGAGAGCCGAGTTTATTACACTTCCTGTGCGAGTAGATACGCGTAATGTTTATTCGTACTGTTTATTTAAATGCACGTGATACGTCGACATGTGGACTGTCGCATCAAATTTGGCTTGAGATTATATGGGGCAAGTCATATTTCGAGCAACTGTAACTTATGAAGTCAGAAACACACGTATAGTACTGAGTTCCCACGCAATTGTCGTATTCACTTAAATGGAGGCTGGGGCATAGATTATATTCTGAACGTTTTGCATAAACGCGCACAGGTGTATACGTCGCGGTAAGAAAAGAAACATCTTTCCGCAACGAAGAACTTCAGGATGCGAACCGCAACAAGGAGAAAGGGAAAAGGGGCAGCCCCGGCGCAATAAACAACCGGGGGGTGTAGGGCAATATAGCCGTTCTGTCAAGCGGCGAGCGTTTTTATGGCCCTATACATCTCCAGATGTATAAATGCTGACTTGTCTGCTGCGCTCGTTTCAACTCCTCGGACTATCGACTCTCGACTGTCGCGGCGTTATTTCTTCTCGGTCGAATATCTCAACATTAAGTCACAAATCGATTGCACTTCGTCTTTCGTGCTCAGAATCTCTTTCGTAGAATGGGCTATATTTTCATCTCGAGGACTCGAAAAGAAGGTAATAACCGCGTGTTTCTTAAAATGGATCTCACTTGTTTCAAATATTTACATTCAGTATTTAAAAAGTTCAAAAGTACTGTATTTCACAACACCATAACTACCAGTAAAGATAACTTTCGCAATAAGAGAGGGCAAATAATTTTTGACGGCACTAGATTAGGTATATTTGAAATAAAAATAATGTTGACAAGTAAACCATGACCATTTTTGTATTACTTTTAAAATACAAAATAAATTACTCGCGGAAGCATTTATTGGGCACTTAGAAAGTATTTTTCCTTCATATTGTAAGTTACTTTCTATACTAACAAATTATAGATTAGCGTATGTTGAGCTACGAGCATTATCCACGTAAATATTTGAAAAGAATTGTAACATCGTAGGAATGGTTTTATAGGCTATGATGTAAATCTAACAATTTAAGTTAATAACAATAAAAAATAAAGAAACGGATTTGTATATTACGTTGAAGGTATATGTATACGAATATAGACCCAACTATTTAGATGATGTGTTGATATATATGTTATTCAATTTGTTTATGTAGTATAAACATAGGAAATTTTTCATCGTACATTGAAACTTTTGACGAAATATATCGTAGCAGGCAAACTAATCAACGGTTGTGTTTTTTATAGTATTAACATATCAAAATAAAATTAATAATACTTTAAAGCAGGCTTCTTATGGGAGTAGGTTGTGAGAAATACCCTTAAAGTTAAAAATATAAAAAAAAATTAAAAAAAAAACCAGTGAGAAATTAGGATTTCTTCGATTTAGGATATACGATGAGATTAACTTTTCAATCAATAGATTGTTAGCTGTTAGAGAATAACAGATTTATCAGACACAATTAAATTGGGTGTAAATGTAATAATTGATGGATTTTAATGTGATTTACGTTTGTATGTATTGCAAAATTCCCGATGAATGTGTGTGCACCTGTTGATTCCCACTGTAGTTTCTCACTTGAGAAATAAAGTTTATGGATAGATCTAACTTAATCCTACTCAGATAGCTTCAATAAAACTAAAATAACCCGTTACTTAATTTCCAGGTTTAAACAAAATATCGCAAAAAAAAAAAAAACGGAAGGAAAGAAGCCCAGAAACATGATTCTTGATTCAAGTGAGCTGAGTGACATCAAACATATTTGTCATTGAACTCGAATGCACGTTAGAATTATTACTTAATTAAATAAATTGTATTTTTGGCTGATGGTGTTAACATTTATGAATTACTGAGGGCTGCATTATACTAATAAGGAAAAATTATTTGTCCACAGTTAAAATTATTTCTTTTAAAAGGCGTTAAAATTAAGCGTAGTATTTATAGTAGAATAACTAAAAATTCATACAAACTTAAAAAAATTTCCATGAAAACCAGAGAAAAAGAAAGGATCATATCATGTTGTCCACTGATAGAGGAACAGAAAAGTGCAGAAACGCAGAAACTGACAAACTCGTGCAAAGTGCGATGAGCAAACATGGCTACACCTGTTCTGAGCGCCTTACGGTAATTCTGGAGCGGAATCCTTGTCAACTACTGAAGTTTCATGTACTGTGGTGTCTAAATGGCCAGCGAACACTGAAAATAAATATTTAATGGTACGCTATTTTCTGCTAAACCCGAATATCGATGCCTTAAGCGCAACGAAGAAAATTTAGACGGGTCTGAATACTGGTATGAACCAAATTGCAATTTTCTCGGCAGAACTATTACTTAAATTCTAAGCATTACCGAATAGTGCCTGACGATGCCGTTGGTTGGCGGGTTTTCTCGGGGATCTCCTGTTTCTCCCCCCCTTCATTCCGGCGCCGCACCATATTCACTTCAATGATCCTCATCGGCTCTCAAGACCTCGCTGTTAAGAGCCACCCAAATCTCTTCACTCACCCACTCACTCACTCTAAACATTAACTTATCGAGTATTGCGTAGAGTGTGCATATCTCAATGTTATTTCCCTCTAACATCACTGCTACGGGTGGTGCCAGACATTACATTACCACCTCCTATTTCCAGCCATGCATTTCTCCGAGGCACGAGTAATTCGAGGGTTGCTTCTTATGCAAAACAATTTTCATATCTGTTAACATCTTTGGTACTTAACATCTTTTGTCACCATTTTTTTTTTCTTCAAAAGTCAACTGAGGTGAGAAGTTGTATTTTTCCATCATCAACCTGCCTGTCAGTGTAATTAATTTTTGACCCAGTGCATCTTGCCATTTAGTTGTTGGTGAATGCAGCGCAGTACACGTGGGCCGAACGTACGTTTGTCGAGGACACCGCCATGTTGCTGATTTACTACGAAGTTCAACGTAATGGTAGAGTCGCTCGGCTTCCCTACCAGCGGCGTTTTGTGCATCGCATACCTCCATTAATAAAATATTATCAGATTATAACAACGGCTGCGAGAAACAGGTACATTTAAAGGTAACAGAACCAACTATGGTACCCCATGGCTATGTCACTCTCTCGGCTCCGAAAGGGAGATAGTTCATCAAGTTGAAGAAAATCCCGTCGACGAGTATTGGAGTCGTCGCACGAGCAATTCATGCGTCTCATAGCTGTGTATGGTATGTCCTGCATGGGCAGCAACTGCACTCTTACCACACTTATACGCCACGTGTCAACATTTGAACGCGGTTCCTATTTCGCAAGAAAGCTGTTCTCAACTGTCGAGTGGGAGAGAGAGAGTGAGAGAGAGATATGGACGGCTCTTAACATCGAGGTCTTCGAGAGCCGATGAGGACGAAGCGAGGTGAGCATGGAGCAGTGGCATCGTCCGGCACGATTCCCACTTGGGAAAATCCGGGAGCGACCCACGCCGGGAATCGAACCCAGTTCGCCTAGGTGGGAGGCGAGTCGAGACAGCCACATTTTATATGAGGAAAACCCTCGTGCCACAGTGGTGGACTTATTGGAAGATGTTCCACTGAAAATTCGTGAGAAAATGTGGTACCAGTATGATGACACAACAGCACACTTTCCACGTATCTTCCGGAGAAAGGTGCATAGATCGGAATAGAATGACTGGCTTGGCCACCACCATCACCGGATCTTCTTGGCTTCTTCGTCTGTGGCCACATAAAGATTTGAGTGTTTGAGACCCATGTAGCGTTGGAGAAAGTTCTGCGTTCTGTTAGTACGCGTTGTGGCTGTGGTAGAAGAGATTCAGCACGCACCAGGTATTGTTGGGCGTGCGTATGGGAACATGATGTGCAGATACCATGTGTGCAACGAATGTCATGGTCACCTCATCGAGTAGCTCTTGTAGTGCACGCAGATTAGGTGCTCGTTGACCTAGGCGATACAGGAGATTTGAATTCCTGATCCGTGGCATCCACGTGGCGTTGAAACGGCACGTCTCTTGACATGACATGGGTTCCTCATCAAAGCTTTACCTACCAAGTGCCACCTACAACCCCTAGAAGTGTGTAATAGCTAGAGACCCGAGAAATTCACGAATGCAGTGACCTGTAGGCTAGACATCACAGTCTTATATACTCTAATACAAATATCAACTGTTTATTGGTTGATTGTTGTGGTAGTAAAAGGCGGTGGTTGGGCGCACATATTATTGCATATTTGTTATTGGCTCATTTATCTCCAGGAGGTGTCAAATAACAGGTCGAGCAATTACAAAAGTAACATGAAGGTACAAATATGTAAATTCCAGCTTGTTTAGAAATGAACCCGCGAAAATCTTGGATCTCTAGTAATAGCACATATGAAATATTCTGTATATGACTGACTGAAGTCTAGCGTTATTTCAAATAAATTCATAATCGGGACCCCGCCAGTTCCTATTCACATGCGAATTTTGAGCCAGTAATCTTAACCGATGCACAGCAAGTGTACACAGTAGTGTACGATAAAGGCACAGGGAGGCTATAATTGGCCATTACTAGAGACCTGCAAAATTCCCGTTATCATTTGGGGACACGTTAAACTTCAAACATATGTACTCCTGAAATACGTTTCGCATTAGACAATACTTAATTTGACACGCCTGCGTAACCCTACGTCAGTAAATGAACACTTCACAATTGTGTAGTCCAGCCAGACAGGGCATGACATCACATTTACGCAGCAGCCAGTGGAGAAACGAAGCCGGTTCGAGTATATACAGTACTGTGAAGTTTAGCCTGTTGTAAAAAAATAACGAGAATTTTGCAGGTTTCTAGCTATTACTATACACTGCGAAGCTACGAGCTATGACCATTCACCGAAGGCGAACCCTATAGTCGAAACAAGTTCTGTTCCAATATGAGTACAGCACGCATTAATAAAAATTTTCGTTTGCAGCACCGGGAAACATAAAAAAAAAAAAACTGGGTTTGGAAGAGAAAGATTAGAATTTCCCATTTCTTTAACAATTTGCTTAAGCGCCTGTTCACAGCTTCTCTGCATACAAAAGGAAACAAGGATTAAGAGAATCATCTCACACTTTAAGAGAAGGTTCAAGATTCTAATTTTATGTACATAAATTCTCATTTACATTAGGAAAAGTGGGCTGGCGAGGGCTTAGCCCTCGGACGTTAGAGGAAAAGGGGGTGGATGGAACACCGAAGAAGACACTGTGGGGAAGAGTTGACTTTCTCTCCGCAAGTTTCGCTTCCCCTCTCCCATCGTTCGAAACTCCGCGTTAATGGAGAGGTTAAGAAGGCGGGATGAAGACGTGTGTGCGATGTAGAAGAACACGGATAAAGCAAAAATTCCAGTCGCCGTTGTTCACGACGTCCCAGGGTAAAGGATTCAAGACTTGGCGCGCCATCCTGAGATCTTAGCCAGCTCCCCCCCCCCCCCCATGTGTTGCTGAATTTTTTTTTTTTATATATATGCTTTCCTTTTCTTGTTCGCGAGAATAGTACCCGGACGTCGAGTCTCGTCGCTCCGGGGGTGGGGAGGGGGGCGAGTGGCGAAAGTGGTAATGCGTGAGTCACAGTGACAAATCACTCTTTTACACTGGGTGGCCGAAACACACACACACGCGTCAAGAAAGCGACCCGAAGTGTCCGCGGGCTGCGGGGGTTGAAATAGATAGACGAGCTGAGCTGGCGCTGGAACGTATTACCGTTTTCCCGGTATTTGTGACGCCAAATTTTCCTACGAAACTCCCACGAAGCAGCGAGTTGACGGCACGTTGCAAGGAGAGCAGTTTTTTTTTTTTTTTGGAGCCAACTGTACGGTTGAGAACCACTGTACGCCCTTGTGCATGTGTCGTGGTTTTCGAAGTAATGCTATCATAGGCTGTCCACAGTAAAATGAGCACTTTTTGAAACCACCGTACGCCTTTGTACGTTCCTACCGGGCGCAACCGAATAAATGAATGTGTCACGATGTTCGAAGTAATGTTATAGGCTGCTCACGGTGAAATTTGCACTTTTGAAAAGTCCTGCTTAATATCTACTTACATGCACGTTGTGTACTACTCCGCCTTATGTAAAATTATCATTGCCGTAGGCCTCATCACTTTATTCGGCGCGTAGGTCAAGTGAAACTGTGAGATAATTAAGAAAGTAAATACTTTATTCAAATCGGCTCATTTTTACACTTCGAGAATTATAAAAAACAGAAATAATTTCGTAGCCACAAATGGTTGTCTGACATTTTTTATTTGACATTAAGTCATGGAACTACTTTCCATCCATCGTTACCAATTTTACTGGGTGCATGTTACTCAGTGCACCCGTTAAAATGTATATAGGCAGGGTCAGTGGCTTTTCTCTAAGGTTCATTTAAAAAGTGCACACTGTATCATGAACAGCCTCTAAGAGTTGGTAGTCTCGGCATTTTTTTCTGTTAAGACGCGTATTTCAGCAAATAAATGTCCTGAGAATACGAATTTTCCCGGAAGAGGGGAAATAAATTATCTAACCATTCACTGTTTTGTTTGTGTCATATTAAGTGTATTCGCGTGTAATGAACTCCCACCGGTATAGATATAATTTTCACCGTGTTATAAGCTGACTCCACTCATAATAAGAACATGAAAAGAAATGATAGTATTTTGTAGAAAGGTAAGCTAAGAAGATGACTTACAGAAACAGTAAATAAAGTATTTAGTTTCCATCTCCAGCAGTTATAAAATCGTTAGGCCTACATTAATTTAAGACATGAGGCCAACGGAAGAAAGGATGATAAGGAAGGTTAATTAGGATAGAGCGAGAGAGAGAGAGAGAGAGAGCATGATAAAGACGGAACTCGCCCGGTCTCACACTCTGGCCTCGCCACCCTGTGGTAAGGACGTCGTCGCACAAGGTCTAGCAGCTGACCTCGCCCCTCGACAATCGCCGACTGCCCCGATGTCCTTCCTCGCAGACCAGTTCACTCTTCGCGCCCCTCCTCGGGTGTGGAGTGACGTAATGCATAGTGATTGGCTCCCCTTGTGCACTGGACGCGGAGTCTCTGCTTGTAGTTTGTTATAATTATCCGGTGATGTCCTGATGTTTGCTGGACACGCATTTTTGGCGTTCTTTGCACATTGCAATGGCAGTTTATGGCCGGTTGCACCAACGTGTTCCCCGATCTGAGATCGAACGATCCTTGTTCCGAAACAGGATCCAGTTTGAGCTTGGTTCCAATGTAAAAGTGTTGCACCAACGAAATTTCATGATTCTGGATCTCCGATTCGTCGATCTTGGTCCCAACGTTTGAGATCGAGATTAAGTAAGAGACAAATTTTCTATTGTTTCGTAATATATGACGTCATGGAAATAGGCGTATTTTTCACTATAGATAGATCCAGATGTGCGATGTTTTATCTGTTTTACGTTAATTATTGTTGTACGAATTTTACTGAATAATATTCAAGCGCGTATAATGTTGTTTTAATTTCCCAAGAAAACAATCGAACTACATTTGTCGACGATGGCCGTTGATCTCGGATCGAGATTTCGAACCGCCAAATTCGACGTTTCGAAATGAACCTCATCTCGATCTCCAGTCCAGCTCGAACTCGAATGGTGTAACAGTTTTCTGTTTCGATGTTAGATCCGATCTCGGAGCGAGTTTCGAACCACCTCCTTCACAACAGGTATTGTTTTGGCAGGTGGTGCACAACCGGGCCTTGTATAACAACCGGGCCTTGTATAACAACCGGGCCTTGTATAACAACAGGAAAGTGTGAAGATAGAAGCACTGCACGCCGCGCCGTTTCAGCGCCTTGCTCGTAAGAGCGACGTGGCGCTGGGCTGTTATTGTTGCCTTTATCGCTGTCCCACGAACACGGAAAATAAATATCCAGCACATGTATTCTTAAGAGAAAAAAAATCTCTTCCCATGCCCGATGACCCGAGAAAAATTCCTCGTAATAGCGACCAAAAAATATTAATGAAGTCATTTTTGGAGAGCGGGGCGATTTGTGCGGCTCTTAACATCGAGGCATTGCGAGAACAATTTTAAGAATAACCTTAATTCATACACATCATTAATTATGCTCGTATTTGATGATGGGCTACAGTTTATTATATGCTAATAGGATAGTTCTAAGCGAAAATAACAAATATGCCAAAAAAAAAAGAACATGTAAATGATCCCGTTCGATCTGTTCAGGGGGTCAAAAGTGGCTCCTTGCTTGGGGCAGCGGTAAATTGAGAGAAAGCTGAGGAAAAGTGTGGGTGTAGCCATATAAATAGGCAATCCTGCAAAACGTCCATGTTCCTGTTTATCAGTCTGTTGGCTCAACTGAACACTATCAGTTGGCTGAACACTATCAGTCTGTTGGCTCGACGAAACACTCGTTACCTCCCTTGCGATATATCCACGCCACTTTACTTCCTAGAAAAGCTTCAGTTCTACTCAAGCTTTGTCGTAACACGTCCGATAAAAAAAATAAAGATTTCTTATCAAAAATCTATAATAAAATTGCCAACATTAAATCTTGTTTCGTGCCTCCCTTAATTATTATCGTAATGTTTTTTTTTTTTACTTTCTTATCGAAAATTAGTGACTATCTATAAAAAATTGAGACACCTAAAATCTTAACCGAAATAGATAATTTAAAAACTAATCTTACAAAATATAAAAATATATCACCGAAATATCATTAGGCCGGCTAACGAGTTTCAAAAGAAATGTAGGCCTACTACATTTTATATCACAAACAGTTTTTCCACTTTTGTATTATTTCCGTTTTTTGTACGTAAACAAAATTTTTCTATTATATGGTTTGAATGCGACTTAAAAACACTAACGTTTAGAGTCTACGAAATTTTTCGACTATCCAAAGCCACCATAAACCAACTGAAAATCTGGAATACTGTTTTTGATCTTGAAATAATTAATTTTTCTTCTACCTCAAAGTACTATTTTACATTGAGAGTAACTCTTCTATTCTTTATTTCTATGCATACCCTACACATGAATGAGTTAGTTAGACTTTAATCATTCGGACGATTACACATGGTGCTCTGTTGGCAGTTGGGGAAGTCTGACGTACAAAGTAATTTGTTTGCTATTGCTTTTATAAACCTCCAGTTTTCACCAGGAGGATAAAATTAGGGAAGGCCTGCAAACTGTAGTAATCTAAATTTGCACAAAAATAATAAACAAGCATCCGTTACTTAATAAGAATTTGAATGTTCCCGCAGAGGCTTTGGCGACGGCGATATTAAAAGTTGTCTATTAACGGGAACGAAAACTGACTCACAGTACCTTAGCATGATTTTAAATTGACAGTCATGCAAATATTTCAGATAAATAAACTCTATCCACCAAAAACGTCAGACTGACGAAATCAGAAGTTGCCGCTTCAACATACTACTGATGTAGTGCACGCTAGCTCGTGGAACGAGATTTTTTTTTTTGGGTTCGAGTCCCGCGTGGGGCACGTGTGCATTTGTAATTGTCTCACTAGTGTTGCATATGTTCCTAGATTCATCTCTAATGACATTGCTGTCAATGATGCGTCAAGGCCTTCCTGCAATCTAAGCTTTTAAGAACTTCATAATAAATTATTTACACATGTGTAGAGAAAGCAGGGTCATTAGCTACATAGGAAACTTCTTGTTCACTATTCAAATAAAAATTGTATTTAAGCTTTGCTAGGGAACTGCACAACAGGATAATTAAGTTTCTTAGAACTAGATGTTAAATAAATAAACTTAAAAAAATATATAAATTTTTTTTATATGACATATTGATAAGAAAAAGAATTCTCCAACATTCAGAAAGCAATTAGTGATAATGAACCGGGTGGGTAATAAACAAAAGTGCGCGATCAATAAAACGCAATCTTCTTCTATCACCAGCAAACAAGCAGAAAATCGCAAAATAATTACTCTTCCGGAACTTCTTGCCGCATCAGACCAGACGTGAAGCTATGAAGGTGCGACAGAGTGCAATTAGTCACCCGCTTTTCCAATCTTCCACCGAATTACCCTCCAGTATGAAATGTATCCAACGCGACGTATTGACAGTCGATACCGGAGTACCCAATCTAATCTTTTTCCCCTAGGAGGTTCCCGCCAGCCAGAGCTAATTCTCGCCGTCTTGAAGGCCAGGGATGAGCCTCGATGGCCTGCTGCCCTATACTTTTGATACGGGCACACAAAGATTGTTTCTGTGGGAGAGGCCTTTCAGAATGTAGAAAAAATGTCGCTGTTGCCCTAATTTTATTGAGTAATCTAAATCAGAAATTATCTATTGGCCAATAAATTTCAATAGCCATGTTGGGGAAAAAAAAAAAAAAAAAAAAAAAAAAAAAAACGAGTATGTTTTGTACACGTAGGCCTGCAGGGTTTCAAATAATTTTAGTAGAATAGTCTGAAATAGGTTTTAATTAAATCCATTGTATAATACCACTCTAATATTTTATAGCCAATCATGCTCAATCTGGCAAAAATTACGTTTGTGTCTGGTCGATTACTATTAATGAATATGTTATTGTAACATACTATATAATTAAAAATACATAAATGAAGCACATCACAAAAAGACTGCGGACACGGCTATATAAAGTATTGGTTATTTCTGCTATACACTATTCACGGTAAAAAGAGCATTTCTAAAAGCCCTGCTTTAAGATCTACTTGCATGTACGTTGTGTATTGTTCCGCCTTGTGTAAGATTGGCAGTGTCGTGGGCCTCATAACTTTATTCATGCGTCGGTCAAGTGAAACAGTATAATTTGTAGAAAAGAAAATAGTCTACAAATCGGCTAATTTTTTCTCTTCAATTCATTAAAAAAAAAAAAAAAAAAAAATACAGAAAGCGAAAGAAATAATTCAAGTTATCAGAAATGGCTACCTAACACTTTTTATTCGACGATAAGATACGGAACTTCTTCCCATCCATCGTTACCAACTTTACTGGGCGCACGCCAGGTAGGGGCAGTGACTTTTTTCCAAGGTTGATTCCCAAAGTGCTCACTTCATCGTGAACAGCCTTTTCTCTCCCAGACACTATGAAAGTTCATTCGGAGCACTGTTGCAAGAGAGTGTTCTGTATTGGCCATCTTGGAGGGTAGAAAAGAAACTGCCGTAGAGTTATTGGTCGGGAGCTAACAAAAAAAAAAATGTGTAGATTTCCAACTACATCTAGCGGTGTTCTACAACTACACGACGTGAGAATAAATGAAGATAAAAGGCAAGTAAGCTACTTCCTCGCAAGAATTTCCCCACACATCGCAGAACACACCAAACCCGTAAATGGTGGCTTCAAGTCGTTACATAACGTGCGCGAAGATGTGGTTACCACGGCGGATGGACACATAACTGGCGTGTTACGTCAGGTACAAAGTTGCTCAATTTTTAGTTCGTGCATCGCTCGTACAGTGTCTGGGGGTACAAAACGGCACACAACCACAAAGCAATTATCCTGCAGCTACGCTCTAAGAAATTATTTGGAAATTTACCATACCACCGTGTACGCTTAGTGAGAAAGAGGTATTGGTAATTTTTCCCCCTATACACCCATTGTAGTGTTCCTGCATTTTCTCAGGAAACAGTAAAATGTGTAGGGAAGTTCCCAGCTGTGTATAGCAGCGACGCTAATCATTCCTATACCTGCAGCTTGATGTGGGTTATATTTTTCCACACAGTGTACAGGTTAAAACTTCCATTCAAGTTTACGAAGTTTACCAGGACATTTTTTTTTTTTTACAGTGTAGGAACACACGCGTTACACTTCTGGCAATAGACGCGGATATTGTACAGCGACAGCGTCGTACGCCTCTGTAGAATACTAACGCCGACCTCGCGCGGCGCAGTCGGTTGGTGCGCCACCGACCTGGGGTGCAGGAGGCTCTGGGTTCGAATCCCCTGCTAAGGCATGGGTATTAATTTAAGTCAGGTTATATGTGAGTCTGAAATCCGTCCCCTGCTAAACTTTCAAGTATAAAACCGGGGGACGTTAAAAAAAAAAACCTTTACAACACAATACAATAGAATACCAACTTTGTAAGGCACGCCCGGTGCTAAAGGTTGTTCACGATAAAGTGAGCACTTTAGAAATGAACCATAGGAAAAGTCACTGTCCCTGCATGCATATATTTTAATGGGTACACTAAGTGACATTCGCCCAGTAAAATTGGTAATGATGGATGGAAAGTCGTTCCATATCTTAACGTCGAATAAAAAGTGTTAGGTAACCATGTGTGGTAACTTAAAATTAATTCTTTCAATTTCTGTTTCTTTTTTAATGCATAGAATTGTAAAAATAAGCAGATTTGTAAAATATTTACTTTCTTAATAATTTGACAGTTTCATTTGACTGACACGTGAATGAAGTGATGAGGCCTATGTTCATTTTATATAAGGTGGAGGAATACACAACATGTATACAAGTAGATCCTAAGCAGGGGTCTTAAAAGTGCTCATTTTACCGTGAACATCCTATACCTGAGCTGTTCGTAGCTACTGCGTGCATTCAGCCAAGATTGGAAGTGAAGTTTAATCCTTACTACCTTCCAACATATGTATAACTCACTGAAATCAAATCTGAAATAATATGGCTCCCCTAAAAATGAAATTAAATCACAATTACCGTAACAGCAGCAAAATAACATAATTAACCAGGTAAAAAAAAAAAAAATTCGGAATATACGAAGTTTGGTAAAATAAAAAAAAAACACTCAATTTCGAGAAAATTTTGCGACACAGTCTGTGGGTTTAAAAAAAAACTTCAGTTACTAACACCTATAGTTATATTACAAACCTTTAGGCATCAACAAAGTGAAAACTTATAAGAATGGCAAGTAGTTAAAAATCCATTTTTTTTTTTGTTAATTTGCGTGGTTAGATCAACAAACCCCTAAGTTGTTTTGATGGATACCTTCGAAAAACAATGCAGATAGATGCTGGATACTTTTATGTAGTTTTATAATTTTTGTAGCAGATGCGATTTTAAATTGTAAATATAATGTATGAACTGGAGAACGAACATTTTCCGATACTGTATGAGCAAGGGCGACAGTTTTTTTTTTTTTTTTTTTTTTTTTTTTTAATGTCTCTCCATCAGCAGCTCAGTAAGAACAAAACTGACACTTGTCAGCGAACAAAGGGTAGGCTGGCTTTCCACCCTAGCACCCAGATATGTCGTCCTAAAACTGTAAAGATAAGGAACTAAATGTTTCTCTTTCGTTTGCCGCGCCCACTTCTTCAGGAAGCCCGCAGACGCGGACATGTCTCGGGAGGGCGGAACTGAAACCGAGGAATGGTCCAGTTTGCGCACGGCCAACCTTCGGCCGTTGTCGTGTTTATCTTGGCGCCGGTCCACGTTGGAACGTTTCCCAGTTTCCGCGAAGCGGCGGGAGAAGAGCCTGGTCTAGCCACATATCTTCCTCCTGCACGCCTCTCTAGCCCTTCGGCGGGCCCTAGACAACGACGCAGTACCTCAGGCGAAATGACATTTATTACGTTTATCTTTCGAGTACACACACACACACGCCCTCTGCCGCTTCGTCTACCCTCCTCGGCCTTCTTGCAGACGGGCCCGTACTTCTGGCGAATTAATGCGAGCGCAGGGCGGCCACCGAAACAATGACAGCAAATTTCCCGCCCGTGTAATTACTTCTCCAAGACTACTAACATCCCGGCATCGCGTTAGAAATTTACAGACACCAACACAGGAAGTCTTTAACTTGGCTAATAAATGTGTTTATTTCTTGCAATCCATTGGCCGTCGTCTTAGCGTGGTTGGATCTTACTATTCGTATGGCAGTTGATTTTTAGTAGGTTAGGATTGTTATTATCTGGCCAGCGTTCTTCTGTTTACCTTTCTTGACTGAAAAAAAAAAATAAATTGCAATTACACTTAAGATGGCCTATTTAAAGGGACAGTTCTACGGTGTCGCAGACAACTTCAGCGTAACTTATCACTCAAATCGTGAAATTTATCTTATCACATTTAAATACTTTATTCCACTACACATGCGTTATACTTTTGCATACACACTTAGAAAATTGGAATTAATTCCTCTCAAAAATCTTTCCCAATATAAATCGGGATCTGTTCTTCCCTCTTTCGAAGTTACAAACACGCAAACCCTGTAGCCGATATCGCTGTAGCGTTTCAAACTAAAATGTTTCGGGCTCATGTATTTATGAATTATTAAGTATAGGCCGTTCACGGTAAAGTGAGCACTTGTTAAGGCCCTCCCAACAAGCATTAACCACTAATAAATATATCCTATTGCAGCATCAGGCATTAAATTTTGAGGGTGGTGAAATGTATACACTGTGTTTATTATTGGTCACATTGCAATGCTTATATTAAAAAAAAAAAAAGGCAGGATGATGGGAATTGGATTTAAGAAAAAAAATTTAGAAGGGCCTTAAAAAGTGCTCACTTTATCGTGAACAGGCTATACTAGCAGTTACCAGCGGTTCCGCCTGCGTGCAAAATATAAAAAAAAGACCACCAACCAGCGTCTACTCAAATGGTTGGTGGCGTATTTTATATATTCCCTAAGGAATTGATCGTTTTCCGGGATGGAAAGTACCCTATGTAGCATATAATCTATTCCTGTACCAAATTTCATCCAAATCCGTAGAGCCATTATGACATGATTGAGTAAACAAACAAACATAAGAGATTTCGCATTTATAATATTATTAGGATAGTTTTCGATTATCTATATTTACATGTTAGTTGGCATAAAACAGGGACGTTACAATAATAATACAATTTTATAATGAAATATCTCTGTTTTACTACATTACAAGGCTACATTTCTTTCGGTATAAACATGGGCTGCAGACACGTTTGTAAAATTACCCGTATACGAGGAAATTAACGTTTTATTCTCACAAAATTATCTCTATGAATTTGGCCTTCTGAACTGTCCATGTAAATGTCATCATTACATTTTTTCCCCGGGGAATTTTAATTTTATCCAGCAGAAAAGGTCTACTGGCATTTGTTGATATTCTCATAAAATTGATAAAAAGTAATATAACTTGAAGACACAAGTACTATGTCTTTTTTTCAGCAGGTTTACATATTTTTTTTAGTGTCACAGACTTATTCCTTGAATAATATTCAAAGAGCAAAAGGACAGAAAGCTAAATTCACAAGAGCAACGACTGTGATTCTGGATGACTGACAGGAATAATGCAATGGAACATTCAAAAATTTTTGGTCATTATGAAGTCGGACGTTCGTAGGCTTGCGCAAATCATTGAATGACAAGAAATAATTCATATCGACAAACCCTCACAGAGCGTTCTCCCGAAGCTTTTGTGTGGGCGAATCGAAATGCCTGTCGTAGCCATAAATCGCTGATTTGAAAGTCACAACAGGCGAGCGGCACTGGCGCATTATCCCAATAACAACATTTCGATGGGCGCGCTGTGTGTTTGTTAAACTGTGTGTGTGTGTGTGTGTGGGGGGGGGGGGGGGGGTCGAACAGAAAGAGGGGCCCGATGAAATCGACGCGGAAACGGTTCCTGCAGGTAGTTTTTTGTTGTTTATTGTGCGCGCGTGAACAAATGATTTATGTGTAGGTGCGACGGTGAATATTAAGCTCCCTAGCCGTCACACAGATCTGGCCGACCTTATGAAGATAGCGTCCGGATGTGATCTTTCCAAGTGGATGTAGTGCTCTATTATATTCCATTCACGGCTTGATCAAATTTTTGACGTGAATACGTCTTTAAATTTGGACCACAGTGGGACGCAATCCAAAAAATCCAATGATAACAAAATCGGGGGATATATTTGGCATTGCAGCCCCGAATCTATCGTATACATTCGAAATTCAATTACACCACTCGATTGCCAAAGGAACAAAGAATATGTTACGTTTAGTGAGGACTGCGAAGCAACGTGCGTGGAGGGGGAATTGGGGGGGGGGGGGGAGGGAGAGATTTTCAGTTCGTTTCACCGCGTCTCATAACTTCCACGTAGTATAACTTTTGACTAGGAGAAGCTACGACTCTCGTTTGAGTTTCAATCGACAGCTTTCGTCGAGATTAATCGACTGCGAGCATGAAACATTTGTGTGACGTGGTTATGGTTTAATTATATGCGTTCAATATAAAAAAATAAAGAAAACCTAACACAATTTCGGCCTGTATTCGTCAAAAAGCCAAGTCGAAATACAGAAATCGTATACGGTTGGAAAGAGCATATCAAAAGTAATCCAGTGATACCCATGAAACCCCCATATGATCGAGTGAAGCGGCGCCGGCAACGTTATATATTATATATATATATATATTATATATATATATATATATATATATATATATATATACACACACACACACACACACACACACATCAAGGCGTCCGAGCGCGTCAACGTAGACGTACTCACACAAAACAAACAGCCATGCCCCCAACACAGTCACACGAAATTTTTTTTATTGAAATCTGTGAGGAATCACCCTATTTACGACGTGTTTAGTTATTTCCTATGTATGGAATGTGTAACAGGCGTTTTATATCTCTGCTTACACAAAAGTATCTATTTTTTTTCGTCAAATTGAAGTTTTAACTATATATCATCTGTAAAATATAAATATTGCATCCTAATATAAAATTATAAATGCGAAAGTTTGTATGTTCGTTACTCAATCACGTCGTAACGGCTCAACGGATTTGAATCAAAATTTGGTACAGGGGTAAATTATATTTTCTGGATTAGCACGTGGGGGTACTTTTCATCCCGAAAACCCGAAAGTTTATTAGGGAATGTATAAAATATGCCACCAACCATTAATACGGAGCACTTGGTCATTAAAACTAAGGTTTTATTTTAGCACACGGGTGAAGCCGTGGGTAACAGCTAGTTTATAACAAATATTGATAATAACAGTGAAAAAACACGTGTGTTGGTAGTGCCTAGTAATAAATAGTTCTCATGCGTAGTATTATTACAACTGAGTGCGCACGAATTCGGTGCGTTGTCCTTTTGGGGTGATTTTCTGGATTTAGTCAAGTTTAGCTTGCACGAAGTGTAAGAATATCATGGACGTAGAATTTCAGCAGGGCTTCAGAAAAGTGTGCAGTAGCTGCGAATGTATCACATGTGACCGGGAAGTTAATTTCGCCTTTATGAGCTGACAGGCGGTGTGCACTGGCAGACTGATGATTAAACCGAGTACTTTTGAAACCAAATTTCGTAGGAATCCCATGCTAGTGATTAAACGAGAGCAGTTGCTGGTAGGTTCCCAGTAAATTTGGCAGCCGAGTCTTTGTTTTGAAAGTGCGATCTTTAAAATTGCGGACACTAGATTCATCGACTTCGATGCATGTTTGTTATGTCTGCATATGTGTAGTAATAACAACGTTAGAAACACATTAACGTTCCTAAAAAAAATTTCACAAGCTTCATGTAAACGTGGTTGTGGTAAGACGACACATAGCAATTTGGGTGTTGCATGAGGGAAAAAAAATTCCAAATGAGCTTGAAGGTAGATACGCAGCAGAGCTTTCAAAATTACTGAAGAATAGCGAACAACCTGTAAGGTGTTGTGCATCTTATTGTTCAGTAACATGGCCCAGTAGTATCCCTGGTGCTAAACGTGTCATCATTCAGCTGTCGATAAGACAAGAAGGTAATTATTGAGTCTTAATGACGAGAGGAATTCGTGAAGATAAAGGAACTAAACAATGCTCTACCTATTTATTTTGTGAGAGGGCAATCTTACAGTAAATGTGAATATTCATGTGTCATAACTGTAAAATTTTAATAGGTGTGTTAGATCAATACTAAATGCACCCTCGTAATGACGCAGGCCCTATATCTCGCGGAAGGTAGCATTGGCATCATTATCATTTCCTGATTCAGGCATATGGCCTGGTCAGCACAGTAAAATGCTACCATCTCTTCCTGCCTCTCTGTCATTTCTATGTCTCTACTGTGCTCCAGTATCGCTCCACCTTTTGCGCTCTTAACATGACCTTTTCTTCCCACTTTGGTCTTCTTTTGGAACCTCTAGTCTATGTACTTTAGATCTGTGTAATCATCCTGGGCATAATTTCCCTTCCCAATCTCTCCACACAGCCATACCATCTCATTCTCGATTCCTGTATCATATAACTCAACACCCACATTTCTGCTTTTGATTGTACTTTATCATTCCTAGAACTGTCTCCGCTCGTTACCGCCAATTCATTTCTCATAAAGTTCACACCAACAACCGAGACTTCTCCAGCATCTCACATAACTCGCGTAAATGTCTGCACGTATGTGGGCACAGGAGAAACATATAACTTGCACAACACCTAATTGTACTTAAGCTGTCGGTTCATTCACTCTATATCTCTCACGCACCTGTATACTGCATCTCTTTGTTGCCACTTCCTAACCATGTCTTCTTCTTTTTGTTCTATAAGCACCACCTCACTATTTTTATTGCTAAACCTCATCCCACATTTCAACTCTTCTTTTCTCCAGTTATTCAGCTGCTCTTGAACCTCATTTTTCTTTTCTCACCACAAATGAAATGAGGAGCGAATAACATAACGTCCATATCTCCTCTTCCTATCTCTCATTCCCTTCACTCCATAATCCTTTCCAAGGCTATTATAAACCAAGGGATGGTGCACTTCCTTCTTCACTGCAATTTTTGATCAAACAAATTTCTTAACCCTCATTCAGTTCTTATACGACTTATACATGTTATTGACACTGTCATTTCCACCGGAACTTGCACACAAGCCGTCTTATCATCATGTCATAAGCCCATTACTCATCCAAAGATACCACAGCCAGACCATTCTCCAACTCATACTTTCTCCCCATCTGTTGATGTAGGAAGCAGATAGGCTTATTGAAAACCTCCCGCCTCTGAATTCATTTTGTACCTTTAGGCATTTACCCTACTTACACTTTCCTTTATTATAGTATCGTCCCATACAATTCGGCACGGATACATGCGAGTTCTTACATTCCTTCCTGTCACCTAAGACTAGTCCCATAGTACCATTCCTCCAGTTGTCTGATGTTCGAGATTTTTTTCCATAATAATTCATATACTCTACAGAGCCAGCGAAATCCTACGTGTACTGCCGCACTTGTTATACTTGTTAATTTATTTATTCCTCTAGAATTACAATTTGGATACATTTTAATGCATTCCCCCTGCCGTTTCATAACTTATGTCCTTGTCATCCCCTTTTGGCACTTCTACCTGCTCTTCTGCAAATTCCTCAATTTTTCTCTACTCTGGGTTCAGGAACTTTCCGAAATATAATTGGAGTACAAAACTCTTTCCCCGTGTTGTGCATTTGCCATTCATTAATGATTTTGCTCCATATATTTGTTTCTCTACGCCCGGAATTGCAGTTAATCACTACATATTGATTAGCAAAGTTCGAAGATTCAATGCTATCTTTTTAAAAAATTGAATTGTTCACGAAATATTTTTCTTCCTGTATGTAATTAGGCCTTAAATTGTTTGATTGAGTTATTATTTAGTACAGTTTAATTAGATATATAAAGGAATTGGGAAGTTAAGATTATTGCAATAGAAAGTATAATGCAAGATACTATCACAAGAAAAAATTCAGAAGGTAAAGCGGACGAGGTAACATTTACTTTGACCCGTTGCGGACTTCGGTTAATGTGTTGAGAAACCATAATTTTCAAAATTTAAGATTTTTGTAATTTTTATTTAATTTCTAATCAATTTTAATTTTTCTAATACTCTTTAGAGCATGTACTTACCTTTCATAGAATTGTTTAAATCATTTCGTTATTATGAGCTATTAGATTAATTTAACATAGCAGAAAATTGCATTTATTCCTACTAATTTCATTTTGATACATATTTGATTGAAAATAACACTTATAGTAACAAGAAAACGAAACTTTACATATACTTTCCTAATCATCAACACCACTTGCAGTCTAGGTTAATGTAGACACGTTATTTTATATCTACTTTTCTAGTCATCAACCCCAGTTACAGTGTGGGACATTGTTTGCAAGAACTTTACGCTACTCTGAAAGTACTCATACAGTACTAATTACAAATCTAATATTTCTCTTTTTTTTTTTTGTTCGAGATAACGTTATCTAAAAGCAACGCTAATAGTACTCGCGGATTACCGTTGAGACAGAGGGGCCGCGGTAATTGGGGCTTTGAAGGTCTGCTTTACAGGTACGTTATGACCGGCATGCAAACAATTTTCTCTACTTCCGGCAAGCCGTAGCGGAAGGCGAGGTATGCCGAAACTCAATATTCCTGTTTGTCCCGCCCCCTCTTTCTCTTGTCGCGACGAACAAAACCCTTCCCCTAGTATTCACGAGCACTTTGTACCGGGAGGGGAGGAAGGAAAATGAAAAAAACCATGACTTGAATGAGAGAGGGAAGGGTTTATAGGAAGGGGGTAGGGGAAATCCGAAATGAAATATTGAATATTTAATAGCGGCCTAATTCCAGGGTAAAATTGTAATAAGAGGTGAACCCAGCCTTCTTTTTTTTTTTTTTTTAGACTATCAAAAGCTATTGTTAAAATTTTAATTCTACTTAGTACAAGAATATTCATTTTGCTTCCGTGAAGCCCTGGGCGCGCATCATAGGGAAGGAAGCAAGCTACCTGGCTCACGTCACACAATGCTTATTATAAAAGGTCCCATGACGTGTTGTTGCAAGTAAAGAAACTAAGAATAGAAACGATTTAAAATCATCCACGTTTTAAGTAATCCTTTTAAAACGAGGATATAACATACGGAACTGAAAAAGAAAACTTAAATCCACGTAGGAATATAGTTGAAACGCGTGATATTGAACTAATTTATAAGAACACGGAAAAATCATAAACTTAAAAATAATTAAACCGTTAACTTTCCTGCAAATTTAAATATAATCGTTTTGGTCATAACGCATTAAGCTAACTAGCTGACCTTAACGAGCCTCATTTAACCAAACATAATCAAAATGATCAGAAACCCAAAATAATTAATTTAGTAAGGGAATAAATTTCAACGAAAAATACTAACACCAATAAATTTAAAACCGAACTATTTAATTTGTCGAGTGAGTGAAGAGATTTGGGCAGCTCTTAGCAACGAGGTCTTCAAAGCCGACGAGGGTGATTGAGGAGAAAATGGAGTAGCGTCGGAATGAAAGGGCGAGGGAAATAGGAGATCCCCGAGAAGACCCGCCGACCGATGCCATCGTCCAGCACTATTCCCACATACGAAAATCCGGAGTGGCCCGGTCGGGGATTGGAACCCGGGTCGCCTTGGTGGGAAGCGAGCAGGTTAACCGCTTAGCCGTCGTGGCTCCATTAATACTCGAGTCCTGAGTATTATTACGAGTAGCAAAATAGTGAACATATTCCCATTATCTCACTGGGCTGAACACTATCGAAGTTTCTGCAGTTTTTGTACTACACTCCAAGCTTCTCTAGTGGCAAAATGAAATATTCAGGAAACATATTCACACTTGTTTTCATCGCAAGATCGAACAAAAAAAAAATTGGGAAGACATATAAAATGTGCATGACTATAGGCTGTTCACGGTAAAATGAGCACTTTTGAAAGCACTGCTTAGGATATAATTGCATGAACGTTGTGTATTTTACGCCTTATTTAAAATTAACATTGCCATGGGCTTCATTACTTTGTTGATGCGTCGGTCAAGTAAAACTGTAAAATTATTTGAAATATATATATATATATATTTTTTCTTTCAAATTTGCTCATTATTTCATTTCGATGCATTAAAAAAACAGAAAGCGAAAGCAATAATTTAAGTTATCACAAATGGATACCTAACACTTTTTATTCGACGTTAAGATATGGGACTGCTTTCCCTCCATCGTTACCAACTTTGCTGGGCGCATGTTACTCAGTGCGTCCATTAAAATATACGCAAGCAGAGTCAGTTACTTTTTTCTAAGGTCGATTTCAAAGGTACTCACTTTAACGTGAACAGCCTTTATCGGCGTTTTTTTATCTTCGTTCTCCAGCCGACAAAGGGTCGCCTCTCACCAATCCGAATCGAGCTTGGTTCCCCGACGGGGTCGCCCCGGATTTTCGCGTGTAGGAATCGTGCTGCACGATGCTGCAGGTTCGGCGGGTTTTCTCGGGATTATCCAGTTTTCCCCCGCTAGTGCATTCCGGCGTTACTTAAAATCCACCTCACTTCGCCCTTACCGGCTCTGAACGCATGGCCACCCGAATCACTTCGCTCCACTCCACTCACTCTTGCCAACAATGAGATCCTTCGTTCTTTCTTCCAGTATGAAACCAGCATGCCTACGTAAGGTTACACGCTGGTTGTATTCACGGCCGGTTTTACCACGCGAGATATAGATATTTTATCGAGTTTAGGTGCCAAACTATCTAGCTTGTCAGTCTTTAATTAAGTTTCACCACGCACCTTTTCTCGATTTTCTCTGTGTAAAATATCTTCGCAGCCGATTTTGGTGGATAAAATCACTTTGTCGAGATAAGGAAGTAAAATATAACCAAACATATTAGACTATAAGCAAAGAAATTTGGAAAGTGATAGAGAATTATTATATGTAGATTATTATCATAACATTAAACAGTAATAAACACAATAGAATCAGTAATTCCAGAGGTTATATTTTTTCTGTATAAAAAATTGTTAGATTTTCATTCATATTTAATATTGCCAGATCCTTGCAGATAAGTTTATTCGCTGCATGTTTTTCGATAAAAATCAATGCAATTAATTTCAGATTATGAATTCAGGCCTGGATGTAAAATACGCAAACGTTAAGAAATCCAAAAAAAAATATTAAAATTATGAGCTACACGACAAACTATAACTCGACCGAAAAAAATTACAGTAACTTATGAAACATATATAACATTAAATTTAAGCCTGTATTTTCAGAGGTTCAATTTTCACCGTATTGTGAGTTTATTTCAGCATGTTAGCCTGAATACGTGTATTTCTTTAAATAAATGCTCAGTTGTACTATTCGCCCTTTAGAAAATTATGTCGTAAAGAAAATAACATTTAAACTACCGATAATATTACATATTGTTTTGATAAAACATTTCGAAAATGCAATTTTCCGCTTATTGGATATAGTGATACTTACCATTCCTGTCTCTAACAAACAGTAATTCATTTTTTTTTGCTTTTTTTTTTTTTTTGTGAAAATACCATCTCGGCCACTAAAAACTATTCACTTTATTAACGTAAAATACCTAACTTTGTCTGTTGGCTGTGCCTTCGGAGTTTTTTTTTTCAATCCAAATCGAGATAAAATATATCTCGATTTTCTTGGAGAAGGATGAGCCATGGTGAAATACGCTACACTTTATCCAGGTAAGAATCGAAGTTTATCTTTATGTCTCGATAATATTATCTAGTTTTTCTACCAATTATATACTTCGTTGGTGAAACCGGACTTTAGTAGTGTGGGGAATTAAACTTCTTCCTGCGTTGTATCTGGTGTATTTCTATAGCGTCAGGAATTTAATTAATTTCTTTCTGTTCTCCAATAGTATGGGAAACTAGCTAGCGCGTCACGTTGAGTGTTTCTATTTGCAATTCATTGTGTGTATTATATTTCAAAATTTTCTAAATATTTTCCTAGCTCTTCATGTAACATGAAATCTGTGATTTTAATTACTCGGTGCTAGCTTGTCCCCCCCCCCCCCCCCCCATTTTTTTTTTAAACATGAAGAATTCTCTCGAAGCTCGTCATTGTGAAAGTCTGGCTTTTTATTTAATACAGCCTGAAGAGTCAATACAACCCGAATATTTACGTCTCTCTCGAGGTGCCAGTTACTTTTTAGACTTTTTATGGGTTTGTAGCAAGTCTACTGATGTGAGTTTATGACTCCATCTATGCTTTACACCTAACAGATAATTTTTGTTGAGTCGAAAATATTGTTCTGTGTTTACAAATTATCTGCAGTAAGATTTGAAAATTCGCGGCAATGTTCCCCCGAGAACGTCCAGTCGATTATTCCTGTAAAGCGTTTCGTAAACCTGTTTTCTCTTCCGACGGGTTTTAGCCTGTTTAAGCCTTTGAAAAGAATTTATCGTCATGGTATTATATTACACGATGATTTCACCCAGTAATTGTATTTTTCCAGTATATTTTAGAGTAAAAAATCATCAATTTTCCGGAACTATTTTTAATTTTACTGCGCACACTTAGGCTTTGCGATAGTATTGCCGTAAAACTTATCATCACAGTAGCGAACCGATTTATGTTCCGAAAGCACCTCGCACAGAACTTGCAAAGAAATTACTTAGGATGTCGATCAGCTACTTATTTAGCTATTTCACGGTCACGAATTTTGAGAGTCCGAAACCTGAAATTGCGGGATTGCCAAGGGCGACCCAGGAACGCTCATCACATTCCCCATCGCCTCTATGCGCAAGACACTGAACTGGTGCTCAGCCTTTAGATCGGTAGCTCGCCTCTTGAGATTCCCAGCTGTGATCCTGTCATCCTAAGGTGGAAAATGCAGAGGAAAGCATGCTACATGTGCATAGCAAACATTAAATATCAAAAGTAGGTTTTATTTGTATAGAGTAATAGTTGTGAAAAGGTCATTTTTAACTTTCTCAAAAAATGCGCCCTAGAAAGGAACTAGAAGGGGACTATGCTGATGTGACGGGATCTTGGTCCATTCAGAAGTAAAAATCTGAGCCTTACTTATGGTCGGCTAAGAAACCCTGAATATGAAGATGGTGACATCTTTTTGAAAGCCAGTTATATAAACAAACGGAGCGTTGTTGCACCGCTAAAGTGAGAGATGAATATTAACTATCTGATGGAGACTTCACAGAAAGGGCGAAACATCACAGCAAATGAAAGCTGTTATTAGAATTTTTCGCAACATTCCTTCTAACGCGATTTTTCACCTTTAAATATTTTGTGATACAGCAGGTATACGTCTATATAGACATATGATTATTGTCACATACTAGTAGTAGGGGCGTGATGGTTTCACCCCACTATTGATTAATCAGATAAACATTTTGATATAAATTTGATTGAAATGGTTAGTAAAATTGATTGAAAGGGTTAATCCTTAATCCGATCTTAATCCGACCCAATTTTTTGATCTGATTTTAATCCGATTAATTTTTTTAAATCCTATAATTTTTTTTATTTTGTGTGAATTAATAAGTGTATAGTTAAGTGCAATAGTGTACTAAAGGTCAAATTTATTAATTATTTATTATTTGGAGTGGGGAGCCGCTCCGGTAGATGTCAGCAAGACTGGCACAAGAATGAGGTGTGGTGTGTTGGGGACAGGGCGTGTGTGTGTGTATATGGTGAGTTTTGTGCAAGAGTGGCATATGTGTAAATATTGTGTCTCGTAAGCGGTGTTGAGAGATAGGCAATTTTTTTCTTAATTAAACAAAAAAGAGATGTATAGTAGACACACAAGAGAAATAATTTCAGTGAGTTCTACGTATGAATAAATTACACACATCAAATCGCAAATTTCAAACAATCACAACTACGTGAATAACATCTATTGTCGACAAGTGCTAAACAATCACAATTATATGAGTCTCCAGGTGTCCTAAAGAAAATTAACGATCTGTAACTAATAAGAAATGTCCCTATAAATTAAACTGCAGTCATCCAAAACACAAGATATATGAAAAAGGTGACACTAATTGACGCCTCTCGCACATACCTGACAAAATTTAGAAACACCTCCGTCTGCCTGTGTGGCTGGTGAGGAACTTCTGAACTGGAATGCCCACATAAAAATATACTGATTTATTAACATGCGTAAAAAAGAAAGCATTTAATGTACATGTATTCGCTTGGGAGGTCGCTGCAGCACTGAATTGGATATAGGACATACGTCAACTTATAACCTATGTTTGATTATAGACTGAGGTGAAAAACTCAGAAATTTTAATGAAAATACAAAATGGCTAACACAAGTACATGAAAATGACTAAACACTTAATGAAATTGCACAAGGAGCTACACCAAAACACATCCATATGCCTCGGAGGCTGGTGAATGAATTCTGTGCGACGTCTTAAAGCTGTTATATATACGTGGAGCGCGGTCGAAGGATGACAGGCAACTGAGTTATGTCTAGAAAAAATGGCATCCCTACCTAGTTAGTATTAACGACATGCAATTTAAGCATCAAAATGCATTTCCAGTTAACAGGGACAAATAATGATTCCCAACCCACATTTTGAATTTCTAAACAGACACAAATCCCTCTCATTTGTGCACACAAGTATTTTTAAAAACACATTCGTCCGTCTCGGAGGCTGGTGCAGCTGAGTTGAAATTTACGAGAAAAACTCTGTATTCGTCCTACAACAGACAACGAAACAATACTTTTTCAATGAAAGTTTCACTATTGTAAGAATAATTGTAAGAATTTGGGTCATGTAATACCCATACCTCCTTCGAACACCTGATGGAAAAAGTTCTGCCTTAAGATACATGTCAAGTTTATCTAGATGATGTCGTGACAGGAAGGACATTTGAAGAGTGCCTATCATGCTTAGAATCTGTATTATTTCCATCATAAGATAGGGAGACTAGGATGATGTGAAGAACTTAATCCTACAAAGCATAACCATGCAACACTTTATAGAAATGTACTATATATATATATTAAAATAACTGACATACTACAATTTTTTTCCGCTGAGTCTGTGAAATACACAGCACTAGTTACCGAAACGACAGTTGAAAATCATTCCAAGTTTCATCGACCGAATAGAGAAACATAGTTTACACGAAAATTATTTCATTCCTGATAAATATAAAAGATTTTTTGTATTAAAATGAGAATCGCTTATATCACTCTCCGAAACCCACTGTCCGACACCGCAAATCAGGGACCTCGCTCCTCCTTGGTCGCCTCACGAATCCCGCTGACCACTCCGCCAGGTGAATTCGAGAGAGCTGGTGTATATGTGTATCCTGGAAAAGTGTTTGTGAAACTAACATGGTGACGGATAGCTAGAACTCCTCATGTCGTTCCTCACTGCAGCCTTCCCCGCTCCCCCGCCCTTATCCAGAAGATGACTTTGTGCAGAAAAAAAGTTTCTCTCCAAGATCACGGAACAACACCCCGGAGCGCGTCTTCGGCGATCTGTCCCCATGTCCTCCAATACAGAGTTCATTTTCGGAGGGCTGCCCTTGGAAGGCCATGCACCCTGCCATCGATCAAATACTGAAAAAACCTGTTTAGCATCAATCAAGCCCCTCCCTCTCCAAATCAGACTACTTTTTTTTTGGATGACTGCCATATCCACAGAGGGTGCTGCAGAGCCCATGCTATCAATTCAAGGCCACGCACCTCCTCCACTTACACCACCCAAGAACGAGTTTTTGGAGAAATGCCCAGTCCACATAGCCCCAGTCCGCCTACCTTCATCCCCAACCCATAGCATGAGTTTTACAACATGAGATATACATGAGCAAGGAATGGAGGTTTACTTGAAGGGTGAAGTGTATTTTGTGCAAAACGTTTGGGAAGCCTCCAACCCTCAGGCAGCAGCAGATTTTGAACTGACCTGGGCTAGCTGCCTGACCCTCTCCCCTCTTCTCTAAAACTTGCTATATTCGCTCGAACTCTGAAGCTTCCTCCTATTTTTCGAAAAACCAGATCCTGGTGTATTCTCAGCTAAATAAAAATTTCACAAGTCGCGCCGATGAAACTTTATTTTCCTCTTCACTAAGAAATACATTCCAAATGTCTTTAATACTCAATAAATATACACTGTTTTAAGTAAAATTTGAAGTTTTATTCTGTAAAAATACAAGACATTTTAAAACTTTACACCATTTTTAAGCAAAATTTATACAGTTTTCTAGCAAACTTTCTATATTTTAATCTAATCAATGCTTAATTTTCATACAGATGCCGTCGGGTGAGACACGAGACAAACAATGACAAATACTTAGTGGTAATTTAGGCACCAGTGGTGCTTCCCAATCACCGCACTATTGAAACTCAGAGTTCCCAGGGACGTTGTGGGAACTGTGTGTCCGTCTCACCCGTTCGTACTTACAAACACAAATAATATTTTATCTGAATTTAGTTTTCCATTTCCACGCAGAGCACGTGGTCTGCTACGAACTTCATCCAAGGGTCTATGTAATTGTGTAATAGTGTACTGTGCCATTACTCCCGTCCTAGCCGACTCTGAGTATAGGCCGTCACTACACTAACCACTTGCTGGAGTGCGAGTCCCAATGAGTTTGCGTTAGTGATGCCGAGTAATCACTTGTATTAATGTGTTTTAAGGGTATTGATTTGTAATTCACCGTGTCCTGTCTTCAGGGAAAAACCACCAGTCCACCCTAGCGGCTGTCGGCCCTCTTCCCTTGTGAATGCTGTGCTTTCACGCACCTTGGTGAGATTATCCATTTAGGCGTGCGCTAGGTTAATTACGGGTTCGTGAACACCCAAGCGGAATTGGCTAGTCATGACCGAGATAACCATTTCATTGGCACGTTGATGTGTATAAACAATATCAATAAAAACAAGTCTACACTGAACTCAATTTTTAATTCAGTAATGACAGTGTCCTAACCACGAATGTTTTATCTATTGTTTATTTCAGTGATTTTATTAAAAGTGTAGTATTGCCAACGTGTTTGTAAGTATGCACCGGTGAGATGGACACACAGAACCCACAGCATCCCTGAGAACCCTGAGTCTCAAAAGTGCGGTGATTGAGAAGCACCGCTGGCGCCCAAATTACTAGTAAGTATTTGTGCCATCGTTCGCCTCGAGTCTCACCCGACAGTGTCAATACAAGCTCAACAATAAGAGTTATTTTTAACTCGCTAAAATATTTTTAAAGTAATCAAAACTACACATCTTCCCACTTACACAAGTTAAACTTCGAAAACCATCATATTTAAGCAATACTCAAGTTAAACTTTTTCAAACATTGAAGAAAAA
This sequence comes from Dryococelus australis, assembly GCA_029891345.1. Lineage (NCBI taxonomy): Eukaryota > Metazoa > Arthropoda > Insecta > Phasmatodea > Phasmatidae > Dryococelus > Dryococelus australis. The sequence goes on along the minus strand of CM057007.1, from coordinate 25,472,751 downwards.
AAATTACGTAAAACAAACTTGTTCGAAAAGTTTTTTACTTTCAAACTGTTTTTCAAACTATTTGTGTGTATATCATATGTAGTTTTCCCAGTTCTGGATTTCGACTCTAATATCTACTCTGAAATGCTTATATACTCGCAGTTATTTACAAATTGTTGTCCCTAGAAAATAAATATCGATGTGATATTACTGAAATAGCACGTATCCAGCTTGAAATGACTGGTATCGAAACTGAAATATGTAAAATTTCGCTACATTTCAACTTATTTTCCTAAATTACCAAATTTAACCCAAATTTAAAGGAAAATGGCAGCCATTTTGAATCCATTTACTAAGGAGGGATAAATACTTTTTTTTCTCAGTGTTAAGTCTACATCTGCTAAGGTGACTTCTTGTGTGTATGCATCCATGTGTATAGTATTAGCACTAGTGAGACTTCGGCATTTACTATAGCAACATATGCCCACTAGAACGGCAAGCGTCCACACTGAGAACAACGCCAGACGTCTACAACGACAGGCGTCTACCATATCTCCAGATGTCTATAACAATGACAGGACTCCCCGCCAAGAACAATGCCAATCGCCTACAAGGTCTACTACAATTCACTACATCATCTAGCTCTACAACGGATTTCATCTCTGCAACAGCTCGCAACAGGTACACTGCATTAAGGTAGTGCTGTGACGATTGTGATTTAGAATGCGTTGAAGCATTCAATGCGATTTTAGCACATAGGAAGGCGAAAATGTTATTGAGTTTACTACCAACTGCAAGTGCTGCTGAAAGAATTTATCATTTCGTTTGTGGGTCGCAAAATAAAAATAGTGTATCTGTTCCTCGAGGAACAGTTACAATCTGATGAGGATATCGTATCCCATTTTCCATGTGAAGACTGCCCTTACGGCATGCCTGCCTTTGCTAATGATGGGAACATGCCACATATGTAGAGGAATTGTACGTTGCGAAGACTGGAACAGATACTTCATGCTAGAATTATTCCAGATGTAGTAATGGACTATTCAGGAGTCGATGAAGTAGGGTCCAAGGCGAGCACTGTGATCTTATAAATAAAATTTTTATGAGATGCTTTTTATAAGAGATTTTTTGTACATAATGTATAAAGAAATGATGTAAAAATGATGTGCTACATGCAAGGTTTCGAAAAGTATCAAGACAACTACGTTGCAATTAAGGAGTACGCTATTTATTATGCAACTGATGCTAATGACTTTATAAAGTATTAGGTTTTTAATTTTCCCAGATCTTGATACAGTTTAAAACTTGAAGTTAAAATGATGTTTCAGGAACAGACTTACAAGATACGTAACCTGAAATGGGACTGTGGTGACATAGGTTTTGAAAAACTTTTTCAATATATAAATGATGCGCTATTAGATGACTATCCCATATATGTGATTGGAAAAACACAGAAGGAAATTTTAAAATGTTTAACCAATGTTGAAGTGATAAATATCAGAAGATATCATGACTATTTGAGTATTAATTCAACTGTCAAACATTATAATACTAATCATGGCGAGGAAAAAACATTCTGTATAAAATGTAATAGCGCAGCTTTAAGATAATATTCCTACCAACATCCTACCTACGTGTAAAGATATTAACTTTCCAAAAAATTGAAACGATACAAATTGCGTAAGATTTCGAAAAAAAAAAAAAATGGAGCAATTTAACCCAGAGAAGACGTACTCCAGTTTTTTTCTTTCGAGGATACAAGAAAGTATGGTTCAAGTCTCCAGACAGTATATACTTCCAAACACAGATGTGAAACGAAGATGAACATTGGAATTTTGCAAAAAGTTTCAGAAACATCATGTATCGATATATATGATGTTGTGTTATGAAGAAGAAGACTGTCTGGCTTTTAATATGCGGCCTGAGAGCGAACTGCCCTGTTCTTCTTGGGACCTGTGTTCTAAAAACAGAAGTGTTGGAATAACCAACAAACCAGGTTTTCATCACCAAAAATATAAATTGAGTAGAGATTTTACAAAAACCCCACCTTATGGACTGTAACATGTAATAATAAGGAACACATGACGCAAGTGCAAGGCACTAGCAGACTTGTAAGACCCATGTGGAATGTGGGACTGTGAGGTTTGGAACAGCAATGTTTGTGTCTGTAAATTTGATTTAACTAAGATGTCATTGAATGCCTGTCAGCCTCCAAGCCCGCTATACGTATGTGTAGCAGCTTATAAGATGACGCGCGTAATTCATTCACCAGCCTTCGAGATGGTCGGATGTGTTTTGGGGTAGTTCCTTGTGCAATTTCATTACGTGTTTAGTCATTTTCATGTTAGTTAGCCATTTTGTATTTTCATTAAAATTTCTGAGTTTTTCACCTCAGTCTATAATCAAACATAGGTTATAAGTTGACGTAAGTCCTATATCCAATTCAGTGCTGCAGCGACCTCCCGAGCGAATACATGTACATTAAATGCTTTCTTTTTTACGCATGTTAATAAATCAATATATTTTTATGTGGGCTTTCCGTTTCAGAAGTTCCTCACCAGCCACACAGGCAGACGGACGAGTTTCTTAATATTGTCAGGTATGTGCGAGAGGCGTCAAGTAGTGTCACCTTTTTCATATATCTTGTGATTTGGATGACTGCAGCTTAATTTATAGGGACATTTTTGATTAGTTGCAGATCGTTAATTTTCTTTATGACACCTGGAGACTCATATAATTGTGATTGTTTAGCACTTGTCGACAATAGATGTTTATTCACGTAGTTGTGATTGTTTGAAATTTGCGATTCGATGCATGTAATTTATTCATATGTAGAACTCACTGAAATTATTTCTCTTGTGTGTTGACTATACGTCTCTTTCTGTTTAATTAAGGAAAAAATCGCCTATCTCCCAACACCACCTACGAGACGCAAAATTTACACTTATGCCACTCTTGCACAAAACTCACCAAATACACACACACCCTGTCCCCAACACATCACACCTCATTAGAGTGCCAGTCGTGCTTACAACATCTACCAGAGCTGCCCCCCACCTCAAAAAAAGAAATAAAATAATAAATTTGACCCTTAGTACACTGTTGCACCAAACTATACACTTATCAATTCACACAAAATATAAAAAATGGTAGGATTACACATTTTAAATCGGACTACAATAGGATTAATTTTTGATCGTATTACGATCAAATTAATTTTTTTGATCGGATTAATATCACATTAAGTACTAATCCTTTAAATCAATTTGATTAACCTTTTCAATCAATTTGATACCAAAATGTTAATCCGATTAATCAAAATTGGGGTGAAACTACATGGCCCTACTACTAATACTGGTATAGATTTCCTTATTACCATTATTGAAATATTAAGAATATGTGGAAATTTACAGAAATGTGCCCAAAAATGAGACGAAAATCTATTCTTCCATATATTTCCATTGCAAAGATATTTTACATAAAACTGTAAGACGTTTGAGCTTAGCGCTGAAGTGTTATGCAATCATGGTACAAGGTTGCACAGAAGCAATTTCTGCGTCAGGAAATTTCATAATGGACAGTGGGTTTTATAGATTTAAAGTTCATTTGCGTGTAAAATTAGATTATAAGTACTTACAAAGTTGCAAAATAATACAATACACTAAGATATATATATTTTTTAAATTACGAATGTAATTCATTATTTTTTGTTTAAAGTAAAGCGTATATTTAAGAAATTGCTGTTTTCAACAAGAACATTTAAAAAAATTATAAATTATTTTTAATTTTTTTAAACATATGTTTTTATCAAGTACTGAAAGAATGTAATAATTTTGTGACAGTATGATACAAATTATAATTTTATAAAACTCTCTTCAATATTTGTTAACATGACATATACATTTATGATTTGTTAAGAGATTATTAAACATACCAATAACATCTTTGTTGACAAGTAGTATTCCAAAATGTTTTAAGTGCGACAAAACGGTATGTATGTTGTTAAAAACTGTACTCAATTTCGTAAGTGCAAATCGACAGTATTATTTACATTTTGAAACTACAAACCAATTTAGAGAAATTTGTTTTGAAATTCTGTTCCAGTTGTTCTTTTAAAATTTATCGTAATATTTAGTTGATGTTAGTTTTCAAACAAATTTGCTCATGTCTGTGAAAGTTTTTCTTCTAATATTCCTGCTAGAAACACATTATGCACGTAATAATGCACCCAATTTTTAGTTCTCTTTAAGGTTTTTTTTTTTTTTTTTAAATTTAAAGTAATAAATACGGAAATAATTATAAATGATCAGGAAATACACTATCGATTCCTTGCTTATACGCTATTCACTTTCCGGATTTTTTCAGCGTCACAAAAAGAGTCCTTTTTATTTAGTGCGTTTTAATTAAGAGGATTGCATGCTGGGGGGAAAAAAAATGTCATCGCCCGTGACTGTAGCTGCGAATAGCACTTATCCCGCACGGTGCTACAATAGCAAATATCACTGGCGGGAGTTTTTAAACTGGCCCCTCGAAATTAAAAACTGGAGCCTTCCGCATTCGTTAAGAGATGGTAAATATTCACCCAGTTATTTGTGAGAGCCATATCCTATTGCCAATAGCCACTTCTTGAAAGCTAAAGCTGAAGAACGGTCAGATAATAACGTTTCTGTATCACACTCAGCAATTCATTTCGTTTCACAAAAATGTATTGATAACAGAGCTATACGTATATATGCATTAACAGTAAATTTATCAAGTATCAACACTCTCGTGTATTTAGTGCCTATTAATTGTTTTAATTTAAATGGTACTACTGTGTATAAGTGCATCACATGCTCTATAAAATCCCTGTATTGTAATACAATACTTATTATCACCAGTGTTTCCTATATTTATATTGTATTTTCGTTTTAGCGAAAAAATAAAACTTATAAGAGCTCAATGTTGTATGAATGAGACATGTCACCACCAAAGATGAATTTTTACAAAGAATTCCGTTGGTTTTATTTTAGTGAAACTTAATTAAGTGAGAAAAAAGCAATTGTTACGCGCTGTAGCTCGCACCGGTAGCGAGTTCCCGTTATGTGTCTACGTGTGGACTATGCTCTGTGACGGGTGACCCATTTCGACCCTCCCCTCCCCCCCAGGCAGACCCACTCACTGCTCTCTGTCGCTAACAGTGGCGAATGATTGGCATCTGATCTCCCTGGTGTCACAGCTCCTCCTCCCCCTGCTGGAGAAGCCGACGAGTGTACAGAATGCGCTAGAATATTCTGAGAAACTAGGACCCTCGGCGCAACGCGTCATTTAGAGAGATTTTTGGGCGATGGCCTACGACCCTATAGATATAAGCTACAGCTGGACCGTCGGAAATCTCTTGGTGGAAGCCAACTGGCTGAGTACGGTGCTCTAGCGACGTCTGGTGCAGCGAGCGACATCGGTGAAGAGGATGGACGACGACGGGAGATTGCGAGACGACGGTGGACTAGGTGTTTGTTCCGCGAACGGACGAGAGGCGTGAAACCAGACGAGTGAAGGGCTACTGTGCGTGAGGGCGCTCGGAGAACTCTAGAACATTGCGGACTGGTGGGACCTGGACTAACCTGAGGAGGGACTGTATGAACGTGTGGTACGGACTTGTTATTCTTCTACACTTAATGAATTAGGCCACTGACTGTTCCGGCTTCATATACTTCGTTACATCTTCTTGTTGGTCGACCAACATCCATCTTGCCTCTAGGATTAAATAGTGTTATCTACTTTGTAAGATTTCTCTCATACATTCGTGTGATATGTCCCTTCCATTATTGTCTATACTGATCAATTTTATATTTTAGTATATATATATTATATATATATATATCAATTGTAACAATAATAATGTGACAGTACTGTTTTGTATATATATATATATATATACACACACACACACACACACACACACACACACACACACTTATATTCAATTCCTGACATAAGGCATTTTTCAATCCATCCAACCTTGTACATATTTTAACCCCCTTCAAAAATTTCATTTCAGTGTCTTGTATTTTAGACCTCTTCTTGGGAATGGGGACCCAGTTTTCACAGCCATAAGTAAAAACGGGTACCGCCATTGTTTTGTAGAATTTTAGCATAGTATGTTTCCTTGTCTTATTTTTTAATGTCCTTTGTATTGTCCCACATATATATATATATATATATATATATATATATATGCGGGACAATATATATATATATATATATATATATATATATATATATATATATATATCTACACAAATGTATGTAATTTGTTGTCAATGGCATGGTCTCTATCATAGCCAATGTAACAACCTAAATTGTTGAAATGCGAAACCTGTTCTATGGGTAAATCATCTATACATATTTTTGTCCTAACTGTATGTTTTCCTTTGAATGCCATAACCTTTGTCTTCTTCTTTGAAATATTCTTATTGTAATTCTTACACAACTGATTTAAATGGTGTAGCGATCTTTAAAGGTCGTTTTCATTATATTATAAGTAGATAATCCGCAAACAGTAATGCATTAACGTTTCTATTGCGATTTATCTTAATTCCTGAAGTTGTTATCGACATCCAGTCATTTAAGATACTATTCATATATACGTTAAATAAAGTAGGGGATAAGCTACAACCTGATTTCAAGCCCTGACTTGTTTCTATTGAGTCTGATTGGAGTCTTACTTCATGCATACCTTTGTTCCACTTTATAGGATTCTACCGACTGTTATTATATGATGATGCTATTTTTAATATTGGATCTGTCAAATATGGGCATATCATTTATAAAATAACTTAAGAGGTATTGATACACTGTCTATTGATACTGCTTTTTAAATGATTTAATCACATTAATTTCTTTGAGGTTATCGTAAAATATATTGATTGGATTCATTCCTTGTACACAGCAAGTGAAATAAATCTATTGTGAGATGTTGGGTCGAGAGAATTTATTCGTAGTTACTGTAAATAAAATTAGGAAATTATAATTAACACTTTTAATTAATTAAGACCTCCATCCCGTAACGAACTTAGTTTAGCCCACTGTGAAAAAATTGTAACAATAATAATGTGACAGTACTGTATTGTATATGACACTACTGTTTATATTTGAGAGATTATTTAACGCGAGTGCATATTTCGAATATACTTTCGCGGGGTTGACGAAAACGAGGTTTCTTTTAAGAAATATATTGTGCTCTTTAACACCTTCTATGAGTTATACATTTGTAGATTCTATTAGGGTTATGAAATCCTAGATTTTATGTCTGAATGCCAATCGTGAAAAAATACTGGGTGGTGGTTGATCGGCGGGAAGCTATGAACTAAACTCGCATCCAAAAATGACACGCAGATGTCATTTCTTATATCCAAAACCCGGAATCTTGTAACCATACGCGAACCAATCTTGACCATTTTGGTCTAAAATGTTACGCCAATGTAACGTAATTTTGTTGGCTTCGAAAACCTAAGTTTTAAATTTATTTAAACAACCAAAACTTGAATCGCATATTCGATTACCTGCTCTGCCCTAAAATTGAACTGACGTTAATTCTGAGTAATTCTTCCATCGTAGTGAATGTTTGTTTCTCTCAAACTTGCAAATTCATTACAATACTTTTCGCCGCTTTGCAAAACTTAATGAGAAGATATCTGTACTCACTGCCATACGAAAATAACACAATTTGGCTTTATTTAAGGCTGTATTTGTCTATGGGCAGGTTGGTTAATATTTATAATAACTATTTATAAAGTCTGTAGCAAAAATTCTCAATTTTTTTTTTTTTTTTACTTTTTCGCTCGCGAAGGAAGTAATGACTGCATTTTACTATCCGAACGTACAATTTTTGTTATATTCACATAACAAAATCTCGCTGTTCGCCCAAAATGCCCAACAGATACACAACAAATTCAATAGCAGATTTTCCTTATATTAAATACACGAATACATTATAACTAATGGGTGAAATCAGAAATTTATTAGGGTCTTGGGCACACCACCAGCTCTTCTGTTAAATTTTTCTGCCCAACGAAATAATACGTGAAAGTGATTTGTAAAATTTCCCGTGAAAAATTATTGTACGTGATTTATTATTATTTTACAACTTGGAGAAAACATATTTTTATTTATTTTTTCCATTTACAGATACAGCTGTGTTTGAAGGTTTGAACTATAGCAATTTGGCGGATGCGAAATAAATGCTTCAGTATTAGATGTTTCGAAAACACAGCGTATTATCGCAGAGAATTTTTAATAATGGGCAGGTTTCTTCCGAACAAAAACAAACGTCTGTGAGATCATGAGGTACTATGCAAAGGTAGTAGGCCTCTCACAACGAATTGTCCGCGTCGGTTTTTAAAGTACAATAACAAATATGTAGTATGCATTATGAACAGTGTATGACCTGTCCTATAAAGAGAATAAAATAAAATAATCTTAACGTATTAAACTTGACTGCAAACCAGACATATGATGCAAACTACCAAGGCTACTAAGATAAAACTGTTAATAAATATTGGTTTCAAATGTTGACTGTAAATTTCTTACTATTATTCTGCACGTACGTAAACTTTTATTTCTAGCAATGAAGTCAAACGCGCCCGACAAAATTTTATGATAAAATTAAAAAAACGCTAATATATATTAAATACTATATTAAATAAGCGTGCCAGTAATTTACGCATTTCTGTATTAACCCAAACCACCTGCAATTGTTTTCTTCTCTCTCTCTTACATTACATTTAAGGCCCTTTGGATCCGTAAGAATTTTCCCTGTATTAACTATGACTTAATACTGCTTTAATTCTTACGGTAACAGAGTACAAGAGTGGCCCTTTTCTCACGCTTTTTTTGTTTTGCTGGTTGTAATATACCGCGCAGCATTCCGTTACGGGGGGAACGACCTTAGGGCGAATTTACAGACGGTATATCTTCTTCCCCTACTTAAAACAAGGCGGATAAACAAAGCGATTACAAAATGAACCATCTTTATGTTGCCATTCGTTTCCACCCCCACCCCCCCCTTTTTAACTTACTTTCCCACACCACCCCAAACACACGTACACCCTTTTGCAGGAGCGTTTAATTTGCAGTGTTTGTTTTTGGGGAGGGGAGGGGAGTGAAGGCAAATAAATAGGTGCTATGGGAAGACGCGTCGGCCAATTTCGGAAGACACATTTCTGCCAGGGTAGCGCGCTCATGTAATAGCGCAATCAGTCAAGCTGGAGAGGCTAATTACAGTACCAAGTACTGCCCCTCCCTTCCCTCAGCAGTAGTTGTATCCGCACCCATGCCCCTCGCTCTCTCATCACTCCCTCGCGTCTTGCGCTCCTGCATATACACCCGCAGCACAAACTATTTAGATTTCCGCGCGAAAGGGGGGTAGACTGGGGAGGCGAAGGTAGTCCATGCGAAGGAAGGGGTGAACGCCGTTTCCCATGTGGACTTTAACCAACCCCTCTTTCCCCCACCCTCTCCGCATGTATTCTCGCGGGAGACCGAGGGAAATACACTGCAGCTATTTCAACCCCCTTTAACTTCCCTGCCACCCCCCTCGTTTAAGCCAACCACACAACCCCCCCCCCCTTTTTTTCTCTCTCTCTCTCTCCCCAGGCGAGCGTGTCCCGCGCGCTAGACTGCATGGTTCCGGGACCACGGGGGGTTGTTCTCAGGGGTTGGCTCGGGGAAGTTGCAGCGCCTTGTGACACACGAGTGTTCGCCGCCTGCGGAGCTTGTAAATCCTTTTTCCGCAGTCTCCCCCCCCCCCCCCCCGGTCGAACAAGACCAACAAGGGCTTCTCCTTTGCTGGCGATTGTTCAGGTACTGGGGGAACTTCTGAGGACCACTGCTATCCGTGGTAAAACGCCCAGGAGGGGAACAAAATCCCACTCGAAGTTGGACACCACCGCAGCCATCCTTTCACCATCGAATTTAACACCTTCTAACGTAGGTAACGGGGAGTTTTGATTATAATGGGGCCCCACGCTACCTGGTGGTGCAATTGGTGCTCGGATATTAACATTTAACTCAAAACATTTTCGACACTATGCAAAAACGAAACGATCTCTTAAGATTGCTATAGGTTCATCCCTTAATTTGGAGTTTTCAAATCTTTTTATTCCCTCCCTCACACCTCTTTTTTTTTCAGACAATGAGAATGTCTAAAAGGATAAGTGTGTCCGTGATTGACCTAGTCAACACTAACCTACTATAATCTGTTTATGGATATACAAGAAGATCTGCGACTCAACCGACATACTTCAGCAGCGTGATATACAGATCATTGGCAACAAAAATGTCATATATACAAGTAGGATATGCAGCCCCATTTCAGAGTTACATGGATGTAAATGCAATACAAACCAAATTGGAATTACTGGATATCTTTGATGCAACTGACTACATTCATGTTGAATGCCTCACACGAGCTGTTCAAAATATGAACAATTTGACCGTAAACAGGCTGCGATACGTTGTAGCCTACCATGGTGTGTTACCACAGCATGCCTGCAAGTTCAGTTCAGAGTTGATTATTGGCCTCGTGTTTCTGATCGCCGTCCGCTGTAAACCCTACTATTTAGGCAGCCCTAGGATTTAAATTCCAACAAGGAGAGGTCTGGAGAGCGCGTCGGCCATGGGACTGGTCCACCTTGTAGCGCTGCTACCTTGAGCCACAATTACCTCTTGTTCAATGCTAATATACTGAATACAATGCACTATCTTACTCAGGGTACCGTTCCGGGGGTTGACTATGACTCAGGTGACAGAAATGATTATAAAAGACTACAGAATTTATTAATATCAAAGTATACACAATCTAGTCACTCGATTTAAAATCAGATTAACGCAACACGAAACTCTATCATTATTAACACAACACGAAACTCTATCATTATTAACACAACACGAAACTCTGTCATTATTAACACAACACGAAACTCTATCATTATTAACACAACACGAAACTCTATCATTATTTTACTATATTTACTTCGGCCAAATACTAAACCTTCTCAATAGCGTCCCTAGCCTTATAGTCAATGTCAGCGCTATTGACGTTAATTATCGTATTGGATTCTCCCGACCGAGACCTGCACCGAAGTGTACAAGTCGTCTTACCACTGTTTAAATATGGCGAACGGGCAGAGATCCGCTATCCCAAGTCTGGAAGGCGGTAGTCGTGATGCCATCCTTGAACTCGCCCCTGGATCGCAGCCCTCTGCTGTTGAGCGCCTCGACACCTCCGCCGGACGGCAGCGCGATGGCTCGACGCCTGTGAGAGAGAGAGAGAGAGAGAGAGAGAGTAGGGGCGCGGCGCTTTGGCAGCCCCCTATATATGCGCGGGGCTTTGTAAACTACCTTGCCGCATGTTTACTGAAATGTCTTAGTATGGTGGGGCGGCTGTGATCACTAAAACTCGTTCCAATCCACCTTCGCAGATACTCAGCTGCTGCACCACGCCTACTTCCGTGACAGTATAGATAAACAAAAATCATGTCTGCGTACTCTTCGCGTGTAAACATCCCTGGCATTGTTGCAAAACCACTCGCCTCGATACACTTACAAAGACTGGACACACCAGCAATCTGTTTACAGTCAGATGGTGCACATTTTGTAACAGTTTGTGTGGGACTCACAACATGAATATCGTCAATTGCATTAGCGATATTCAGTAATTTCAATTTGTCCTTTTTATTGCATTTGCGTCCCTTTAACTCTGAAATGGGACTGCATGGCCTACTTGTGTATATGCCATTTTTTGTTGCCAATGATCCGTTTAACACGCTGCCGAAGTATGTCGGTTGAGTCATGGGAACACGTTGAATGAGCACTTTTGAAATCAACCGTGGAAAAATGTTACTGCTACTGCCTGCATATAATTTAATGGGCACACTGAAAGGCAAGAGCCCGGTGAAGTTAGTGACGACGGAACGAATTTAAACTGATACGCGAACGGTTGTGAATACCAAAATTATTTATTGTGTTTTCTGTCCTTTTTTTTTTAATGCATGCAAGTGTAAGAATTAGCAGAATCTTTTAAATATCTTTTCATTCCTAGTTATTTAAAAGCTTCACTTGTTTGACGAATGAATAAAGCGCGAGGTCCACATGGCGGGAAGATGCTCACTGTGTGTAACTTACAAGTAAATCTTAAGCAGGTCTATCAAAAGTGTTCAGTTTATCCGTGAAAAGACTATACAATATCTCGTAAAATCAACTGAGATGTTTATGCGCGATTCATCGAAGTCACGGGGGCTGGAGACAGTAACGAAGCTTGCTGGCTTATCAGCATACCGGCCGCTATGCGGACTGGCATGAGATAGGCCTACTCCGCATACCGGCCGCTATGCGGACTGGCATGAGATAGGCCTACTCCGCATACCGGCCGCTATACGGACTGGCATGAGATAGTCCTACTCATGACACGGCTGTAGTTTAGTATGAGGCGGATTCTTCGCGTGCACAGATTACCGCACTGCAGAAAATATTGATCCAATTTCAAGAAGTGGTAGCTAGTAATTTGTATATTTACAGAGGAGAACCTCATAATTGTATTCACTATTATTACCAGTCAAAACAATTGAATGAGTACTGACGCATTAAAAAAAAAAGGAAATAATTATGTGATATCACCAGTGTATTTTTCTCAATGGCTGAGCTGTTAGCCTGCTCGCCTCCCATCGAGGCAATCCGGGTTCAATCCCCGGCCGGGTCACCGGATTTTCGCATGTGGGAATCGTACCGGACGATTCCGTTGGTTGGTGGGTTTTCTAGGAGGTCTTCTGTTTCCCCCGCCCTTTCTTTCCGGCGCCTCTCATTACTCACCCCAATCACCCTCATCGGCTATCAAGTCCGCGTTGTTAAGAGCCGCCCAAATATCTTCACTCACTCACCCACTCTAAGCATTAATAAGGGGGGAAAAAAGTGTGATCCATTATTCCCATTACATTTTCACAACTGCTGAAACAGAACCAGACAACATATTACTTTCCTATATATTTTATTATATTCGAAAATCACTCTATAATTTTCTAAAATTTTATATATAGTGTTTTACTCCTTTAATACACCTACAAACCGGATTTAAGAGCTGTTAGTCGCATATATTACTTGACTTTGTTCTATTCTGTAACTATCTTTGTGGCGTGTAATCAGGGCGGAGGCACCTTCTTCCTTCGTTACGTTATCAGATCAAGTATAGTGGCTACGGGAAGCGCCCTACGCTCTGAAACTGCAAATGTGGCCCGTCAAGTCCGAAAACTGGCACGGAACTTGTCTAAGAAATGACAGGTCGTGTCAGTAAACCTGGTATGGCGTGCTGCCCTACGAGGCGAGAATATCATCTCAGGCTATAGGCTGTTCACGACAAAGCGAGTAGTTTTGAGGACCTAATTACTTTTTCCTTCCGGCCATTTTTTTGGCCTTTAACCACCTTTTTAAATAAATGTTGCCATGTAGGGAATAAGCACAGTGCGCATATTCCACAGCACTCGGAAGTTAACGTCTAACGCTAAAATTAAATATATTTTTTTGGCTATTATTCCAAATAAGAGGGCTTTCAGAAGTGCTCACTTTACCTTAAATAGCCTAAACCATAGTACCTGGCATAACAGTTGCCGTAGCAGAACCTGCAAGAGTTAATACGGAATCTGAACCCGTGTAATATCGTCATAAATAGGGAAGGGCTGTGATTACGAACTCCACTCATCGTACTGTTTGATCAAAGAGTATTGGCATAGTTCGTTGGTCAACCATATTCTAGCGAGATGGTTGACGGATCGTCGTTCAGTGCCACAACCGTTGCTCTTCGACTACTGATGACGTCATTGGTTCAGTGTAAGTTACACACATCAATTAGATGTTTTACTAATCATATATACGTTGCATTCATCTGAACGACGAAACACAGTGATGAAAAATTATGGCAGATTATAGAAAAAGCCAATCAGCCTCCAAAAAATCGTAGGCTGACGCGAGTATAAAAATAAAATAAAATAAATTAAGCAAAATAAAATATTCTCTTAATTTCAAAACAATTTTTTTTATGTAGCGGAAAAAAATTAACATTTCCTTTTAATTTGCGTTTTGTAGTCCTTTTTATTTTTTTTAAAGATATAAGAAACATTTTAATAATTATTACTGAAGGTAGGTAGCTACAAGGACTATGTAGCTACGCGTCCAAGATCGAGAAGCGAGGGAGCGATATACGGGCGACACTAACACGCACGCCTAGCGCCTCATCGCTCCTACGCCCAAGGTATGCAGTGTTTCCGTCCTAACGCTTTACTGTGTAAACTATATGTGTGACTGTGGGGTTCTTTTACACTCGGTGAACGTACATAGATCAAACTACCTGCGTATAATCGTACTTTTCTCTTACCGCTTAAAGAAACTTCATAGGCAAGCTGTAAAATTGCAATATTTGACCACTGTCACGATTTTTGTCTCCAGTAATACACTTAATATGATATACATAAAAATCTAGCGACATAGACAATCGTCTTCTTCATCCTTTCTGGCAAAACTTTGTATTTCCAGAACATTTATTTACCAAGACACGCGTTTACGCGCAAACCATGATTTCACAGGAAACGTTTCAGTACGTAGGACCCTTAAAGGGTAGGGCTAAGTATTCTCTGAAGATACTCGCATATACGTGCCAGAGGATGCAGTTTGGAGTACATGGTGCTGTTAAGTAAGGTCAGCGGAGTATAGTGTGGGGTACAGACGCTCGGAGTAACAGCTTTCCGAGTTGTAAGCACTACCAAATCCTACACTATAAAAAATATTCGCAAATTCGCCACATCAGAGTATACTTTGAGTGAGAAAGGGTGAACAGCAAATTCTTTTCCCGTACCTCCACGGAAGTGTTCCTAGATTCACTTAAGAAAGGGTGCAATACGTAGAGAACTTCGCAACTTTTATAAGCCTATTAGTAAAGATGATAGTTTATCGTGGGAAAATTTGACTGTTCGCTGGGATTCAACGTACTGTACACATGTCCGACAATCTACTTTCATCATAAGCTGTCGTGCATGTATGTAGCGACTACCCCATTTCACTGGCCCAATGATGATCCCTGATACTACACAGTCGAATCACGTTATTGTGACCACCTGCTAGTATCCAGAGTAACCGCCCTTCGCAACACGGACAGCAGCTAGACAAGCTAGCAATGACCATGCCAGGTGGTGGTAGGTCTCCACGGGTATCTGGATCCATGCTGTCTGCAGCAGTAGGTCCCAAAACTGTTGAAGGGTCCGTGGCGGAAGAGACAGACGGCAAACATGACTGTCGATGTGGTCCCACAGATGTTCAATTTGATTGAGATTGGGGCTCTTTGTGGGCCAGGGATGAACTTTGAAGTCTTGATCGTGCTCTTCCAGCCACGTGCCGACGCTTATAGCCGTGTGGCAAGGTGCATTATCGTGCTGAAAGATCCCATCCTCCCGAGGCAAGACAATCCTCATGTACGGGAGGATATGATAGCCGAGGATCGATTCATAACCAAATAGATCAAGAGTGCCTTCCACATGGATGATTGGACCTAGAGAATACAACGAGAACTTTCCCCTGGCCATAAAACTGCCTCCCCCCCAACACCTTGTGTTCGTCCACCAATGGATGCAGGATGTCGGTTCTCCGACGTTTCTCGCCGGACACGCTGGCGTCATCCGTTTTGTACAGCTGAAAATGGGACTCGTCGGAGAAGGTTACCCGTCACCAATCAGCAGCTGGACCAGTCACCATACTGTCGAGCAAATTCCAGTCGTTTTCGTTGATGCACCTGTGTTAGCATGGGTGCAGTCACCCTCCGTCTACTCAGGAGCCCTATTCGCAGAATGGTTAGCTGAAATGTTGTGGTAGACACGTGCCTGGATGCCCCCCTGGTTCTTTTGGACGGTGAGCTGTTCCACCGTAGCCTGTAGGTTGGCCTTTACGCACCGTTCTATTCGACGTTCTCCTCGGACATCAATGGCACTAGGAGCTCAGCAGTTTCCACTACGGTTAGTTCCAATGGTGCTGCTCATCCGCTCACGGCACACCTTCACCAGAGAGCCCCGTGAACAGTTCACGAACGTCGCTGTTCCCGAAATGCTGCCCCCATTGGCCCGAAAGCCGATGATCACCCCTTTTTGCGACTTGGTTAAATCGCTTCCCTTACCCATGAAAGCAGGAAACTCGACGTGTGCAGCCAGACTGTCGGTCGCAGTATATACCCACTTCACCAGCCCACGTCGCGGGCCATACATCGTGGGAAACGTGTTGCAGATGGCACTTCTACCAGGTGGTCATAGTAATGTAATTCAACTGTGTACAAGACAGAACGTTCGTTATTGGTATGCAAACAACTTAACAGAGTCAAAACCTTTCATCCAATCATAAAATAATACTCTAGCTAGAGTGTTATAGAAGATATGTTGGCTAAAAAATGTTTTGCTATTTTCCTTTATCTCTACCTATCAGCGATGTTATGCATTCCTCTACAGTCTGATGCGTGGTATTATTTCCATACAATGTATATGTTAAAACCTTCCGTTACAGCTTAGGAAGTTTACCAGAAATATTTTTTTACAGTGTAGTTGGTCCTTCAGGTACTCAGGTGCGGGTGAGCTGGAGTTTGCGAAACTGTGCAGACATTCGCGGTTTGAGGCCAGGAAGTCTGCGAGTGCCCCAAGGACATGAAGGATATTGGGAATGGGCCTAGGTGAATACCGGAGGCTATTGCCAAACAGTAGGACGTGCGAAGGTGGCAACCCTTCGGTGACAGTCTTGTTGTTTTCGGGGTTGTTTAATGCCGCTTAGTAAGCATGTGTTTGTTTGTGGCAATGGCATTGAGTTTTTGCCTGATATAGTTACTTTCCGTAGTATTGCGGGAGCTGAACTCGTTTATCATTAAATTTACACAATCATGAAATAAGGTAGTTTCTTGAAGTAAATTGAAATAAAACTATGCCGTTCGTTATAAACTGTATATGATCAGATATTTTAAATGGTAAACCATAATTAGACTACAGTTGAACTGACTCCTGGCAGGCACAAGTCCATATAATCTCTTCACAATGGTTACAATGTATACTTTTTTTTTCATTAAACTTTGTATATTGTAAAGGATGTTTATAACTCATGTACAAAATTTGGAAATTTAACAATATGTCATGCTGGATATATAGAGTTGATACTGCACTAAAATAGTAACACCTACACATTTTACTCCTTCATTAAAAACAGTATGGAAGTTATCATGCATTTCTGGCAAAAAAAAAATACCATTCGTGTTTTTTCAATACGTCCATAATATTACGTGGTAAGTAAATCTGCAAACACTTTCTTAGAGCGAAGTTTGTCAGTCGGCGCAATTTCGTGGCATTACTATGTCCTAGTACCCGAGAAAGATGATCAACATTGCTGCCGCGAAGGTCGGGTGATACGTCCTATTGTTACGACGGCAGACCTCTATGGGCGAGCGGTGTTTAAAGAGTCGCGGTATGTCAACGACTGCCTGGAGGGTGGAGGGGGAGAGACATTAGGCCAGGAGGCGAAATATAAGGAGTCTGGGCGAGATGGGCGTGGTCGTTTATCGTCGCGCGACCCTGGTAAGATTTCGAGGCTTAAGGCTGCGCATGAAGGGAGCCCTCGTCGTATTTCGAGCTGAATGTGTGACGTGTGAAACATCTGTGAATGTCCGCCGAAGGGTGTGAGGACTTAACTAGGGCTGAGCATAATACATAGTTGAAACTATCATAAATTGTGTGAGCATTTAAAGTAATCCCTATATTGAGTGCTCAATATTAAATCACGTAAATTATGCAAGACCTTGGAGCTTAGTAAAACGCCTAGTTTACTATAGCTCTGCTTGATCATTCCAAACAGCTCACCTTTAATAATGGAGGTTCATTAACTGTACAGCCATCAGGTAACACTAGGGTGAGCCAAGACTGTTACACTATGTGGCCTTTCCTCATTAGAAAACCAGTAGTTGTACACACCACCTCTAGATTAAGTTGACGAGTCCATATATGGGCTGTATTCATGATTGCACGCATGCTCGCTACCACAGATGATATATCGGCCGCGAATACATGGCTACTACTTATCGATGATAGTGTGTTGGATCAATAAGCATTCAGGCCATTGGGAACCCAACGCTAAATAAGAGTGTTTAGAAATTCAAAGGTTAACTAAACAGAGAGTCCACTGTAAAATAAACAAGCGAAGGATTATCGGTTGGTGTTACCAGAAGTCTGGTGACCTTTCCGTTAATACTAGACTCGTAGTGGTGGTTGAAACGCCCCATGTTGGATTAAATGCCTTGAATTATAAGCTCGTACAATGAAGACTGAGCACGGCGGATAACGACACAGCAATGTGAAGACAGAACTCTGGCTGGACAAGGGTTAATTATAAAAGCCGAGGGTTACACTACCATGTGGTAAGGTAATGAGGGTTCCAGACACCGCCAGATTTTGCAAATGTTGCCTTGTGTGCTTGCATGATAAACAGTTAAAAATAACATTATCTTCTTGTTACAGAAAATTCGTTGGGATCTAATAGCTAAAGGTTGTCATGTAATTCTGTAGCTGAAGTCCTGTATATTTACAAAACATTATTTTATAAAAATTACAAAATGGTTTACGTATCTCAATGCTTATACCGAACTTGAAGTTTGCAACACGTGTTTGTTAAAATACCACATTAGTTGGACACATTCCACTGTGAAATTTACTCTAATTTATTTGTAGTGTTACGAAAATGTCTTTGGGATTTCGTTTCCAAATAATTACTTGTACAAAAAGTTGTTATGTAGCTATTCACGTTTAAGAGCTAGTTGAAGCTGCGCGTCCAAGCTCAAGACGCGAGGGAGCAATACGGGCGACACTAACACGAACGCCTAGTGCCTCATCGCTCCTACGCGCAAGGCGTGCAGTGTTTCCGTCGTGACGCTGTAATGTGCTAATTAGATCTGTAACATAGGGGTTTGATTACACGCGATGAAAGATGAAACTACTCCTGTATCTTTGTACTTTTCTCTTGCCGCCTAAGGAAACTGCACGGGCAAGCTTTAAAAATGCGATATGTGACCATTTCCACAAATATTTTTCTTCAAGAATATATTAAATATGACAAAAGTAAAATAATAGAGACATAGATAATTAGTTTTTTATCTTTTGTGACGAAAAGTCGTATTTGCAGAACATTTATTAATCGAGATACGCGTATTTGCGCTAACAACCATATCACAAAAAAAAAAAAAGTGCAGGTCCGTATATCTTTTAACGCGCCGATTGTGCATATCTCAATACCTCGGCCGGGGAATGTGGCGGGTTTGAGCCCTGAGGAGTAAAGGTTCGCTGGTGTTGTTTCACCCGCCTTGGTGTGAGGATCACGTGACCGTGCCCCCCTCCCCTACCCCCCCCCCTCGGGCACAGGTAACACGTCAAGTTTCCCGCCTGGCACGCTGGACAGGCGGGTGCCCCACGCCAGCACGCGGATCTGCTGCAACGAGACTCGAAGCGACCACGAGCGACGACAAGGGTGGTTATTTAGTCTAATTTCGGAGTGGTTGCGCCTGGCCGCCGGCCTCTCTGACTCGCTTGAACCACTTCCGAAGCGGGCGAACACGCGTAATTGGCATCACATGATCTCCGACAGTTAAGGTTCTACGTCACGTGAAAAAAAAAAACCTGCCCCGAGTAAGCTGTCTCGTAAAATATTCGCTAGGAGTAAACCGCGATTACGTCAAATTGACTCCCGCCGTAGAACATGGCGAAATAAATGGGCGGCGTGGGACGATAGTGGTAAAAGAAAATAACACCAAAATGGTCAATACGATTTATTCCTAACCACGTAGTTATCATAATAATGTGACCTGGTTAAATATTTGAAATCTCAGTAAACGGCTGTTCACGATAAAGTGAGCACTTTTGAAGTCAACATTAGGAAAAAGTCACTGCTCCTACCTGCAGGCATTTTAACGGGCGCACTGAACGACATGCGCCCAGTGACGTTGGTAATGATAAAGGGAAAATAGTTCATTATCTTAACGACGAATAAAAGGTGTTAATAAACCATTTGTGACAACTGATTTTTTTTTTTTTTTTTTTTTTTTTTCGCTTTCCGTTTCATTTTTAATGCACAGGAGTGTAAACATAAGCAGATTTGCAAATCATTTACTTTTACAGTAATGTCACAGTTTCACGTGACTGACGCACGAACGAAGTGACGAGACCCATGTCAATGTTAATTTCACATAAGGTGGAAGACTACACAACATCTATATAAGTAGACCTTAAGCAGGGCTTTCAAAAGTGCTCATTTTACCGTAGATACTCTGTAACGTGGTGCACACATGTATATATCAGTAACGAAGTACAAATTCAGTACAAAACTTAGCTCGTTTATCACAAATACTATTGAAGATAACTGTTTTAGGGCTTACGAGGCGTATAACGACCTTCAAATGACGCGCTTGAATACAGCGAATGAGAAGTTGATGCGGGCATACATGGTTGGAGACCTATGCCCTCCATAGATATAAAAGCATAGCATCAGGCACCTGAAGAAGAGAACAGATGGCAGTTCCTGAAACATTGCTGGTAGTTCGCCAAGAAAAAC
This sequence comes from Dryococelus australis, assembly GCA_029891345.1. Classification (NCBI taxonomy): domain Eukaryota; kingdom Metazoa; phylum Arthropoda; class Insecta; order Phasmatodea; family Phasmatidae; genus Dryococelus; species Dryococelus australis. Next base: position 25,452,132 of record CM057007.1, on the reverse strand, counting down.
ATCCGTGTTCTTCAGTGCTGTGTTGCTTGTTAGTTCGATTTTGTCAATGCACATCTGTCTAAGCCGTAGTCTCTTGCGTCTTCTTCGCCGCGTCGTCCAGGTTTGACTTGCATGTTGTTTTTCATCTCGTTTATTCGTCAAATCGTTTCTTGGATTGTTTTCATGTTACAACCATCTGTTTGGCAATCGCCGATCTTAGCTCTTTTCCCTATGCGAGATTTTGTATTATCCTCTGGTTTATCTGCGGTGAAATTGGCGCGCGAATGTGCATTTCCGCAGTCATCCATTCAAGGAACTGCCTCGGAAAAATTACGCAATGAATATATCAATGCAGCACTCGCAAAAAAGAAATACAAATATTTTTTTTTTGTTTTACCTGCGTCTCCAGTGAAAATTGTATACTTTTTGATGTAGAAGGAATATTAGTGTTTATTATTGACATGTTATTTTTTATTGCGAACATAATTAACAATACTTAAGTGTACTTCATACGTTACTGTCTGATGTTGGGATTATTCCTTAATGTATATTACTCTACCTTTGGAATTGCAGATCCACAATAAAATAACTGCACAAAGATACAAAAATTATAATAAATCATTGTTTTTTTACGTGTTATGTATGTGCCAATGCTCTATTAATTTTCACGTTTGACGTGTTTTACTACTTTTTTGTTGGAGTTTTTTTTTGGCATGTTATTAAAATAAAATGTATGCGAAATCTAGGTTAAAAAGTAACCAACGAGGAATAGGCATGGACTGTGGTTTCGGCACTGCGTGGTTCCGTTCTCGTAAAAAAAAAAACGAGGGCAAACCAAATTTAAATTCCTCTCATCCTTCAGCCGTGTTCTTAGATAGGTAATTAAGTACCGTCGCTTAGCAGACGGGCGGATTGTCTCCGAGTCGTTCATCGTTCCCCGACTGTACTTCATTTAAAACGAGAAACGACGTCTGCGTGTCGCTCTTTAGACGGAATTCCGGAGTTCTTGGGGGGAACGGGAATGTCGAGCGGGGGTAGGCTGAGGGGGGGGGGGGATGGGTGAAGGTAGGGAAACGCCGTTATTACCGTCAAGTGTCAGTCTTGGGGTTGGTGGGCGCGGGAAGCGCCGGGAATATGGAAACAAGATCGTGGAGCAAGACCGCAGGAGCCTCGGTGGTTCATTAATATTCGCTGTGGGGAAAGTATATCCTCCCCCCTTCCTCTTTCCCCTTCATGCTTCTCCTTCCACAGCGCGTTAACCTCCAGACTACCCCCCCCCCTTGCCAGCCGGTAAAAACACACCCCCTTTACCACTGCATTGGTCGCGGGAAAGGGGTTGGGCGGCACGCTAGTGATTGATGAAAAGTTCGTCGTCAACGGCCCTTTCTGTCTCATTACTGTAAGATCTACCTCCCCTCCCCCCACCACTCCGGGTGCGATCTTTCAGACCACGCGCCGCCCCCCCCCCCCTTCCACGTCAAGATTCACAATTCCTCCACCCCGCTTCCCCTCGTCATTCATTTCCCCTACCGCGGCGGAGTTTATAAACCAGGGCCCTATTACCGCCGCCTACCCTCCCATCAAACCCGCAGCACTCTCTACCTTCCGGAGGGCTCGCACAATGGAGGCTTCAATTTTCTCGCCGATCGAACTCCGTACAGGTGTCGGGGAAATAAGTGGCTTGTCTTTGCGCCTGGCCGACGCCCAGATCGCTCCAGGTCATTATTCTCCTCCCCCTCCCCCTGTCGAAGCGAGCAGTTTAAGCTGATGGTGTGTGTCCCCCCCCCCCCCTTCTTCGCTGCCCTCCAAACCTTCCTAAGACGGCCCACTGTGCGAATTCACTCACGTTTTTTGGTTGAGTTCTAAATTGATATTTGCTTAAACGCTTCAGTACTTTTGTAGGTGAAAAGGAGTTCGGCTCTCGGATCAACTCGATGAAACCCAACCTACATAGTTTGTAAGCATTGCTGACAAAAATTGTCGAAATGTATTTCGAGTGCAGAGTGGACAAAACATGTAGATATACTCTTCTTCAAAATGTGAAGTGCATTTTTCTGTGTTTGCCACGAGAATGTTTTATCCGTGCAGGCAAAGGCAGATTATATTACAGTATATGAATATGAAAGTTTTCAAAACTATTCTTTGTAGGTAAATGCAAATTGACTTTTCTTCTAATATTTCGGTGTTAACGTAAGTTCTTCCAGAATCTACTCTCAAAAATTTTTTAGAACTTAAAAGGCTCTGTCTGTGCTAATTGTCCGTTAAAAATTTAATAAGAAAAATAGTAAATTTGTTTACAAGAACCAGTTAAATGCGCTTCTTTTGAGAAAGTAATCAGCCTTATTTGACATAATTTGCTTACCTAGAGATAGCGCGTGCATTAACTAAAGATGAGGAAAAAGTGTAATTCCCCTTTGATTAATTTTCTCCTGGCAACGAAAGAAAACTCCCTTCGTACCATGAATAATGGTTTCGCTTCATTGTACTTGAAAACAATATAGTAAAAATATGTTGCCTCAAAAGAATTTTACGTAAAATCATGGAGTCGCGTTCTTCATAACAAGTAAATGAGCTTATTTAAGTTACGTCAGCCTATTATTGCACGCCAGTGAAACAACATCCAACATCTAGTGCTGTCAGTCGTTCTTCCAAGTTAGATGTTTTTGGATTCTGTGTCCAAGTTTCTCAACTAACTGGTTCTAGGACTAGATTACAGAGTTGTAGCTTTGCTACGTTTCCCATTTTATAACTGGTTGCTGACGAGAGGAAATAAGCGGTTGATTTGTGCAGACAATTAAAGAGGTAACTGCAAAATTTTTAAAAATGCTAAGCAACGCTCTGTGCTACGTCGACCCATAAAACATAACACAGAGACTATACGTAACGCTGTTGGCGAAAAATACATAAATATAAGCTGGCAGATATACGCTATAATTTGTGAAAACTGCAACGCCCAGAAATAATGGCCCGAATGAATCCAAGCTCGGAGGAAAGGTAGACCAGTGCACCAGCAATAAGTGATTACGTTTGCAGAGAGATGGCGTACTCGTAGGTCAGCAGCGCCCTCTTTCGTGCGACCAGAAAGGTCAGTGTTACTCCAAGCTGAGTCAGTGAAGAGACGTCAGACGAAGTGAAAGCAAGTGTCAGTACGCCTCGTCGACGTCAGCATGTGGGCCAGTTCGAACGGGGCTGAATGACTGGTCTCCGGGAAACAGGTTTCTCAAAACCGCGACATTTCGGCTCGTGCAGGGCACGCCGCTACGGCAGTGATGCGTGTGCGGAACAGGTGGATAGAAGAGGGTCGCATGCAGTGGCGAGCGGGTACTGGACCACGCAAAGTGGCCACGGCATAGGGCGACCGCTATCTTGTCCGCATGGCCGTGAACGGATCGCACAGCCTCGTCCGCAGCGTTGGCTCGACACCGGAGCACTGCAACGGGCGTAGAACTGTGTGCGTAGACGGTTCTACGTCGTCCGTGGCACGCATGCCATTGCGTCGGATTCCATTGTCCAGAAACCACAAACGCCTCAGTCTGCGATGGGCCACGTGGACGCTTGCGCTGGCATGCTGAGAGGCAGAATGTAGGGTTTTCGGACGAGTTGCTCTTCAACCTGTCCTGCAGTGATGTCCGCATACGCGTTCGAAGCCACGGCCGTGATCGCAATCCGGCGGGGCCTGCATTGTGTAGCGGCATAGCGGACAAACGTACAGTTGCGATGGTCTGGGGCGTCATTGGATACAACATGCGATCTCAACTCTTACTAAGGGCAATTTGAGCATCAACCGCTACATCAGAGAGGTTTTTGAGCCCGAGATACTGTCACTCGTTAGGCAAATTTTTTTTTTTTCTCGAGATATTAGAGCTCAGAGCTACAAAAAAAAATCTAGCCAGATATCTTATCACCTAGCGTTATTGCTTAACATGCACAGAACATATTCCTATAAGGTTGACGATCCCGCGATCAAGTGGAGGTCAGTTTATCGCTGTTAGCCGGGAGATTGTTTGACTAGAGTCCATTCACAGTTACTTCCAAATTTTCTGAAGCCCCGGTAAAGCTCCATTTCCAGGCCATTCCCCACTTCATGCAAGCAAAGTTTAGAAACTTACACCAGAGGGCCAACGCATTGTAATCGTGCGCACTCAGTGCCATAATATTTCGCTTAAGAACTATTTCTTAGTAGCCATTACCAACACATTTATTTTCCCTCCGTCTTTAGTCATATTAATTAGAAATTAAGTATTATTATGTGTAAATAAAATGTTAGTAAAAGTTCAATTTAACAAACATTAGGCTTAACGTTTGTGATACATGGCATATTTAGGAAGTAACATAATACGTCATACGCGGGGTGTTTTTTTTTTTTTTTTAAAGTTTGATTGAAAAAGGTGCCAAGAAACCGCGAATTGACTATAGCACTGTGCCACTGACAAGACAAATGTGAACAAAGAGTAGGCAAGTGTACAGAAGCGGACAAGTATCTTACGCCGTGAATGGCAGCCGTACGCACCAGCAGAATTTAGTCACTCGTTGGCAATATGTTGGGAAGTCGTTCTCCAATCAGAGCCTAGGCAACTAACTTGCTAGCTGGCAGCCCGGCCAATAGGGGATCTTCCGCAATACATCAGCAGCCAATCAGACGTGTAGCCACGCCATTTTACCTGTATACCCTTTCATATTCTGTGGTACAGTCTAGTCATGGTAAAGTGAGCACTTTTGCAAGCCCTGTCATTGAAATAAAGGTCGAGAAATGCATTTTATCGTAGCCTTAGACCTTCGAGTTCGGTGGAATATAAAAACCATGTTTATAACTCACATGACAATATTTATTCGAAAAAGTGGTTAAAGGATAAAAAAAAATTACAAAGTAAAAAGTAACTAGGGCATCAAAAGTGCTCACTTTACCGTAAACAACCTATAACAACACAACTCTAATGACCTGAGTGTCGAGAGACTTCCCAATAATCGAACCATTTACGCAACTGAAATGTTTGAAATCTTATTAACCAAAAGAATTTAAAATTCTTTCAGTTATTTAAAATAAATCTATGCCAACTTATAACTACAGGAAAGCATATATCGTGCCTACAGGCTGGGTAAATTCACGGTGTCATTAAACATTACATTGTCCGAAATTCGAATTCGTTTGTACACGCAAAAGGACATCAGCTGCTTATTGAAAGCTTCCTGCAAACAGAGGGGGCCCATGATGTTTTTGCGTTTTGCAGCATTTTTTTATTAGCTCAGTGTTCTTCTAGAGGTGTCAAATATGTAGCAATGAAAACTACGCATGTATATGTTTATATATAGTGGTAGCTATAAAATATTTTGAGGGACTTCATCTTGCCAATTATTAGCGTCTGACGTACCATTATTTTGTTTGTCACCGTTGGGCTACTGTGGCGACTACAAACAATTTTCGTGCTAGCAACAAACTAATTGAATGACCGACTTTCTTAAAAATCTATTTTTTTTTCCTTCTTCAGTGTTTGTGACAATTGCAAAAGTAAAACAGAAGTTCGAAATTTCCAACTCGCTCCTAGATAAATATGCAAATGTTAAAGTTATCTAACCACGAGAATGTTCTCCGAGGCGATCGCCTCGCGCAACTGAAGCTGAACCAAGTCTACAAAATGACACTTAACACAGGCTTACTTGTGCTCACTCAATAAAATTATATATTCAGCAATAACTATATTTTGCTAGACTTTACCAGGACACCTATTTCAAAACTGTTTTTTTTTTAAATTAGTATTACACACTAATTAAATATTAAAATTTATAGGTAAATATAAGTTGAGGTCTAATTTAACCAAAAGCAAGTACTTTTACGCTAACAGAAGTCTGGAGCCCTTGTGATACATGACAAATTTATAAAGCAGCCAAACATGCAATATACGAAATGATTTTGCACTTGTTTGATTTAAAAAATGTGATGATACTGAGAATATAGTCTATGCGCAGTTTCTTCACACGTTTTTTAAAACGAACCTTTGAAAAATCACCCCATTTATGACGTGTTTAGTTGTTTCCTAGATATGCCATGTATCGCAAGGTTTTTATACTTTTGTTAACGTAAAAGTGCTTTATTTTTGGTTAAATTTAACCTTTATTTAAATTCCGTCTATACATCATATTATTTAATCTATAAATTATGCGAGTAAAAACAGGGAGAAAATAGGTGTGTTGGTAATGCCCAGTAGGAAATAGATCTCATACAAAATATTATTATACCGAGTGCATAAGAATGTGGCACGTTGTCAGTGTGGTGTAATTTTCTAGACTAGTTACAGAACGAGGTGACGCAGTGGTAACTCGCTGGATCCGTAGTCGGGAGGACCCGCGTTCGATTCCCGGTCCTGCCATCCTGGTTTCGGCTTTCCATGGTTTCTTGAAATCACACCAGGCGAATGCTGGGGATGGGTCCCAAACAAAGGCCGTGGCCGATTCCTTCCCCAATCCCTCCTCCCTGTGACACTCGCACCGTCTCTGATGACCTCGCTGTCGTCGAGACGTTAAGCCCAGCTACACTTACCTCATTATAGACAAGTTAAGCTTTGTTTGCATGATGCGGAGTTAATATCCTGGAAGTAGGACTTCAGAAATGCTGGAAGTAAAGTGAATGGACTAGACTTTAATAATACATCTGTCTGCAAGGAAATTTTTTTTTTGAGCGGGATGGTGGAATATTGCTTTTCGTGACCACGCGGAGGAACATTAAAGGTCATGGCACCCTGTACCTGCGCAAGGTCGGAGTTTTTACTCTACGTCACGCGACGACGAAAGCAATAAAATTCAATCTTCGTTGACCTTCGCGGGTCACGTTTCACACCAGCTAGAACTATATTGCTTTAACTGGCATCGAAAGAAAGAATTTTGTGGACATTTTTGCAGCTTTAACCTGAATAGCTCTTTGTTCCTTACACGCGCATTTAGTTCAATATTCGGTATTTTTCAGATTTTGTTTGTAATGTATGTCTAATACTGATAATGGGTTATTGGATTTATTTTTCGTAGTTCTAATAATACGCCGGTCCCTTTTTTTGCGTATTTTATTCAAATTAGTGTTTCTGCTGTTATATTACTGATGCCATTATTTTACTGATGGCCTGGCACCTTTATTGCATTCTCGCAAAAAGAAAATAAATGCTAATTAAGTGATGAAATTCGAATGTTCTATAAGTTAGTGGTTGCTACTCGAGATACGCATGCATTGGTAATGTACAGCTTGCGTATAATGCAAAGATATAAATAAACTTTGTTTGACCGAAATCGTTTCAGTGGTGTTCATTTTAGAGTAACATAATCTCAGTCTTTGTTTACCCGTGTCCTTAATATTGTATTACCGACGTGCTTTGGGTTAAGGCATTTCCATATACAGGATGTTGCAATATTGCATGTCAATACTTCGGGGAAACATTCCTCACGTCTGGAGGATGAAAAAAATAATGCTGTATGTTATGCATTACGGGCTGTAGAAAGGAAACGAAAAGTTTGCGGCCGATGTTCACACAACATTTTTTCTTCCTCCCGATGCGAGGAATGTTTCCCCAAACTATTGACGTGCAATAATGCAACATTCTGTATAAGCGACTCTTCCAATGGCAATTGTGCGCCGCTCTGGTAAAAAAAAAAAATTCGCTCATCACTGGTAGAAATCGATATCTGGGGTAGTGTCCCCCCCCCCCCTCCATTTTCTGCACAGAATCTCCAAAATCTGTAGACTTCATCGTCCATACACTGAGAGAAAATTACTGTTAGTACCTCATTTCTGTTTCCGTAACTAGGGACATTCGAGTCTCGCTTTATTATTTGTAACAATATTACACGAACACATGTCCATTTGTAGTCGTTCTCCCATTCGATCACAGTCAATTTGTCACTTCCCGTAGGACTCTGTGCCATTAAAGAAACAATCTAATTTGAAATTGTCGGTTAAGATACAACCAAGTCATAATATAAACTGAGTTTTCCCTGAGCCATGAGCGAAAAAAAAAAAAAAAACAAACGACATTAACTCGATGTGCAGAGTACTGCATAGCCTAACCTGCTACCAGAAAATTACGCGAATTTGAACACATGTTCGCATCACCCGTCCAAATGGTAAAATAGGGATCGAGCTGAGCTGAGGTGTTGGTGTCATCTAAATATTTTAAATAAAATAAGTATTAGCGACAAAACTGCCTGTTGTGGTCTTGGTTAAGATTGTGTTGCTGCGCCCTTATCCAAGGACGTGGCAAAGGGACTCGATACCAGCCCGCTATTCATATCGAAAACACCAACAAAACAAAGGAGAACCGAACGCTCAAGTCTTTCTGGCAACGAACAAAGAACACGTGAATTATCCCGCGAGATGAAATTTGGTTTATTCATAAGATGTGGCATATATTTTCCATAGAAATAAACAGATCCAGAACCAACACATAAATGTTATAAAATACACTTATAGAAAAATATATTTTCTGTAACGGCTTAAAGACTATGATTGTTCCTTTACCAAAACAAAGCCAAATATAATACTGGATTAATACAGTTGGCTGTGCGCATAAAACAATATGGTGCCATAAAATATATTTGTATACAAACTCACTTTTAAAAGCCTTTGGCAACATTGTGTCTAATATCTGCACATTTCTGGAAAATACGTTAATTTACTTATAACATCTTTAAAAGCCTCGTAAATTTCATAATTTCCCATGATCACAATCATAAAATGCAATATCGAAAATGCATCTCATAAAAAATTAATGACTTGCCAAGTAAAACATTATTCTGAGACAACGTGGTTTGTTTACATAACTTGCAAAATTATAAGCCATTTTGTTTGTATTCGCACATCATGAATACTTTACTTTTAACTAAAACATTATATCACAATCATCATTACCAACATACTTTTTATAACTTTACAGAAAATGCTTGGTTAGTTGTTTTTATCATTAAAAAAATCATTCTTAAGTACGGCTGCCAAAAAAAAAAAAAAACTATTTGAATTTTTAATCAGCCGACTTAAATTTATGCAGACAAATTCTAGCATTACATTCGGCAAAGAGAAACACCTAGTTAGCTACCATCAGTATGTAAAGTACGCTCTTTTTCATTTTGACCAGAAGGGCCAGAACTTGTCATATTTCACACAGAGTAATACTTAACTTAGCGTGTCGAGACCCCGGAGCAGCCATTCTCCCCGAATCAGCAAACTCCCAGGTATTTATTATAAGAGTTTGGCTGTTATCCCCCCGACCTGACGGGGGAAATTCAAAAGTCTCACCCAACAACATCACAGGGAACATCTAAATTATTCGACACTGTTCATACCAAGAGTAGAAACACCACATCCGGGGTGCTGTATTCGAAGTGTCTGAGCGCCACTAGTTCAATTTCCGCGCTACCACTACGCCGCTACAGCAGCGCTTCCCAGCGGCGATTAGGCTAACCAGCCCGGGCAGCATACGTCAATACTGAGGAGGCTCCTGTCGTGGGTATCTCAGTATCGACAAGTATACATACCGGATGATTCAAAACGAAACCGATAACGCTCAGTATGCTGTGCGCGTTGGTAAACCTATAATTTTTCAAGAGGGGACCCGTGTTCAGAAAAGTGAGTTTTGGGTGCTGAAGGACTCAAAGTTTGGCAACGCTTCGGATATGGTGATGGGTGTACTTCCCATATTGTGCCACTAAACCACCACGGACCCCCGCAAGAGCACCATATCGTGCAGGAAATTACGAAAGGATCCAAATGGTTGACTCGCTGCTTGATTACAGGAACTACACCAGCAGTGCATATATTGACGCACATGTGGGTGTGTGCTCAGTTTTCCAGTCGTCGCGTTGATTCGTGCGATAAGACCCTCCTAAGGTGTCACAGGAGTCCCATTTCCCGTACCCTTCATGGTAACTCAAAGGAAATAGTCGAGAAGGTGTCAGATCTGGTGACCGCGGTGGCCATGGAACAGGCCCCACAGAGCCCAAACCATGATTTTTCCGATATGCGTCCTCTCTTGAAAGATTATCGGTTTGATGTCCCCCCGGAAAGTACTAAGCCTTCTTGGATGCCCTTCTCTACACAACGTACTGCTCCTTCAAACAAAACAAACTTAGCAATATTTGGATCGTTTCTGCAGCAAACATGAAATAAACAAAGAGAACTGGAATTCCTGGAATCAAAACGATTCCAGGAACAGAATATGACGGTTGTCACAACATCAACGTTAACCTACAGGAACATTAAAAATCATTGTTTGCGTGAATACGCGTCTCTTGGTAAAGGCTATTCACGATAAAGTGAGCACTTTTGAAATTAACTTCATAAAAAAGTCACTTCCCCTACCTGCATGTATTTTAACGGTTGCCCTGATTGACAAGCGCCCAGCAAAACTGGTAACAATGGATGAGAAGTAGTTCCGTATCTTAACGTCGAATGTGTTCGGTAATAATTTATGAGAACTTAAATTATTTCTTTCGCTTTCTGTTTTTTTTTTATGCATCGAAGTGTAAAAATGAGCAGATTTGTAAAATATTTTCTTTCATAAGACTTTCACAGTTTCGCTTGAGCTACGCATGAATAAAGTGATGAGGCCCATAACAATGTTAGTCGTATATAATGCGGAAGAATACACAACGTGCTTACAAGTAGATACTAAGCAAGGCTTTCAAAAGTGCTCATTTTACCATGAACAGCCTATAAACAAATGTTACGGAAATACGACTTTTTGCCAGAGAAGGCAAAATAAAACTATTATTTATGTCCCTATCTATTTTAATTTTTATCATATAAAGTGTATTCACAGAGAAATAAATCGTGAAAATGGTCATATATAGCATTTTTAAAGCTTGCCTATGCAGTTCCTTTAAGCGGTAAGAGAAAAGTACGATTATACGGGCGAAGTTTGATATGTGGGCTTTCATTGTGTGCAATAAAGTTCCACTGTTGCAGATCTAATTCGGACACTACAGCATTTTGACGGAAACACTACGCGCATTGCGCGTAGGAGCGATGAGGTGCTAGGAATGTGTGTTTAGTGTCACCCGTACCGCTCCCTCGCTTCTTGACCTTGTACGTGCAGCTACGCAGTCCTCTAAACAAGTTTCGATATACGTCTTAAACCTACGTGGGAGGCGTGGAAGCTTACGAAGGCGTGCAACACATCTGAGCGATAGTCCGCGAAGGTTTAAGGCTGTTCACGATAATGTGAGCACTTTTGAAATCAACCTTAGAAAACAGTCACTGCCCCTACCTGTATATGTTTTAACTGGCGCACTGAGTGACACACGCACAGTAAAGTTGGTGACGATGGATGGGAAGTAGTTCCATATCTTAACGTCGAATAAAAAGTGTTAGGCAAACAATTCTGATAGCTTAATTTATTTCTTCGGCTTTGTGTGTTTTTTAATGCATCGAAGTGAAAAAATTAGCAGATTGGTAAAATATATTTTTTTTATAATAATTTCACATTTTTACTTGACCGACGGATGAATAAAGTGATGAAGCCAATGGAAATGTTAATTTTACATAAGGCGAAAGAATACACAACGTGCATACAAGTAGATCCTACGCAGGGCTTTCAAAAGCGCACGTTTTACGGTAAAGTGAGAACTTTTTAAGGGCCTTATCCAATTTCCATCTCCCTGCTGCCTTTTAAAATAAACATTGCAACGTGACCAATAAACACAGTGCATACATTTCACCATCATCAAAATCTAATGCATGAGGCTACGAAATGATATAATTATCAGCGATTAGTGCCTGTTTCGAGAGCCTTAAAAAATGCTCACTTTATCGTGGACAGCCTTATACCCGTGCGACTGCGTGCGAACTGATGGCGAGCTGGTATGCGTGTGTCCCGCGGGAATTGTGCTCGCTCTACACGTCTTCGCGTCGTTCTCCCCATTCACTCCCCTCCACTTCAAGGCTCCTGCTGGCCGTGTGTGCTGCCTGTGACGTCACGAATAACCCCACGTGGCGTCCAAGAATATTTAAAAATATTCCAGACACTCTTTTTGACGCTACCAACTCAGCCCCTTAAGTTGAGAAAGTGAGCGCCACGAAATGTTGCTCCCGGGTCCGTGGCAACTACTCCTTGAGAATGAGCATTACGTTAAATGTAAACGTACGATAGCACAGGTCGGTCCTTTAGCTTCATGCTTCACACACAAACGTATCGTTCTGACGTCATCAGGCCAAAGTGGGAGCAACGCTGCGAACCTCTGATTTCAAGCCGTTTAGTATGCTTAAGACCGGAGAAATTCTGGTGTATGTTTGTGCGTAAAAAAAAGATTAACTAGGAATATAACCAAGAACCATAAATTTAAACAATAATCATTTTATTTGCAGATTTCAAACCAGAATAGTTAAAAGAGACGAGTTGGAGAAAAGGATATTAATGATATTAACAACACGAATAGTGTTCGACAAGACAAATCTAATACTGAAAGGATGGCTCAGCTACCTCAGTCCATTCCGGAGTTATATGAAGAAGAAGTTGACAAGTCTACTCAGCAGCAAAATGCGTCATTTCCACATGCCACGTCACGGGACGAGACTCAGACTAAACAACGACGACACAATCAGCGCAAACGCAAAACGCGCCAAAATAAGGCTGCAACAACTCGGAGAATTAAGTGCAAAACGAGGGGAGAAGTCAATAGACACGTCTCCAGCAAATACATTAATGACGTTTCAGCCAGACACGACTCAGCCGCACACGGCTCACCCAAACGAGCAGGATTCTACCTCTGAAACGATTAAGAAACCCCGATTAGTTCCGTAGAATGACCAAGAGCATACCGTGGAATGAAGACCCACAGATGTTGTCACATAAAAATACCTACGGCCGTGTAGACTATACAGCCCACACTATTTTTTTTTTGTGAACGGCGATTGGAATATAAAGGTGTTCCACTCTGTTTTCGGGCAGAGAACACCGATTCTTAAAGGCTCGGTTTAACGGAACTGTTTCGACGGGGAAACGGGATAAAGGGAGAAAGATTGGGTAGCTAGTAAATTTATATAATAGCCAAAGATAAGTAGCATTTTTATAACGGGCTTTATGTTTATGTAAAGGGGATTCAGAGATTCATTTTTTTAACGTCTTAATACACCCAAAATACCTAAATTGTATGACGACTGTGTTCTTATTTTATCCAATTTTGTAATATATTTTTTCATTACATTCTTGTTCTGAAATTTTATGGGTAATTTTTATAGAGAAAATATATTTTGGGTCCTAAGTATAACAAATATAACAAGAAAATCTGCGCGTATCTATTTCCACAAGCCTTTTCGGAGAATATTCTCAAATTTCACCTCCTGACTGGGGTTTTGCGTTTAGACTCAGCTGCTAATGTTTTGTACAGGTCAAAATTAATTCCCACTGAAGGAAAGGCAGACAGAGTGTCTGTCACGGTTGTCTGAAGTATTCCGGGACAAGAATTTTGGTTACTTATACCCTGATACCGTATTGCAGAACTGTTTTATTGTAGATTCTCGTTTGACTTTCCCTCCAGTGTAGAAATCCCACAGACTTTTAACTTCTGTACGCTGACAGAACGCTTTCATATTAAATATGTACCAATCCGTATCATCTTGTGTCAGCGGAAAATTTTCTTACGCAATCTTTATTTGTATTATTCATCAAGCATAATCGTCGTCTTAATCCAAAGGACTTGGGTTGGTATTCATAGTCATGTCTCAAAGCTGAGCTTAAGCTGTTCTTGGTCAAGACCATCTTATTTATCAAGACAGTGTTATTTCCGCACCAACTTTCATAGTCTGCAAACAAGATGATCTTCATGAAGGCGGCGTGCTCAAGACATAACTTATATTTCATTACTTCCGCCTTGGTCAAGCACGAGCTTAAGGCGTTCTACGAAGGCTCGAATTAAAACAAGACATGGCGACTAGACATGAAATAGAAATAAATGCGCATTTTTTGTCACCACGGCGTAATGTATGCGTGATGTTATGTGCATATTATCCGCAAATTGAAAAATAAAGCATTTTAAATTATACATACGTATTGGAAATACATAAAAACAAGGTTAAAACGAATGAAGTGAAGTTAATGCAGTAAAAAATAACGAAATTGCTTTTTTCGCTTAGCAAAATGCTGCGTGTATAATATATTTATATTTACAAAACTTATACTTTTAATTTCTATTTAAAACACAATGTAGTTGACATTATTTGGTTTCTTATTATGCACATGAACGCTTATCGTAAATAACTATTAAATTTGAAAAGAAAAATCATTTTTGTAAATAAGATAATGTTAGTTTAGACCTATCTATTTACTACTTTCTCATTAGTGGAACTTAAGTTCTACTGTGTGAATTAAATAAAAAAATTAATTATGTGTGTACAATTACAGTTCTATAAAAGCTTTCTCAGAGCAGATCAATTTTAATTTTCGTCCAAATGTGTAAATTAAATCATTAATCTCAACATAGCACACGTTTTGCTATCGCCATTTTGCAGAAATCTCCGCTAGTTCAACGTACGAAGTTATCCAATCAGCGTTCGCCTTTCAGACACCAAATAAGATTGTCTTGACGAAGCTAGAGCTCGAGATGTGTTTATGAATACTGCCCTGGGAAATGGAAAGGCGCATAGTTGCACTAGATTTCTCCTTGAAGTGGGTATTATTTGAGAAAATTGTCTCCGGTAGCTTATCGGTAAAGACCTGAAAACTGTACGTATTCGTTTCGGAACATAGTGGAATTCCAAAACCTCGCATGTTTACGCCTCTGTCGCGACTGGTCCGCCTGTTATTCGACACCCCTTGAAGTGTTCTGAGCCACTCAGAAACATGCAACAGGAGGCTGTCGTGGCTACCGACCGATATTATGTGTACTAAGCAGTCTGCTTGCAGTTGATGTCTGCTTGAGTGTACATAGCCTATATCATTTAACTAAAGGATGTTTACGGCAAAGTAAGTATGGGCCGTTCGCGGTAAAGTGAGCACTTTTGAAGCCCTAGTTACTTTTTTCTTTCAACCTATTTATATCCTTCCGCCACTTGTTAATGTAAACCCTGCAGCGTGAGTAATAAACACCATACCCAAAACCAAAAGTCCGAGGCCACGATGAAATGTATTTATTGGTTATTGTGTCTGATAAAACAGCTTCATAAAGTGCTCATTTTACCGTGAACGGCCTATACTCATCAAATTCAACGTCTGGGAAAAAAATTGCTCACTGTTACTGCGAGTATTTCAACGGACATGCTGACGGTCATGGTGTTTGTAGAGTTGGCAACGGTCTAGGAAAAATAGTTCCATGCAGAGTCCATTCACGGTTTCTCCGAACCTTTCAACACAAACATTCGAAAAATCACCCCATTTATTGCGTGTTTAGTTATTTCCTAAATACGCCAGGTATCGAGCGTTTTATGCCTCTAAAAACACAGGCATATATTATTTATTGTTACATTAAAGTTTTGCTTATATATTTTATTTGCGCACTATAATATTTCTTTTATAATAAACACGAATAACGATGCGTTGTCATCTGGTGTAATTTTCCCAGACTCAGTTCAGCTTAGTTTGCACGAGGCGGAGGAATATCCTTGAAGTAGAACTTCAGCAGGGCTTCAGAAAAGTATGAAGTAACCGTGAATGGATTACGTTGACTTTGAATAGCCTTTAGCAGGTTCTTCATGTCTGTGCTAATTGGCATCGAACTGAATACCACCAGAGTTTATGTCAAACACGCCATCCATTAACCTAATAAACTGGATATCTTTTTTTGTCGTGGTTTCCAAAATACAGGTTCTATTGTCATTCTTTTGCTTATCAAGGTGTAGAAATTTTCCTCAGATTTCCGATTCCTGCCACGGTATGCCAAATGCCAACCTTAATACGGCAAAGATATAGTTTGTTATTGAAGTATGTTACAATTGCTCTCTTAATCGTTTAATTGCGTGCAGGTCAAAGTTTTGGAAGATAACAATGAGTACCTCATACTATGGTGTATGGCTGTATAACATGGTGATATGTCAAACATAATACAATTTTTTTAAAATACAGCTACTGCTAAGCGGTACAAAATAGTGATGTATTGCATATTGCAGTATGTATAATACCAGGAAAGTTAAAGTAGGCCTACACAACATAAAACAATTTCGTGGTTTTTGGCTTTGTTGGTATCTGGCATCATTATTTCCGAAATATAGATACGGTATGTAGATATTTGCTACTTGATATTTCTGATACTAATATAAGGTATATGTGCGATGAGTTTCCATCGAGATGTCGCTAATTTGTCATTGTATCATAATGTCCCCAGTTCGAATCCCGAATAAGCCACGAATGAGAGCGTGACATTTAGTTTAACATGCATGCCGTCTCCCACCATATAAGCAAGGCCAGTAGAAAAATCAGGGTACTGATTAAGTATAATTTTGATTAGTGTACAGTCGAATGTATTCCTCAGGAGCATGTTGGGCGAGTGTCTCGTGTAGTGCTGTAGTGGGAGTTAATTCTCTACCCGAGGCGTTCTGTTGTAGCCTGAGATGTAAGATGCGGTCTAGTACATCTATATAGACTCTGTGACAGAAGCCACAACTTTACCCACAGACCCCTGTAACTAGGAAGACCTCCAAGTAGCGGTAGCCGACTCGAGTTTCCAACGGAGTAACTTGATGCTTGAATCGCTACTTCACGCTGGTGAAGGGGAATCAGGAGTCAATCTCCTTCTTGGGCACTACACTCTAAAAACGATTTTATTTTCTGGGACACATTTTTTCGTTGCCCGAAAGAAAAAAAAAACATTATCGTTAAATGTGAACCACTGCGAAGTGTCTGTAACAAACATATCTTTTATATTTTACTTTCCACAAAATATGTTTCGTTGTCGAAAGAAAAATAAACATTATCGTTAAATACGAACAACTGCGAAGTGTTTGCAATAAACAAATCTTTTGTGTGTTATACTGTGTGTATTAACGGCAATGATTACATTGCATTAAGGTTACAGAAGTTCAACTGTGATAAATTCTGCTAAGCCCCTTCTGCATTTTTATGTTTAGACCTTTATGTCGATGCTCTAAGAGATTTGTTATTTGGCAGCATAGCACTGAGAAAGTTTCGTTTGGTACTAGAAACTACAACGAATGAAAGAAATCTTTTACTATCACTTGACCTATTTCTTTAGTCTACAGAAATATTTCTTTGCTGTGGACGAAATAATCTCAAGAAAAATTTCCCTTTGCAACAAAAAAAAAATTATATTGCCATAAAACAAAAATGCATAAATAATGAAAAGAAGATGATGTAGGTATAAACAAAACAGCGTCAAAGAAATGCTTTGCTTTGCTGTACACAAAGCTTCAGTAGGATTTTTACAGCGTATTCCAAAAACATGTGCTAATATAATTTAGGGCATCTATATTTCGTTTCATTGTCTTTTTACAGGTAAATAAAAAAAAACAAGTTTGTTTGTAAATTATATTTTATGTCTTTATAGTACCTGGCACAAAGATATTTTGTGTTCAAACGTAGATGTACTACGAGGTATAGAATTAATGCACGTAACTCAAAAACAAATTCATCTGCCAAAGCACAAAACAAATAACTTTTAAGGGTTACTCTTATAGTCGAACACATAGTTAATACACTTTTTTTTTTTTTTTTTTTTTTACAGAATTGTGCACTTTGAATATTTATTACATTCCCTCGTACAGAGTTTTGCTGTAAATATTACGGGTCTCTTGGAAAAATAACCGCGATAAAATACCCACGTCGCTGTACTACTGCATGACTTCTACTACAGCTGTGCAGGTAGTTTGTGGTGAGCTAATGCAAGACAAAAACCACCAGTGAACGTCATCTTACTACAAGCGTTTGGCGCGCGTTCTTTCCGAACCGTCTCCGGGCTCCATCATCGATGCGCGTTATACTCTACTGTTCTACGTGTATGCACTTGTAGGATTACTTTCAATGCGTCGTGCTTGGTTCATGTCGCTTGGAGCAGATGCATACCCTTGTGTCCCGGAAAGCGAGACACCTGAAACGAATTAAGTTAGTATCTGATATGCTTGAAAAATATGTGCGATATTGCAATATATCTGCTGCTTCCCATTGCGTAGCGGAAATCGCGAAAGGAAATATTGCATGGTTTTATGAGTGTAGCAATTAACAGTCGAAGGATTTTTTTTGTAAAATTCAGACCTCGATATCTTGCTGAGTGTGTGGTCAAAACTTATCTCCCAATGCAATGAAAATCACGGAAGAGTATACTAACTTAAAAATTTGTCAGGTTTCCCCCACGTGTTTTACTTTGGTACTATATGCTGTTCCCGATAAAATGAGCACTTTTGAAAGCCCTGCTTAAGATACTAAGATCAACTTGTACACATGCTGTGCATTCTTCCGCCTTATGGGCGCCATCACTTTTATCACGCGTCGGTCAAGTTAAACTGCGATATTATTATAAACGTAAGTATTTTACAAACGGGATCATTTTTACACTTCGATGCAATAACATAAACAGAAAAAGAAAGAAATCATTCAAGTTAACAGAAATGGTTAACTTACACTTTATTCGGCATTAAGATACGGAACTATTTTCCCATTCATCGTTACCTACTTAGCCAGTCAGTCAGTCAGTCAGTGCGCCGGTTGAAATAAATGTAGGTAGGAGAAGTGACTTTTTTCTAAGGTTGATTTCGAAAGTGCTCACTTTATCGTGAACAGTCTGTAGCTACAATAGGAATTACAATTTGGCTAATTTACATTCGTAAAGGTAGCGAGGACACGAATCGTGTTAAGGGAACTGTCTATTGGCTGGCAGCTGTGAAGTTTGTAGGAAATTCCATGTTCTGGAAATTTTGCCTTAGTGCGTTGATTTTAAAGATATTAAAAACACACGTTTCAAACAAAATATACATCTTTTTTTTCACAAATTCTTTAGGAAAAGTTCCCTACATCGGAGATGTTTTCAAGGAGTTTTTAAAATTTATTTTTTCACAAAAAAGTACATACTGCCTATTACATTGAAACTATACGCTTATAGGGATACTCTCCTAAAAAAAAAAATCGCGAAGAATACATTTTGTTTGAAACGCCTATCATAAAAATTGGCATACTGAGGTGAAATTTCCTTAACGTAGGATTTCCTATGAAATTTTCGCAGCTGCCGCCGGCAGGCAGTGACCTTAATATACGTTATACTGTGTATAAAAAAAAAAATTTGTAACACGAGCGAATGTGGACGCTACCTACAGAAATGTCCATTTTCGGGAATTATGCCAACACGTAAAATGTAAATGAAAGCGTCAGTGTGAAGCAGATTAGTAGCACCCGTATTATGTTCTACGAGATATTATAGATGTATCGACGAGATGAGCTAATCGAACTCTAAGTTACTTATTTTATCCTGGGACACTTCTGAACTGATTCCAATCGGGCAAAATGTACCTTACGATACAGCGAAAGCTGCTAAAAGTGGCCCTGATGCCGATTTATAGCTTATTTATAAGAAACAAATAATTTTTAGTACCGAAATTAAATTCGAATTAACTCTCGAATGTTTGGAGATCAATTAACGTCGGTAATATTTGCTCGAGGAAGCAAACTGCATGTGTTTCAAAACATATTTTTGAAACGTCCTGATATTTCCCCCCCCTCCCCCCCTCAAGTTATTAAAAAGGGCATTGACATTTTATGAACTAGAAATTTGAACGAACGCATGAAACCAAAGCAGGCGAATGTTTCGCGCCAGATAAGTGGAAGACAATAGTGTTCACAATATTAATATATTTTTTAAACTTTAATCATAATAATTCTGCAATCAGGTCATGGCAACAATTGGCAACAATGGCAACAAACTTTAATTAAAGTTTTTCTATATTTAGAACGTCTGGTTAATATGGATTAAGAGACGACGGTTGTCGTTACAGCCGATAACCCTATTTGGCATAATCTTAATTCTCTGAAGAACATGCAGGAGTAGTGCAGAAATGCAGAGGGGAGAAAATATTGGAGTACCACGAAACAAACAGCACCTTCCAGGGGAATCTTTTCAACACATAGCCCTCGCATGATAGTCCATTCCCGAAATTTTCTGATGCATGGGCGGGGGAGATGAGATAAAACTAGAGAGTGTCAGGGGTTGGGGTGAAATTATAGTGTATCATATCACTGAGATTGCCTTTGGTTACCCTAATGAAAATTGCGTAAATATTTGTGTAATTTTTTGAATCTCCATTTTATTCATAAATACGTAAGGCAAAAGAACACACCCGGATAAGTATTTTATCCGGTTAAAACTAATAAATATTCCAAACATTGTCGATCACAAACCATTACACCGATATATATATATATGTGAAAAGCGGTTCGGTTATACTTCGGGTGACTCTAAGCTGCAAAATCGTTTTGCATTTAGAACGCCCAAGAAAATAATATTACATGCGATGCTGAAGATTGAAATGTTTGTTGTTACAAGAGAACACTCGGGTGGGAAGATAATATTTAATCAAATAAATTCTTCCACATAAACTTATTCAATAAAAGTAAATGCAAGAAAATTAGACTTTATTTTTTTTAAATTCAGTTACGTGAGCTTTTAAAAATAACTATACACATATTTCTGGTCCAGTTACTTGCATGTACATTTCACCGACAAGAAAATATAGTTTGAAAACGGCGTGTGAATGTGTGTGTTTGTGAGTCCTGATGTCCAATTCTTATAATGTCGTAATGTTTAATGTGCCTAACATGCCACAAAAAACGGATCACAACCGGGATATTAATTTAAAATTCACGACCAATCTATATGCAAAAACATGGGAGGCTGACTCTTTGAAAATTATGTTATCATAAAGTGTAGTAAACTAAAAATATTTCCTTCGACACTTGGAACTAAAATATAAAAGCACACTTTCTGCGGGTAACAGCAAATATCGTGTTGCTTGCAACTTAAATCGAACATTTAGCGTTATGGAGAGATGTAGAAATTAATTGATTGAATAACGCTTTCTACATATACAAAAGCCACGCTCAAACAATATCTGAGCCGAACGGAATGACGCCTTTACAAAACGTGCGTAAAAAACATGTAGTTGATAATACCAATTGCGTTCGACACAAATAATAGTACCTCGCAACACTCCCGTTTGTTTTGACGCCCAGTCTCTCAGAATCGAGACCCTTAAACGATCCCAAAGGCCATAACTAATTAAATTTAATATGCTTGTTTCAGTCTAACTCGGTAAAGATAATCTGGAAAAAAAACCTAAGAAAGGGAAGTAATAGACCTTTACATGTAATGAGATTTTGCAACCTGCAGTGGCATCTAACGTCCGCGATTATTGTGTTTTGACGTTAGTCAGTTGGTTAATCATTCCCGTAGCCAAAATGGACACAGCAAGGCAGACATTTTTTTTTCTTCTAAATATACATTTTTGTTGAATGAACACACCAATGTTTCCGGCCAAGTATTTAGAAATTTCTACGATTATTCATTTAAATTAAATAAAACACTGGGAAGCAAATATTGATTTACAGCGCCTCGAATGGTGTCAACATTTTCACTTTTGTGCTTTAAATTTAAATGCCGTTATTTAAAAAAAAAATTGTATTTGGTAAACTGTACTGTAGCAAAATAATTTGGTCGGCAAGTTAAAATCTTTTTGCGCCGTATTTCTAATGTTCTGAGATGATAATTTATGTCTTGTGAAAACATATATACATGTGCAAATAAACCAAACGTCTTGCACTAGCATAATATATCCACTAAGCGTTTGCTTCCTCGAAAGAGATCCGATATAGACCCGTACTATTTGTCGGAAATAATGAGAAGTTTCCACACGCTCGTTTGTGGCTTTTGGTCAGAGCCTTTTTTGCAGGTTTATTTATTTGAAGTGTTCTCGTAAGTTTGAAACGCAGCTGCGCGAAAGTGGTTTTGGCGTGGACCAACGTGTAGCCATAAGGCAGGCAAAAAGAAAAAAAAATCACCAAAACAGAAGATGTTTAGTCGGGAAAGCTCGCTTACTACCTTCTCTAAATTTGCTACGGTCATTTTCCTTTGCTCGCCGGGAAATTGACCCCAACTAACCCCCCCCCCCCCCCCCACAACACAACCCTTCCTCGACCCTTGTAGTTACTTGGAGGAAAGCAGGACAACGTCTGGCCGTAAGAAGACATGTAGCTACGGCCAACCCTTTGCTCCTGATATAGTCCAATCGCGCTTTTTTCAGATTTTTTTTTGGATCAAACCTTTGAAAAACTATCCCATGCATGACTAGTTTGGCTTATAACATTTCAGTAGACGATAGAAGGTCCAAATTCAAAGCTTATCAAGATTTCCCCATTCACGTTCTCTAACACAATAGATCAACATTACTTGTTTTATATAATAACTTATTAAAGTGAAACAATATCATGCAGATATTATTGCAATTATTTCTTAATTTGCACACACAAATACACACACACAACACACTCACACACACGTACATTTCTCGCGGTGGTGGTATTATTTTTTTTTGGAGAATTTAGTTCGAATTTACTTCTGCCTACGTCTGACCACGGCACATCTCTTCGCCAACCAGCAACGGCGAGACGGGAGACAACTGGTATTTTTACAAGCTTTTATTTAACTTGCCGTGTTAGTTCGCTTGTACGTTCGGGCGAAATCATGCAAGTCGATTTTAAAACAACTGCCCGTTATCCAATTGAGCTGAAATTTCGCACACATGGGTAGTTACGATGACAATACAACGTGAAGGTACCACTGAGCTGATCTGATGACGAAGGAGCCGGAAGGTGGCCGCAGGGACTCTATAACCACATGCAGTAATCGTCGTATCGAGTTTGTTTTACAGAATCGAGCAACAGTAGAATGGAGATTAGAAGTGTCACTGCTTTTGTGTGCGTGCCCTATTTTGCAGCAGTAAATGGTTCTGAAAACTAATATTATAGTTTGCTCCTACAGTATGTCCCGTATCGGAATGAAAACGAACCACTGGTCCATCACGATACATCATGGGGATCTTTATTAAGAAGGAAAAGACATATTCGAGATAAAAACATATGGTTGGAGACTAGAAAGTGAAAAATAAAATTAATGTAAAAAAAAATTTTAAAACCAACCTTTTATTTATAAATGCACTAAAAAGAGAAAAATTATTATAATAGTTATACAATTTGTAGAACTTGTAAGATGTGGTCAAACAGCCGTAATAAACTTTGCTAAAAATTAATGTTTTGTATCAATTTATATTTAGTATATAAAAGAACATAGAACGTATATCTCATTTGCGTAAGCTTTTAACTATTCACAATATAGAAAGTATATCACATTTGTGTGAGCATTGGAAGCAAATATCGTGCGTAATGCTCTTAACTATTCGCGCCAAGATTTTATAAACTAAATATAAATTGATACAAACATATTAATTTGAAGTAAAGTTTATTACGGCTGTTCGACCACATCTTAAAAATCCTACAAATTATGTAATTATTATAATTAAAAAGTTTCTGTAATCATATATAATTGTAATGAATGTGATTAAAGGCAACTATAGCCACTGAAAATCGGCAACGTTACAGGCTGTTTCGTAAACATGCCAGTTATCACAAACGCTATATGCGTCCATTAAAAAATATAAGTATATATTTTTTTGTCGCAATAAACCTTACTTATATATTATTTATAAATCATAATATTTAATTTACTATCAATACTAGTAAATACAGTGCGTTAGTAGGTGTGTTGGTAATACCTAGTAAGAAATGGTTCTAATGCGAAATATAATTATACGAGTGCGCACGAATGCGGTGCGGTGAACCTTTGCTGTACTTTTAATGGCTTCGTAACTGCCCTGTTGCACCACCATCTTCCCCGAGCCGAGATCGAATGATCCTAGTTCCGAACCAGGATCCAGTTTGATCTTGGTTACAGTGTAAAAGTGTTGCGCCAACGAAATTTCATGATTCTGGATCTCTGATTCGTCGATCTTGGTTCCAAAGTGAGAGATCGAGATTAAATATGAGACAAATTTTGCTATACATATATATATAATATACGACGTCATGGAAGTAGAAGTACTTTTCTTTATAAATATAACTAGATGTGCGATGTTTTATCTGTTTTAAGTGAATTATTATTGTACGAATTTTACTGAAATAATATTCAAGTGCGTATAATGTTGCTTTAATTTCCCAAGAAAACTATCGAACATATTTCCGGATCGAGATTTCGAACCGCCAGTTTCGGCGGTTCGAAATGAACTTCATCTCGATATCCAGTCCAGCTTTGAACTCGAATGGTGCAACAATTTGTTTTGTGTCGAACTTAGATCCGATCTCGGATCGAATTTAGAACCACGATGCTGCAACCGGGCATAAGCGGTGTTTGCGTGAGGCGGAGAGAGAACCTGAAAATATAATTTCAGCAGTGCTTCAGAAATGTTGGAAGTATCCTTGAATGGAATATATATATATATATATATATATATATATATATATATATATATATATATATATATATATATATATATATATATATATATATAGGTGTGTGTGTGGATAGGAACATTTCGCGAGTTCATTTCAGGACAAGATAGACGTCAAACACGTGTACACTGACGTTCGCTTTGTAATTGGATCACAGTTTATTAGACACGCCCTGGACGACTCTTAGCCAATAGCAGACATGCAGGGAAACAACTAGCGAGTGCCATACTAGCAGGTGTGAAGTAACACTGGCTACTCTATGGGGCAGCGGCCAATGAACAAATATCCGAGGCTTGAGTGTACAGATGACTCTGGAGTCTAGTCTACAGGTCATTGAACTCGCGAATTTTTCCTATCCCTAACTATATAGTACTAACTTGCATTTGGAAGTTGCAGGCAACGTGGTATGCTGTTACAACAGCAAGTTTGATTTGCAATTTTTATAGTTTTAGTCGCACAGGCATAGCAATGTTGCGAGTTCTTACAATTTATGATATAATTATTTCTTGTGAGATAGCTATACTTCATTGCCGAATGAGTGCTTGTGAATTTAAACTTGACAATCTTTCTATTTTACACCAATAATTACGTTCTTAATTGGCGCTTGTCATAATAGAAAGATCGATATATATCGATATATATATATCGATCTATTTCGATATATATATTCGATTCGGTTATTATAGACTGCTTCCTACTATAAATTATTTTAGTAAATTGTGAATTAGACATCGTGTTTGCATCATATTGTAATTAGTGTAACACTATTAAAATTATCTTTCTCTTGTGTGTAAGGCACATGTTGACAAAAGCCTGGTTACTGTCGTGCGACATGAAATGATAACACTGGGACTGTGGTTGGTGGTCCAATTTATCACTTGTGTTATGTCTACAGTAAAGTTATGTATGGCGGAAAAAAAATAATTATCTACAGGGAAAAATGTCCTGTAAACAATTATAATTTTGTGGGAATTTAATAGAGGCTACATATTGTTTCCACCTCAGGCACAAATTATGACGCAGTTCCATCCCCCTCAAATTTGTTCACGGCACATAACCTCAGCATGTTAGTCATTTTCACAGATTCGTTCACAGATATATATTTACTTGATTCGATTAAACTATAGATGTCGGAAAGAGAGTCTTGGTAACCAAAGGAATCACAAAGTAACATTCCATCTCATAGAGATAGTTAAGAGGTAACTACCACATAAAAGTCATCAAGAAGTTAGATATTTGGGTTCCAGGAAACTAAACCTTACCACAGTAAAAATCTTTCATTAAAACTTAGTTTTTCAATTAAGAAAATATTAATATCTGTGTGTGGTGACATGCCACACAACTTTAATTTTTGAATTAGCAGCGTTCGCAAATACAGTTTTTCGCTACCTGTCCTACGCAATCTCAAAATGTCTTTAAGGAATTTGAAACTCATCTAATAGACAGCAATTTGAAATCTCCTCAATTTGAAATTATCCACGTAGAAGCATATTAGAAAAACTCAGAAGCAAAATTTACTTGCATTTACTACAAATTATGTCTAGCCTTTAAATTATTTTAACATAAGTTTACTGAGTACCACAATTATAACTAATATTTTTCTGTAGCAACGCGGTTACCACTCTCTAATAAAGGCAGGTTAAATAAATAGTGATTGCCTGTTTTTTTATACGAAACGTATTCTTTTTCATTTACGAATTTAACTGTGATATACGTGCTCAGTCGTACATGAATCGTGATTATAAAACACTGGCTTTAATTTTAAAATTGAGGTCTTCCCTCAACGAAACGAAAAGTGGCTACGAGTTTATTGGAAATGTTTCATTCAGCTGTTCTGGTATCCTGAACTTCTAGTAAAAAAAAAAAAAATAAAAAAAAAAAAAACTACTTTGGTTTGGTATTGACTCTGTAAACGTAGATAGTTTACAGAAACAGACGCCATTATTAAACAAGTGTGCAGCGTTTCCATAGTTGGTAGCTAGGTGTAATAACCCTTTCCCCGAAATTTTGGTTTACTTGGGCGACAGGTTAAGGCATTGTAGCTAAATTTGTGGCATTCATTTTGAGTTCGACTCGAATTGTATTTTGCCTAAAGATGTCATCTTAAAAAACGTTTAGACTAAAACCATTGTGCTTAGCAGGCATTACGCAAACCATTTTTTTTACAGCTATAGAAAGTATCACGTCCATTAAATTCTCTGAAATTTTTCGAGCCTGCAATCGTTCAACGTCAAAAGCTTCCAGACTAACAGAAGCTTTGACTACGCTGTGATCTATTTTGAGTTCAGACTAACCGACGGGCGCCTTTTCAAATTTGTCAAGATAGCCAATTTTGGAAACCGCTTATTCTCAGTCCACTGTCTACTCTGTGCCAAAAATGCACGGGTCTCGTCAACATGTGCATATAACGAACCCATTCATGAATTAACCTCCAAGGTGTTTACAAAGCTGCGTACGTGAATCGTGTTATTCCCTCCTTCACCCACCAGATTTTGGACTTTTAGAAAGGAAATACCTGATGGCAGAGCACAGCGTACAAAAACTAAAAGCAACTATGAAGATTTATTTCGTCACTTTTTAAACATCTAAGAACGTATCGTTTGAATTGACATATCTTAAGCAATCCGCTGAAAGCATTAAAAAATATTATTTCGTGTGAGTAAAAATATCACTCCAGAAATAATACGCATTATAATGAATTTGTAAGCCATCCTGTTAAGGTAATCGTTATGCCCCAAAACCCTTAACCTGAGACAAAATCAGTTATGTTCTGATTTCAGTCATCTGAGGAAGCGCAATTCGAATATATTTATTTCCGAGATGTGTACGCAAATTTGGAATGGAATTTTCTTCATAATTTTCGGAAGTGAAATATCAAGAACACTTAATTTAATGCCACGTGGTTACTCGCGGCACATAGATGTAATGTAGCGTCATGGGTTTGACATTATCGCCCTTAGTGGTCGTCTTCTTGGTTGTTTATAACGCGCAGAAGAAATTCAAATAAGTGGGCGTGGTAACATCGATCAAGTCGCGTCATAAACGTTCAATATATTAAGCGCAAAATAAAATATGAACGTACGCTATCGTCATGACCATATTATTTTGCGTGCAACGAAGAGTGTGTTCTCACATTTAATTACTTCTGCTGTCCTAAGATACACAGTACAGCTCTCGGTTAGTGAGTTAGTGAGTACTGAAGCTCTCGGTTAGTGAGTTAGTGAGTACTGAAGCTCTCGGTTAGTGAGTTAGTGAGTACTGAAGCTCTCGGTTAGTGAGTTAGTGAGTACTGAAGCTCTCGGTTAGTGAGTTAGTGAGTACTGAAGCTCTCGGTTAGTGAGTTAGTGAGTACTGAAGCTCTCGGTTAGTGAGTTAGTGAGTACTGAAGCTCTCGGTTAGTGAGTTAGTGAGTACAGACGGGCGCTACAAGACACACCTACCCGATGTCAAATCCTACGAACATTCCCGCCTTTTGTATGAAGGGCATAACACATACTAAAAGGCTGTTCAAGGTAAAATGACCACTTTTGAAAGCCCTGCTTGAGATCTGCTTGTAGGTACATTGTGTATTCTTCCGCCTTATTTAAAATCAACATTGCCGTGTGCCTCATCACTTTATTTAGGCGTCAGTTATGTAAAACTGTTAAAGTATTGGAAAAATAAATATTTGACCAATCTGGTTATTCTTACACTTCCGATGCGTTAAATAAAAAGAAAACGAAAGAAATAATTTAAGTTATCACAAATGATTACCTAACACTTTTTATTCGACGTTAAATATAGAACTACTTTCCATCCAACGTTACGAAATTTACTGGGCGCATGTAACCCAGTGAGCCCGTTGAAATATGCACAGGGAGGGGCAGTGACATTGTTCTAATGTTGACTTCAAAAGTGCTCACATTATCATGAAGAGCCTTTAGCAGAATTCACATCATTCATTGCAAAATGTGAAATACTTACAAGGTTTATAATTATAGAACAGGTCATACTTGCGAGACTCCGGTTTTGTGCAAACGTCACGTGTATACAATAACTTTGCGCTATGTCGATTTATGTGAGGATTGCGTGACATACGAATCACTTTCTACGTTTTTCAAGAAGTTTCGGAAATGCGCTGCACCCAACAGAATCCTCCCCCTCAGCAAATTTCCCTGACGCCGTCGATTTACTTTGTCGTTTCAACTACGTCGTCGCGAGCAAGCATTGGATAACTTTTTTTTCGGGCCGTGCGTATACGAGATGTTCGTGGAAACTGACAAGAATTAAAGGAGTGCATGGAAGGGGGAGGGGAGGGGGAGGAAAAACTGCGGGAACACGAAGAGAACCGATGTAGAACCAACCATCGGACAAAGCGACATCACTTGGCCCCTCGATCCTACATGCCTTACGAGTTTCCGCCCACCCCCCCCCCCCCATCACCAAAATCCACAACCCCTAGCACACCAGCCCACCCCTTCTACCGGCTGCGTCCCATGGTCGGATACTTAATGAGTTGTTCAGCCAAGTGGAAAAGAACTCGGGCGGGTGTGGAGGGGTTTTTGAGGGTGAGGGGGGGGGTAGGTAGGACGGACATTTACGGAAGAATGGGGTAGGTTTCCGCGAGGATAGGGGTGAGTTAAGGGGAGGTCTGCGAGAGGTGAGAGACGCGGTACCTCTTTCTACGACGCCTCTTTCTATATATATATATACACACACGCACACTTTGTTTCAACGGACCCCCCGCCCTCCCCCCCCTACGCCCAACTCCTTCAAAGTCTCACGACGCCCGAACTGGAGTTATACCGCAAAAGGCCTTTGTGCGGATGGGCGTTTCGGAGCCTGCGACGCAGATTGAATCTTTCCTCCCCCGTCCCCTTCGCGGCATCTTTACAGCTTTGATGTCGGTGGCGGAGGGAAAAACATATATTTTTTTTTTTTTTTTTTTTTCGCAAACCACCCCCATCCTCCCCCCATACACGTTCTGTAACTCGCGCAGCTTTGCGTCAAACAGTGATCGGAGCAGGCGCTGTGACAACAGATAACGCGTTCCGTAGCGCTTGAATTCACTAAAGCGAGACTCGCGTCTCAGAACTTTCATAAAACATGTAATGTTGGAAGAATGCTGTGACTCCCCTTTGCATAGATGATTTACAGGTATTTCTTTCCTGAGAGGCGATGCATATTCTCAATACGTAAACATTGTACTTACGGCATACGTATTATTTCGGTAAAGGTTCCATTTTCAGAAAAATAAATATAATATTTTAAAACATCGTAATTTATGCATCACCAGAGAACTTACTACTTTTTTCAATAATTCTTATATCTGTTGTTTACCAAACTTCACTTTCCTGACTGCTTATTCCTGCCATTTCTTTTCTTTCATTGGGTGATTTTCTCACAGATATGTCGCTGCATAATCTTTATGGACAAGTCATCCTTTCTCACGTAAACTCGTTTTTTAGTTATTAGGTTTTAAACTTTTCTTCTACCAACCGTATATTATAACTTTTTTCTTCTTCGTATTTCTATTATTTATACTAGAGCAAGTCTCATAATACATATAAACACATATTACATCAAAATTCCTGGAATATTTCTTGCCTGGCATTTATGTTCAGCTTCACTGGAAGGCGTGGGAACTGACTTTGTGTAAGCAATAATGTTTTACATTTAGTTGGTGATTCTGTATCATATCTGCTCACATTCCAAAAATATAGTGTATCCCCTTATCTCTTTCCTCCCTTACCACCACAATATTTGTTTTCCTTCATCTCTTCTGTCTTCTCATAGCTCAACATGTATTTTTCTAAACGTCTTTCTATATTTGTGTATTATTTAGCTATCCTATCTCCACTCTTGCTTAAATTAAACCCCATTACATTTGTACGTTCTTACGCAAACCAAGTGTATAGTTGTGATGAGGAATATTGCATACAAGAACCAATCGGTCATGTATTTCTTCAATTTCCTTCAACTCATGCATCGCTCACCTTTTTTTTCTTTTACTCCAATTCATTTATTATTTCTACGCTGTCGCGTACCTTTTGCGCATCTACTAACACTGAGAGAAAATCGAACAAAATATTGGTTTGTGTAGGGCCAAATATATAGGCCTCCTGAGTTGTCCTAACAAAATACATTGTTGAAGAACACAATTTGAAAAGCAACAAAATTACTTTTGTTCGTCTAACAAAATATATTTTCGAATAAACAAAATCTCTGTGTTCGGCCAAAAAAAAAAAATTAATCTGTCAACTTTATATTTTGTTGAATCAATTGTATAGATTTGTTTGGCCTCCCGTTTGACTGCCTACGTTCGAAATTCCAGCTCGAGAGTTTGTTTGTATTTTTTGTGAAAATTATGTCAATATCCGTATTTGTTAGTGCTTAAAAAATCGTATAAACACATTAATAAAACAATGCAACAAGAAACTGACAATTTAAGATACAAAACTTGAAATATCTGTTTGCACACGTTGCCCAATAGTTGCAGTATTTCTGTTTAAAAGCTATCCGGCATCTTCAGTTGTAGCGCTCGGGCGCAGGTGATATAAGTTCGGAACTCAGTCGAACTTGTACGACTTTTTTACATCGGCCCAAACAAAAGTTTAATGGACGTGTAGCCAGACAAATCTTTAGCTGCACCAACCAAATCTGACAGTCTAGGGCAACAAAATGAGAGCAACAAAATAATTCGGTTTCAACAACAAATTATTTCACTACCCCTGTACAAACAAATAATTTCGTAGCACCAAACCAATCTTGTTTGATTCAACACGACCTTTTTCTCAGTGAATGATAATTTTTCAGTGCGTTTTCATAATGCTGCAGATGACCACAGATCAACGTTTGCAAATACATTGCTATAATTTAATGTCGTTACCAAAATCTTTGCTGTTCCTGTCGTCATAAATAATGATTTTACAAACATTTTACAGTACAATTTTGTAGATTTTTGAGCAGTGACAGACTGTCTTCTATCATTGGTACACTTATCTCCCTTTTCTCTAAATATGAAGGAATTGAATAATTTCCTCTTCACCTCTAGTATTTACGTTTACTTTCAAGTAGTTTCATTTCTGTGCCGTATTTAGGCTATGCGTAATTTTTACTCCTCTGTCTAGTTACTTTCATATACCTGATTCATCAGTCCATTATATTTTATTTTCGCGAGTCTCTCTTACACATTTCTCCAATTCCAATTAACATATTAATTTTTTTATAAACAGAGTAATAGTTTTGCAATATATATGCATGTAGTAAACAAACATCAATTTTGCGTGAAACTGTAAAGTAAAAACAAGAGTTTAATTATTATCCTCCTCTAAAGGATTCGTAATTTTAAGTGCACTGTCACGAGATTTATTCACATCAGTTTAGATTGAAGTAAGCAGCCCTGTACCTTACTCTGGCCCAAGTAAATCAATTAATATATGAAAGGTATGTTTAAAAAGAAGTAGTTTAATTATTTACATGATGCGTTTGTGTTGTTTTGGTTCCCATTTCATGTTTCTAGTTCCAGAACTAAGACTTTTAGCAGTGCTGATCATTTTGATTCAATTGAATTGCTCGCGAAGATCCTACCTGTTATACATTAGGCAGAATAACGTAAATATTAATAGCGAGAATACCTGCTACTCAATTACGAGGTTTTCGCCACAGCAAAATCATTGTTTAAGTTTCGACATGAATTTAAGTTACGAGTACAGAACTTAATCTGGTACGTAAATTGTGTTTCAGGAAGAATTACGCGTCATACATGGTGCGCAAACAAACGATGTATTATGCGGTGCAGAAGAAAATTCTCTAGAAATACAGGGAATTACGATCATTCAGGATGTAAATTAGGTTTACTGTAAAACTGCCAACGAATGTGCTTCCAATTTGCACAGTGGTACAAATAACATGTATTAGTGACAGTTTTACAGTATTAAAATATTATCATATTTATAACTGATCATCGCGATTAACTTTTATTCTAGAAGCCATGTTTCGTTGTAGAATGTTGCATAAAATAGTGTCAAATAAATTAAAACTATATTTCTTAGTTATCAGGAGATGAGGTGCATTTAAACTCAAGAGGAGAGATACGCGACCGCATAGATCTCCTCTAAACTAACTTGATAAAAAAAAATGTTTTCAGCTGCTGGACTTTGTGTGTGTCAAATAGTTTTAAATATATAATAAAATTTCCAAATATTTCACTTTAAAATGTGCCCATACCATTATTGGGTTGTAACAGTGTTCCTCCACCAAAACTACGGGTAGTCAGAACCGCTTTCTAAGTAGGCATTATATTATTCTTATTTTAATAATATCGCATTGAGAACAGTGTTCTTGGTGGCAAATGAGTCCAAATGGCCCATCAAACGTGCAGTATCATATGTTTTTATTATTTTTTTGATGTCACGAGGGTGGGGGGGTAGTTCTTTTATAATCAATAACTATTATTGTGTGGAAAGACCTTGCTTAGTGATAGGGGGGAATTTTCAAGAAAACATCTGGAGAGTTAGTGTTTTCCAAAAAAACTAAGTGGCTCAACGTTACAAAATCTGGGGCTAAAACTTTACGCCGTTGAGTATTCAGGGAACCGAACCAAAAATTTCAGTTGGCATCCCGGTGTTTCAGTTACCTAAATCATGGGATGGGACCGCGGGGGAATAAGGGGTTGGGGTGAAAAAAAAAAAAAAAAAAAACGCGTGCTACCAGGTCCGAGTGAATGGCGAGGTAATTTTCAATTGGCGCGCATAATCAAAATCATCCGCCACACCCCTCCCTTTTCCCGCCAATCGGAATAACACCAACCAACCAACCAACCCGCCGAGCCCTCCACCCTTCATCACCAGTCCGGCAACCGCGCACTCCACCACCTCCATTAACAGCCGAATATCGCGAGGGGCAACGGCTTTATTGACTCCGCCATTATCTTCATTACGCATTCATGCGGTGCCCGATTCTGGCCTGTTTCAGCATCGGTGGGGGAGGGGGGGGGAGGGGAGAGAAGAGTGCTGCAGGGATGTTCCACCGCGCAGTTTATGACGTCGTGTGTTTGTGTGCGTGCGCGCTCGCAGCAAACCGCTATCAAAACAATAGAAAAAAAAAATTATATTCGTGCTAGGGGAGAAAAGCGGACAAGGGGCAGTGTTTTTATACACTGTAAAATACACGTGGTGAACTTCCTAAACTGTAATCGAAGTTTTTAACCTATACACTTACGGACATAATACAGCACGTCAAACTGCAGACACAGGAATATTGAGTGTCGTTACTATAGAAAGTTGGCAAATTTCCTACGCATTTGACCGCTCCCTGAGCAAATGTCAGGGAACAATACAATTAATGTATAAAGAAAAAATTACCGTTCTCGCCTTCTAACTGAGCGAGTGAAGAGATTTGGGCGGCTCTCAACAGCGAGGTCTTGAGAGCCGATGAGGGTGACTTGAAGTGAACACGGAGCAGCGCCGAAATGGGAGGACGGGGGAAACGGGAAATCCCCGAGAAAACCCGCCGACCAACGGCATCGTCCGGCACGATTGCCACTCGCGGAAATCCCGTGACCCGGGCGGGGATTGAGCCCGGATCGCCTTAGTGGGAGGCGAGCGTGCTAATCGCTCAGCCGCCGTGGCCAGTCTAAGTGCATACACTGGTATGGTAAGTTTCCGAATAATTTATTAGCGTGTACATGCCCACAGCGGAGAACACTTGAAAGTTCCGTGTGAAATAAACGGAGCATTCGCGATAATTACGGTCGCTGTTGATCAGTGTATGGCACCCTGCGTTCTCACATTAACTTCTCTACAAATACGTAGCACAAAAAATAAAGGAATAATGTTGAAGTTTTCTCGAAGTCAGAGAAAATGTTCCCATAGAATACATGTTGTTTATCACATATTTCGTGTTTACTACTGACCGCAAATAAATTATAGTCATTAAGGAGCCTCCATGGTAAAAAAAAAAAACTTAAACGACTCAAGGTCACATCCGTTTGTAAGGAATGATTGCGACGGCGATGGAAAATAGTATAAAGTAGGTTTCTAATTCGGAAATATACTCAGAAAAGATACAGTATTGTCATTATAAGCTATTCACGGTGAAGTGAACCCTTTTTTAAGGCCCCTATAAATTTTCCCTTTCAATTAATTTCTACTTTTCCACCACTCTTTACTGTAAACATCGCAATATGGCTAACAAACACACCGTATACTTTTTATCACTTTCAAAAATTAACGTCTGAGACTGCGAATATATATATATATATATATATATATATATATATATTATATATATATATATATATATATATATATATATATATATATATTAGCGGTTAGTGTCTTTTAGAACGGCCTTAAAAAATGCTCACATTACCATGAACAGACTATATAGTTCAAACCACTGTTTTAAAGAATAATTATATACATCTTAACGTATGACTGCGTACAGTGATTTTCGCCGACCCTGACAGATTTCAACGACCATCTGTACGTTACAGTAACGAAATTTACAAATTAGCAACAAAATGCATACTTATATTTTCCTCCTGAAAAAAGATTTACATTGAAATATTCCATAGTTTTTTAATATTATGGCCGACTCAGATACTTACCATGAGACACAAATGACAACTATAGGGAGGCCTCCTAAGCATCTATAGATATTAAAAAATAATTTTGTGTTTCATACATCCTAAAATAATGTTGTTATTACGTGAAAATACTTTTGTTGTTCAAAAATGTGAATAGAATAGTATTTTATGATACATACGTTCTATAGGCCTACGTCAAATTTTATAATTCTGTTAAATATTACCTTATTATTATAAAGTTATAATGAAAATTACAGAAATGGTATTTTTGATACATTTTCAGCGTGGGGCTCTAGTAATTATATCACTTTTAAATCCGTCCTTTCCACCTAAAAATTTAAACTTGCTGTGAAAATTTAAACATATAATAGTTGTACAGTGACAGTTATTAAGTTTTTGATATTTTTCGGATGTTATTTTGAAGACGGGCATATTAAAGAAATACATCGGTGTTACTATTGTTTTAACCGGCATTCTTAAGTAAATTTTAGTTATAATTTCTTATGTGCTTATTCCGACAGGAATGAAAACCACAAAACATCAGGAAGATTAAGACCACGAAGCAATTTCCAGTGCCATGAAGACTTATACAGGTTAAGAACTAAAGAAATTGTGTGTAGACCACAATGTCTATCAATGCCCCCCAATGTAGTGTGTTTATTATACGAAATTAATTGGCAATTATTATCTGCACCAAACACAGTTTCATGGCACCCAAGACCGATAGCATGCTTAATCATACAAAAGAATCAGTTATCGTACTGCTAGGACAATCTGTAAATTTTCTGACGTAGGCCCAGTTATTGTGTGTGGTTGAACGTGAAGGAATAATGGACACAAAATAGTATCTTAGTTTATTTTTCCAGCACATGCAATTCTAAAATTTTTTAAATATTGTATATATTTACTACTATAAATATGTAAATTTTAAACACAACGGAAAATTGCTAATAGCAGGTACGTTGCCTGCAGCTTGTATTATTGTTTAATTAATTGTGATTATTCTTATGTTTAATTGAAATTTTGAATATAGACACCTTAAAACTTGGGTGAAATTTTGCAGTTTTCCATACTTTGGGTGGAAACTATTGATTCATAAACACAAAAGTTAGCAAGAGTTACACCTTCAAAATAATATATTTCTCATTTTCTTAACTTTTAATCTACATAATATCCCAACTTGAATTGTGCGTAATATTTACTTCAATATTCTTTTTCCAGTGCCACGTTAATAACAGAGTAGGAATAATATATTTCTATCACTTATAACTAAAATGCAGTCTTCATTATGTTCCTGAATTTACCGCGGAGAATTCTTAATATAAATTTGTAATAAGACAATACGTAACAAAGGAATTTTCAATATGCAGCGAGTTTAATTAAAAACGGGTCCAACTTCGCATACTTCTTTACTTAATTACTTGGTGGAATTTAATTCCTCATTGAACTTAACACATATTAATACCTCAATTTCGTTCACACAAATATATATTTTCGACATAGTAAAAGCATGCGCTCCTACATTTAGACCTAATGCACTGTACTTCTGTAACCAAATTAAAATTAAGTTTTGTTATAGTTAGCAAAATTGAGTTAGATTCAGAACTCGCACTTATAATATTTATCTTCTCCTATTCCTCCCTTTTTGAAACGTTTCGCATTTTCCCATGTACGAGAGAGTTCTTGCAAGACAGGTAGTCCCTAATGTATAAGCAGCTCCCTAATTTAGAGAAAAACTCTTTTGAAAAGTGCGCTTGCTTAAGGGTTTACATGATTTAGCACCTGTTCTATTGGTATCGACTTAATTTCGCCCGCTTTAACAGATTTTCTGGTTTAAAAAAGAAAAAACGTAAGTTTCTGACTCACCAGAGAGTTTTGCTGTATTTTATACTACCGAGAAATCACCACTAACTAATTATTATTCTTTAGTAACGCTATTTTCATTTAATACGGTATTATGCGAGGTATCAGGTTTATTTCCTTGCCCAACTGCTCAATTTATTACCTTCAGTTTTAGTATTTCAAAAAAGTTTAAAAGCTGATGTAACGATACTTCTTATATTATCGTAAAAAAAAAATTCAAATATTTTTTAAATTATACAATTTTACTCTAAACAAGTTTTTCTAAAGCCATCACTTCGGAGTCTGTATGATATCCCAAATTCCAGCATCAGTATGAAAGGTTTTAATGTATTCGCCACTATCTTTTAAATGACGATAGAATATCATCATTTTCTTAAATTTTGATACCTTTAGACAGTGAAACATGGAACTCAAATACAAAACTTCTGATATATTGCGACTTACCTGAAATTACCAATGGAGTAATAATTTGGGCATCTTCTAATGACTTCAGTTATGGAGTATTAATAGAATGATAATAAATCTCTTACGTAAATTGGACTCAAAATAATTCTCTTATATTTCAGTTATTTCAAGAGCCACAACCTTTTTTTCTAACACCAAAGACATACTAACTATGCACTCCAAACCACGCCGAATAAAAACATTTTTAGCTCCCATATAATATAGTTCAAATAAAATATTGTGGCAAGTAAGCCTGAGGAGCGTATCCGAGTTTGTGAGGGAGAGAGGTCTTAATAAAAATAAAAGCACTAAATTATTTTTTTAATTTATTTATACAGCCATTATTTACAGCAATAATGTACCTATCTCCACTATTACTCTCTTTATTTTTCAGTTAGGGCAATATGTTTTGACTATTTTAACTCAAATTAATGTCCTCCTTAATGTCTCTGTTTATTTATATTCAGTTAACTCATACTCAACATTAACACACGTTCAGTCCATCTGTTGTCATAACTGGTAAAGGCTGTTCGCGATAAAGTGAGCACTTTAGAAATCAACCTTAGAAAAATGTCACTGATCCTACCTGCATATATTTTAACTGGCGCACTGAGTGACATGCGCCCAATAAAGTTGGTAACGATAGATCGGAAGTAATTCCGTATCTTAATGTCGAATAAAAAGTGTTAGGTAACCATTTATGATAACTTAAAATTATTTATTTCGCTTTCTGCTCTTTTTTAACGAAATGATCAGAAAATGATCAGATTTGTAAAATACATACTTTTCTAATTATTTCACGGTTTCACTTGTTCGACGCATGAATAAAGTGCGGAGGCTGATGACAATGTTAATATTGCCTAAGGCAGAAGAATACACCACGTACGTGCATGTAGATATTATGCAAGGCTTCCAAAAGTGCTCACTTTACCGTGAACAGCCTATAATGTCTTTCACTCATGCATCCAGTCCAATAGTTCAGCCTGCCAGTCGCACCCTTCGCTGAACCGATGCTCGCAGTTGCAGATTTTCATCCCGCTGGTCACTTCTCTCGCCGCTTGCCGTCTATCGTAGAAACTCCAGCCACTCAGACACTCATTTTCCGTCTCGGAGGGTCGCTCACACTTTTATACTATCTGGCCTTGACCTGAAAAGTTCAACGCACTCCGAGTCGCTCTGAGAGAAACTAGGGCAGAAATCCACCAGATAATTCTTCAGATTATCACGGAAATTCAATCAGCTGAATTTCAGAAGTGCAAGCCGCAAAAAAGTATCTCCGGACCACGTGCGGCGGCAGTCCTGTGTAAACTGATCTTCGTGTTCGCTTCACACCCCTCCTCCCCCCCCCCCTTTATCCCACGGGTTACAGGCGATTACAAGCGAAAACGTATGAAACAATTCCGCTCTCGCGAGGGATGCGAAGCAGCTAGCGCGTAGATTGCTATGTCACGGATGGTATAGGCTGTTCACGGTAAAATGAACACTTTTGAAAGCACTGCTTAGTATCTATTCGTATGAGCGTTGTGTATTCTTCCGCCTTATGTAAGATTAACATTGTCATGGGCCTCATAACTTTATTCACGCGTCGGTCAAGTGAAACCGAAATGATTAGAAAAGTAAATATTTTACAAATCTGCTAATTTTTAGAGTTAGATGTATTAAAATAGAAACAGAAAGGGAAATAAATAATTTAAGTTATCACAAATTGTTACCTAACACTTATAATTTGACGTTAGACGAGGAACTACTTTTCCTCCATTCGTTGCCAACTTTATTGGGCGCATGTCTCTCAGTGCGCCCGAAAATATGTATGCAGGTAGGAGCTGTGACTTTTTTCTAACATTGACTTCAAAAGTGGCCATTTTAACGTGAACAGCCTTTATCACGTAAAATATGGTTTTCCAGGGGTAAATATTTGTAACGTTGACACAGGAAAATTTCATTGTCTGCATGATCTTTTCTGTAAATTAACACAGTTACAAATGTCTAATAAAGTCTTTTAACGGATTGATATTTGTGAATTTACTATCGATAGCCACGAATTAAAATTATTAAATGTTTATAACTAGCATTAAGTATGTAACGATACAAATCTGGCCATACAACTTCTAACTTTGTGGTTTTGTGACTTAATAAAGATTTATTCCAGTCGGTTGGGCACGAGAGGGCTGGGATAAAAATTTTATAACTTGATTGTAAATAAATTAGTACTATTCTTGGGATAAAAAAAAATTAATTTTCTTAATCAACTTTTATTAATACTTTGATTTTGCAGTTTTTAAACCTCGCTTCCTCCGGGAAGAATGTCGAATGGGACATCTTTGTCTCTACTGTTATCTGTTTATAAGTATTTGTAGGTTCATTTGAATGTCAGTTTATTTGGAAACTTGTATCGAATCAAACATAACTGTTTACACTTAAGTAAATAGCAAGTACATCCAATTTTAATAGTTCCCAACAATATCAAACACTCATCTTATACAGTTTAACCCAACAAATGTTTTATATAAATTAAATGTACGGATGACACCTCCAACAAAACTTCAACAAAACGGGGGCCGTGGTGGCCGAGCGGTTAG
This sequence comes from Dryococelus australis, assembly GCA_029891345.1. Taxonomy (NCBI): domain Eukaryota; kingdom Metazoa; phylum Arthropoda; class Insecta; order Phasmatodea; family Phasmatidae; genus Dryococelus; species Dryococelus australis. The sequence goes on along the minus strand of CM057007.1, from coordinate 25,412,236 downwards.
CCCACTCGCCTTCCACCAAGGCGAACCGGGTTCAATCCCCAGCCAGGACACCGGGCTGTACAATAGTGCCGAACGATGCTGTTGGTCGGCGGGTTTGCTCGGGGATCTCCCGTCTCCCCCGCCCTTTCATTCCGGCACCGCTCCATACTCACCTCAATCATCCTACATCGGCTCTCAAGACCTCGCTGTTACGAGCCGCCCAAATCTCTTCACTCGCTCCAACAAAACGGGAAACAGTGAGATTTCCTTTGATGTGAACGCCTCATAATGACAGTACTGAGTCAGTGAATGGTGAATACAGTCAATTTGATGGAAATACAGTATAACGGAACCAAAACACTGTATATGTTCCCACGTATTTTTATTTTGAAACTTTGCTGTCGCCGAACTGATTGTAATAGCATATTATACTGAAGCATGTTTTAGATCTTCAGAGGTTTGGTTGAAAGTTTAATGATACATAATGGTTCTTTATTGATGTCCTAGACAATATACAAACACATAATATACGCATTAAGTCATACTATAGAAACGTTCCCTATATTTACCTTATCCAAAAATGAAACTATCGAGTAATAACCTGTTCCAATAAAAATAATTTTTCTCAGTTTTAACATATTTGTATAAATTTTAACATAATGGAATTATCCAATATTGGGCAGCATGAATTGTCAAACGTTTTTTAAACGATAACTAGTATTATACTCTTGTAACAAACGAGTTATTTTACAATACTTAAGAAATAATTTACACAATATAACAAATCATGGAAATATTCGTGATTGGCTAGAACTTCCTACGTGTTTTCGACGAAATGATAGTGTTTAAGTTGACACTCTAAATACTGTATAGTATCCTTACTAAATCACCGAAAAGAAAAATATTTTCTTCAAAATTAAAGACTAGGCCTATGTCCTGATTTAATGTTTTTTTTTATACGGTAAACTGAGCACTTACGTAATCAAACTTTGAAAAATGTCACTGCTTTCACTCGCATATACTTTAACGGGCGCGAAGGCTGGTATGAGCCCAGTAAAGTTGGTAACGAAAGAGGGAAAGTAGTTCCATTTCTTTACGATGAATAATACGTATTAGATAAAATTAGTGGGTACTGATATTATTCCACTTTCTTGCAATTTTCCATTAAAATTATTTTAGGTATACAATTAACATATTTGATAAAAACATTTACATTTCTAATAATTTCACAACTTGCAGTGACCGACGCATTAGTAAAGTGATCAGGCGCATGGCCATGTTAAATTTACATATGATGGATGTATACAATGTAATCAGATTAGGTTAGGTTAGGTTAGGTTACAATAACTAACCATATGTACTATTAATTGAACTTGTACATTCTTTACAATAAAGTGAAGGTGGGCATTACTCAATAATCAATAACTCTGACAACCACGGTTTGATTAGTAAAGTTATATTTGAAACAAAAATTATAACAATATGACAACTTTTTTTACATATTAGTTAAATCTAAATATTCATAACATCTTGTTATTAATTGCTTAGTTGTATAATCCAAGATTGTCGTGAACAGCTTATATTAAGATTTTGGCACCGCATCGTGTGATGCTGCGAAATCATAGCCAGTGTTTGGGCCACGGGGTAGAAGACGTGGGGAAAAGACAACCCCATTTTGATCTATGCGAGAGACGAAATAGGAGGACGGACCAGGCCGGGCCGATGACGTCGCTTGGGCAGTTTCTGCACCGAGGGGCGAGCTGCAGATGCGGCAGGGTCGCCAACGCGGGTGTCGCGAGCAGTCGAGGGTTTTCTAGTGACGCGGGGGTTGGAAGGGTGCAGGAGCACCCTCATTGCGATGCCGACCGCCGAACCCGTTCGGTAAATGGACAACCCGCCGGCCTCTGGGCGGGGAAGAGTTCGCACTCTTCTACTCGAGGCCGGGCACTCCCGCGGAAGAGGGCGGAGGGGGAGGGGGGGACAGACCGGAGTCCCCGCGGTGGGACACGACGAGGCCTGACCTCACCTCGCCTGTGTTCGACCGGCGCGCTGTCAACTTGGTGCTCCTGGCTCCAGTGTACCTGAAAGAACTTTCGAAAAGTGCCCCCTTAATGCAGTTATTTGTTGTCAAATCATTATAGTTTCCAAAATATAACACTCAAAAGTCTCTATTTCTCGAATTCTGCAGCATACATATATAATATATATATATATATATATATATATATATAAATAAATAAATATATATATATCTATTCCAATAAAAATTGCATTTAACGCAACCTGTATGGTGTGCAAGAACATATTGATTCAGTATGAATGCGATTTATAAACAGGTGAGCGAATATTGGCACATTGCATTTTGCTGAGAATAAGGGTCGGACTAGTGAATACATTTTGTGCATTTAAGCGAAAATGTTAACACTCATTTAATAAACAGTTTAAACCATAAACTGTAGAGGAAAAGTTGTTTTTGTTCCTTTTGTAGCTTGTAACACTTAGACTCTAATCCAACTTTTTGAACCTGCCTATAACACTCCTGTGTCAGAATTTGAGTGTCATATTTGGAAAACTATAATGATTTGACAACTAAGAACTCCATTAAGGGGACACTTTTAGGAACCTCTCTCAGATAACCAAATTCTAAAAAAATGAGAAATATGATCTTAAGACGCCCGTCTACCTGGCGCTCGAAGTGCGTTCCAGAATGTTCGAAATACATGTTTTATTACGGAATTATTGAACGTTCGTCCAGTGTACTGACCTATGAAAAGAACACACATTTCAGGCGAGGGCGGTTGGGTGTTTTCAAGACCTCACGTTAATTAGGAACACCATTTCAGAGCACGCCAAAATGGCTGAAAACGTTTTTTTTTTTTTTCTTTCAAAGCGCTATATCTCAAAATGTACGTGTCAGATCCATACAAAACTAGTCAAGGGCATACATTGAACCTTCCTACACACTTTCCACCGATAAAATAACAGGGTCCCCGCTGAAAGTCCTATAGGTACACGCATCACGACGAGAACACTGCACGCCAGTTCAGAGCCTTGCGCTTAGTGGCGATGGGGGACTTGATGCGCGTGGCAGTGTCGCCTTTAACGCTCCCTCGTCTCTCGGCTTCAAACGCGGAAAAAAGCCCTAGGTAGACGGGTGTCTTAACGTGAGCGCCTGGATGGACGCGAGATAGCCTGACCCGCACAGCAGGTGTGCCCTGCGTGTAACGAACCCAGGAGCCTCGAGAGGCGCGGGATAGGCGAGATTTAAAATGACTGACAGATAAATGTTTTTATTCACACTGAAACAATACTACAGGAATAATAAGAGCAATAACGGAACAGTAACAAGACGCAGCATGCCAGCACAATCACACTTCTGCAATATAATAAACGGAAAACAAGTAAATGGGGAAACTAGTAAGGGGGGCTAACCAAAAAAACAACCGAATGGAAACTATTACGTAATTCATAACAGGAAAAATAAACGAGATAGCTAGGAATAAAGTGAATAAGAAACCTATTAAATGAATGACAAAACTAATAAAGTCAAATTATAACGGTAGTAAAGAACTATATATATATATATATATATATATATATATATATATATATATATATATATATATATCTTGTTCTTATATATATATATATATATATCTTGTTCTTATATATATATATATATATATATATATATATATATATATATATATATATATATATATATATATCTTGTTCTTATATATATATATACATATATATATCTTGTTCTTATATATATATATATATATATATATATATATATATATATATATATATATATATATATATATATATATATATATATATATATATATATATATATATATATATTAGCGGACCCGACAGAAGTTGTCCTGTACATATGTCTTAAATCCGAAAATTTCAAACTTTTTTTAATAAGTTGTAACAATCTGGACCGTCTTGATGAAAATATTTATAAAAAAAAGTTATAACAATACCTGACGTCATCGCATGTACAGTTACCACAATTCGACCTATCGATTACGTGTGAATATGTATATACTATGAGCTAAGTTGAATATAGAAGCTATGTGGAATAGAAACTTAAATTTGCACAATGTATAGTTTTTATCTACACTTCAAAACCCTTCACACACTAATTACATCTGAATGTAATATTTCAATTAGCACGCGATTAATTTTAACACAATAACAACACAAAGTTACGAAATTCTCCTGAATCTGATCGCAGCGCCACTATCGGGACAAACTGGAAGTAAAATGAAATATTTTTGGATATTCGACACCGCGATCGCAGCGCTGTCTGCCGGATACAATGTAAAACATTCCAAGATCAACAATAATTTATAAATAAAACATTTATTAAAAAAACATTTTGTAGTGGACTGAATTGTGATTCTAAACCATTCTCGAATCCACTTGAACACACACACAAAAAATTTCATCAAAATCGGTCCAGCCGTTTAGGAGGAGTTCAGTGACATACACACGTACAGAAGAATTATATATATATAAAGATATATATATACATGTGGGAACGTTTGCTTTAAAAGGTGCGGGTGTTATCCCAAGCAAAGCCTGCGTATAGAATCTAATGCAGGGCGTATTCCTAAACACATACAAATCAATGGCTGTGAATAAGAACAGGTACGGATGTACGGCCTCCGTAACGCGGAAATAAAAGAAACAAGTAAAGCCAAGCCAATATAAAGCCACATGTATTGGGTGTAAGGCCCTCATGACGCTGGTGTAAGAAAAACAGCGAAACAAGACAATAAATAATTTAGCAAATGAATACGTAAGCAAAATAGTAAGTAATTAATAAGCAAGATTTTGAACGACCCGTCGCATCTGTCCGTTATCCGTCCGTCAATCACGTGACCAACAGCCAATCAGAGGTGGCCATTGATTCTTCCCGTCCGTACGTCAAAACCTTAGCATGCTTTAACTTTTGACGGCCGAACAGACGAAATTGCATTCTTCTAAACTCGCACGTTTTGTTACTCGATCATCCCGAGTTCTTTACAAGGCTGTGTAGTGCGTGCAGTTTTTTGTTTTGGCTGTCTTTTGTTTTTATATGTTTGTTTATGCAACTGTGAAATGAAATTTATTTTCATTTTCCCTGAAGCTTAATTGATAAATACGTTTGGTTACACGAGTTACTTTTGTGCAGTAGTAAAAATAATGAAATAATGCTTTATATGTTATTCATTTTTTTGCCGTTATGTACGTGTACGTTTGTTTTGGGCACTTAGAAACACAACACCGCAAAAAAAATTTCACTATTTATGGAGAAACTCTTACCTATTTGTAAACAGTTTTGTTTTTGTTAGTTTGCAGCAATGGACTTACGATGGACGTACGAAGTTTCGTTGTAAATCGCTCGGAGGAGGGACGGACGAACGTACGACGGACCGACGGGCTATTGTAAATCCTGTCATAGCCTGACGCTCAAAGCATACGGGCCTTTTTGTGTAATCTGAAAGTGTTGACTGCTGTGAGGGTTGTGCGAATATTCCGGCCCCTTGTTTACAAAGCAAGGGGACAGTTTAAACATTTGCACAGGGCCACGGAGATCTGACCTAGCGTAACCTATAGGCAATTCACGGTAAAGTGAGCACTTTTCGGAAACCTCTCACTTGGATCAATAATTAATACATGTATTTTATTGTAGCCACAGACGTTGATTTGTGAGTCCGGTGAAATGTGTACACTGGATTTGTTACTTACACGGCAAGATTTATTTTAGAAAGTGGCGGAAGGATAGAAAATGGCTGATAGACAAAAGTCACCAGGGCCTCAAAAAATTGCTCACGCTACCGTCAACAGTATATAACAAGTTGTACGTCAGTATCGATGAAATGATTTAGAAAAACGTCGAAAAGTACGAAAATACAGGTACCCTTCCTGTACCCCTCCCTACACCAAGTCATTTGACCTGGCCGGAATTGTCACTTAGATTATGTTTGTCTGTTGGCCGGAATTGCCGCTGTCCGAAACTGTCCGGACAACCCGTGTACACCTAACATGAGCACTTGGACGCTGGCGCGTAATAGCATGCCCGCTCAACACATGCGTGCGCCTTTGTGCGCTTAACTTGAGCGACTGCGGTGGGCCTGCGCTTGACACGAATACCTGGGAAGTGCGCGGTATAGCTTGGCCGTGGAGCACATTTCCATCTGAGCGTGCCTGACTCGAGCGCCTGCATCTAGATTGCGTTCGACATGAACATCTGGGCAGTCGTAACATAGCCTACTGCATGGCACCTGTGCTTCACTCGAGCACCTGGAAGACACGTGATAACTTGGCTACTCGGGACATAGTGTGCCTGTTTTCGCGCAGCTCGAGCGCGCGGCCCCAGTGTGCGCCTAGCATTAAGGCCTGCGTTGTACCCGTGCAAGCGTGATATTGCTTGGCTATGGAGAACGTTTTACCCAGCGTGCAACTATCTCGCGAGCTTACATAAAGTATGTTCATGAAATGAGCTGCTCACAACAGGCGCGAAATGTCCTAACTCCGTAGCTATGGTCCGAATTGTACCTAATGTGAATATCCCGCTGGGAATATTTCGACTGACTAATCAGTATAAGTACTGCAGTTTGCACGTAAGCTAAGAAACCAACTTGACTGCCAGACTGCGTTAGGTGTTGACTGCCCAGTTCATGTCCCCTTGTTTTACTTGGGCGTCTCAGAGGGCACGGTGTAGCCTAGAGATAAAACATCTGTCAGAGGGTGTGCTTATCTCGAGAGCTTGAGAGCACGCTGTGCGCTTAACTGAAACACTTGAAGTGACAAGTTAGCATATCTGCGAAGCATATGAAGTGTAGCTAACATCCAGAGATATTTGCTCTTAGCCCCTGGGGTATCGCGAGGTTGCTTTGCCGCACAGCGAAGGTGCTTCGTTGGTAGCCTGACTCATGGAAATGGCAGGCGTTGACCAGGGGGATCTATGCTAGAATTTTCGTCCATATGCGAACCTGCGCTGTTTCCATTCCAAATGTTATTTTGCTATGCTTTGACACTTCCCACACCTTCGTATGCGAGCTTCGTATACGAAACACTACTTCTCGAGAGGCGGGCAATCCAACTGGGACCAGAGGCGGTTACTGAGGCAGGACTGCGGGGCGCAGCCCTCCTAATAAAATCTCAGAACGCATACCTCTACTTATCTGCTATAGGCTGTTCATGGTAAAGTGAGCACTTTTTAAGGCCCTTCTTAGTTTTTCCTTTCATCCTAGTTCCATTTTCCTGCTGCTATTTAATATAAACATTGCTTTGTGACGAATAAACACAGTGTATACATTCCATCACCCTCAAAATTTATTGCCTGATGCTGCAATAAGATATATTTATTAGTGGTTAAAGCATTTTGGGAGGGCCTTAAAAAGTGCTCACTTTACCGTGAACAGCCTATACTGAGTAAATAATACTGCGTACGAATACGGAGGTTATTTCGCAGCCCATGTTTTTTAGATGGACGAGACTCTTGTCACGAGAGAAATGTTTTTGGAAATGTCAAGTGGTGGGGCGGCAGATTCTTCGCCCTGAAGTGGGTAGAGCTAGTAGAGACAGATGACCTAACATAGGATTAGGGGTGCTACGGGAGGGAGGGAAGACTTCAGGGGCTCGGCCCTTTTCAGCCAATCGCATGCTGTAAAGCGGAGAGAGCTGGGCGCGCCCCTGCTCAAACAAAAAAAAAATGGTTTCCTTGAACTTGACAAAGCTACCAAAACTATAGTTCATTCCCGATTGGAAGCGACTTATAAAAATCAACCTTCCAAAAAACACTCTGTGCATAACATGTGAACTTGTTTTTCAATAAATATATAACACTGTGGTTAACTTTAGAGTACTGTTATTGAATAAATGAAACTTTACCTTAATATTTTCTATAACTTGTAATATTTATTTCTTTTTAAATATGAATTAACAACAGCGAGAGCAGCGATGTGTTAGCAACGGCCGGTAAGAAATAATTCACAGTAAAAATATTATTTTAACCTGGTTTTTTAGAATACTATTTGTAAATTAAACGGTGCCTATTGAAATATTTAAATATCATGAGTAGGCCGTAATGGTACGGTGTTGTTTTATCGAGCGAGAAAGCATCTGAAAAACTGTCTGCTGGGCGAGGCTTGTCGCTTTCTCTCTCTTTCTTCGTCTCTTTCAACTCGGGAAATTTCACTTCGCTAGTAAGCAACTAAATTATAAATGTTTTCAATTTTAGCATATTTCATACTTATAACAGCAAAATAATGATTTTTGCATTTGTAATTTACAACTGAAAAGATATTTCAGTGTTTGAATACTTAATTTAATATATTTAGATATGATGGCGAGGCAGTTACCAAGTGAAGTTGGCAGACGTGGCGAGCCATGACATGGCGTGTTGCTTTTTGCCAAACGAAACGTAAATTATTCTTACTCCGAAAAATACTTCAGATTACCACATCACGTTTGTAGACGTGGTTTTTTTTAACCTACCGAGGCTAGTTACGATTTTGTGATAAATCTGTGTTTCCACGACAGTAATAAATATACTGTGACGTGTGTTTCGTTAATTATTGCGTCTGTGGAATGGCGTGCCTTTGTGCATCGTGGTCGATATGCTGGCCTTGTGTGTACGTGATTTTAAATATTTGATTAGCAATATTTATACGTTTTATCTGTGAATTGTTTTTTATGACGAAGTTAATTATTTACATCCACGTCTGTTTTTTTTCACAACATTCTACCTTTGCCCTAAGAGGTTTGAAACACAGTCGTGTAACGTTATTTGCCGCAATCTCAGAAGAAAAATACTAAGTTCAGCCCGATATATTTCAATAAATCTAATAAAAATTAAGTAGCAATAAGTAGAAATATGAGCGGAATAAAATTTATCGTAGGCTTATGTGTGTGCATGTTCACCGCTTTCTTTTAACGTTTGTACGACAAAAATGAGCAACACGAGTTGCGTGCTTGAATTTAATGTGCCTTTTCCACTGGTTGTTCCTTCGTTTTAATATTTATTCCAACCGAGGCCGTCCTTTTAAAGAAATGACGCAACACATATTAATAACAAAAGGTTAATTAGTACAACCCTTTACCTCGCAGTTGTACAGTGTTAAACACAGTCGCGGAAAAATATTAATGTGCATTACATGTATTGAGCTATGTTGTGGACAACAAATATGTTGATGTTTAATAACAGTAAGAACTGTCGTTAATTCAGGCATTTTTAAAATGTCATAAAGCTGACCTAATTAATGTTAGAGGCCTAAACTTTGAAAAGCTGTTAACAGTAAACAACACATTTGACAGGTATAAAAGAATAAGTCACATTTCAATGTTTATTTTTAGGTGTAGTGAAAGTATAGGAACATATGTACACTCTCAATTGGATATAAACTTTGATTTTGACAGATTCTACATGTCAGTCACAATGTCTGTTTAAATTTGCCGGAAGGATACAAAACGGGCCTGCAAGTAGATATTTAGCAGGGCTCCGAAAAAGTTGCTTCCAATGGGGAATGGACTACACATGTTTTGTAAGCACACTTTCGCGCTTCACTCGTTTGCAGTTGTTAAACACATTTATTAACAATGCTGGTATTTATTTCGAATATTTTTTATTTATAGATGTCGTTCAAACTCGCGTGAGCTTCAAATATAGCGTAATACTCTGAATAAGTGTGTTGTTAATTAATGATGAGCTATGAGCATCGGTCAGAAGCAGGGTTGAATTGTTGTTAATGTCGTGGCGTGTAAACTTGTAAATAATTGTTAATTCGGCGAGTAACATTTTAAACCTTATTACGACAAAGAGCTACAGAATATGGGACCAGCAAGGCTACAGTTAAATATAATTCAACAACAAAGCCAAGGTAGTAAATTGTTCGTATACGAGAAAATTCGACGTAAGTCCATACAATTTCGCGGACTGACTTTGCGGGTGTGAAGTTGGAAATGTGTTGTTTTGTTTAATTTGTTTCTCTAATGAAACATAATGATCTTGTGTGGGCTGTCAATGCGGTAAAAGATTTAAAACATTTGGGAGACAAAGTTAAAAGACATAAATCATATTCACAACACATAAAAAATGCCATAAAATACTCATTGCTTGGTAAGGTGAATATACATTGCCAGTTAGATAGTGCGTACAGGTTGACGAATGGATTTTGTTTACAAATATATTAATTGAGATATGACACTTTCATCCTCTAATTTAAATTTGACGTGAATTTTGTATGTACTGTAGGCTATGCAAATTTGTATTTGGTTTTAAAAAAATTGTTTCATTATATTTCAGTTATTATCATCATTAGTATGGTAGGATTGGTATTATTATGTTATTTCTCGTCGTCTCGTGTAATGTACCACACCATGTAGGTACTGGTTAGAAGGCATATAACCTAAACAAACTTAACACAAATACATACCTGTGGTAGTGATTAGATCTGGACCAGCGGCCACAGTATGTTGACCATTACAAATCGGGCGATGATACATTTTTCTTCAAACAACCACACTTATTTTTTTGTATTAAGCTACATAAGCTACACTTACTTAAGCCTGTCGTACGCAATATATCTGTCACTGTGCCTATTAAAAAAATTGTATTTGTAATTATCAAATAAAGTAAAGTCAGCCGCCACCGACTGGGACTTCCATATGCGAGCAAACAGGAAAATAATGATGACATAAAAATGTGTTACAATCAAAATATTCTTTGAAATTCTTACCAACATTTAACACGAAGAAAATTGGTAATAATTAGATTTTATAACTACGAGTATTATAATTAGTTACATTACATACACGAACTCGACGTTCATATGTTTCCATTTTAAACAAACAGATTGAAATATTTTAAACTATTTATTTATCTAAACGTTGCAAGAGTGCTTATTGTGAAGTATGTTAAAAAGTGATTGATAAAAAAAATGTACTAGTACATATGCCTATAATATAAATTTTATATAAAGACATTTCTCGTAAATATAAACATAATAGAAAATAAAAAACCTTATTATTTACTGAAACTTGTATGACACACATACATTTTCAAGTAAAAATGACTGCTGCATTGTAAAAACTCCTTTTCTTACAATTTTTAAACGCATTTATTGAAATTACATATCACTGCGATAAAGCGTTTTAAAATAACCTTTTAAGACATATAAATATAATTACTTTCTGATGGAAAACTTTGCAATACACAAAACTTTAAAAAAAAATTAATAACAACAATTGATTGTATTCTTACAAGCATCCTGAGAGTACAGTTTATTTTGTGAGACTTTCATTAAATATTCCTTTCAAATATTTTATCACAAATATAGCAACTTATTACCGAAATTTCACTTCCCCCATGCGACCAATATTTTGTATTGTCGCGAATAAATAATATTACTAACATTCTCTGGCGTTGAAAATTACTTCAATTAGAAATTGGGAAGTCATATTCTATTAAATTTAATTGATTGTGGATGTAGTTAATTGTCTATAAAGAGCAATTTAAGAAGAAGCTGGTTATTATTTTGCTGAGATTCTGTGCAACATTTGAGATATTTTCGCTTCCATCGAGGGGGTTGTTTTTTAAAATCCAGCAAATATTTTATTTCATAAAAATTACAAAAAAAATATATTTGCTGCAAACTGTTTTTTTTTTTTTCAACAAATTCAGATGATTAAGTATGTAAGTGTGCATGGGTGTTTATAATATAAATGAAATTGGAATATTAAATCAATGTTAGTTTTGTCCTGAAAATCCCTATATTTCGTAATAAATCGAAAGAAAGAAAACATTGTTAACGCTGAACATGCTGTATGCAAGGTTCTAGATGTCAAGAAGTTCTCACGTTGATTGTTTATATTTAGAGTCACGTAACAAAGCAATACCCATGGGTTATTGCCATGGTAGCCAGAAGCGAAAAAAAAAATAGGGACAAACAATAGCTGTCATGTTTGCGAGAATGGCGTAATGCGGGATTTCACAGTGCCTTCGGGTGAAGATTGTTTGAAAATGATGACATATAATAAGCAGGTTCTCCAGGTGATACTCTCATTACGGCAGGTTTCAGGTGCCTGGAAGCATAACCTACCCCCTACCATTCCCTCCATCACTCCATTATAGCTCCGATATCAGATTCAACCCTGGCGGCATACTGATGTTTCCTGAGTGGGGAGCGACCGCTGGTGTTTCCAGCTGAACCGCCCTAGACAAGTTAATTCCCTCGCAGCGAAGATACCTCTTTCTCTCTCTCTCTCTCTCTCTCTCTCTCTCTCTCTCTCTCTCTCTCTCTCCCACGCCCTTTTCACTCTCATGTTACCAGCAAAGCATTCCTGGAGAAACACGTGCGTGGTTAGGGAACGAGAACCTGACTATTTTCACCGCCCTGGTGCTATATCCCTGGTTCAGCTTCCTTCTGTGGGGCAAACATCCGGATCTCTTACGTCAGGCGATTTTCCCACGACTACCCGATTTTTTTCCCCCCTTATGATGCTGTGGCCTCGAGAAATATCGAGGGAATTTAAATTATGATTCTCGGCGTTTTGTGGCCACCTGACCCCGCCGCTTAACAATCTGCGCACAGCTTCACTTACATAACTGATATGCAAAATCTTCTAGATATTATTTTTGAAAATGTTTCTGCTCGCGAGTAGCATTTGAGGATCGATCTCACTCATTCTACTAGATATTTTATTTTTCGCTGAGTTTGGATTTTTAAGACAAAATATTTGTTTCAGAATATATAACTGTTCAATTTTTCTCCAAATTTCGCAGGATGTAAATACTGATTTCGCTTTCCTACGTCTTTTAGTGAATTCATCCATAAATGGAAATATGTGATTTCTCCATATATGAATTCCGAATTATATTACTAGTAATGCAATAAATAATGTTTTTTTTCATTAAAAAAAGGAAGCGATTATTTCAGATATGTAATTTGGTATACTATAAAAACTAAAGGGTACATCAAATGAGCAAGCTGCTTATTTATATTGGAAGAGATCTTTTTTTTTCTATCTCAAAATAGGAGAATGTGTGAAAATTCACGGAAAGAAACATATTTATACATGGAAGTTGCGAAGAATAACTTAAAAATCTATATTCTAACAGAACCTTTTATGAATAACGTTGAATTGGGCAAGTGAAAAGTAATTAACGTATTAAGAATATTGTAAAATACGAAAATAAGTGAGTGAAAAGTCATTGGGATAAATTATTCGACAGATTTCCCTGGACATCATTATCCTGTCCTTTGGTAGTGGATAATTAGAAGGGCCCATCTCCATTTATTACAAAAATTCTAATGCTAACCAAATACGGTGGCGTCCATTGCGGTACGCTTTTGAGGGCTTGCTTAGCAAACAGATCCTTCTGAGGACGATACGAGCACAGGAATAGTCTACCAGCTATCAACTTTAGCCTGCTCTTAAGACAAAGCATAACAATTTTTAAAGTAGAAATATGTTTTACATAAAGTGATATGCTGTTTAAAATAATTTTTGACGTGAATACGTCTTTAAATTTGCAACCATAGAGGGAGACAATCCAGAAAATCTGATGATAACAAATTCGGGGGATACATTGTAGCTCGGAATCTATCGTCTACATTCAAAATTCAATTACACTCCTTTTCCAAAGGATCAAAAATATGTTACGTTAAGGGAGGACTGAGAAGCATAGCGTGTGCTGGGGGGGGGGGGGCAATTTTGAGTTCGTTTACCGGCGTCTCATAACTTCAACGTGTATAAAAACCTTTGTGTGGCGTAGTTATGGTAAATGAAATTGTATGCTTTTAATGTCAAAAATTAAGAAAACTTAACACAATCTCAAATGCAATCCAATGATACCCATAAAACTCCATATATTCGAGTGAAACGGTGCCGGGGATGTAAAAAAAAACATCAAGGCGTCTGAGCGAGTCAACGTAGACGTGTCCACGCAAAAAATAAAAAGCTGTGTCCCCAAAACACACACCATTTTTTAAATTTGGTTTTCGAGGCATTATATCTTTACCACAAGGCAAATTAAATAGGTAAGTTACTATAAACGGAGCTCCAAAATGTTCGTTATGTAAATGTTCGATCAGTAATAAATCGAAAAATTTAAGTCTTTTCATTTCCGTGTATCTTATTCGGTATGATATTTGTTCTGACTTACATTTTTTTTGTCAGTAAATTTAGAAGCACGCGTATTTTAGTTTTCGGGGATGGTTGGGGGGGGGGGGGATAGAGGATGATGTGAACATTTTGGTGGGTGACCTTTGGAGGAACACGTGTCTTGAGAACGTCGCCTGCCGAAGCTATTTAGCGCGTTTGAGGTTAATAAGCAAGCGAAACACATAATGGCGCCACATACATGTGCATCTAGTGGCACATCACTCTCGTGCGCAAGATGCTTCCTGGATGCCGTGGACGTAACTACGAGGCCACATTTCACGATTTTTAAATTTCTTCATATGAAAGAGGTTTATATAAGCATCACACAAAAGTATATATTTGAAGTCAAGTAATTAACGTTTTGAAAATGTAGCACCCAAAAGTCGAACATTTCCGGAATATGGGAGCCCAAGTTTCTGTACTCCCAATTAACTTTGCCAACTAAATCACATACCATGTGGCCTGGGTCGGGTTTAAAATATGGATCGATGTTTTTGCCAACAAATTTTTATTCATCCAAAAGAAAATAATATTAATATTTATTAGTTCCCCTTTGACGAATAAAAATGTGTTGGTAAAACATTAAATGCCTATTTTAATCGAGATTGAGAATGCCAGCACCCAAGTACACGTCTTAGCCATCCTTGATACGTATTTAACATGTCGTGTATATATTATGTAGATCATATTACGTGATTTAGTTGACAAAGTTAATCAGGAGCATAGAAAATTGAGCTCCCATATTACGAAATTTTCGAATTTCGTTGCTATATTTTGAAAACTATAATTATTCGACTACAAATATCTTATTTTATGTGGCGCTTATTTAAATCTCTTTCAGATAATGAAATCAAAAAAAAATATCGTGAAATATGGTCTTAAAGCGGCGACCCCATAATTTATTACTGGAAAGTCTGATGCAAAGTTCGTTGCAGTCCCGTATAACATTTTCGCATGTTTCCGACCAGTGCACTGCGAGATACAGTGGATAAGCCTTTTTTACAGTGTGTTTTCTTTTCGTTCATCGGTTTAAAGGGATTAAAAAAAAAATTTATTTCGTTTAAAGAAACACGGATTTCATGCACTCTGCAACGCAATTTGACTTTTCAAGTCGAGAATACATATATAATTTTAATGCTGGCAACAAACAAATATTTTGTTCGGAACTGTACTGATATTTAGACGCCGCTTTGTCTCACATCGGGACCAATAAAAAAATCTATCTGTGCTGTATCTTACCGGCAGCAGTGGTTCATGAGGCTAAGGAACACAGCCGCGGCAGCAGCGAATGATGTCTCCCACACATGGGGAACCTATCTCATAGGACAGCTTGTTCTGCTGTGTACAGTGCAGACCAAGAGAGCCACTTCACATGCAACGTCCCAGATAGAGGACTCAGTGACTGAACGGGGTTAAGCACCAGACCGGAGGGCCACGCACTAAATTCGAATGAGCGGGAAACCACAGATTCGCAGTGAAATTAAACTACTCGAATTAGTGAAAGTGGTTTCTCTTAGAATCAGTGGAAAACCCCTAATTGTTTTAGTGCAAAACTTTTTACTGATTGTATTAGTGACACGAAATGATTTCACTGATATAATAAGTGACGGCAGACTTCTTTGGCGCTTAAGACAGCACTTCTGGGATTGCTTAATATTGTCACACGTAGAGGAGACCATTTCTGTAAGGTTAATATGCTACGCACAACGTGTTACTTGGCCACCGCGTTGGGAAAGCCAATTTCTGTAACGAAACTCGTAGTTTATTAGGTATATGTGCCGAGTACATGTATGCTGAGCTTCGTTATTATAGGCCCCACGATTTGGACAGTCAATTTCTGTAGTGCGTACACTCGCGGCTTAGTTAAACAGTCAATTTCCGTAATGGCAAACAGACTGCACGTGTAGATTATGTGAAAATTTTCTTGAAAGTTTTGAGAAATTGAAACACGTTTAGGTGTGAGTCTTTCTTGGATTCTGAAAGATAAGTTTTACAAACCGCGGTAGTTAAACGTAAAATACCTTTCTCACCAAACTTACGAATCCCAGCTTCCCCGGAACTGTAACACAAAATTTACCACTGGTGGGGACAGTTGGCAACAGGAACAACAGCTAGATACCAGAACATTCATTGGACCAAACACATGTCTCTTCAACTGCTTTCCTAACCATCTACTGGAAAAATACTCAAATCGAAAAGGAAAAATAACTGAAGACTGATTAGAAATAGTTATTGAATTATTTAGAATATTTGCATTGATTTTAGATCATATTCAAATTTGTGTATGTGGCCGTAATCTAAGTGACACCTTGTGGTATGGTAGTCAGTAAATTGTACTAAAATTATTTCTTCCCTTTAAATATTTAAATTCAAACAAATGCTCACACCTTTCGAGATCTAATATCTCTTTTAAATCGGGGATTGCAGGTGTAAAATATTATTTTGAATATATGGCGTCAGTCACAAATGGCGTGGGCGTAGCAATTTATCAAGCTCAATCGTCCTCCATCACAAAAGAAAAAATAATGCTTGAAGAGTTTCTTAATATATTCTTTGACTCAGTAATTCCGATGCGACCGCAGTAGATGAATGGAAGAAAGAAGCTCAGGAGCTCTTCTGTTCATCTAGAATCTGCCCTAATTTGGACACACGGGCCCTGGTACAACGGCATAGCTGAAGTCCATTCAGTACCACTTGCGGAAGCCCAGCTGGAATTTACGTTTAAAAGGAAAAATAACTCACTCAAACTCTCTTCGGTTCTTGCTTTCAACGTCCCGTATATTCTTCTTCACGGCCTGGCTTAAAACACGGCAACACTCGCGGACTTTCTCCACTCGACACGTGATACGCCTCGCCTAGCGCTACCATAAGCCACCCACGCTATCCTAAACGAAGCGGCTTCAAAACCGACGCCAAGAACTGGCCAACCACAAAGCGGCTACTCCATTTAAAAATCAACAAAACTTACGTTGCCCCTGGCAACGGGTCTCGACCTTCCAGCTAGAATAAACAAACTGTCGTTGCCCCTGGCAACGGTCCACGGCCTTCTAGATACATAGCCACAGTGAAACAAAAGGAAATGAAAAAAAGATTGAAAATAATCAACAATTGCAATAACATCTGTACACTTTTTAAATTACGTAATAATGAAAAATGAATACGGCCACGAAAAGAAAAATATTCGAACATGTCAGCAATACAAAATAATAAATTAAATTTCCCTGTATCTGACAAAGAAAATATAAAATTAGCATTGCAATCATATAGTATGTAGGAAGCATAATAAGTGGCATGTTATCAGGCGTTACACTGCAGTGGCGAATTAAATATCGCTCTTATTGGATGTAGTCAAATAATTACATGAAATTACCATATTTACGATAGTTTCCTTTTTATATTGCGCAATGTAACGCAATTTAAAAGAATAAAAAAAATTCCGGGCGTGGCTGGGATTGAATTCATAAACTTTTCGTTTCAATGAAAGGCTGTGTTTTCCTATTACCTCGTCAAATGGCGTTTTGAAAGACAAAATACCTTTCAGATAGTATTTTGTATTATATTCGTTAGTTTGTTCGTTGTTATTTCACTTGATACACATTATTTAACGGCAATTTTTAAACATTTTCGACGGCCATTTTTACACGCTGTTTAACTGATACATCAGTCAAAAATAAGCCACTGACTAAACACTGAAAAAAATGACTGATGTATCAATGGGAAATGTTACTCAACCAATAAGTGAAGGAAATACAGCATTTTAAAATTGATTCATCGGTTAAATTCCCTGACGTGACTGTTGAATCAGTCAGATACGTTTGACTGATTGAAACAGTGAAATTCGTACTGATTCAGATTCAGAGTGCACTTAAATTGTAGCGCGGTAAAACTTCAAGGCGAGAGATGCAAGAGTCAGTCGATTTGACGTTGGGAAGACTGCGCGTCAGTTTCTGTGCGCCGCGAGCTTAGCGGCGATAGGGGGCACGTGAGCATTTGTAGCGAATGAACGACGGAATCGTTTAAGCTATTTAAGGCGAACCCTGACCGACGCATCTAGTGCTGTGCCGCCTCTACGCACAGGGGGCCAAATTTGCGTGTAGCGTTTTCACAGTGCAGCATGCATCTGGAAAAATTCTAGCTCTGGCCATATGTTTCAATTATTTGAAATTCTGTAGCAAGTCTCAGTGCACTGGTCTAAACGCTGTTGACAATAAGGTGAGCACTTTATAAATCAACCTCATAAAAAAATCACTGCTCCTACCTGCATCTATTTTAACGGGCGTACTGAGTGACACGCACCCAGTAAAATTGGTAACGGTGTAGGAAAAGTAGTTCCATATCTTAACGTTAAATAAAACGTGTAAGATAACCACTTGTGATAACTTAAATTATTTCTTTCGTTTTAAGTTTTTTTTTTAATACGCCGAAGTGTGGAAGTGTGAGCAGATTTGATATATATATATATATATATTATATATATATATATATATATTTTATATATATATTTACTTTCGCACGAATTTAAGTTAAACTTGACCGACACATGAATAAAGTGATGAGGCCCATGAGAATGTTAATTTTACATTACGCGGAATACTACACAACGTGCATACAAGTAGATCTTACGCAGGGCTTTCAAAAGTGCTTAATTTACCGTGAAAAGCCCATGTCCTTGTTTACTGTGCTTTGCTGTTTGAGAACCCAAAATTAACGTTTTAATATATATGAGGATTTGAATTGCCAGTAACCCCTTATATTACATATAAATTTTGTATGTCGTCCTTAAAAAAAAAACAGTTTATGGCCTGGAAGGTGTTTACTTTCATCTAATGATAACCTACACGATGGAGGTTGACAAGTTAGTTCCCGTTGCTCTGTTGCACAAGCAACATCCAGTTATAGAATTTTGACGTATCAGCTAATATTGTTACAGTAATACTACGTATATATTTGTACTAGTTCGTGACTGTACGCAGTGCCAATCGTAATTTTACCTGTTCTTCGTCATGCCACTAATGAACGAGTGCACTCTGACTTATACCTACATTAAAGTCGTTGCCTATTAAGGAGTGCATGAAGCGTTACGGGCGATACCAGCCGGCACATGTAAAGCGATATCGCCTTTACGCCAAGAGTTGTGAAATCGCAATGCGTTTTTCCCGTCCTACCGCTGGAAGTATGGGACTTAAAGCGGCGAACCTTTTATTTTATAGGACGCGACGATGTGGCAAAGCATAATTCATTACTCTACTGCAATTTAGAATGAAACCGGTTCGTACATTTTGAGAAGCAGCAGTCTATAAAAGCCGTTTTCAGCCATGTTACAGGACGTTAAAATATTGTTTCCAATGTACATATGTCTTGGGAGTACCACAGGCGTCTAGCCTGGAGTGTGTTTTATTTCCGCAGATAAGTATTTCGGGCGAAGGTTTACTGGTTTCCTATTAAAAAAAAAAAAAAAACCGCGGATTTCCACCACGCAATTGGTCAGTCGCTACAGTTATATAATATTTTACTTGTGGATTGGGATGGAAAGATTTGGTCTGGAGAGTCGGTGATTGTGAAACGAGGTGGGTGTGGAACAGCGCCGGAATGAAAGGGCAAGGAAAACACCGAGAAAACCCGCCGACCAGCGACAACTACTGGCACGATCCTCGCGTGCGAAAATTCCGACAAGGGGCCGCCGATTGGAATTGAACCTGATTCACTTCCTTGGCAGGCAAGCGCTCTAGTCATCAAGGCAACCGCGGCTACATTTCAGTTTCTTAAATGTAGCGGCAACACGTTTAGAATTTTCTTATAGCAACGCGGATTCCCAATACGATATATTTTTTTTGTATAGGGCCAAATATATATTTAGTTGCCCTAACAAAATATATTATTGAGCAAACAAAAATTTAAAACGAACAAAATTACCTTTGTTCGTCTAACAAAATATATGTTTGAATAAACAAAATCTCTGTGCTGGGGGAAAAAAAAAAAAAACCCAACTGTATGTATTTGTTTGACCACTCATTTAACTGCCCTCGTTCGTCAATACAGCTCGAGAGTTTGTTTGAATTTTTTTTGTAATAATTAGGATAGTGACCGTGTTTGTTAGTGCATCTATTGATGTTTAACAATCGTATAAACAGATTAATTAAACAATGCAACAAGAAATTGACAATTAAAGCTACAAAACTTGAAATATTTGTTTGCACACGTTACTCAATATTTGTAGTAAACCCTTTTAAAAACTTTCCGGCGCCATCAGTTGTCACTGGCTGAGGTTACTAAGGCGTAGGGCTGGAAATTGTGTTTAATGTACTTGTATCCAAACAAATCTTTAGTTGCACCGACCAAATATGACCGTTTTGCGGGCAACCAAATGAGAACAACAAAATAATTTGGTTTCAGCAACAGAATATTTCATTGTCCCTATACAAACAAATAATTTGGTCGCACAAAACAAATCTTGTTTGATCAAACAAAAACCTGTTTCTCGGTGTGCGAAGCAGTTCCAGAAAACTGCGGGCACTGCCGGCTTCCTCCGACACACGATCCTGCCGCACTTTGCGTTATCCCGCCCATTTCTTGCAGCGGGGATGTGTGGGGCAAAAAAGAAAAATAACACTGGGTTCGAAGTGTAGAGGGTGTGTAATGTAGCGCGCCCGAACCGCCACCCCCTCAAACGACCGCCGCCGCCAACCCCGTCTATGAATATTATATGGTGAAGCCCGCCATAGAAATCTGCGGGGTACCCCCATGACCTTAACCCGCGGACTCATCTCCTAACAATATTCTTTGATCAATAATGAAAACGGCTCGCGGACGAAAGTGGTGCAGGGAAGAGCGGAATAACTTTCGGAGGAGGGGAAGGGAGGAGGGGACGAACGAACACGCAGATGTGGAGGGAGACGGAGAAAGAGGAGGATAAAGTTTGGGAGGCGCTTCGAGATGCGAAAACGGTTCATGTGCTACGCCTTCCCAAGCGCCGCAGTTTTTCGGCCGCAAGCGGCACGGGCGACTGCGGCCGAGTTGAATCCGCAATTCATTTCTAGAATTGAATGAAAACCATAAATTCGTCCCCTGTGGTACGTCCGTTTCTATGAGATTCGCGGAGCTGGTTTTCAAGGTTTTTTTTTTTTCCGGACTTAGTGCGCGACTTCGCTTTCCGGGCTTTCCTGCTAAAGTTGGCTCGCTAGCGCACAGAATCCAAATTTACGGCAAACGCTCTATTACAATCCAGAACTTTCCGAAGACACTTAAAAATAATCAGGAGAGAAATTTGATTCACTCTAAGACACTGTATGCTAATTTATTCATCAGCGTATACGCTTTTTCAGAAAGCACGAACTATTATTTCCCTATATCAATAACAGCTTTTCAACATTTGTTCAGGAATGTTCAGAAGTTAGCAGTAAATTTCTCAAATTTTTATAGTAGTCAGTTATGTTGTGGTGATATTTTTTTTTGTAAATTTTATTGTAGATAGTTTTTTTATTAAACTAATATTTCCTAATGTAAATTTTACTAAAATAGTGTCTACGGTTAACAGAAGTCGGGAGG
This sequence comes from Dryococelus australis, assembly GCA_029891345.1. Taxonomy (NCBI): domain Eukaryota; kingdom Metazoa; phylum Arthropoda; class Insecta; order Phasmatodea; family Phasmatidae; genus Dryococelus; species Dryococelus australis. The sequence goes on along the minus strand of CM057007.1, from coordinate 25,390,540 downwards.
AAGAACATCCAGCATGGCATCGAGCCCTGTCTGTGACGCCTACAAAGATGGCGGACTTCATTGACCAATGTGTCTCCCCTGGCTGTGACGATTACCAATATGGCGGACAGGATCGGCCAATACGTCTCCCCTGGCTGTGACGACTACCAATATGGCGGACAGTGTAGGCCAACACGTCTCCCCTGGCTGTGACGACTACCAATATGGCGGACTTCACCGACCAATACGTCTCCCCTGGCTGTGACGACTACCAATATGGCGGACTTCCCCTACCAATACGTCTCCCCTGGCTGTGACGGCTACCTATTTGGCGGAATTCACCGACCAATATGTCCCCCTGGCTGTGACGACTACCAATATGGCGGACAGTATAGGCCAATACGTCTCCCTTGCCTGTGACGACTACGAATATGGCGGAATTCACCGACCAATACGTCTCCCCTGGCTGTGACGACTACCAATATGGCGGACTTCACCGACCAATACGTCTCCCCTGGCTGTGACGACTACCAATATGGCGGACTTCCCCTACCAATACGTCTCCCCTGGCTGTGACGACTACCTATTTGGCGGAATTCACCGACCAATATGTCCCCCTGGCTGTGACGACTACCGATACGGCGGACAGTATCGACCAATATGTCTCCCCTGGCTGTGACGACTACCAATATGGCGGAATTCACCGACCAATATGTCCCCCTGACTGTGACGACTACCGATACGGCGGACAGTATCGACCAATACGTCTCCCCTTGCTGTGACGACTACCAATATGGCGGATAGTATAGGCCAATACGTCTCCCCTGGCTGTGACGACTACCAATATGGCGGACTTCACCGACCAATACGTCTCCCCTGGCTGTGACGGCTACCAATATGGGGGATAGTATAGACCAATACGTCTCCCCTGACTGTGACGACTACCAATATGGCGGACTTCACCGACCAATACGTCTCCCCTGGCTGTGACGACTACCTATTTGGCGGAATTCACCGACCAATATGTCCCCCTTGCTGTTACGACTACCAATATGGCAGACAGTATCGATCAATACGTCTCCCCTGGCTGTGACGACTACCAATATGGTGGACAGTATAGGCCAATACGTCTCCCCTGGCTGTGACGACTACCAATATGGCGGACTTCACCGACCAATACGTCTCCCCTGGCTGTGACGACTACCTATTTGGCGGAATTCACCGACCAATACGTCTCCCCTGGCTGTGACGACTACCTATTTGGCGGAATTCACCGACCAATATGTCCCTCTGGCTGTGACGACTACCGATATGGCGGACAGTATCGGCCAATACGTCTCCCCTGGCTGTGACGACTACCAATATGGCGGACAGTATAGGCCAATATGTCTCCCCTGGCTGTGACACCTACGAATATGGCGGACAGTATCGACCAATACGTCTCCCCTGGCTGTGACGACTACCAATATGGCGGACAGTATAGGCCGATACGTCTCCCCTGGCTGTGACGACTACCAATATGGCGGACTTCACCGACCAATACGTCTCCCCTGGCTGTGACGGCTACCTATTTGGCGGAATTCACCGACCAATATGTCCCCCTGGCTGTGACGACTACCGATACGGCGGACAGTATCGGCCAATACGTCTCCCCTGGCTGTGACGACTACCGATATGGTGGACAGTATCGGCCAATACGTCTCCCCTGGCTGTGACGACTACCAATATGGCGGACTTCACCGACCAATACGTCTCCCCTGCCTGTGACGGCTACCAATATGGCGGATAGTATAGGCCAATACGTCTCCCCTGGCTGTGACGACTACCAATATGGCGGACTTCACCGACCAATACGTCTCCCCTGGCTGTGACGACTACCTATTTGGCGGAATTCACCGACCAATATGTCCCCCTGGCTGTGACGACTACCAATATGGCAGACAGTATCGATCAATACGTCTCCCCTGGCTGTGACGACTACCAATATGGTGGACAGTATAGGCCAATACGTCTCCCCTGGCTGTGACGACTACCAATATGGCGGACTTCACCGACCAATACATCTCCCCTGGCTGTGACGACTACCTATTTGGCGGAATTCACCGACCAATACGTCTCCCCTGGCTGTGACGACTACCTATTTGGCGGAATTCACCGACCAATATGTCCCTCTGGCTGTGACGACTACCGATATGGCGGACAGTATCGGACAATACGTCTCCCCTGGCTGTGACGGCTACCAATATGGCGGACAGTATCGGCCAATACGTCTCCCCTGGCTGTGACGACTACCAATATGGCGGACCTCACCGACCAATACGTCTCCCCTGGCTGTGACGACTACCGATATGGCGGACAGTATCGGCCAATACGTCTCCCCTGGCTATGACGGCTACTTATTTGGCGGAATTCACCGACCAATATGTCCACCTGGCTGTGACGGCTACCTATATGGCGGATAGCACCGACCATCATTGCCACCGGCCGCACTTGTGACGTCATGGCTGACTTCTCCGAACTTTTGATCCTCAAATCCTGCACAAAAATCGGCGTATATACACTACTTTCGCTCACGCCATCGTAACAGTTTGTAACCGATGTTGTTGAATGGCGCTCTTTTGAACCGAACATTCCATTTTTTGCGCAAGCTGATAGTCTACGTAGCGTTCCAATTACAGAATAAAACCCATCAGCATGATCTCCAATAAAAGTTATGAAAAATATACGGCCGGGAGATTAGTAGAGATCAATAAAACAATAACTTTAAGGCTGTAAAGTCACTTCCGTGTCCTCTTATCTAATTCCATACGAGTGGCTTTACGCAAAATTATTATCGGGAATATTTATGGTCTGACGGTATGCGCTGAAGCTGCTGAGATTTGTGTGTACTCTCAAACTACGTGATATCACGTACTTCGGCTCCATAGTTGTACGGCAATGAACCTTACTCCTACCAATGACACGGAGAGTGAAAACTCAAAGTCAGGCAAATATTTTAAATTATCTTACACATTTTGCATTAAAAAACCTTTAAATGAAAACTAAATTTATTGTGACCTACGTTATTTTTTTTACTAAATTCAATTCAGGGATTGGGATGAAAGCTAAATGGTTTAAAATTAGTATTTTATCTTTAAAAGCTATTTTAATACACTTAAAATAGAGGTAAATGGATTAAGTGGAGTCATAAATAGAGTGCATAAACATCAGTTGTGATTTCGGTAGTATCAGCTCCTCTGTAATGTAAAAAAATATATAAAGCGAAAGAAATGATTACCAGCAAACAGACAGAGATTGAGAAAACGCTTACATGAAATACGAATTCCACAAAAGTTTGAAAATATTTTCAAGCACTTAAAAACATTGTTAAAATGTTTTTTACTTTCTGAGTGATGCAATTTAAATAATTTTGGTATAAAATAGTACTATTCCGTAAAAAAATATTAACCAAAAAATTACTTAGTTGACTAATTATTTGAATGTGACGAGTGTGAAAAATTAACAATGAGGAATATTGGAATCATGGTTGTCGTCCCGAAGATAATCTTCATAAATAAGGACAGTAAATTCTGTAAGCATTAATGCTTCCATGCAGCGAATAAAATTACGAATGGCCCAGTATGTTGTCAAAAGATATACACTTTTACTAAAGTTGAAAAGATAGTCGTTTATCCATCCGCAGGTGACCAAGTAATAGATATCCTGAGGTATTTGTCACATACACACATACAAACGCAAGGAATTTTAGACTGCAATACTATCGAATATAAACTGAAGTGGCTATACCATTATTACTAATTCCCATTATGTTAATGACATTCTAATGATGGCAGAGATTTTCGCATTGAAGGTGTTGTCATACGTGAGCATGATAACGCCAGATTGCTTGTAGACAACAAAAGTGTTTTCTAAGGTGATTCCAATTTTCTCCGTCTCATTTCGTTAGAGGTCATGTCATTACTGAAAACATGTTAGCCGTAATCCAATGAACTGTTTAGCGGTATGACCATATGCCAGCAAATATTCTTCTGGATACATGGGTGAATGAAACTTGGATGAACAAATACTCAGGAATCGAAAAATATCACTGAATCAATTGGTCTGGTCAGATGAGTGGCTATAGGCACCCTGCCTATAGCAGTGAGAAGATTATCCTGTACATCCCGTATCGGTTATATATATTATATATATGTCTAATAACTATGCTGTGTGAAAATAAAATGCACAGCTAGGTTTCATTATTGTGTAATGGTTAACGATTATAACTGTATCCCAAAACACACTCAATTCTACAGTAGATTACATTCATGAAATAATAGAGCTTGTATTCTGGGGGCATGTATTCAGATAAATTGTACAACACTGTAGTTAATACTTTTGGCAACAAGGCAACCAGTTTAGTTGTCATTGTTTTACTGGTGACTGAATGCTTCGAAAATCTGTTATGATAATACCTAATAACAGCAGACAGTGTAATGTAAATCTACATACAAAGTTGTATAATGTGCTTGAATAGGCGTTGTTCGATAATGTAGTGCATTTGCTTTGCTACCCGCTCTCAAGTTTGATCATTAAAGCAGAATACTTGGAATTATCTACAACGAACCAATAAACACTCATATATTCGGTTTGGATACTTAATGTTACGTAATAACATGTGGTTCAGAAATCTTATCACTTCGAAAACCACTGTATCAATACTTAAGTAAGGGTTATTTTGCAGAATGGTTTATGTTACACTCGGCTATCAAACACTATTCAAGGATATCCGTACTCACGTTGGGGAAGACACAAATGTAACCATGGATAATTGCTTGATTTCCTGTCCAGGAGCCCAAAAAATTAACTTAACTCGCCATTTCACTGCAAAGGAAACGTTTGTAAAAGATTTAATTTATTTCTTTTGGGCAAACGTAGAGTGGTACCCCTGCTAGGTGCTTATCAGTTGATTGGCGTTCGTCAGAATATTGTTCACAACCAAAAAGTCACAGCTATCTCTGTAGCGAATATAACAGCGAAACCAAATTGACGTGTGCTTAATAAATAAGGTCCAATACGTTTCTCACGTGCTAAAAGAACTGAGAGAAGTAATTAGAAAGATTTTGAGTAATTGCCTCAGAACTGATCCCCCGGAAACACTGAACTCCGCACGGGTCACGCCAATGAGTAATAAGGGCCGAAACGGATGTTCTCAATTCCTTCTCAGACTCGCGTCCCCCTCCCTTCACCAAGCGGGGTGACCTGTCACGTGCCAGCATGTCAGACCCGATCTGGGGAGGTTCCTGTCAGGGGGAAACAGTTTTCATTAGCGGGACAGGATACCTTCGCCCTCCCTCCTCCGCCAATCCTTCTCCATCAGACGCTAAACAACCCCACACCCTATTGCCTTAAACCCTTCACACAAGTTTCTTAGCAGCAGCAACTCGCGTGGCTGCATACTCCTCGTGTTTCGGGCCCATCCATCAACCCTGGCCCAGAAGTTGGGGGGGGGGGGGGGGGGGTGGCTTGCTGCAGGGTGCTAGGAGGAGGGGTATGTGGGGGGTGGACGTGGCTGGGCGCTAGTAGAAGACGGCTGGCTGATCGCAAAACGGCGAGGCTATTCCGAGAAGAGGCAACTTGTGGCTTGGTTGGGGGTTGATTGCATCGGCGACCAGCGGTAATTAATAGCGCGTAGTCCCCTAGGGAAGCACAGCACACGCACGCACGCAGCCATCACACAACGCACACACACACTATCTTCGTGATGTGGCACTGCCCACAACCTCTTCTCGCCCTATTCCCACCTTCGCATACTTCTGTGCAGTGGCGTACGCAGATATCAATTTTTTTTTTTTCGGAGGAGACGATCGAAAGTTCTAGAAAAATATTTTGGGGAGGAAGGAGTGGATTGCTATCATAATTACGGAATTGCTAATTTACACTAAAACGGTTGTTGGGGTTTCTCCCCCAAGACGTTTTTTACTCGCCCAAAGTAAAAACAAAAGAGTAAAAAGGTTATTTCATTAAAACATCACGTGTGTTCCTCTGACAACTATTTTTTTTTTCAATAAAATTTGTAAACAGATTCTATAAATTTACAATCTTTAACTTTGTATTAACCTGGAACTACATTTTAGATATAAATCTTATAGTTACACCTTTAGAGAATCTCTTTGTGTTTGGCTCGAGAGTTTCGGGGGGGGGGGGGGGGAATACAATTACTTCCCAATCCAACGGTATCATATTTTGATAACCGTAGAACAATTCATATTCTCGGGGGTGGCGATCGTCCTCACCGCTAATCCGCACCCGCCCTCCTTTTCTGCTACGCTACTGCTTGTGCGAGGGGGTGAGTGAATAGATTTGAGCGGCTCTTAACAGCGTGGTCTTGAGAGCCGATGAGGGTGATCGAGGTGAGTATGGAGCGGCGCCGAAATGAAGGGGGGAGGCGAGAACGGGAGATCCCCGAGAAAACCCGCAGACTAACGGCATCGCTACAACGGCTACGACTCTCGCTTGCGAAAATCCGGCGAGGGGGATTGAACCCGGTTCGCCGAGTGTTTCCTCGAACTTCTGTATTCGTCGCCGTAAGATGTCAAGTGATAGCGTTTGCCACGTTAATAAAAGTTAAACACGCGAATTGAAGCCTACAAGATAACCTACTAAGTTCACGGCTAAGTATCAGTTTTTATAGCAAATTTATGAAGTATACTGCCAGGGTGATAAATTTTCTGTCGAGTTCTTTCGTATACGGCAAATATCTACATTTAATCGCCAGTAGCGGAGCGCAACTTTTTGACTTGGAATCTCTAAAATAAAAATTTAAGAACTTTTTTTTTTTTTTTTTTTTTAGTTCGTCCTAAACATTTTTACATATTAGTGTTCGCGGCTATATCAGAGCGGAGGAATGTAGGAATATTTATGCGATACTGATACTTTCTCCGACATTTCTTTATCAGGGAATCAGTATAACTCGGCGCCGACAACAGATAGCCACAAAGGTACCGGCGCAGCGACACGCCATATTCGCTTTGAGGTACAAAGAAAGATGACACGTCGATGCGTGCGTCGTTATGTCTCCGTACGCTAGCGTTCCGCGAATATGAACGATAACAATGTTCCCAGTGGAACACGAAAAAAAAAAAAAAAAAATTGTGGGTAGAAGTTGTGACTCCTACTGCTAGATATTCCGTGAAATTCGATGTCCAGCGAGGTCGGAAATGAAACACTAGTCGGCAAGAACTTGAGTCGACGAGCTGGGCCTGCCGAGACTTGTCATACTCGAAGACTACCTTGTGGTCGGACTTCGGTGGCCGCTCGTTCCGGACTCACTAGGGCCGGGCTGGTCTCCCCTCCAGAGCCTCAATCGATGAAGGCGACTCCACTCCGTGCTGCCGAGCTGTTGGGCTCGTTCTCGCTTTGGCCTTCTCGATGGAATTTTGCATTTCGGCCTCGGCTTTGTGACATGTTAACTTCTCGTAGCTGCTGCTTCCACGTTTCTGAAATAAATAATATAAATAAAGTACTCGAAGATAGAGAACTCATCGAGCTACACGATAGTGTAATTGTTTTTACCAAATTACCGACACAGAAGGGGTTATTAAATTTTTTAATACCAATGGTCCGACGCAGATCGCGATTTCGATCACGACATCTAATGAGTCACCACAGGAAGTGTTATGTATAGATCCAAATGGTTCAGTCGGCAGATGGTTTGCGCAACCTTAGGCCCTCGAACGGCACATGTACCACTCTCGAGCGTAGGGAACTGACAGAGCCATGCTGCGCCTAGTGACCGACCGAGAAAGACGTTCAATCGAATTTCATGTCCAAAAATGGTTATACCTCGAGCAATTCCTTCTATCTTGCGTTAATTATCTACAAAACAACGTCAACAGCCAGCTATTTTTGTTCTCGAGGAACCACAGGGAAAATTGTAAATTTTTGACCGCCATTCTGAATTTGAAATAAAGTTAAATATTCACGTATACCACTACAAAAAAAAAAACACACACACACAGCGTCCGCCCAAATTCTTCTTTTGCGGTCAAAAGAATCTAATTATAGCGGTATATACTTCTAAAAGCTGTTCACGGTAAAGTGAGCAGTTTTTAGATCCACCTTTGAAAAATGCGTATATTTTAACGCACACATTGATTACCACGCACCCCAGTTAAGTTGGCAACGAATGAGTGAAAGTAGTTACATGTGTTAACGTCCAATTACAAGTGTATACAGGCTGTTCACAATAAAGTGAGCACTTTTGAAGCCCTAGTTACGTTTTTCTTTCAGCGATTTTTTATCCTTTAACCACGTTTTAAAATAAACACTGCTAGTAAGGAATAAATACAGTGTATATTTCACGGCACTCGGAATTTAGCGTGTATCGCTAAAGTGAAATGTATTTATTGACTATTATTCCAAATGACAGGGCTTTCAAAAGTGGCCACTTTACCGTGAATAGCCTATACTAAACATTTGTGAATTTTAAAATATGTTATTTTAAGTTTCTTTTTTAATGCATATAAGTGTAAGAATGAAAATATTACTAAAATATTAATTTTATTAAAACAGTACAGTTTACCCTTGACCGGCGCGCGAAGAATAAAGTGACCAGGCCCTTAGCGAGGTTGATTGTAAATACGGTTGAAGAATACACAATTTGCATGCACGTAGAGATTAAGCAGGGATTTCGGAAGTACTCATTTTATTGCGATAATTCAAATTATTTCTCTCGCTTCCTGTATTTACCAATGTATCGAAGTGTAAAAATGAGCAGATTTGTAAAATATTTTCTTCTCTAATAATTTCACAGTTTTACTTGACCTACGCATAAATTAAGTGGCCTGGCTCAAGGCAATAATAATTTTAAGATATGGTGGAAGTTTACGGAATGTGCGTACAAGCAGATCTTTAGCGGGGCTTATTAAAAGTGCTCACTTTACCGTGAACAGCCTTTACCACCGATGCAGTGAATCGTTGTCCGTCCCATTCGAAGACGCCAGCAAAGGATGATCACAATGGGCGGAGAAGATTTTCACAGGGGCCGGACAGCTGTATCGCAAAGTGCAAGCGTGTCCTGGCCTCGTCGATGTTCTCCACCACAGACAAATCATGAGGTGGACCAATCTCGCTGGCTGCCCACAACCAGTCTCCGTGGCCCAACACTGAAACTGCTTTTCTGACAACTCGGCTGGCAAAAACGGTATTTCAGGTCATAACGCTGACAATAGGCATTTTACGATTACTGCAGGCTTTTCTGAAGCTCTGATAAAGTTCTGCGTCCAGGATATTCCTCCAGCTCGTGCAAACAAGGCCTAGCCAAGTATAGAAGACTACACCAAAGGGACAGCGCACCGCATTCATGCGCACTCGATGTGATAAATTGTTGCATAGGAACTATTTCTTATAGACTATTCACGGTAAAGTGAGCACTATTAAGGCCCTAGTTACTATTTTCTTTCGTCAATTTTTTTTATCCTTTGACCAGGTTTTTAAAATAAAAATTGCCATGTAATTAACAAACACAGTGCGCACAAGCATGTCATTTGTGGGGTGATTTTTAAAAGGTTTGATTGAAAATGTGTGAAAAAGGGCGAATGGACCATAATGAACAAGTGCTTCGAGATGTATCTATACTTGCTCTAATCAATTTCTAATGCAGTTTGATTAAATTCCATCTGGAAATAGCGCTTTATTAAATTTAAAAAAAAAATTTTTGTCTTTTGAAAATTAATATATAATCAAGCACGTTCATCACCGCTGCCCATGTGACTTTGACAGCTGTATTCCGTTGGGGTAGGTCAATTTCGAGCACAAGCGCAGGAGACGAATAAGCGGTATACCTCATCTTCGGCCTATGTTCTGCACCACGTCCACCGAGCACTCTCTTCACCCCCCCACCCCCACCCCCCCCCCCCCATCAATCCTTCTTAATTCTTTTCCTGATCTCGATCTTTTCTCACGCTGTGCGACCTCCACCAATCTGCGGATCAAAAACAGCGCGACGGAAGCTTCGTCTGTGCACGGAGTCACACAACCCCTCACATAGCTGCGTATAGGCTAGTCACGATAAAGTGAGCACTTTTGAAAGCCCTCTCATTCGGAATAACTCTATATATATATATATATATAATTATATATATATATATATATATATATATATATATATATATATATATATATATATATATATATATATATATATATATACTTAGACGTTAACTTCCGAGTGCGGTGCAATATACACAGTGTGTTTATTGCTTACACTACAATCTACAATATTGATTTACAAAGACGGTTAAAGGATAAAAATTGGCTGAAAGGGAAAAAGTAACTAGGGCCTCAAAAGCGCTGACCGGTGTTGGGAGGAGATAAACTCGTCTCATTGCGTTCGGCGCCGCACGCGTGGGTGGCTAAAGTTAATAAACGGCACGAGCATTTAAAATGAATATATATATATATAAATTAAAATAAAGTTATTTCGCTATGGAAATTTAGGCATATGAGTGTCTTGCGACGCGACGCCATTGTTAATTACGGTGGAAGATGATATGCAAAAATTAATATGTGGAAGGAATGGCCTGTCCACACGAACGTGTGTGTATTCTAATGCCTTGCTTCTTACTTAGCGATATTTAAGAAATATGCGCCACTTGCTGTGGAATTTATCTATCGTCTCTCGAATTCATGTCGCAGATACGACCAGAAATAGTTTTCAGGAATGCATCTATTGGCTGCTACGAGATCTTATAGCATCTCGGGAAAAAAAAAAAATTATCTGGGATGAAACGTTACCAGTGTTTGGGGGCGAGTTGTATGCAATAACGAGGCAAAATGCGACGTAATTTTTTCCATTGAAATTGCCTGTTCGATTACTTTAGGTGTGGCGTGACACAAAAAAAAATATTTTTGACCATCTTGGCGACATAGTGGAGCATTTATTCAGATTACTGTGTAAATGTAGTGTTTGTATTCTTCAAACAAGGTACATAAACTCGCTGCCAATGTTCTAGCGAAAACATTAGAATTCTATTTTTATGATGTGATATATATTTTTTTCGCCTGATGGAGCATTTCGGGGGGGAAAATTTTCTTATTGTTTTGTGATTTTGTTTGTATTGTATGTCTTATTCTTATTTTGTATTATTTTTCGCACATTTACTTGGTTTAAATTCACTACAATAACTATGGTTTGCTCTATTCGTTACTCTAATTCGACCTTGTGTATTATTTCGTTTTACGCCTGTCATATATACAAGCCAGTCATTTCTTGATACTTCAGTTTCAAAGTATCTATATATTTTTCTTACTGAAATTTTTAGTAATGTAGATTCTTAAATTGTGATCTTTATATCGCATGAGTTTTTAAGTTTTTAAGTTTGTAAATTCGGTCAAAATGATTGACAGGTTTTTGTAGAGTAGAGATTTAACAACTAATTTTGTTTCACACTCTTGATGTTATTGTTTATGGTACTTTATTTCATTATTTTTGCTGTTAATCTAGGTTAATTCATGCGGTTTTTGTGGTTAAGTGGGAGAATAGATGTTCTCAGAATGGCTTTAAAGGTTCTAAAAAAATGTCATTATTAATTAAATACCGCTTTCTAATCACGGAGTTAACTAGATGCATGGATTCAATTAAACCAACAAAAGTAGAAAACTTGGGCGTATACTTGATGCGTTTTTTTGTGATCGCAATTTTTTAAAATGGAAAACGTGCAATTAAATCATATATAAGTCCTTCTAACATCTTAAAATTTCCCAGTAACGGGAACGAAATAATCACGACTGAATGACACACTAAATATGAGCCACTCGCTGAAATTTAAACTGACTGGTGTATTATTCCTCGTAACTGGCGAAATGTTTCAAATTTCTAATAATTTTTCATTCATGGAAGAAATTTCAAATCATCTGCAATTGGAAAATTTTGCTTGTTCACCGAGCAATTTCTGGTGTATCAATGACAAATGGAGAGCGCAAAATATTGGATCCGTAGTTGTCCACGTTCATAAAAGTGGTTCCAATATTAACAGCAAGCGGATTTTTGGTTATAAAAACAGAACCGATACGTTTTTGCTGTCGCACACTTGGCTCCGCGAGCTACATTTGGCGCTTTTTTTTTTTTGCAAGATTATTTTACGATCACGGTGATACCTTGTTAAAAACATCATGGCTTACGATATTTTATAGCTCAGCGAATAAATATTTTTTTACAGTTAGTGAAGTATTTATCACTCATTGATAGGGAATGTTAATTAAAACTACACTGCACTTTTCCACATGCATGCTTACTTTCTGTGCGAAATTCCGTTTACAGTTTTTGTTATAAATGTGAATGTTTGTGAAAAACTCTCTTAATTGTGTGGGTCATAAAGAATTGGAAGATAACTAGATTTTCTCGCAGATTTTATTTCTTTTGACATCCCATTTGGATGGTAGGTTGAGAGAGTGAAGAGATTTGGGTGGCTCTTAACAGCGAGCTCTTGAGAGCCGACGAGGATGAATTGAGGCGAATGCAGAGCAGCACCGGAATAAAGACAGCGGGATGAACGGAAGATCCCCGAGAAAAAAAAAACCCCGCTCGCTAACGGCATCGTCCGTCGCGATTCCCGCATGCGAAAATTCCGAGCGACCCGGCCGGGGATTGAACCCGGATCGCATTGGTGGGAGGTCCTGCATATGTTCCCCATTTCTCGTAGTGTAACGACACAACTGTTCAATGTGACGGTTTCCCATGTACTGATCTGGTTTCCCATGTACTGTACTGATCTGGGAGAGTAACGGGGATGTCAGCACAACACTTCACGACCTGCCGTAGGAACGTGCTGCCATCTGCTCACGTTTTATCAAGGTATTACATTTCATTCGATAGCCGAAAAATGAGCGAAAAATGCTTCTCTTGGCGTAAATATTTATGCATGGAGATTCTAACGCCCTATACATGTATCTAGTGATTCGTCCAATCGTTACACTATACAGAGCTGACAATAAGTTAACACCGCAAAGTTAGTTTATTGAGAAATAAAATTAAAAGTGGGAAAACTCGCTCAGAATTATGTACATCACCGAACTGCTCATAAAATGTTAAGATTCTATCAATAATTAGGTCTAAAATAAATAAATTGAAAAATAATTCTCATATATAACGTAAAATTTCCCAAATACAAATGCTAGGCAATAATTTATTTCAAAAAGTTAAACATTACTCATTTCAGGGACCAAAACAGTTAATAAAAGGTATGCAGACAAGTTAAAAAACTTACAAACTTAGTAGTTAATTCTTTAATAATTACGTTCCTACATCATATACGCACATTAAAATGAAAATGCATTGTGTATTACAGAAGAAGATATTTTTAGAAGTCCCTTTTGCGTGATAAAAGATAACTTCCATGCAACGATGAGCAGCTCACCATGTAAGTGCAAAATTTCCAGAACAAGTTAGTTCAATATCTCCATATTTTTAATATAAATTTATTATGTAATCGGGTATATTTTTAGTGAATTTTCGTTAGTATTATTTTAGCTATACGACAACCAGACTGCCAACTAATTGATAGCCAGTATAACTATTATAAACTACGCAACATTTTACTGTGCACATTAATGGTTGGAATTAGGCAATTTACTTGTAAACATCATTTGTCTGTAGCACAAAGTCCAAAGAAGTGAACGATAAAGATAACCACAGTTATTCGTCCTTGTAAGTATCCACGCAAACTTCAGTGTTATCTCCACTATGTTATTACGAGTCAGACTGCTATATTGGTTTAATTAATTGCATATCACCCACTTGGGTAATGTTTTGCCACACGCAGGCAAGTAAAACCTGCTAGACATATCTCATATCTAGTCCAGAGTTTCTAAAATCCCATAAATTGTTTCTCCCGTGGCGCTTTCGGTTGGTGCACCGCCGTTCCGGGGTGCGGAAGGTTCTGGGTTCGAATCCCAGGTAAGGCATGGGTGTTAGGTTATAAGTTAGTTTGTAAACCGCCTATGATAAGCCTTTGGGCATGACACCGGGGTGGGGGGGGGGGGGACGGTAATAAGTCCTTTACAGTACAATACAATGGTTTCTTGAAATTTATGTTACAATTAAGCCGCGCGAAGATCACGTAACCCGGACATCGTGCGAACAAAACGATAGCCTGGACTTAACGTGAAGGTTGACGACGGGGGTTCGAGAAACATTGCCTCCCGCCAGCCAAAACAAGATCGCAGCTAAGGGCTCAGTAGCCGCGTGTAGGGAGATTGGGAACGGGGCCGGGGGGGGGGGGTAGTTTTTCACAAAACGCTACGATTATGTTCAGCCGTAGCGTTGGATGGCTCTCTTAACCGCTGCGTGCGCGCGTTCCGAAACAACGCGCTGTTCGTGAATGGCTCGCGGGGGGGGGGGGGGGGGGGAGGGGGAAGGGGCGTGTTCCCGTTCGTAGTCATTAACCGTGATGGCCGACAATTTTCGGAACGCGCTCCAGCCCCTCCCCCCCCCTCACGAACGGGCCGACAAGCCACGCCGTCCAGCATATTTCATATAAATTACTGCCGCGGTCGATTAACGCGTAATCAGGGCAGCTTTGGCCGAGCGGGAACATGTGTACGTCGAGGATTCCCCCCCCCCCCACCCTCCGTGCCACAGACATAATTGCGAGCACTCTGTTAACCGATTCTGCGGCACCCCTCCTCCACCCCCCCCCCCCCCAATCATATTTCCGTCAATGGCCTCTATTTTTTTTCCCCCTCCCCCTACTACGTACGAATATATTCGCGAAATTAATGCAACCGCAAAACAAGTGCGAACACGAAAACACGTCGAAATAAACCGCGGAGATTTATATCCATTCTGTAAAACAGCAGTTAAATAAAACCATATGTAGAACCGCTACTATTAAAATACGCGCCTCTATATATTTTGCTTGTTGAAGGATTTATTTAGCCTATATAAGTGTTACCCAGCGTGTTGCACCACGCCTAGTTTATTACCGAAAATACCAAACCGCTGTTCACAGACGGGTGAAGTACTTTGCTATCTGAATCGCTCTCATTCTGGATACATAAACTCAAGTTTGTTAGTTGCTCCAATAAAAAAATTCCCTATAATTAGATATGATGGTTTATCGCAGGAAAAGTTGACTGTTTTCTAAGACTCAGCGTAATGTAAACATGTTCGGCAATTTTCTTTCTTCATTGACTATCATGCATGTATGGAGCTACTTTCCCGTTTCACTGGGCCAATGAGGTTTGTGATACTATAAGCAGATCGTCCATGACTCGTCTGCAAACAGCTTCGCCGAGTCAAAACCTTGTTTATCAAATCGTGAAAGAATAAACTGGTTGGAGTGTTATAGAAGATACTTTCTCTCAAAAGATATTCGCGATTTTCCATCATCTCTACCTATAATTTTGCTGTAGGTATGCGTCAAATTGGGTAAGTTAAACTCCTGTACCACTCCAACATGAATCTGGTTTGCTGGGCGTTCACCCAGAGCTCAGGGTATTGTTTACAAGGGGTTGAGTTGAGATTAGAGATTTGGACGGCACTTAACTACGAGGTCTTGAGAGCCGATGCGGGTAAAATGAGGGGAGAATGGAACAGCGCCTGAATGCAAGGGCGGGGGGGGGACGGGAGATCCCCGAGAAAACCCGTCGACCAGCGGCATCGTCCGGCACGAAACCCACTGAAGGAAGGGCGGTGTAAATACCTCACACATACACGGCGATATTGCAGATAACATGCTCATTCGCCGTCTTCAGGCGGCTTACACATATGCCGTCGGATATTATACTTGTTCCGAGGAGGATTTTCAGGGTCGACGCGACAATGCCTACTTAAATTACGCCCTTTATCGGCGGAGACTTAACCTCCCTGGTTGGCTAGGTGTAGGACCCTCCGAGAACTACATGGAGATGAGATGATTCCATCGCCATCCATAATCGGTACGGTCTGCAATATTCAAATTAACCTGTGCAGTATTGGGGTTACCTGTGAGGTGTATTCTTTATTGCTATAATAGCAGTGACGTTACAAGACGTCGTCAGGTGAATTAACATACTGCTCAAAAACTTAACAATATAAAATAATTAAAATAAAATAAAACATGTAGATTACAAAAACTTGGCTGCTGCGTGTACCTTAACAAACGTGTAAAATAAAATAAGTTAACAATTAACTCGTACGTGTCACATGTCACAATTTCGCATTTGATCAATATATGAACAAGCGTGTCCTTGGATTAGCATACAGCATAACGTGTTAAAGTAAGAAAATGATATGCGCAATAAACCAGACGTTACGAACGTCTGAAGAAAAGGCAAATAAACAGCAAACCTATGTTTATCTCCACTTATCTCTAAATTAAAGCAATGCTGTTTCGCTGTAAACAAAACAGCCCCAAAGAAATGGTTTTCTTTGCCGTACAGGAAACACCGAGGGAATTTTTTTTAGAGTGTATATTCGTAAAAAAAAAAAAAAAAAAACATATAAAAATATTTATAAGAAACTATAATATTATTTCCGAGGGCAGATAAAACTGATCCTTCGCGTCCTTTGCAAAATACTTGAATGCCGATTAATTTTATTTCTAGCCGTATATAAACTAAATAGCAAATAACAACAAAAAATTCCAATGATTGTATTTATTTTGTGATCTGGAAGTGTTTATTACTCAGAGCTAAAAAAAAAAAGAGTACAGTTTCGTATAACATCATTGAAATGGACAGCTTATAACAACAAAGGTTAGCGGAATTAGGTCGCATTAGTTAGTTCCGTTAATGACTCGATAGCAAGCAGTTCACAAATATAAATGAGGGCAATAAAACGTCCCTTGGCCGTTGAAGTGACGAAAGTCAGATTTTAAATTAAAATGGGCATTCAAAAAAGGGTGTCTGTCGAGGCAGTTGCAGGGAACGCCACGAAGTCTGTGTAGAATACTAAGTACAGCAAAGGTTGTGCAGGGGAAAAATGCTTTGCCCCAGACCAGGGCGAAATAAAGGAATAAAGGAACCCATTTTCACGAAGGATGGAGGAGGGGAAAGGAAGCGAACGGGTGAAAGGATAAAGCCGGGGAAGAGTTAAAGATTTGGCGTTAAAAAGAATTCTGGGCCAGGTTAAAAAAAAAAAAAGCCAACCAAGCGAATTTTTGCTGGCGGCTCGGGTGGAACTCAGGCGGAGTGTAAACAAGAGCGCTGCAGGCGTCCGTGAAGAAAGGCGCGGGGGGGGGGGGGGGGGGGAAATATCCCCGTGGAAAAAAAAAAAAAAAAAAAAAAAAGGTACAGCAATTTTCCCTTCCAGGTATTACAGCGCCAACTTACCTAGGGAAAGGAATCGTTTTACTGTTTACAGAGGACGGCCCTCGATGAAGAAATAAAAAGGCGTGTATCTTTTGAATAAAGGTTGCGGCAGATGACAGGAAATTATTTTGCTGCCGCAACTGTCATAGATCAAGTCAATATTCACACAAAAGAACACTATAGGTTATTCACGGGAAAATGAGCACTTTTGAAAGCACTGCTTAAGATCTACTTGTATGCAGGTTGTGTATTATTCCGCCTTATGTGAAATTAACATTGCCATGGGCGTCGTCGCTTTATTCATGTGTCGGTGAAGTAAAACCTGAAATTAGTGGAAAAGTAATAATTTTTTTAACCTGCACATTTCTACACTTCAGTGCATTAAATAAACAGAAAACCAAATAAAAAATAATCTAAGTTGTCACAAATAGATAACTAAACATTTTTCTTTGACATTAATATGTGGAACTACTTTCCATCCATCGTTACCAACTTTACCAGGCGCATGCCACTCAGTGCGCCCGTTAAAATACAAACAGGTTGGAGCAGTTATATTTTTCTAAGGTTGATTTTAAAGTGCTCACTTTAACGTGAACAGCCTTGACATAGTTTGGTGGTATAGACTGTTACTTAAATAAATTGAAATATGCCACAGTATTTATATGGCTCCATTTTAATATCTAAGTGCAAAAAATTACTACATTGATTCACGCATTGAATTCATAAATATATTAAGTGCATTTTTTTTTTCGATTACCATTAGTTTCTCTCCATCAAGCATTCTCAGGGGCCTCGGTGGTTCTGTGGTCAGACTACTCACCTCCCACCTAGGCGAACCTAGCCCGATTTCCGGCGGGGCCGAGCTCGGATTCATCGCAAGTGGGAATCGTGCCGGACTATGCTGTTGGAAGGGGGATGTGGTTGGGGGGGGGGGGGTTTCTTGGGAATCTCCCGTTTCCCCCGCCCCGTGCGATCCAATACTGCTCCATACTCACCTCGCTTCACCCTCATCGGCTTACATGACCTCGAGGTTAAGAGCCGCTAAAATCTCCCCACTCCACAATTATATTTAAAAATATATAACGATTTATGACATGACGTGTACTGTACGTATATTATTTAATATATATATATATATATATTCATTCAATTTTGTCCTGTCCTGTTAGGGGATTGTAGTAGAGTAATGTTAGCCTTTTTTGTGTAATTTTTTGCCTCCGTAATATGGAGGTGTGCCAATGGCAATGCAGGCTTAAACATATAAGTGCGACGCTATTAAATATTTGCAAATATAAAAAAAAGAAAAACAATATTAGTGTTTTTTTTATTCGGACTGTTTTTGTCCCTTTAGTGTGAACCTTAACGTTTATACGTACATAGTTGATCGTGTGAACGACAGAATGCAAATATTTTAGTTGCGTATTTGTGGTAATACACCGAATATTCATTCTGAGCTCAGCGCAGAAAAAGGATCGTATATACTTTTATACCAAACTTATTGACGATAAAGTTCTCCTGGCGGGTGGTGGAAATGTTAAATTCATACCAACTTAAAACTCGATCCTACGTCACAAACTATATAAATCTTGATACACCAATTCCCTCATCTATCCCTGCGATGAATAAAATATTAAAAATAGAGATAAAAATACTCGTTGACCCCTACATTTGTATTTCAAATTTCTGTATTTCGTAATCTCGTAATTTTTTCTATGAATTAATAGGACTTATTTAATAGGATAGTAAACTTTTATAGTTTTATTTTCTTAGCGGAATTTTACATTGCAAATAGTATTTTTTTGTGCTTTAAAGCGCATCTTATGTTTACGCACAAATGTTTTGCTTGCGTGTAATTGGTAGCTTTTAAAATACTTCAATTATTAAAACGGCTACTGTTTCTCATGATTTCATACCAACCTAGAACCGAATCGAAAACCAATTCAGACGATAGAATATTGTCTACCTCGCCTCGAAACGGTGAAAAAAGGAATATATTTTAAAATATGAAATCTTCTCTAAAATCGGTCTAATGGAAGCAGGGATATCAGAGCATGGCAGAAAGGAATGTGATCTCACAGTCATCTCTTTCATAATGAAGAGAGGAGCTAGTAATGCACAGTAATTAACGAAGACGAGCTAATAATGCATAATAATGAACAAAATTCCTTCATAGTCAACATGTCACCCAAAAAACCCTAAAATCTTTAAATGTGTATCCTTTATACTGCCATCAACCTAAATAAAAGCAGAACACTTTCGACCATTTTTTGGACTGGAATAATATTGTGGGAGTACTTGCAAATTTAATGATTTCAGTGCCTCCTAAATGTTATTATCCTAAACATAAGCTTGCAATGATAACAAAAGACATTTACTGCACGCCATAAGATATATATGTAATTGTGACTTATACGTGTAGAATTACAAACTATTGTGTAATTATAAGATGACATTTAAAGATTTTAGAGGCCACGTCAACTTGAGTAACGCCATTGTGAATAACGGTAAAACGTTTAAGTTCTTATTAAGTTTCAGCATTCACGCGCTAAGTCATATAATACAACTAAAGACAATTGGTATGAATACCACCAATCTCGCGCTGAAATATTTTGTTCAGATACCAAACTAATTTATTCGAAAAAAAAAAAAAAAAGAATGTTTACATTGAACATAATTTGGTTCACTCAACTAATATTCTCTTGTTCAGCTGCATTCTTTTCCTTTAACCGAACAAAGCATTAAGAAATAATTTCGTTCATCAGATGTGTG
Organism: Dryococelus australis; assembly: GCA_029891345.1. NCBI lineage: Eukaryota > Metazoa > Arthropoda > Insecta > Phasmatodea > Phasmatidae > Dryococelus > Dryococelus australis. The sequence continues at coordinate 25,370,521 of CM057007.1, read as the reverse complement.
AATTATGTTGACCTGATATCATCTACACATATTTGGTAAACACAGCCATTATACAAGTACGCTCAGCTAATCAGTTAAGTGACCGCAAATATTATAAACATTATGATGGAGTAAAACAAAAAATTATTTCGGCTTGAATAGAGATCTGGTTAATCGGAACACTCTGATATGTCTAGTGTTACAGAATTTGTGACGGCAAAAAAAAAAATCAGCTGTGCCCAATACTATTATTTACTTGGATGAAGGGTCATTTTACTACCTCGGTTTGAATTCACAGGTCGAAATTTCGTTTATGATTTCTTTTAAAATTCGGATAGTAACCGTGTTGGCTAGTGTATTTACTGGTACTTGATAGCGGAAAAAATCAGTCCGAATGAAAATATTTCGCCAGAGAACAAAAAAATAAAACTATAAAACTTGAAAATTTTTCACACAGATGCCATTGATTAGATAAAATGTATTTTAAAAATACGTGTTCCACTCAGTAATCGAGCAGAAGGGCGCCCCGTTTGTATCCCAGTAAATTTTTAATATATTCTTTGTAACAACCGAAACTGTCTCATACGTATACAGCTATACAAATTTACAGCTGCACCATCAAAATCTTTACATATTTGGAGTAATAAAGTAATAACGAAAATTGTATTTGGTTTCAAAGACAAAATGCTTAGTTACCACGAAAAATTTATTAATTTGGTTGCCAATATTTTTAATTCAACAAAATCTTCGTGACCGTGCGAGAGCCTCTCAAGGCTGGTTAACTCTGCATGGTATCAAACAATTGCACTTCTATCACAGTGTTTCCGTTTAACTTCTCAGACTGTAGCTAAGAGTTGAGAAATCCTCCGAGACAGGATGCTGAAGATGATCATGTTTAAAGTAAAACGTTCCGGTATTTCAGATTTAATACGTTTTTTAGGTGAATTAACAGAAATCTTAAACTGAAATTACAAACGTGTACACTATTTGTGTATTATTTCGTGGAATTTTTAGGAGCTCGTTTCTAAACTTTGTTTTAAAAATTGAGGAGAAGTTTATTTCCGTAAGTAAAAAGATGGCAACTCCACACATTCAGATACTGATAATTTACCAAAGGAATTGTTTGCATATTTGGAAATGGTGCAATTTAATCTCACAGTTTTGCGATGGCGTGCAGAAAATTTCATTCTTGAAAATTTCATAACATATCAGTAAAATAATTCCCAAATAATGTCCTTACTGGAAAAATTTGTGAAACCTTTATTAGAGCAAATTCTTTTTGTAATGAAAAAATAAAAACTATTTTTGCTCCGGTTTTAAAAGTTTAGGTTCCGGTATTTCCTGAATCCTGAACTTTGCAAGCGTAGCTAAAATCTTAATGAAAAAACTTTTCAACTCCAGTCATTAGTTACGTCGCTGACAAATTATGAGTAAAATATATATATATTACGAAGGTGCTGGGCAGCTTAAGAGTGTAATGGACCCCCGTGGGAACCCCCGCGTCCAAGGTCAAGAAGCGAGGGATCGATAAGGGCGACACTAACACGCACGTCTAGTGCCACATCGCTCCTACGCGCAAGGCGTCCAGTGTTTCCGTCGTGACGCTGTACTGAGTAAACTAGATCCGTAACAGTGAGGTTTTATTACACGCGATGAAAGCCCACAGATTAAACTACACCCGCTTGAGGAAACTGCATAGTCAAGCTTTAAAAATGCGATATTTGACCAACCATTTTAACAAGTTTTTTTCTCCGATAATACATTAGTATAGCAAAAGAAAAAATAGGGGCATAGGTAACTGTTTTCCATTTTTTCTGTCTAACAGTCGTATTTGCAGAACATTTATTCACCGAGATGCGCGTATTTGCGCACACAACTATTTCACGAAAAATGCGGGGGTACATCTCTCTCTCTTGATGGGCGAGTAAAGGAACATGTTAACGAAGTGGTAGAAACATGATGCGAGACAGAGGGAAATGGGAAACACACACACCGAGATGTAGCCTTATTGTTTGAATTCTAGAAACACGTCTTCTGAGATTTGACAAGATTTTCACAGTTGGTCGCCGAGTCCTAGAAGAAATTTTATGCGCGCGATGAATCTTCTCAGTTGCACGCTTGTTCGAATGATACTCAGAGAGACATAATTTCCCCTTAAGAATATTTCATTGGCGGGGCTGCGGCCAAAATAATGCATTTGTTGATTCTGTGTCAAGGCACGGGACGCCGCTTGCAGACGGTAAGTCATGTTTGCAGTCTGTTCTCGCGTAGTTAAGGATATCTAAATTCACCATACGTACGAAATGTGGTCTGTAGTGGGCCTAAAAGTTTTAAATTCTCTAAATATCAAAGTTGCTAGCATTCATCATCGATATTGTTGGGTGTATGATCAACATAGCACGAGTGATTGAATGTTATGCATTTGAAGTAGGACACGAAAAGGACCGAGTAAATGCAAGCATTATTTCGCAACATTCTCTTCGGGATAACACGCTAAATTTCGCGTATACAGGTCATTTTACTGCTGGGTGACAACTCAGTCTCGATGCAGTCGTTCAGTATAGGGTGGTCCACATGCCTTGTCACCCTCTGAAAATGTCTTGTCGCCCATACATAACCAGTAACAATTGATCCCGTCGGAAACTTCTGGTGTTCCCTACGCAGTATTGTCCTTTTTTGGAGGAGCTTCTTTCTGGATTAGTCTCATGAAGTCTCGACGCACATGCTCTATTCTATTTCCAGTGTGTGGACGCTCGTGTACTCAAACACTAGAAACAACAACAACTTCGACACTGCAGGGGCTCGTGTCAGCCATCTGTAATGGAGAATGAAATGCCATGCACAACTTCAAGGGAAATTACTGGGGTGACAAGACATTTGGACCATTCTGTACAATAACTGGAAGTTATTTTTGTCAGATGCGGAAAATGTGCTGTGGGTGAAACAGCTTTCACTTTTGGCAACTTTGTGCAACAATACGCGCCCAGCGCAGTACTTTCCGGTAAACCGCAAGCTAGTTCGAACATGTCGCGAGATGGAGTGGAGCATGTGTCCCGCCCGCTGAAGGTATTTCGTTGCGTGTCCCGAGGCCTAGAATCACGGAGTGGCTACGGGCGACCCAGGTACAGCTATCGCGAGCGTCTTCGCCTCTATGCACAATGCATCGAACTGGCCTTCTGCGATTATGTCGAAAACTTGCCTCTAAGGATTCTCAGAGGTGACTTTTATCATTTTATGGTGTACGTGAACTTTAAATATCTTGCATATTGTTTTCGTAAATAAAAATTATTTAAGTCATATACGCTTTAGAAAAAGTGCATGTTAGAGTCGGAATTATAAAACTCAAAGTCATCGTCGGATGTGGAATGTGTTTTTAAAGTTAAGTACCAAGGCGGACATCTTTAACGCCCGTCCAACAATTTTTGGATAAGAAGATTTTCATGTAACTCTGTACATCGTTCGGAAACCCTTAACGAACGCTGAACATCGTAATTGAACTGATGCTACTTTCGGAAGCCATGAAAACATATCGCTAAAGTGGAATCCTAAATGTAGGTCTTGTGAAATTGCGAGAAAACATTTCGCTGGACTGTAGAATTTATATACAGTTTAACGTTGTACTGGGGAGCAAGTTATGCTGCAGAGACGAACAGGGGCAAGTCCTTGGGTGCGAAGGTATGCATAATAGCTTTCTTCGAAACTGGCAGTTGCTAAAATATTCTACTGCTACTTCCTTTTAGAAGCTGTTAACAAGGTTGTCTTAGTTGAGATAAAACACGCCCCACGATCTCTCAAGACGTTAAAAGTAAGTCGTCGGGAGTATGCAAATCAACCAACGACTAGTTAAGTGGTCATGAAAATGAGAAATTCGCACGTCACGCAGGTTTACTGCTGGACACGCAGCTTCGATCTGCACTGCTCAGAAGAGACCCAACCCACTCAGCATTTAGAAAAAGCACGAATGCCTTCCTCCTCAAAAATAGTATTTCCACCGCTGCTCATTCTGGATGCTGAAATGTTCTGGCCAGTCATCGTCAAGTAACCAGAGGCTCTAAACAAAAATTAATTGGTTTGGCTGTGTTGGGGACACTGCCGTTTGTTTTACGTGAATACGTCTACGTTGACGAGCTCGGACACCTTTATGTTTTTTTTTTTTTTTTTACGTTCCCGGCACCGCTTCACTCGATCATATGGGGTTTAATGGGTATCACTGGATTGCTGTTGAGATTCTGTTTCCAATCGTATACTATTTATGCATTTCTACTTGGCTTTTTGACTAGTGTAGGCCGTCATTCTGTTAAGTTTACTTAATTTTTTTACATTTAACTCATGCAATTTCACCATAACCACGACGCACAAATGTTTTTGTACACGAAATTGATTGATAGTGAAGAAAGCTGTCGGTTGAAACTCAAACGAGCGTCGTAGCTTCACCTAGTCAAAATTAATACTGCGCGGAAATTATGAGACGCGGCAAAACGAACTCAAAATTGCCCCCCCCCCCCCCCCCACCCTGGTCCGGCAGCACGCATTGCTTCGTAGTCCTCACTCAAAGTAACATATTCTTTGATCCTTTGGCAATCGAGTGGTGTAATTGAATTCCGAATGTGGAGTACAAATTGGGAGCTGCAATGCCATACTGTATCCCCCCGATTTTGTTATCATCGGATTTTCTGGATTGCCTCCCACTATGATTGCCAATTTAAAGACGCATTCACGTCAAAAACTGGTAGCGAGCTGGAGCGTCTACACGGCCGTAGGTATTTTTACGTAACTAGTCTATCTATGGGTGGTGAGAGGAACAAAAATGACAAGACTGTGTGATGATGACGCAATTGCCACGTCCGCTTTTAGCTGCTGCATAGAATTGTCAACTTCTTCATATAACTCCGGAATGGATTGAGGTAGCTGAATCATCCTTTCAGTATTACATTTGTCTTGTCGAACACTATTCATGTTGTTAATGCCATTATTGTCCTTTTCGCCTAACTCGTATTTTTTTTTTTTTTTAATATTCTGGTTTGTAATCTACAAAGAAAATTATTATTGGTTAGAAAGTCAGTATGTGTGTTTATTATTTACGATTCTTGGTTATGTTTTTAGTTACTTTTTTTTTTTTTCACGCGGGGAATGACAGGAGAATTTCTCCTATCGGATGAACCCTTCGGTCGCCACAGCGGTCTCACAGCGTTACTATTCTCAGCCACTCGAGCGGCGAACGTGCGTGACAGCTTCAGACGTTCAGGAAGCAATACATGTACTTCATGTGGAGCTATTTATACTAGGCCACCGCGTTGGCGAGGGGTCGCATCCGTCGCGTGAGCTAGGCCGTCCAGACATCTACCCTCGCTTCTTGTGGCTCACCGGCGCGACTGTGTCGTCAGTAGCGGGCCATTGTTTCTTATGTGCAGGATGTTCACGATAAAGTGAGCACTTTTGAAATCAACTTTAGAAAAAGTCACTGCGCATGTATTTTAACGGGTACCCTGAGTGGCATGCGCCCAGTTAAGTTGGTAACGATAGATGGGAAGTAGTTCTGTAGCTTAACGTTGAATAAAAAGTGCTAGGTAACCATTTCTGATCATTTAAATTATTTCTTTCGTTTCCTAGTTTTTTTGTGTAATGCATCGGAATGTAAAAATGAGCAGATTTGTAAAATATTTTCTTTTCTAATTAAATCATAATGTCAATTGACCGACGCATGAATAAAGTGATGAGGTCCACGACAATGTTAATCTTACATGAGGCGGAAGAATACACAACATGCCTACAAGTAGTTCTTAAGCAGGTTTTTCAAAAGTGATCATTTTACCGTGAATGGCCTATAGCTTGTCGTACTCAGCCACTGCACAGCGCCGCCGTCCAGCCACCAGCCCAAGCCTTGACGCAGTTATCTCGTTCACGTTGCGTGAGCTGGTGGTGGGTTAAAAGGCGTGCGTTCACAATGGCGAAAACTGCAACCCCTTAGTGGATTTCTATGGTTGTTGACAACCTGAATGTGGAAGATTTTTATCAGCTATACTGAATTAGAACCTGCAATTCGGGCCTCTTCAAAAACCAGAATATTCCAACAATGCGGAAACGGAAAAATTTTTGGCGAAACGTCAGCGCAAAGCTGGACCCGGACTTCGAATCTAGGCCACAAATGGAGAAGAGCATGTATGGTAAGTTACTTGAATGATGAGTTTGTTAGTTACGTAAACAAAGTGACCAAAGTCGATAGCAAAGGAGGCGGAATCCACAAACACAACTGCAGCTGTGACAAATCGCTTGTTTTCTGTTCATCTGAGGTTATGTATTTCTGAAGTCTGTGCTCGAGACGCGAAAACAAGGTTCCGGCCACTTATGAAAGTAGAGTCACAGTGAGCGCTAAATTGTCATATTGTGTTAAGTTGTGAAAATATTTAAAGCAATGTGCATTTGCAACATGTTTCCTTCAGGTAGACGTGATACTTTTATGTAGAAAACCGCGTTACTTTAAATAGCGTCAGTGTACTGACTAGTATATTAAATGTAATAGTAACTATAAATATAAAAAAGGTATTTGATTAAGTTTGCACCAGTTCCTGGTGCCATTTGGTTCTTTTTGCTACACGAAAACTGTTTAAAATTGAATAATGTTAGAATAATAAAATTTATTTACCACTTTGCACCTAGACTTCAGTCAGAATCATGTCATCGAGTAATATAATAGAACAAACAATTACACAACATATCATGGCGGAACTTACAAACGCGTATAAAACCAAAATACGGCTTCACGGAATAAAATATTCCAAAGAGTGTAATTAAATACTTATAAAGATTACGTTTCATATCTATTTGTCATTAATGTTAAACAATCAACCACCTCATTTCATACACAACAAACAAAGAATGGAAGGACATACGTAATGAATTATAAATGTGTTTCAGCAACACTTTTCGTGTTACGTCACTCAGATTCCAAATACAATTACATATTATTAAATGAAATATAGGACTTAATAAGCTAAACGTTTAACTTCAAGGAAACAGTTTAACCCCATTATATTTATTTACATTAACTTCATACCATTGGGGGCCTGTATACATGATACAGTATACACAAAAGGTAATGTATCTTATCTTTTCACGTGTCACCATCATGGCCTCTTCTTTTCAACTGCCAAGGGAAGCTCCCTTCAGGACTCACAAAGTAGTCTGTAAACTTTTGCCTCACTTTGTTAGCCACTACACCTCCAGGAATAGGCCATTGGGCTAGATCATAAAATCCTTCACCTAGTAAAGTGTCGTTAAACTTGACACCATCTCGATCTCTCACAAAATTGTGAAGTGTGCAGCAGGTTTTAATAATTTGATGTGTAAGTTTTGGGTCCACGTTTATGGGCCTATGGAATATATGCCACTCGTTCGCAAGGATTCCAAATGCACATTCAATATACCTCCGCGCTCTACACAGTCTGTAGTTGAATACTCGTTTGTCAATGCTTAAAAACCTTCCCAGCATACGGACGTAAAATGAAGTTACTCTGGCCAAAACCTTCATCAGCGATGAACATGATGGGTAGTTCGCCGTCCAAACCAATGCCTATATATCTTGGCTCAGGGATATTAAGTTCACCTTGTGTCAGTTTCGTGAAAAATGCAGAGTTCGTAAAAATGATTGTATCTGCAGACTTCCTCTACCTTCCCACATCAATGTACGAAAACTTGTAGTTCGCGTCACAAATGGCAACCAAAATATTTTAGGAAAAACGTTTTATAAATGAAATAGAGTGATCCATTTTGTAACCTAGCACTTTTAAGTACATGTTGTTTTTTTCTTATCAATATTGAACATATTTGAGCTGTTCACATACTTTCTTCAAAATAATTATTCCATAAATAAAGTAAATCACACATACACATAATTATTATTTGTACCGCCAACTCCTGATTGCAATTATGAGGGTTCAAATTATCCCACACACACATTATACTTTCATTTACGTTGCATACATGTTTAGTACAGGCTAATTACGATACTTTAGTTTATTATGTTTAACAACAATATTATATCTAAAACAGTACCATTGAACCTGTTACCATAAATTAAATGCCAATCTCTCCTTTGCTGAAATAGCATTCTCGAAGTTTGTGTAGGGTTTTGGTGATATCTCCTTCTATTTATCTAACAGTTCATCAAACGATTGTTTCGACATGCGGAAGTACCCCAAAAAAAAAAACTTTTTGTCGTCTTCTCTTGAATCGTCATACAAAGTAAAATATACACCTTTTGAGGGCCTTCCCAATAATAGTGGATTTACTCCAAACGTCCTATTCCTTCCGCGTGTCCTTCTTTTCAGTAACAGAAGCAAGCATATTTGATCTTGTCCACTCGACGACGATATCTTGCGTACTAGGCAACATGACCATCACTGTGGAAGCTACAGGGCTGTGGTCTGTCTGCCTGCACTACTGAAGCTGTCGCGCACGTTCGCCTCTCGAGTTGCTCGGCGTAAGGCTCTTGCCAAACCGCTCGAAATCAGAGGCTCCCACCGCGGCCTGATGACGTCAGAACGGTACGTTTGTGGGTGGATCAAGAAGCCAAAGGACCGACCTATAGTAGCGTACATTTACATTCGCGACGAGGAATTGCCGCGGACCCGAGAGCTCACTTTCTGAACACAAGTGGCTGAGTTTTAAGACGTCACGTCAAAAGTGACGGGGTAGAAAAAGTGAAATTCTCAATCGCCGCAAATAAACACTCGTCTGCTTCATGCCAAAATTAAGGCTTGATTTGTAACTCTCAACTCAAGCTCAAACAATATTAGCGCAGAATATTTATTTATAAATCGAAACGCATTAGGAAATTCAGCCAGATACAGGTAAAAAAAATATTAGGTTCGGTATAAAAATCAACTCTCTAACAGCACAGAACTATAAAAAAAAATCGCACACGTGGGCTCAAAATATAATCATGTCATGTACCAAATTGCAATTAAAAGTTACATATCGGATAGCAGCAGCTGCCTGTTTCTACGCCCGAAAACACTTCTCACATTGTAATATTGTATCCAGCGACGTATTATTAAGAGTTTAAAGGTCTGAAATAATGGGGATGCTGAGCACCCATGGAAATATTTTTGTGAGAGCTCAATACGTAAAGACTTCGTAATCGGCGCCTATGCGAGCAACGATAAGCATCCCTAAGCGTTTCTTCGAGTAAGTATAATTTTTTGATTCGCCTCGAAATCTTTCTGTTATATTATGCGAGATTTTCGCAGAAAAGTTAAATATAAAGGGATTACATTGGTATTATTCGGATTAGATTATTTTATTGCACAGTCGAAAAGAGAACTTTCGTTTGGCCGGTCAATATTTTTGTCACAGTTTGCTGTTCATGTCACAGAGAACTTTAGCACTCTCCCTTGACAAGGCTGTAGTCCCTTAGTGTTGTTATCATGGCTAAGTTAAATGAACTTGAAAACATCTATTGCTCTCCGGTCTGCACACATAGTTTTGTTATTATCGTATAAAAAGGCTCTATTTAACTCCAAACTGTGTCTGGGAGTTCACCAAAGATCCATACCGAAGTAGTGTTAATGTAAACATTAGATCTGTGATATTATAATTTTACATAACAGAAAAACCCCTTTAAATGCGATGATCATGGAAATTGTGGGGGACTTGAAGCGACTGGGCAGGATGGTTCTGCTGCGCGCAGTATGAATGACTCCAGCAGTTCGTAGCTAGGTCACGCCCACAACAAAGCGAAAACAATAGCTGGGTATATAATACAAACCTTCCGGATGAGAGGGTGTCTGATGGTCCCCGCAACACCACGGGAATGGTCGAACTTCGTACATAAGCTGGGTATATAATACAAACCTTCCGGATGAGAGGGTGTCTGATGGTCCCCGCAACACCACGGGAATGGTCGAACTTCGTACATAAGCTGGGTATATAATACAAACCTTCCGGATGAGAGGGTGTCTGATGGTCCCCGCAACACCACGGGAATGGTCGAACTTCGTACATAAGCTGGGTATATAATACAAACCTTCCGGATGAGAGGGTGTCTGATGGTCCCCGCAACACCACGGGAATGGTCGAACTTCGTACATAAGCTGGGTATATAATACAAACCTTCCGGATGAGAGGGTGTCTGATGGTCCCCGCAACACCACGGGAATGGTCGAACTTCGTACATAAGCTGGGTATATAATACAAACCTTCCGGATGAGAGGGTGTCTGATGGTCCCCGCAACACCACGGGAATGGTCGAACTTCGTACATAAGCTGGGTATATAATACAAACCTTCCGGATGAGAGGGTGTCTGATGGTCCCCGCAACACCACGGGAATGGTCGAACTTCGTACATAAGCTGGGTATATAATACAAACCTTCCGGATGAGAGGGTGTCTGATGGTCCCCGCAACACCACGGGAATGGTCGAACTTCGTACATAAGAGTTAAGACAATCTCACTTGTTCTTGTATTTTTCGTGGAAGATGAACCATGAAGATATTTTTCAAGATGCAACTAATTTGAAATCACTTAAGTGTAACGTTCCTACCACCATTATTTGGCTTCCATTCACGCGTTAGTCATGGCTGTGTGGTGCACGTCTGCACCTATTTATAAGATGTCTTTACAGAAATATAGTTGCTCAGATTACATTTTGTCACTTTTTATAGTATCATTTTTAATTTTCATCGTTCTCAGTTGTAATGTTATATATATGTATATATGTATATATATATATTATTTATTTATTTATTTAAAAGAACAGCTTTTCACTTAGTTTAATTTTAAAATAATGTCCAGTTTTTTAATATATTCGGTTTATATCCAACAATCTTTCCGAAGTCTAAAAGTGGCCTAACAACCCCACACCGGATTAGCCTACCATCAGAGAGCGTGATCATTAATAAGAAAGTATTTAAGGCACCTACCTTCCTGGGAGATATTTTCTCCCTCTTTTGAGTAGGAGATATAACGAGAGAATATGTGTCACTGCTACGGCTATTCAGCTTCATATCGCCGCTCCGCGAAATACCCTGAACTCGCGTGGAGGCTACACGTAATGTATTTGAGTTCCTGCCGGTTTTACAGCTGCACTTCATAAACGCTTCAATAAAAGTTACCCTGCCCATTATGACAATGCCTGTTTTGCGTCCTGCGAAAAGATACGCAATAAACAGACAATCATATCCCAAGTAGGAATTTTAAATTTCTAAATTAACCGCGAAAAGTTAAAATACTAATTTGATAAGATTTACGCAGATATTCACGAAGAAAATGTTACGATACAGAAGTTTAGAAATTCTTTTCTCAGTCATGTTCGAAGGCCCAAATCTATGTAATCGATATGTGGGATATGCTTCAAGTTTTATTCTGTATTAGTCCGGCCATTCAAAACAAACTATGTACATTAAGAAGTTTACTTCAATCACGCATTTTGCGTAGCTGGTAGCAGTAATGGATTCAGAGCATGGTCTTGGATGGGGAACTGTGTTGTGGAATTTTTTTAAATTTTAATACCATTAGAAAGATTTCCACGCTCCAGCTCAATTATTTTTATCAAGTCGGCAAAAAAGAAAACGAAATTACTGCGCAGTTTTGCACAAAGATATTTACAGGGAAAATAAACCTTATTTCTAGGCTTACGTTTGCAAGCACCCGTACAGATTTTCGGGATTATTTTACTATGCGATTGGCTTAATAATAAAACAAGTTATTTAAAATTTAAACTCTTGGTAGGGCAAATTTCTCCCTTTTCCGTCCCTTGTATCTCTTTTGTCATTGGCAGGTAGGCGGGCAGCTAAAAATATTACGGAAATCTAGGCAGCATCCTTAAATCGTGAAATAAATGACTCAGAAGGCTTTAACCGCCGAGCCATGAAGGCAACTATGCTATATATTTAATCTGTGGACAAAGTTGAACCTAATCAAAGCCTTTTCTTACTGACATAAGCAAGCCCCTTCTTTAGCGGACCTCTCATGCACAGTGTGTTGTTCGAGTTCATTGAAGTCGTTTGTTTTTTGCCATATATTTACATATGAGAGCCATTGGGCATAGTTACGTTCTTAAACATGTGTATAATTCGAATCATCGCACACATAGAAAATAGTTTTTCGTTTGGTTTTTATATAATTTTCTACTACCATCACTGCTGGGTTAGTTTGGAAATTCCAGCACTCATTCAGCAAAACACTGTACAATCAGCAAATTACTTTTCTGCTGCTGTGATCTGCCAAGCTATTATCCAACGCTTGGCTAGAATACGGAACGAAGCCTTGAGCAGCGGTTTGTTCAATAAACCGTTCGGCGCGTATATAACGCACGTGGGGCATCGAAGAAGCGCCTGGTCTCCAGCCTGCCGCCGGCGTATCACTAGACAGCTGCCACCTGAAGACGGACCGCTAGAAGGCGTCCCGTAGCCGCCGACTCGAGACTTGTGCACAGCAGCCTTCGGCTACATCCAGGTGACCACGTTCCAGTCAGAGACTGATTATATCTGATGTCTGTGGCTTTAATTAATGGTTAATCAAATATATGAATTAACTCCCACGAGGAATGTAACAAATTGTACAAGTTGTGTTTATTGTGTATTGGCTAAAGTAGGAAAGACGTTAGGCACAAATAGCTCTTTATTCTTACTTTACCTTCTGTGTTATCACCCCTGACACAAGTTGCAATTTACATAATATTAATATATGAACTCAGTGTCTGTTAGACGAAGACAGCCAGTTAGATACAGCTAGTGCAGTCTCTTGCATCGTGGGAAGGTAGTATACACACATGTTGCTTCTACCCAAATCTACAGTCCATTGGTAATGTCTGCTGGATGAGAATGACTGGAAAATTGCCGAGTGACTGAATCCAAGGCATACTCGATATGGGGCGAACATGAAGTCAAAGGAAGAAATAGCATTTGCCTTGCTTCAAAGACGGCCTGGGCATCTATGACAAAAAAAAAAAAAAAAAGTGAGCGGAAGTGGTCAGCTTGGAGTATGGCTCTTGGAGTGTGGCGTATGATGGGTATGACATCAGCTTCCACAGAGACCCTGATGTAGCCAAGTTGCTCAGAATGCCCACAGTTCGCAGCAGCTGAGATGCCCCATGCTACCGAACTACTTCCTAAACCTTCACTCCCATTTTTTCGTGCGGTATGACGCTGGACAATGCGTTCTGGAAGATGGCGCCCACCTTGGTATTGTCAAATGCGTCTGCGGCCATCATTGTAATCGAAGTTGAAGTAGGTTTACCGCTATTTACGCCCCGGTGTGTGTATGTGTGTGAGTGTTCATGAGCTCATTGTAACCTAAGGCGCGATGGTTCTGTGTACAAGAACATTGTAACCTTTAGAACACTGGCTGCAGCATTCGTAAATGATTACTATTATACGTCAACAGTGTTTCATGCATTTGGAAGAAACGGTGTTCAGTAAAAATCTCATTAATAATTTTTTCCTTTAGTAAACCGTTGGGAATTTCATGTTCATTACTGGACGTTATTAAACTTTTCGGAACTTCTTGCAACATTTTTTGGAATTTGTGAGGCTTATATACAGATTCTCCTGATAGGTAACCAACGGAAATGTTTTATAAAGACCATTTATGAATGGAAACTCGGAAACTTTTGTCTAGCGATCAACTGATGAATTCAAATACTTCACTTCAAAATTTCTCTAATTTGTTTTTTTTTGAGAAGTACACAATTAAAGTCGAAAACTCTTGACTGAACAATTGGAACTGAAGTTGAGCACGAGCTGCAAGTTTTGAGAGAGCCATTTGGAAATGAAATAACCTTTGCACTTCATTATGAATATATCTTAAGCGCTTATGAACTTGGCAAATTTACATAGCTGAAAAAGTAAAATACATCTTCCTGTGAAACTGCTGCAGGAAAAAGATAATTAATTAAAATGTAAGTTACTGTCACTTTGACAAATGAAACCAAACTACAGAGTTTCTAGAAGTAATCGTGAACTTACATCACTGAAATATTTATTTAAAACAGTTTTACATTTTACGTGATCATCTCGACGATACTATATTGTAAAAACATTAGAATATTTACTACACGATCTACTATGGTAAGTAAATTACACTATATCATGACTCGTCTTCCAAAATCAAATTTTTGTTAACAAAAATTATTTAGGCTTTCCTTGAAGTTGAAAAAAACTCACACCGGAAATATTTGCGTCTTTCTTTCAAGAAAGAACAAAAATCTTTCCAAATGTGTTCATTTAATTATTGTTATGTTATATCATTCCACTACCTTAATTTATAATCTTCGCAAAACTAATGTAAGTTTTACGAGTACAGAACAGTTTAATAAATATTTCAAAACGAATACTTAAAGGTTTACTGTTATAAACGTATGGTGGTTTCAGTATGAAACGGTATTTGATTTATTTAAATTATTCTTTACGATAGTATAAGTATATCTAGCCAATACATGTTTTTTGCTTATGTTATTATTTTTCTTAAAAAAATAATTTTGTTGCTAGCTTCTCTGCTGACAGCGGTAAATTAAACTTGAAATCGCTCCAGCCCAGTTTTACAGGAAGCGTAAAAATACTTTCCCGAAGTTCTCCCTCCCTACCTACGTTTAGGTGGAAAATAATTTTTATCCCGTTACTTAATAACTTCCAGAGGAACTGAGTTTGCGAATTATTGTTGTTGTGCCTCAGGCATAATTGCTTATCGCGCGTCCAGACGTTCTCATTCTTTTGAAATAAGATTGGTTGTTAGACAAGGGGGAGTGATGAGGGGGGGCGTAAATTTCCGACACGAGTTATTTTTATTTTGTATTTTTTTTTTTTTTTCCTTTACTCCACTTCCACAACCTTTATCGGCGAACTGCCGGAGCTCCCACTTCCGGGCCTATAGCGCACCTTTTCTCCGCAGCGCCTCGCCACAATCGTGGACACGTCAAGGGGGTTTGAATCGTGGTGTGCTGAGGGGTTGAAGAGGGTTGGTGAGGGGGGGGGGGGGAGTTAGGGTGGGAGGTGCGGTGCCCGGAGAGGCTTCCCGTCTGCAAATACCCTTCGCTTTGTCCCCTGGCGGCCGCACAGATAACTACGGGCCAGCTTGCGGCTCCGGTCTACAGGTCGAGTAAAACAACGGCGGGAACACTCAGAAACTTTCCGATCTCCGGGTTAAGGGTATTGTACACCAAAAAATTAATAATTTCTTGTTTGTACCAACGACTGTTCAACTTGTACGCATTGTGTAGTGATGTTTTCCTCAAATAAAACAAAAAAAAAAAAACACTTGATATTTAAAAAAAATATTTAAATCCAAATTTTTTACTATTTTACTGAAGCTATAGTGACCAATACCAACTAAGTTTGACAAATATTGAACAAATTTACAACGTAAACTCATGCTATGGACTACCGCGTGGTACATACATAATCACCAAATAACAAGTGTATATATATATGTGTGTGTGTTTGTGTGTTGAACGTAAATATATTTTTTGCATATTTTTTATATTTGTTTTAATGCATCAACTGATATATGGCGACTACATGTATGTTAAGCGGTAGCGGCATCAGTTTAGGTTGAACATTTTTTCATTAGTACTTCCTAGTAGGTTATTTTATATTACAGCTGCAGGAAAACAGAAAACTTTCGTATTTCACATCAAATTATTTAAAACATTTTAACTGTGATATTTTTTGTTAGAAGAATATGTCGTAACGTACAATGCGTACAGTTTGAACAATGTTTGGTAAAAATATAAAATAATAAGGTTTTTTTTTTTTCCCCCCCAACACCCTTAAGGCAGCACGGGGCCGGGAACACACGAACGTGTGTCGCGCTTTGAATACAAACTCACACATACGCGTTAGCCTCCTATTGTGCGCCCGGCGTTGTTAGTAGCGGTGGCAAGGCGACCAACCATGGGGGGGGGGGGGGGAACAACTTACAAAAAAATCGGAATGAACTGCCCAGGAATTGTATCTCCCGTGCCGGAGGAAGTGCGCGAATCACCTCGACGAAAAAGTAAGTTTAGATAAAGTGCTCGCAAAAAGACATGAATGGTGACAGGTGCACTGACTTGAAAGTAAGACATGAATGGTGACAGGTGCACTGACTTGAAAGACATGAATGGTGACAGGTGCACTGACTTGAAAGACATGAATGGTGACAGGTGCACTGACTTGAAAGTAAGACATGAATGGTGACAGGTGCACTGACTTGAAAGTAAGACATGAATGGTGACAGGTGCACTGACTTGAAAGTAAGACATGAATGGTGACAGGTGCACTGACTTGAAAGTAAGACATGAATGGTGACAGGTGCACTGACTTGAAAGTAAGACATGAATTGTGACAGGTGCACTGACTTGAAAGTAAGACATGAATGGTGACAGGTGCACTGACTTGAAAGTAAGACATGAATGGTGACAGGTGCACTGACTTGAAAGTAAGACATGAATGGTGACAGGTGCACTGACTTGAAAGTAAGAAATGAATGGTGACAGGTGCACTGACTTGAAAGTAAGACATGAATGGTGACAGGTGCACTGACTTGAAAGTAAGACATGAATGGTGACAGGTGCACTGACTTGAAAGTACGGAAAGAGGGGAAGGGGGTTTCAAGCGCCATATTAAAACGAATCGACGTAAGATCAAAATTAATGTGGATGGCAGCCTTTTTCTGTTACTACGCTAGAAAACTGCTCTCAGCGCATCCCTGTATCTGAAACAGAATTAACGTTATGGGGGCCGCGGTGGCGGAGTGGTTAGACTTTTTTCTTTCGTTAACCCTATTTAGCTGTACAGACATCCAGGGTGTTCAATTCTATAATCACTACTACCATTTATTTAACACGACTGTTATTCTAGGCACCCGCAATTTAAGCTACAAATTCTATTTCTATTCAAAAGCACCATTCACACTTCCTAGGAAGGCGGTGAGCTATTCTGCCCCGACCGAGACAACTCCCCAACGGGTCTCCTTTCGTCCCCCCCCCCCTGCCACGGTTTCTCCGGAACAGACCAGGGACCGGGATTCCCACGAATCCGCCCGCGCGATCAGTAGCCGTCGGGCCCGCACACAGCTAACTAGCCTTTCGGCCGGTCCGCCATGGCACCCAACGGTCGAATGGCCTCGCCCACGAACCCGAAGGTCCCCAGCTCCCTTTCTATCTGTACTATTCTATTTTTTTCCCCTCGCCCACCATTCTGCTCCAACCTAAGCATCGTCCAGGGCATCGAAGTACTCCTTTTGGACACCCAGGCCTTTGTTTTCCGGCGGACGAGGGAATAGAGCTCCGCTCCTACGGGTGCCCCCCCCCCCACTTTTTTTTACACAGATACATAAACAGATATCAACTAACATATTATCACAACTCACATCATTCCCTCATTTAGATTTCCTCTCCACAGTTCCTTCCATTCTTCTTTCATCCGTTTCAGATATTATCTTTCTGCTTCTCTTTCTTACTGCTTCTCCTCCTCTCCTTATCTCTTCTGTTGTTCTTCAAATTTCCTTCTCTGTTCCCCTTTTCATTTTCTTCCCTCTTCGTCTTTCTCTTATTTTCCTTCTCTTTCTCCTTCTTGTTCTTCTATTTATCTCCATATTTCCTTCAATTATTATTGCATTCATTTCAGATATTGTGTTCTTCTTTATAACTTTTTCGTGTTTAGAGCTTTTCAATTTTCCTTCCGCTATGTTATCCTGCAAAACTTCAATATTTATTGAAAATTCTGTTTCTTATCTAAAAGAGAGAGTTATTTATAATTTAATTTAAACGATAAAACACTAGACAAACACAAACACTCACTCAATAATTCCCTTAGTTTCAGCGCAATCTCATCCGCTCCCTAGACTACTCAGTTAAATTATCATTCATAGTTTTTACCAAATCATATATTTTACTAATACTTTAGTTTATTACTTCTACAGTTTCCTTGTCACGTATATTATGTTTTTGTAATGGCCTTTGTCATTAAAAAGTTTTAATTTCTGTTGTAATTCTTCTCTCTCTCTTCTTAAAACATGTCACACGAGTACAGAATATGGTCTACCGTCTGAGCTCCCTTTTCACACTGACAATTGTCATCTTCTATTTTATTTATTTTAGCTAAATATTCTTCAATTTTACAGTGTCCCGTTATTACTTTCAACACACTATTATTTATATTGCTTTTACTTTCGTACCATTGTTGTATATTTTCAATATAATTTTTTAGCATTTAGGCCGGTTTCTGTTGCGTCGTACTCTGTTAGCCAATTTAGACTGCTTCGCCTCTCACTAAGGTGAACCGGGTTTAATCCCAGGGCCGGGTAAAGGCTGTTCACGATAACGTGAGCACTTTTGAAATAAACCGTAGAAAAAGTCACTACCCCTACCTGCACATATTTTAACGGGCGGAATGAGTGACATTCGCCTAGTAAAGTTGGCAACGATGAAGGGGAAAAATAGTTCCATATATTAACTTCGGGAAAAAAGTGGTAGGTTTCTGATAACTAGAATTATTTCTCTCGCTTTCTGTGTTTTTTAATGCATCGAAGTGAAAAAAAAAAATATGAGCAGTTTTGTACAATATTTACTTTTCTAATAATTTCACAGTTTCACTTGACCGACGCACGAATAAATTAATGAGGCCCATGGCAATGTTAATTTTACGTAGAGCGGAAGAACACACAACGTGTGTACAAGTTGATCTTAAGTATGGCTTTCAAAAGTGCTCATTATACCGTGAACAGCCTTTAACTCCGTAAATCCTCAAGTACGAGTCGTGCCGGACGATGCCGCTGGTTGGCGGGTTTCCTCGGGGATCTCCCGTTTTCCCCGTCTTTGCATTCCGGCGCTGCTGTACACTCACCTCGCTTCACACTCATCGGCTCTCAAGGCCCCGCCGTTAAGAGCAGCCCAAATCTCTCCATTCCGCACTGCACTCCACAGCGTTCAGGGTTAAAGTGAGTTAGCGAGTGAATGAAGAGATTCGAGCGGCTCTCAACATCAAGATCTTGAGAGTCGATGAACCTGAAGCGAGCGTGGGGCAGCGCTGGAATGATGCTGTGGGGGAAACGGAGATCCCCGAGAAAACCCTCCGAAAATGCGAAAATCCGGGAGCGACTCCGTCGGGAATCGAACCATGTTCGTGCAGGTGGGAGGCGAGAAGCCTAACCACTTTACCACCGCGGTCCCTAAGAAATATTACGAGTGCTGAGACTTTTTTGAGTAGCTCGATATGTAAAGCAGCCCTACATCCGTTGCATAATGCCTTTCCTCATCCCTTCTTCCTTGAAACAAGTGTTCAGTGGCGAAGGAAACATTTTAGAGATTCGGCAGGTAATACAATTTCCAGAACCGGAAGGCTTTTTGGAATATTACAGCCAACCAAGAGGGTACGAAAATGTATGTTCTCTGATGACCTGGTGCGGTAGTGGGTGTTCTTACAACCGAAAATAATGTATCAAGTCAATTCTTGTTGTTGAGCTTTCGCCAATCCGTTTTTTTTTTTAAGAACCGGGATTTCGTGGAAATTCTTGGGCACCGACAGAGTGGGGGTTCGTTCATGCCACGACAATGGTGCTGTATTAGAACTTTTCAAGCCAATTTCAGGGACCGGCCACCTATGACGAATCACCGAGAGATCCAAAATGTACAGTCTGAATTGTTAACTTTAGCGACGCGTGAAGGTTTTAGAGGAACCACCCGTGAGATATCCTTCGTCCTATTATCACCTAAGGGCTCAGGAGCAAATAATTTAGTTGGGCTTCCTTTGCATACTTTAATGCACAAAACTGTTCGAACCATTCACTCTCTTTAAAAAAAAATACCGTGCATTTTTAGGTATTTCCGTTTCCTCTTATGTGAATAGGAAAACTAGTATCTAAGTTTGAAGAAAGTTTAAATATATATATATATATATATATATATATATATATATATATATATATATAATATTCATTAGTTTCTCCCAAGAAAATTTAATTTCCAGTCCGTGCACAGTAATTTTTCAAATATACGATCATTGAACATAAACACCTTTGCAACACAGATTTTAAACTGAAAAAAACATATGTAGGCAAGGACTTAAATAAACTCTTGAAGTCTTGTCAAGGGCGTGGAAGGATGGCGCAAGGGGGGGGGGGGGGGGGAGTCCCACTTTTGCTTGTGTCGGACACGGGAGATTTTTCTCTCCCTCGTCCTCTATTAACCTTCTTCACCCTTTTCGGTTGGCCTATTTTTTTTATAGATAAACTGACGTCTCTTTGAATTAAAGCCATCATTCACATAACAATTATGGTATTTTAATGTTTTGCAACTTTTTCAGTACAAGAACACAATTTCTTTACAGCTGCATATCTCTTTTCTCGTCTATATTATTTTCATATCTTGTTATTTTGAATTATATGCGATGTTTTCAAATATCCTAGAAAAATAAACGGTTACTTCACCAAGATAGTGGCTTTCAGATATTAGAGGCGTTTTCGTCAGTTAGACTTAATTACCATCTAACACGTCTCCATGTCCCACTAATTTTCCGAGTCAAAATTTTCTGAAATTCTTGTACTGTAAAGACTGCAGAGTGCCACAAAAAATATCTTTATTAATTACGGTACTTATTTTTAACTTTATTGCTTTGTGCCGATAGGCTAAACCGGAGACTTCTTGCTACAGTACACTCGGATTACAGCTAAAAAAAAACGGCACCCACACATAGAAGTCCTCTATTATAAACGGGTGGCCTGGAAACGTGCATAGAGGGCACCAGGTGTGAGGGGGTAGTCGCGGGGCGTAAATGCAGAAGGATGTAGAAAATTATTTTTCATTACTTGAAATAAAAGTCACTTCACGAAATGGCGAACTTTTAAAATTTTATTTATTTACCGCATGGGCGTTCGTTCCGATCTCTGCACAATTTAGTAGCAAACGTAAAAATTGACGTCCGGACAGCGACAATTCCAGCCAACAGACAAACATCATACAATAGGCATTTCCGGCCAGGTCCCCTGAGAAAAGAAATGCACTGGGGGAGGGAGGGGGGAGGATGGGAAAGGATACCTGTATTTTCGTACTTTTCGATTCTTCTCTGAATCGTTTCATCGATACTGACGTACAACTTGTTCGATTAGGTGAGGTCATGTTATCGAAGGTTAGGTGCTCGTGACCGGAGCTGTCGTAGCTACAGATGGTGAGAAAGAGCTGATTTAAAAAAAAAATACAGTTAATCGTTTTATTACTCATTTACTTTACAATAGATCTTCAATAGGCAAGATTTAAAATACTGTTTCTGAAGAGCGGTGCTAACACCAAGCTGTATCTTCTTCCTAATTCTCAGAATACTAGGATACTCAGTTAATCTATTACAACTTTCGTTAGGAATCTACGTTAGTTAACTATCGTTATAACAAGTTTCAAATTACTCGCCTAACGCGACGGTCCTCTCTGCGCCTACTTTGTCTTATGATTACCACTGAGTTTCTTTGGCGCAGACGTTCTGCTTGTATCTCGAACGACATGAGCTCCCGCCGACCTCGTGGCAACGTCGTGCAGTACTCGACTGGCGTTGACCCTGGGCAGCAGCAATCTATGGTCCATTCCCGATTGGAAGCGACTTATGAAAATCAACCTTTGAAAAAATACTCTAGGCATAACATGTCAACCTCTTTTTTTTTCAATAACCTGTATTCCACAAACACGTAATACTGTGGTTAACTTTAGATACTGTATTATTGAATAAATAATACTTTATCTTAATATCTTCTATAGAATGTAATATTTATTATTTTTTTTAACATGAATTAACATGCGAGAGCAACGACGTGTTGACAACGGCCGGTAAGCAATAGTTCACAGTTAAAATATTATTTTAACATAGTTTTTTCTAGTATACTATTTGTAAATTAAACGGTGCCTATTGAAATATCTCATTTCTACAGTTTAAAATAACAGCGGAAAATATCGTGAGTAGGCCGTAATGGTACGGTGTTGTTTTATCGAGCGAGAAAGCAACAGTCTGCTGAGCGAGGCTTGTCTATCTCTCTCTCTCTCTCTCTCTCTCTCTCTCTCTCTCTCTCTCTCTTTGTCTCTTTCACACTCGGGAAGTTTCACTTCGCTAGTAAGAGGCATATTATACATGTTTTCAGTTGTACCACATTTCATACTTATTACGGCAAAATAATGATTTTTGAATTTGTAATTTACAACTGAAAAGAGATTTTAATGTTTGAATATTAATTTTAATATATTTAGATACGATGGTGGGGCAGAAACAAAGTGAAGTTGGCAGACGTGGCGAGCCGTGACATGGCGTGTTGCTGTTTTACCAAACGAAGCGTAAATTATTCTTACGACGAAAAATACTTCAAATTACCACAACACGTTTGTAGACGTTGTGTTTGTTAAACCTACCTTAGCAAGTTACAATGTTGTGATGAATCTGTGTTTCCGCGGCAGTAATAAATATACTGCCACGGTGTGTTTCGTTAACCGCGCCGCTGCGTGTGAAATAGCGTGGCGTGGCTGTTTGGTGATAGATACGCTGGATCTGTGTGTGTGCGTGATTTCAAATATTTGATGTGAACTATTCATACGTTTTAAATGTGAACTGTTTTTATGATGAAGTTATTTATTTACATCCACGTGTGTTTATTTATCACAGCGTTGTACCTTTGCCCTGGGTGTTTGAAACGCAGTCGTGTAACGTGATTTACCACCAATCCCAACAAAATAAACAAGCCGGGCCCCAATACATTTCAATAAACCTAATACACAGTACGTAGCAAGACATATAAATATGAGCGGAATAAAAGTTACGGTAGGCTTATTTGTGCGCATGTTCACCGCTATAATTTAAGTTTCTATAACAAAAAATGAGCGACACGAGTTGCGTGCTTGATTTTTATGTCTCTTTTTCGTTGGACTGATTATTCCTTCATTATTCGAACTGAGGCTGTACTTTTAAAGAAATAACCAACACATATCAAAAACAAAAAGTTAAATACTATAGTTCACTGCACCGCAGTTGTAAAAGTGTTAAACACAGTCGCGGCAAAATATTAACGTGTATTACGTGTAATGTGCTATGTCGTGGAAAACAAATATGTTAATGTAACGTAACCGCAAGAACTATCGTCAATTCAGGCATTTTTAAAACATCATAAAGCTGACCTAAATCATTTTATAGGCCTAAACTGTTAGTATTCGTACAGAATGATTTTTGAAAAGCTGTAAACAATAAACAATACATTTTACAGGTATAAAAGTAGAAGTCACATATCAGTGTTTATGTTCAGGTGTAGCGAAAGTATACGAACACATGTACACACACACACACACACACACAATGGCATGTAAACATTGATTTTGACAGATGCTACATGGCAGTCATATGGCAACGTTTGTTTACATTTGGCGGAAGGATGCGAAACGGGCCTGAAAGTTTACATTTAGCAGGACTCCGATAAAGTTGCTTCCAGTGGGGAACAGGGCTATAGACGGCCTGGACGCAGTCTCTGGACAGTATAGGGGGTGAGAGGAGCGTGTATGCCACTTATATACCTTGGGGTGTCCCTAGTCCCTTTATTCGTACCACCCTTTTACCCAACATGCTCAGCGCATGCCCCGGCACTCTGCTGCCCCCCCCCCCCTCGAGGCACTGGTCAGGCTGCTCGCTCGGTATCGCAGGCATTGCCCAGAACAACGTGTAAACAAGTGGCCGGAACTTTCGCAAAATTTTTCCCTGGCCGTAATTGTCAGCGGCCGAAATTGCCTCACAACCGTAAAAACGAACGACAAGAGCTGCAATTATTTCGCCCGCATAATTGCACGTAGGTCAGTGAATTATTAGGGGCCAATGATTGATTTTCGTTGCCATAAATAAATTTAAATGTTTTTGTTTATTTCATTTCGTTAATGTTGCTTTGGCGATTTGTGTGCGAGAACAGAGAACCGCGTTGACATGCAAGCTGAATTGGTTTAACACAAGAGAAAAATTAAGAGGTGGCGAGTTACGAAATCATGCTGCAAAAAAAGAAAAACTAGAATGATGAATTTAAATTTTAGGTAAGAGCTGAAAAATAACATTATACCTGTCCCCAGACACCTTAGTACGTGGCATACGTACATAATGGTTTACCCGGGGTTTTAAACAGAAATGTTTTCCTCTGTAAGTGCTTCAGCAAATCGACCACGGGTTTCGCGTATAGAAAACTCAACGTGGATATTTGTTTCGTTACTTAGCTTATAAATGGTTCCACTCAGTGTTAGTAATGAAGAATATTTAATGATTTGGACACGTTATGCAATGACACGCAAAATAATACTGCAAAATTATGGCAGGATTTAAGACTACGACATTTTAAACTCAAACAGTACAGTGGTATTATCCTCATTATCTTGTTGTTAATGTATTATCGGCTAGAATTGGAAAGAACCCAAAATAATTATTTCGGAAGGTAAAAATAAAGTTAGCAAAAATCTCAGAATAAGGAAGCGTAATTAAGTTCACCCTTGTCTAGACAAATTGCAGCGACCAGTCAGTAGTTTAAACAAAAACACAGGGCCTCCTCGAGTTCGTTCATTTTATTTTTGAAATCGTTGCTTTAGAAATGAATGAGACAGACAAGCTCGTGGGTCCAATGCATCTTTTATTTACTTGTTACTTCTAATAATGGCCAATAATAGCTTAAAGAAATCTAGACGTGTTTATTGAGTGAAGAACGAAATTTTTAGAGAAATAGCACAATATCATTTTTGATGAAACGAAAAACAGGATACATAATTATTTTTAAGGAATTCCAACAAAACGTATTTTAATTAAGAATTCAAAAAACCTCGTAGGTGGGAAAAATTCGCAGCACTCGCGTTGGTATTTAGTAAAACCATTTGGGGCAAAATTTAATAAGCGTATATAGAGAACCCGTACGTGGAAATCCAAATTAATTAAACACGAAATATGAATACTTATAAGTGTAAATTTCAATGGCCGATCCACAACAAAGACAAAGTTTATACACTGAAAATATTCTTTAAATTTTGCCATACATCATTGCAGTTGGCCGGTTAGATAGAGATCTGTGTATAGAAGTAAGGAAATGTATAACTGTTAGTTTTATATATCAGTAGTCGAGTACTGATACGTTGGTATTGTAAAATGCTTTATTTTGTATTTGACAATAATGTTAATTACTGCCAGTTAAAATACACATTGTTAGCTTATGCTTGATTTTTTTTACTTATATTCCTGAAACCATTACGACCAAACTTTGATTAGAGTATGAATTATTCCATTCATGTCGGAACGAAAAAGATTTTTTTTGTGGAAATGTTTGGCGTTGGGTATAGTACCTCCTCTAGGTGCGCTGGTGTTGCAAAAATAATGGTTGCTCTTATGCTCGAGGTGAATGGAGAAATTGGGTTTACTGTGTGGGTCATTATTATTACACGTACTTGCCGATGCCGAAATTATACGGGTGAGTCATCTGCGCCTCTTTTTTTTGTGGAAATGTTTGGCGTAGGTTATAGTACCTCCTCTAGGGTGCGCTCGTGTCGCGAAAATAATGGCTGCTCTTATGCTCGAGGTGAATGGAGAAATTGGGTTTATTGTGTGGGTCATTATTATTACACGTACTTGCCGATGCCGAAATTATACGGGCGAGTCATCTGCGCCTCTTTTTTTTGTGGAAATGTTTGGCGTTGGGTATAGTACCTCCTCTAGGGTGCGCTGGTGTTGCAAAAATAATGGTTGCTCTTATGCTCGAGGTGAATGGAGAAATTGGGTTTATTGTGTGGGTCATTATTATTACACGTACTTGCCGATGCCGAAATTATACGGGTGAATCATCTGCGCCTCTTTTTTTTCGTATGTATGCAACCCGCACACGATACCACCCATCCAAAACATCAATCGTAGCAGGAAACCACGTGCGAGTTGATTCGTTGTCATCAGTAAAATACAGCGGTGAATTGATGATGCTATGTCAGCATTGCGCTCAGAGGCAGCCAGTTTTCAAAAAAAAATTGCGCATCCGTTTATTGTGTTCAAACAGATTATTGCGATGTCTACCCGGATACGTTGGCACGTGACGATTGCGTCCTTAGTAACACACATCTGCCTCGCTTCGAGCCATTGTGTTTCTTCATGTGACATAAAAAACACATTCACCGTATTGACGAAAATAAATAAACGCGCACGTGCTGTTTTTTTTTTTTTTTTTTTTTTTTTTTTTTCCGATTCTCTCTTTCCACGCCGCTGATTGGTGCAGGCTGACAACGACGTTGAATGTTCGGATAACAGACGAGGCGCCATAACGAGTACGTACATGGCACGTAACTCGACTACACACGGGACAATTATTTTACAGCGGAGGAGATGCATTGTAGGAGGATAGTATTGTTTTAGCGGGTTGCATAGATACGGGAAAATAGACGCGGGCGACTCATCCTTTATATTAAATTTATTTTGTAATTATTGTAAACCCCCTACAATGGCTTTTACAACGGTCTACAGTAAAACAACGATCGTGTTTGACTTTGAGCTTATTGTAAACACGCTTATGTTAGCATAAAGTCGCTATGAATTTAGGACGAAATAAAGGTGGCTGCAATATAAATTAAGTTTTCGATTTAGTTGTCGCATTCAAATAAAGTAATTGTGTAAACCAACGTCTTGCTTAAACCAGTTTCAGGGCAAAATGTCAAACAAGGTATAAACATATTCAACTTGCATAGGGAGAAACAAAGTTTATTCTTTTCTTATGTTCGAACACAATACAAATCGGGAAATAGTTTAGACAATTATAGTTATTTATGGTAATTACGACACTATTAAATAAAACAGAACATTCTAATTCACATTAAACTCCAGTGCTAACTGTTGGCCGAAAATAATATTTGCTGAACTATTGCCACAGAGTTTCACAACCTGAGTAGAAAAAACGTTGCTTAGAGCAAACTTCCTTGTTAATTGAGACAAGTATCTAACACACTGTTCGCATTAAAATTCCTTTAGTTTGGTAGTTTATCCTCGTTTTCCCTACCAAAACTATCAGATGGAGATATTTTAGTATTTAATATCTGCTAGGTATTCGAATTATAGTTTAAAATATTGTGGTTAGTATTCCTATTAATCAGTGTGGATGTGGGCAAAAAAGCAAAGTGAGTTTTGTTATTTATTTTAAAACCCTGTTGAATATCTCAACATTATCGTAGGCCTGCCTATTGTAACCTATCAGAATACTGAATTCATGTTATCAGTCACGTAAACTGTTGTTCCAATAAACTATTTCGATAACAGCGGCAGGTTTTGAGACGATTGTGGATCATTTTTTGAATGCACGTTATTCGTATAATCTATTTTATATCTTAAACACATATTGCAGTGGCTGAAATAATTAAGTGCTTTAGATCCAATTTCAGTGGCTGTAAATTCTATACACGACTAGTTTAGTCCTTAAAACTGTAATCTATGTTTGTGTTATAAATTTGCTTACGTCCTATATCGCAGAGAAATAATAAACGTTTTAGCATTTAAAACTTGGCATAGTTTTTACACAGATACTAATACGAACATAGAAATAATATCTTCATTTATCATATTGACTTATCGGTAAAGTATTTAACACTGGACATTTTAAAGTATGATTTCGAGACGAATGGAGTAAACTATGGAACTTTCTTGAAATTTGTTTTTGTTCAAAATCACTTGGAAACTTTGGACATTTTTGTAGCAGTACCATATTTTAAGAACATGTGAAATTTGAAATTCTCACTGGAATAATAATTTAGTCCACGATAAATTGAATAATAGGTTGGAAAGTATGTGTTATTAATGTGTTTTAATTTGCGTTTGTTGCTGAATAAAAGTACAGCCAGCTTAAGTCTGCAAACGAATTACCAGTATCAGTCAATTTGACGGATACTTTTGTCCGGAAGAAAGATGAACACTAACATAATCTGAAAAGGAAATTTCCATTTCTAATTGGTGATAGTGACCTCCTTGTGATCTAATCAAGAGAAACGATATCATTCAAAATATATACATAAATAGCAACATAATTAATAGTAAGTAAAAAAAAGTCATTTAAAGAAAATCCGTCTAAAATATTAAGTTTATAAAAATAGGCTTTGAAGACGTAAAAGGGTTACACTGAAAGTCGCGACATCATCTTTTTCAAAAATAAACGTGGGAATTCTGTATGAAACAGCGCAAAACAATTTACATGGTCGTCATTAGCTACAATTTACAGATAATCTGTCAATCTACCTATGATAAGACTAATTGTTCACGTTGTTGGTTTGGCTAATGAATTAACTCAGCAAGCACCAATTAATTCTACGCAAGGAATACAATTTGTATTTATTGTTGGTGCTTAATATTTCGCATTATAATTTTAATGACAACACGTGACACTTTCACGGGTGTTAATGATTTTCGCTAATCGGACGCTGGCTGCATGGCCTTGAATAATATTTGCAATTTACGGTCTTAAACCCGCCTTGCTGAGCGAGTCAGGATAATGTGTTCTAACTGTATCAGAAGCATATGAAAACTTTCATCCGAGTGTGCAGAGAATTGTGGAATTATGCAGAATGACCCTGTTATATTGTGATATTTTATCGTATCTGTGTTTGCAGCTGTAGAATTCAAAGCGATGTTTATTTTCCACCCCAAGTACGTACAGGAGTTATTAAAATTTTTAATTAATTCCTGTTTCTGAAAACAAAAAAAAAAAATCATTGTTTTTCGAGAAAATAAATAATTGTTTTTACTTTTGTATGTCGTATATTTGTGACTTAATTAAATATTTCAACTATTGCAGCCTTGGACAAAATATTTAACACAATTGTTAAATTATGATTTTTACTTCTTTAGATTTTATACTTCAAGAAAATAATCTTACCTTTTCATTCTGTGTATCAGAAACTAAATTTCACGCATCCTTCAACGATTTGTGATGATCATTATAATACACATTGGTGTTATCTATGAGCTAACAGCAGAGAAAAAATATTCATACTTGTTTTTTGTGAGGTTTTTATATTATTCCTAAAATACTACTTGAAGTGCTTTTTTTTTAACCGTTCGGTTATGCATTTATTTAAAAGCAAAATTGTTTAAATAATCGGATATTTTCCCCTACACATGACAAAATTAACTTGTAATTTCTCCTGTTATTAATGGACTTATGAAGCGTTAATCGCAGACGCAGAAACTTAACGTTAATTAGATTAAGTAAAGGCAAGAGTGCGTTTGGAGCTGATTCTTAATTATGTACGGTGCCAGCCATGATAATCGTTCCACGTGCAACACATTCTCTATCATAGACACGGTAACGAGCGAGTTAATATTTTGTACTGCTTGTTAAAGTCTACAGTATAGATCGTCGTTATAATTGAAGTCCAGTTCTCTGTGTGCGTGAGATTATAAATGACCGTATAATATAAAAACCACAAGTTCGTGAATAACATTTACAGTACGCTTCAGTAATGCAGCTACGGCTAAACCAACGAACAATTTAAAATGGCCATATAGAAAAACAGATACCTGACCTTAATTACCACATTATGAAGGGTCCGTGCAACAAAAAACACAGGTGGTATGGATACATATTTTTGACTGTCAGCACACTATAAAACATTTCTCTCGACTTTTTTTTTGCTAAGCAATATCGGCTTATGCATGGATTATATGTCTGAAAGTGCTTTCAGTCATGCAACGAGCCATTTATAACTTGCCAGTTCAATAAATTTCTTATTAAAAACACACATCTTATTCAATAAAACTAAATGTTTTACTGCAGAAGTTATTTTCTACTGCAAAAACAGTATAGTTTATCATTTTGAATTTTTTGATATATTTTCCTCATCAGCAGTTTAAACTAAGGTTCGTCAGTGGCCATGCGTTTGTTGGTCCTTGTTTCTTCCACAACATGCCCGAGTATATTCACACGGCAGAAATGTGTGCAGACTTTAATGACGGTCGGTGTATTTTATCGAGGTGCTCCCGTTTCTTTCGCCCAGGCTTAGCGCCGCTTCAGCAGCCTGTAATTTCATCATACGTCATTATTTTAGAGAAGTCTGTCACGCACAACAAACGGCCGCCGTTGAATTCCAGCGAATGTTACACGCCCCATAACGTGCACAGCAAAAATATTGTAATCATAGCGAAAGCTTTTCATTCACTTTGGTACTACACATGACGCTTTCCGTAATCTGAAGGATTCCGTGATTTTACTGCAGCACAAATTATGATAAGCCCTCTGCCATGAATTCGTAAACTAATGGTGTTTGAATTGTGGAAATCGGTCCATTAGATTAAAAGTTATGATTTTTTGAAGTTTCGAGATGGGCGACATGGCCTTGAAATGGCGCATTGACCTGCATTTCCGAGAACAAGAGAGGTCGTATAGCTTAATACCACTGGCGGCGACAGCCTTTAGCTCATTATATGCATCGGAGCCTCGAAACATGGCTAAGTGTCTTATTTGAGAAAAGATTACCATACAACTGCCATCTGTTTGAAAATGTGTTATGTATGGAGTCGAAAGATATTTAGCATGCGTTGTTATATATTTAGATGCTTGTAGATGAAGTAAAAGTAATAAATTGATTTGTATCGCACACTCTAAATTCGAATCGATGGAAAAGCACTGATTCGCAATTAAATTCAAATACTTGAATTACTGAAAATGGTCCCACTTAGAAACAGTGGAAAACAACCAGTTGTCTCAGTGAAACCCTTTCACTGATTGCATAATTGATGTGAAACAATTTCACTGATTAATAGAGACCTGCAAAATTCACGTTATTGTTTGGGGACACGTTAAACTTCAAACATATGTAGTTCTGCAATAAGTGTGTTGTTAGACAGTACTTAATTTGACACGCCCTATGTAACTTTGCGCCAATAAATGAACACTTCACAATTGCGTAGTCCAATCACGTGTAGTCCAGTCAGAAAGGGCGTGACATCACATTTACGCAGCAGCCAGTGGAGAAACGAATCCGGCTCGAGTATATACAGTACTTTGAAGTTTAGCCTGATGCCAATAAATAACGCGAATTTTGCAGATCTCTACTGATTAAATAAGTGACGGCCAAGAGCGTGCGGCGAATTACAATTTGTTTTTACGAAATTTAGTCATAAAATAGCGAGAAATAAACATATTACCGTTTAACGAAAATTAAAAGCCGTAAAGAAATCTCGCGGTTCTAGGATTTGAACTCGCCGTTCCTTTACAAATTCAGCTACCAAGACAACGCTGACCCGAAGAGATACAATTTATACATTACGTTTCATCATCGAACATATGTGTGTTTAATTGGTAACATTAGCAACGTTAGAACAAATAGCACGCATGAATGCACTCACTTCACCGCATTTAATACAGTTCTAAACTTCAAACCGAGCATTGCGATGAATACGTGAGAACGAAATGAAATACTCAATTGCCTCGTAAAATGGCATTATAAAAGACGAAACTCACATTTGAAAAAAAAATATATTTAATGGATTTTATTAGATTTTTCCGTTATAATTCCATTTTAAATACGTTGTTTAACTAATCCATCAATCAAAAAATAAACCACTACAAAACAGAGAAAGAAATGGTTAATGAATGAGTGGAAAATGGCGCTTATTCAATAAGTGAATATGTCAGGAGCTGTTAACCAATGAAAAAAGTGATGTTCTCACTTATTATAATTTAGAATTTAGATTGCATTCCTTAAAACAAATTGAAATTTTTACACTAACTCAATGAAATTAATTTTTGGAGGTAAATTGTTTCTAAGAGAATTATCGTAAAACTGACCACATATTCATGGCTTTCATGTAATGATTACAAATTTATTTATTGCAAAATAAAATATAAACAACCTTGTATAAGTAGCCATTAGTGTTTCAGTTTACACCTTCACACATCTTCTGTCAGCCTCTTTCACTCACTCGCTGCTTCTCTCCAAACTATTGTAGTGCACAAACGAGAAACTAAACTGGTGTTGCTATTGAAGATCTTGATGTGTTTCTGATAGGGACAAATGCCACGCAAGCCAGCTCAGGGCATACAAACAACTAAAGCGAGATACTATTTTGTTTTGGAAACTGCGAGAAAATTAATTACGATCTGCCGAATTCACTTTCTTGAGCACGCGAAATTATTTGGAGAGCAACGTATTCTCAGCAAAACTGCCCCTTGTTTAAACTCGTTCATCCATGATGCTTTATTCATAATTTTTACACGTTCAAAAATTTTAATATTTTTGCCTCATAGAATCCCGTTTTCTCATAGACAAGATCCTGGTTTTATCCCCACGTCACATTTCAATATTTTACGTAATCTCTAGTTTTTCTTTACTCTAGGATGTTTTCATTTTATGACTGACCGCGACACTCATTTTTATCACTCGCTATGGACAAATACCGTCAAACTTTTGATGATTATCATCACATACACAAACGATACAGCCCTCTTAATATTTCTGCTTTTTATTATTCCATATTCTTCTTCTGCGCCTTTTCGTTATTCTTGCCATAGTTTCATGTTTCATCCGTCGTCAGCATCATGTAACTTCAAAAATAAAATCAGGTGATCTCCATCTTGAACTGATTTATTTTGCATTAAATTGGCAACATTCGCATGACGTAATTCAGCGTGTTCACTGTTAGAGCTTTAATCTTACGCATTTTCCAATTTACTATCTACCCTTTCCAGAATATGCATTATTTATTTCTCGTGTTTCACTGTATCCCACATTATGATATTTCTTTCATTCGGTATTCCTACGAATTCTTACCTTTTTTTTTTTTAGATCTACCGAATATCATGCCTGATACTGTTGCTTTTTCCATAAATGCCATACTGCAAATATTCGCTATGTTTCTACAAAAATCCTATTTAAACGGTAAGCAAAATTAACGTCGGATTACCGCAAAAAATTTTGGTGTGACATCCTAAGTAATTTTACGTCCTTGTGTGGCAATTCCGTTGATATCCACGTATATATATATATATATATTTTATTTCCGTTTATTTCTTTGGTAGGCGTCACTGTGCCGTAGGCAAAACCACTCGGCCTATTTCACTCGCTTTTATAGGCTGTTCACGGTTAAATGAGCACTTTTGAAAGCCCTGCTTGAGATCAACTTGTACGCACGTTGTGTATTCCTCCGCCTTGTGTAAAATTAACGTTGCCATGGGGCTCATTGCTTTATTCATGCGTCGGTCAAGTGAAACTGTAGTATTATCAGAAAAGTAGATATGTTACACGTTCTGCTCATTCTCATGCTTAGAAGCATAAAAAAACAGAAAGGAAAATAAATAATTTCAGATTGCACAAATGGTTACCTAACACTATTTATTTGACGTTATGATATGGAACTATTTCCCATCCATCATTTACCAACTCTATTGGGCGCATGTCACTCAGTGTGTCCGTTAAAATATATGCATGCATGGGCAGTGACTTTTTTCTAAGGTTGATTTCAGAAGTGTTCATTTTACACAGCCTTTGTTCAGTATTTCTTTCCTTCTACGCAATTCATACTGTTCAACAAACTTTTCGATTTGTATGACTGCAATATTAGTGTCTTATATCCCCCCCCCCTTTCCCCGATCACCAAATTGTATATTGTCGGTTATAGTCTATTCGCGGTGTCTCCACACTTTTTGAATCAAACCTTTGAAAAATATCCCCATGTGTTATGTGGTTAGTTATTTCTTAAATTTGCCACCTATCAGAAGCGTTTTATACTTGTGTTCATAAAACTGAAATTTTTTCGGTTTAACTCAAATGCTATTAATTTTTTATCTATAAATTACAATACTTCATTTATAAAGAATGTCAATAAAATTAGTGGGAAAGTTCCTACACAAAATATTTTTATAGGCCATTCACGGTAAAGTGAGCACTTTCGAAAGCCTTCTCATTTGGAATAATAGCCAATAAATATATTTTATTTTAGCCTTAGACTTTAACTTTCAAGTTCTGTGGAATATAAATACTATATTTATTACTTACATGGCAATATTTATTTAAAAAGGTGGTAAAAGGATGAAAAATGGCTGAAAGTAAAAAGTAACTAGGGCCTCAAGAGTGCTCACTTTACCGTGAACAGCCTGTACATTGGGTGCCCACGAATTCTGTGCGTTGTCTTTTGGTGTAATTTTCTGGGTTTAGTTAAGTTGTGTTTGCTCGAGGCGGAGGAATATCCTGGATGTAGAACTTTAGCAAGGCTTCAGAAAAATATGAAGTAACCGTGAATGAATTGTAGAACATCTTCACATCCACACTCTATAATAAATTATTTGTTAATTTACCATACCAGTGTATAGTACAGCGACGAAGCGCGAATAGCAAAATATTTACCCACGTATGCTTGGTAACATTCCTACAGTTGCTCGGGAAAGCGTCAAATACGTAGAGAAAAGTGCCCAACTTTGTATAGTAGCTATGCAAAACAGTCCCATACTTCCAGCCTGAGGCGTAGTACTATTATTATACACTACTAAGTTAAAAACTTAGGAAGTTTACTAGATAATGTCTTACTGAGGTACATTTGGAGCTGTTAATGGGTTTCAAATTTTTCTAAGGTGCGACTGAGGAGGTCGCGAGGCTGGCTAGGTTTGCAGCAGGACGACGCAGTTGCTTTGGCTGTTCCGCCATTCCACGGAAGGTCGTTGCTGTCATCCATGCGTTCAGTGCTCAGCTTCCGCGAAATGCGGGGACTGGAGAGAGTTTGGCGGCTCTTTGCATCGAGGTCTTGAGAGCCGACGGAGGCGGAACGAGTTGAGTGTGGAGTAGCGCCGGAATGCAAAGGCGGGGGGGGGGGGGGGGAACGGGAGATCCCCGAGGAAAACCCGCCGACCAGCGGCATCGTCCGGCACGATTCCCACATGCGAAAAATCCGGGGTAGTCTGACCACTACACCACCGGGGCACTTGTCGGACCCGGTTTCCAAAACCGAAGCCTCGCGAATCGGCAGTTGCAGCTACCGGTTTGACTCGAAGTGGCTCGATTACCGCGTCGGGGATGTGTCGTCCTGCCGTGGAAGTGTTCTGTCGAGTTTTTCGCGAGGAGCACGTGTTAATCCTGGACAGGGCCTCGGGCCGATTTTCATTTACGGAATTACTGAAGCGTCGAGTGTCGCAGTGAACGTGTTTGATAGTGGAAAATGCGTGATTGACGTGTGACAAGGAATCCCGTTTTCGTCCCAGCCAGTTGCGATGTCGTCCTCTGCCCCAGTGCCAGTTGTTGGGACGACAAGTTGTACGCAGGAAGAATAAATAATTGTATTGTACAGGGCTTTTTAACGTCCTCCCCGGTTATATGCTTCAAAGTTCAGCAGGGGACGGCTCGCAGACTAACTTATAACCTAACTTACATTAACACCCATGCGCTACCCGGGATTCGAACCCAGAGACTCCCGCACCAACCGACTGCGCCACGGGAGGTCGGGGCAGGAATAATAAGTAATGCATTGTGCACACTCGCCATATCGGCCGTGCGCGAGCTACAGTCCAGGAGAGGAGATATGAGGAGAATCAGCATGGCCACAGTCCGACCTAAGTCAGACGGAGGACAAAGCATAAATAGCGCCGCTGGACGCGCGCTCACCCCCACTCCACAGCCTACTCTCGGACGCTTCGGCCATTTGTCGGCGTGTGTGAAGCCGATCGCGAAGACGCAGTCAGAGGCAGGTGCCACCTGTCGCTGGTCCAGGCCGCAGTATTCTCACGTCAGGAGACGTGCTCTCTGCACCACATCTCTGCTTGTCGACATCAGGAGGACTCGGAGGAGCTTCGTTTGACTCCGAACTGATTCGGTGGTAGGCGTATACTCAGCAGGGTGCAAGGTTGACTCGATAAGGAAGCTACGCGGTTGGAAAAGTAATATATCTGAAGATAATTTAAATGTTGCAGGACAACGAAGTGTCAGTAATTAATTCTTGCGTGTGAATCTATCAATTGTGAAAATAAACAGCATTCAATAAATTGTTGTTTAGAAATAGTTGTGTTCCTACTTTTAGTTCTATTAGGTCACCCGTCATTAAACCCAGAGATATATGGAATTCAGTAGTAGTGCAGAGTTGGAGACAGTTAAAGAGAAGTGAGAGTTAGTAAGTGTTGTTCTCTAGAGTTCAAGCTGGGACTAGTTGGCGGACTTATGTCAGCTAGGCTTGGTGTAGTCGCCAGCCTTAGAGTTCAGTATACCCAACTATACTTCGAGAGCAGTAATAAGTGTTAGGGCTCGCTAAGAGCAAGCAAATAGCATGTTATAACTGGGCGGATTGGGCAAACGCCCAGCGCACCAGGAAGAAGGGGGTGTAAAAGGAGATTTAAAAAATTCTCATTTGTGTTTTCTCAGCTGTATTATTTTTTTGGTTTCGGCGACTTGCGTAAGAACGGGCTTGATATGCAAGATGAATACCTGAGCGGTGCAGAGCTCCCGGATGTTAGCCGCTGGAAAACACACTGACGAAATCCAAGTACTAGCAAATAGTGACGGTAATGAAAGTTATGCTCGCCCAGGGCGCTAGTTGCCTAAGTCTGGGGCCTGCTCTGCCACGAGGAGCTTCGGGATTGAGAGCCAGGCGGGTCCGGACTTCGGCGGACGACTAACACTTAACGTAGCTCTTGGTCAAATTCAAGCACAAGGTGGGCTGTTTACGCTGAAGTGAGCACTTTTGAGCCCTTAGTTCCTTTCAGCCATTTTTTCCCCCCTTCATTTTAACTACCTTTTTTAAAATAAACATTACCATTGAAGTAATAAACACAGTGTGCATATTTCACTGCACTCGTAAGTTAACGTTTAAGGCTACAGTAAAATATATTTATTGACTATTCTTCCGAATGAGGGGGCTTTCGAAAGTGCTAACTTTACCATGAATAGACTATATCTATAAATAAATTTGATTAGGGAGACCGAAATTTTAAAGTAATTTCCGTTGGTTAACGATTCAGATACCACAGCTTTAATTAAAATCTTGCTTGTGATTTATCGTGTGAAGTAAACCCGAAATTTAAAAGCAAATAGATCAAATTTCGTAAAGATAACTGTCTAGTCAAATTGTACCTGCTGTTTTTTTTTTTATGAATTGCTGCGTTAATTGATTTGTTTTAGCAACCCTTCTTCAATGAAACTGTGTCATTTTGATAAGCATTCGCTCTCCAGACTAATAATTCCTGAACTCCCCCCCCCCCCCCCCCTTCGCCAAACATTAGAAGTTAAGACGTTGATTAGTTGACTAAGTTTTGAGTAATTAAGTCAATCTATTATCAGTTTTTTGTAATTACAGTAGGAACTTGACCACTATATAGGGGGCGGAGACTAAACGATTTATGATCCTGGCACAAGATAGCAATTATTTTTCTTTTGTCAATAAACGAGTGATTCTTGTACGTAATTTTTCTAATGCGCCATTTATTTTCTAGTTATTTTTCTGACTTACGAACCTTAAAAAGTATGTCCCAATGCGGGCTGCGGGTAGGGAAAAAAAAAAATATATATATATATGTGTGTGTGTGTGTGTGTGTGTGTGTGTGTAAGTCCGTATTTTGACAATATTTAGTCCGTGTAGTTTTTCCTACTATATTTATTATTTTGCCTCCTGCATGTTGTGTTTGATTCCTAACCATCTAGACAATTTTATATGTAGTATTATTTATTAGATATTTCTATTACATTTCAAGACGATTTTTCTCACAAAGTATGAGTTTTTGCTTCGTTTCCTTTACATTCATCACTGTAATTTTTCTGTGCCTGTCATACTCCACGTTTTCAGTCATACCGTTTTCCCAAAGTGATCCATGTGAGATTATATTCCCATGACTTTATTTTTCACCTGTTTCTCAAATATTCAAAATTGCATTTTGAACACTCCATCACTTGGACATTCTCCAACACAACTTTCAAGGAGGCTTGAACTAACAAAAAGAAAAAAAGGGAGGGGACTAACACACAGGTCACGTGCTACTCCCTTAAAAATTCATAATAGGCCTATTACAGATGTGGTGAGTGAGTACTGAGTAGTTTGAAAAAAAAAATGACAACCTCATGTTTTACTGAGAAAATTACTATAAAATAACCTGTCATAGTTTCGTGGGTAATTTTTTTTATGTTATGAGCTTATATTTTAATATATATTCATGCACGTAATCAAAAAAATTTTTTTTTTAGCATTATTGTTATTTTGTGTCGTAGCAGGGGATGACAACTTGCTCAGTAAATACATGGCTATAGGATGTTCACGGAAAACTGGGCTGTTTTGAAAGCGATGCACAAGATATACTGGTATACACATTTCATATTATTCCACGATATCTTAAATAATGTTGTCGTAGGCCTGATCTCTTTATTCATGCTTCGGTCTAGCAAAAGTGAAATATTGGTACTAGAGTAAATATTTCAATTTTATGAGTTAGTAAAATAACAGAAAACAAAACAAATCCTTTTATTGTTCAGAAATACTTGCCTAACACCTTTAATTAAACTTTAAGGCATGTAAATGCTTTCCTTCTGTTGTTACCATATTTACTGGGCACAAACTACTCAGTGTGCCCGTCAAAATACATAGGTTGCAGCAGCGATATTTCTCAAAGGTCGATTTCAGAAGTGATCGACTAACCTTGATCAGGCTATAACAGTACACGTCTGTCTCCTGTCCCCGCTCCACCCAATTCCGTACGCATGTGTCCCCTCTATTTTAACCGTTTCTATATTCGCGCTTGCTTCCAACCCTGCGTACAGCAGCGGGCTGCGAGCGGCTTTCAGCTATTTCCAGAGCGGAGCGTGGCGCAATATCCTTCTAATCACCCATCCACCAACTTACCCCTCCCAACCCTACCTCACCCGGGCTATTGGCACGTCCCTTGCTCACCGTCAATAACCCCTCTCCCCTTCCCCACACATACATAGCCATGCGTTGGTCACCTGCAACACCCGCCCTTAAGGGGGCTGCATACTAGGCGCTAGAAACGTGTTGCAGTGTGTTAGGAAATCCGTTTTTTTTTTTGGCGAAAATATTCCACGCGTGCCCAGTGTGCTAACTAACGAAAAGAAAACAAACTTCAGGAGATGAGGGAATGTCTCTTTCATGACACTACGCATGTCGGAACCACTATTTCCAAGCCCTCCGACATAGCTCAAAACAGCCTTTTCAGACACTGCCGTATGTCAACATGTGCTGACCGGATCTACGTGAAACTCAGATACAATCCTGAATTGA
Organism: Dryococelus australis; assembly: GCA_029891345.1. NCBI lineage: Eukaryota > Metazoa > Arthropoda > Insecta > Phasmatodea > Phasmatidae > Dryococelus > Dryococelus australis. The sequence goes on along the minus strand of CM057007.1, from coordinate 25,331,365 downwards.
ACTTAGCATTAGACTTTCCATCAGTAAAATAATGTAGTCACCGCTTAAAGTCCCACGAAAAAAAAAAACGGTTCGGCGGAAAGCTTGCGCACTAGTTAAGTGCTTTAGTGGCGATGCGGCACTTGATGCGCGGGTCAGTGTCGCCCTTACCGTTCGCTCGCTCCCGAGCCATGTCGCGTCAGGTAGGCGGCCCCCTTAACCCCTTCCGTCCCCCATCATATTGCCGCATTGACCAGTGCTGCTAAACTAAATACCAGCGAGTCGGTGGGGCCGAGGTGGTATGGTGGTTAGACCACTCGCCTCCCAACAAGGCGAACTAGGTTCGATTCCCAGAGGGGATTTTACGTATGTGGGAATCGTGCCGGACGTTGCCACTGGTCGGTGGGTTTTCTCGGTGGTATCCCTTTCCCCGCGCCCTTGCATTCCGGGGCTGCTCCATAAAGATCCGCTTCACCCTCATCGGCTCTCAAGACGTCGATGTTAAGAGCCGCCTAGATCTCCTCTCTCTCTCTCTCTCTCTCTCTCTCTCTCTCTCTCTCTCGCACCAGCAAGTAGGCTTTAGGCTGTCCACTATATACTGAGCACTTTTGAAAGCCCTTCTTAAAATCTACTTTCATGCGAGTTACGTGTTCTTCCGCCGTAATGTAAATTTAACATTGCCATTGGCCTGGTCGCTTTATTCATAAGTTGATCGAGTGGGTCGGATGAAACTGTAAAATTATTATAAAATTAGATATTGTACAAATTCGCTGATTGTTAAACTTAAACGCATAAAAAAAAAACAAAATGAAATGAAATAATACCAGTAGTCTCAAATGTTTACCTAAGACAAGAAACTACTTTACCTCCGTCGTTACCAACTTTACTGGGCCTTTGCCAGTCCGTGAGCCCGTTAAAATATATGCAAATAGGGGCAGTGATTTCTTTCAAAGGTTGACTTCAAAAGTTTTCAATTTACCGTGTACTGCTAATATATACGTTTGAAAATTAGGCTATAAATATCAAAATTAAGCTACGCTGCAAACCTGAAGAATTTGCCCACTATCATTCATACTGCAGTCATAATACCTACTTTTAATGGAAATACATAACACTCATTTATGAATGATTAAGCTTTAAGTAGTTCATTAGACAGTTCAAAAAATAACTTTCTGTCTGGGTTCAAAGCATTGAAACGTACCCTGTTACCATATTGTGGTAAACTTCTCCTTAAGAAATACACAGAGTGATGATAACATTTTAAGTTAAAAGCCGAGTGGTGGCAGTGTCTTTTATTGATGGGAGAAAAAAAGGGAGAACAAAAAAAGGGGGGGGGGTATACGTAATACAGGAATTCATAAATTGCGAAATATAAATGTTCACTAGATAGAATCTCAATTTGGCCATATCTTTACATACGGTGACGCCCATTCTGCTACAAGCTATGTAAACAAAAATTAAGCTACATGTAGCATAATTCTGCTACAGTTGGCAACACTGCTAGGGGTGGAATGATGGAATGGGAGGTGTGGTTACCGGTAGTAGGGGCGGCTACCACGTGATGGGAAGGTAAGTGAAATGTGGGTCTATCGCGGGAAGATACAGTATGTGTGTTTGCGGCGTTGTCAATGAGGATTAGCTGATGACGGCAGGACGGATCTATGGAGCTTTATCAAGGGAACGGGGCGTAGAGAGTGGCCTTTACAGCGTTACGTAGTTACGGACAAAGTGACAAAAGCGTGGGCGGGGAAAGTGGGAGTGGCTGAATGGTGGAATACTGTGAATACCTCCGTAAACACACACACACACACACACACGAACCATAGATCCCGTCTCCGGACAGAGTTTCAAAAGGTGACGAAAAAAAAAAAGAAATGGTTTTCCTGTTTAGTTTTTTACGCTTGTATTTTGGGCGGGGTGATCGGTTCAAATGTTGTATGGATTCTCAACCCAGGTATGTATGTATATGGAATTTAAGGTTTATTTAGGCCGTTCACGGTCAAGTGAGCGCTTTTGAGGCCCTATCTATTATTTCCTTTCAGCCATTTTTTTAATCCTTTAACGACCTTTTTAAATAAATATTGCTATGTAAGTAATAAACGTGGTGTGCATATTCCACCACACTCGAAAGTTAAAGTCTATGGCTACGATTAATTATATCTGTTGACTATTATTCCAAGTGAGATGGCTTTCAAAAGTACTCACTTTACCGTGAATTGCTTAAACTCACAAGCAGGCAAAATACCTAACAAAAATACCTAAACACAGACATTCCACCAATCATGAAAACAATGAGTTTGTTCCCAACAACATTGCTAACAAAATTTAATTATCTTAATAAGTAGGGAAATATTAAATGTCTGACATAAGAAACTCAAACCAATTATAATAAGAAAAAAAATTATCGAAAAATAAGGGCCACTTAAAAATATTTGTGAATGTAGTTGTAGTAATAAACCTCAAAAGAGTCTGGAGTCTGGTCGTATATACGTGGTTAGCTATTTTACAATATTATTACATAAATTGCTAGTTATGCATAACAACATACTTACAGATACCTTTCAAGTTTATCAATTTATTATATATTATTTTATTTCTTTTTTTTTAATTTATGTAGTGGTAACGTGCACTTATAAAGTAAATGTAATTGTTGTAAACAGTCCAGTAGCCGAAGAATTCTACGTGCAAACCAAAATTCAATTAATTAATTTTGGATAAATTAAGTACTTTAGTAATTTTGTAGTATAAAATAAGTAGTTATTTATAAATTTATATATATATATATATATATATATATATCTGATGCACCCATTCTAAATAGCGGTTTTCATAAATGCATTAATTAATAAATTTAAGTTCACACTCACAGAGAAATATCATTCCGAAGATACATAAAACAAATGAAATTAACTTTAAAAACTTTTAAAACCAAGCTTTATATTTATAAATGAACTAAAAAGATAAAAATAATTATAGGAGTAGTTACAGAATTTGCAGAACTTCTAAGACACGGTCAAACAGCCGTAGTAAATAAACTTTAAATGCAAATTAATAATTTTTTATCAATTTATGTTTAGTACATAAACGCTTGGCGCATTATAGAACGTATACCTCATTTGCGTAAGTGTAGTATAGGCTGTTCACAGTAAAATGAGCACTTTTAAAAGCCATGCTTAAGATCTACTTGTATGCACGTTGTGTATTCTTCCTCCTTACGTAAAATTATCATCGTCACGGGCCTCATCACTTTATTCATGCGTGGGCCAAGTGCAAGTGTAAAAAAAAAATTAGAAAATAAATATTTTACAAATCTGCATAGTTTTACAATTAGATACATTATAAAACAGAAGCGAACATTATAATTCTTAAGTTATCACAAATGGTTACATTGCACTTTTTGTTCGGCGTTGAGACATGGAAATACTCTTCCATCCATCGTTACCAACTTTAGTGGGTGCATGTCACACAGTGTACCCGTTAAAATATACGCAGGTAGGGGCAGTGACTCTTTTCTAAGGTTGATTTCAAAAGTGCTCACTTTATCGTGAACAGCCTTTAAGCACATATCTTGCGCAAGGCTCTTATCTATTCGCAATTTACAAAGTATACCTCATTTGCGTAAGCGTAGTAAACATCTTGCGTAAGTATATTAACTATTCGTGCTAATCTTTTATATAATAAATATAAACTGATGCAAAAATATTAATTTGTAGTAAAGTTTATTACGGTTGTTCGACAAAGTCTTGCAAGTTCTCCTAATTCTGTAACTACTCCTACTATTATTTTTATCTTTTTAGTTCATTTATAAATAAGAGCTTGCTTCTAGAAGGTTTTAACAGTTAACTTTTTATACTTTTTAGTCTCGCCTATTTATATAGGTAGAATATTTATTATACATTCACAGACTCGTCCGTCATCGGTATCGCTTGAGATGAGGCGAGTTTTTAAGTGCACTCTTTTCGCGGGAAGTTGAACCGGCATGCCGAATATTCATTATTCATCTTACACGTGTGTGTGTGTCCACGTATTTGACATTTCAATACGAGCTTGCGCAGATCGTAATCTTCAAATGGTAGCCTATTTCTCATACACACGCGATCGATCATTTTAATTCCTTCTTGTGCTTCACAGTTTGGATGGTCTTTTATACCCACACGACGATGTGTAAATGAGGACTTCGCCCGGCACTGAAACTCCACACGCCATCTGTAATCGACAAATTGTCCACCAATTACGTCGTGTTTGCTAGTGATTCAGTAGACGCCTAACAGACGCCTCACAGACACCTATCGTGCATACAAACAAGTGAAGTTAAATAAAAGCTTGTCATATGTGCATGCATAGAGGTATTAAAAATATTTTAATATAACAACATAAACTGTCCTAATTGGAAGGACGTTTCTAAATTTTTTAAACTACCGAATAATGCTTCTATGTCAAAGTGAATATAATATAACACAAAGGCACGCTACCACCTAAATATATATTCTGGTGTAATTGAAATTAAAATATTGAATTACACGTGTAATGTTACCTATCTTTTCGGCCACATAATTTATGTGGTGAACGTAATACTTATATAGAATGATGTTCCGTGTACTTGATACATATACAAATTAAATGCTTTCATAAGCAATCTACAGAAAAGGATTTTTTTTTTTCGTTTTGCAATTAGAGAATGATTTATGGCAGCTATCCTAAAAGTGAGTTGAGTTATTAATAAACGCCTGATTGTAATGCCGGGCAGTATACTGAAGTTCCTTGTAATATTTCAGTAATGTGGCATGCAACCATCTAGCCTCAATTCGTCGCCCATTATTTAGTGTAATATCTGCGGTGAAGATAATTGAATTGATAGGTACAAGTTTCACACACCTGAAATTAGTTTAGTTTCAAAACTAGCAGTATGAATTATTTGCACATGGGTAGGTTTAAGGGACTAGAAATATTTTTCGATCTGTCCAGTGTGATTTTAAATTTATTTTCGTGAAGAGTTGTGATCTGGTTATTTTTCTGCCATAAGCAATATGACTGCAAGCACGATTTGTAGTTTATTTCGAATAAATGTTATCAAACACGCTAAAACTAGGTTCCCGTTCGAAATAATCGGACGCCACACGCTTTCTCTTGTGGGACCTGTATCCTTTCAGATAAAGCAGCATATTCCCATCTTCTCCTTTATATATCTCTCCATCGTATTTCATATCGATAGCCGATAAGTCTTGAACCTTTTACATAACAAATGTGAGTCACTTACTCTAAAATGTCCCATGTTTCATTTATTTGCATGCATTCCTGATTTTGAAGTCGTTTCGTGCATTATGAAACTGTTCATTATAATTATATACACATTTATATAGTCACAGTGCGTGTAAGAAAAAGAATCCTGTATTAAAAATTGATAGATTTTTCACGTTACATAAACGTGTATGTCGCAGTTTTAAGTTGTTTGTTCTGCGATAAAAAAATATTTAATACGTTCTAACGAGTTACGATGACGAAATATTACTCGGAGTTAATTCCTCGATAACTACTATAAGTGAACAAATAATTTCTAACTGGTTTGTCTTTTCTTATTATTTTCTTATTACTAAACTAAAACCGTGGAGGATTCGTACAGTTTGATTTTGAACTACAGGTACAAACGCTCTGAGGTGATTCCCTACGCAAAATAAGTTGGGAAATCTATGACCCATGTTCTACAGTAATTAGTTTGCCTAAGAGAGGCGGGGAGGGGGGGGGGCTTAGAAAATCGATATTCTCAATTGTTTCAATTCACAACAACAACGTGCTTGATATGAACGAACAATCTGAAATATGTGAATAGTTTTCGGGTAATGTAATCTCCATTAACTGAGAAAAAATAGGGGGTGTCGTTTTTATTGACAGACAAATGTGTTCAACCCTCGGGTATACCTATTTTAGTGACATCATAACCATGTGTAAATTAATGTGCACAATAACGCTGACTTGGTCTACTACTGCCAGGCGATAGGTTGTTGAGGAAGTAGACGAAGTTTGCAAGGGCATCTGGAAGGCAATCGACAGCATGTCTGAGGCGGCAATAAGATAGATTTATTAGCGGTGAATGCCTGTTGGGAGGGTCTTAAAAAGTGCTCACTTTATCGTGAACAGCCTATATTGGAACCGCGCCGCAGTTGGACGCGACATTTGTCTCTCCCGTGAGGGCCTCCATTTCCTCACCAGGTATGGTAATTTTCGGCGATCATTCTTGACGGTTGAAAGTTTGTACGGGGAAATGTGAGAACCCGTTACAATGTTAACGATGCACATGAACATCTGAAAATACTATTATTCCTTTAAACGTGATTTTTAAGTTACATCTTCCCACACGCTCTAAATCTGAATCAGTGATAATTTCACTGTTTAAATCAGTCAAACGTATCTGACTGATACAACAGTCACGTCAGTGAGTTTAACTGATGGACCAGTGAAATAATGCCATATTTCCTTCACTGATTGATTCAGTGACATTTCCCACTGATTCGTCAGTAATTTCTTCCACTGTTTTCTCAGTGGTTTATTTTTTGACTGATGGTACCAGTGAAACATCAGAGCAACTTGCTCCGTCTCTTAATTATTTTTGTCTGGTATACCAGTGAAACTGCGTGTAAAAGTGGCCGTCGAACATCATTTAAAAATGGCCGTCAAACAAGGTGTATGAAGTGAAGTAACAACGAATAAAATTAATACAAAACAATTTCTAAAATGTGTTCAGTCTTTTAAAACGCCATTTCACGAGGCAATATGAACACACAGCCTTCAATTCCGTTTTTTCGTCCTTCATTTCGATTCCATGCAATCGTCATAACGCTCTGTTTTAAGGTTTAAACTGCATTTAATGCGGTGAAGAGAGTGGACTCAATCAAACCAAACACGAAAAGTATGAGCATACAACTTCAAACTTCACGATTTCGCAGTCGAACTATACAAAAATATATTTTCGTCGCGCAGTTTCAGCTTCGCGAGGTAGCTCAGACGGGAGTTTCCCCCTGCCCTTATAGCTCAGGGGTAGGGTGGCCGACCTGTAGTCGCAGGGTCACGGGTTCGCGCCCCGGTGCCTCCGACGTGGCATATGCTTAGTTCGATTGTCGCACTGTGAATTCGTCAACAAGTCGGTCTCGCTAGAGCTTTGTCAACGTCAAAAATGACACGACGACGTCAAATGAAGGTAAAAAAAAAAAAAACGGCAAGGTAGCGACCTAAATTCGAAGAGTGCGCGAGTTCAATCGCGGCCACCTGCGAAACATATTTACTTTTTTTTAAATTAGGGTAAATTGCACGATATAAATAGTAAACCATCGTAAATATGTTTATTTCACGTAATTATTTGCTCACATTCAATAAAAGCAATATCTAATTCGCCACCTCAGTCGGCCGTCACTTATTCAATCAGCGAAATTGATTCCCGCCACTAATTCAGTCAGTGAAATTGATTCCCGCCACTAATTCAGTCAGTGAAATTGATTCCCGCCACTAATTCAGTCAGTGAAATTGTTTCACGTCACTAATTCAATCAGCGAAATTTTTTCACTGAAACAATCAGTCGTTTTCCACTGATTATATGTGGAGCCATTTTCACTGATTAGAGTAGTTGAATTTCACTGCGGATAAGTGGTTTCCAACTGATTCGAATTTAGAGTATACTCATACGAATTGTATTGCTTATTCATGGACTATTATAATGCCACATTTTCAAAAAATCGGTGGTAATATTTGGACATAATTATTCTACGTGGTATGTTACAACCCGCATTCATAGATAATATCGAGCTGTCCTTTATTCTGCAAGACTGTTTCGTTGCACCTGAAAGCGATTAGAAAACTGCGTCAGACACTTCCCGATATTTCACTTACGAAATATTCCGCTTGGTATTACGTCTTGTGTCCTTATTCAATCATCCATTGCTACTTTCCAACCTTCTTTAACTTGGAATTTTTCATAGCTCACTCAATGTTGTATATAAATGAATTTCTGAAAACTTGTTAACATGCTTTGATATTTGAACGGTACAGGTTTTGTATAAGCTGTTCATGGCAAACTAAATACTTTTGAAAGCCCTTAAAATATACTTGTACGCATGTTGTGTATTCTCCCACCGTATGTAAAATTAACACGGTCATGTGCCTCATCGCAATATTCATGCGTCGGTCAAGTGGAACAGTGAAAGCATTAGAAATGTGAACATTTTACAAATCTGTTAATTCTTACATTTCGATGCATTACAAATCAGAAAGCGAAATAAATCATGTAAGTTTTCAAAGATTTTTAGCGAACAATTTTAATTCGACGTTTATTTATGGAACTAATTTCCCTCCATCGTTACCAACTTCACTGGGCACGTGGAGCTCGGTGCTCCTGTTAAAATATATGCATGTAGGAGCAGTGACTTTTTTCCAAGGTTGGTTTCAAAAGTGCTCACTTTATCGCGAACAGCCTCTATATGTTTCGAACAATGCGCAAAGCCGCGAAATACAAGCTAGCTCTTCAGATTTTTTAATATTCAATATGAATGACAGCCAATAATGGCCTCGTATTATTTATTGTAAAATCTGTAGGACTAATTGGTGTTACCAATTACAAAATAAATGTGATCGAAAACGCTGTGGTCTAGAACAATGTTTTCCTTTACTACAATTTCACTTCGACGTCTGAAAAGAGGTTCTCATTGGCCGACGAGGCGACGATTAAGGGGAATCAGTCCCCGCCGTCTTGGATTTTCGGAATTTTCTTCGTAAATTGCATCACAGATTTTGAATTATATTTTGGGCTCCAACAAAGCATAGTCCCTTTCAATGCACATGTTCTAAAACATGTATTGCTAAACTACTGTTACCAGGTCCATTTCTGAACTGAAAGCAAGAAAAAATTGTTCATTTGTTGCCTGCAATCACTAGTAAAAAATAATAAATTTTATAGAAATGTAATATGTTGGTTAAGCTTAGGGGAGAAGTATCCTTGCTATCTTGGATTTACGTATTTTCCTCATTAACTTAATTTTCCGAGTCAATATTTAAAAACCAAGCTAATCATGAAATAGGCAACATTTTAACAGTTATTTCTGAATCCCACTTATTTTTGTAACATGATTAGTGTCACATCTGTAACCGTAATCAATCATTATCTAATTATTTAATAATTTCAGTCCCACGTGGAAAAACACAGGTATATTTGAAACCCTAAAAATAAAAAATTAAAATTCATTAAGCAGTCGTCCATGCAATGTCTAGCTTTGTTTTTTTATTTGTGGTTAAACGTTTTCATTATGAAGATTTGTAAGAAAATTCGGAGACGGAGCTATTATTTATGCCATGTCGTGCGAAAAATGTCATTAAATGTTCTTAAATGGAACTTGCGACAAAAAGGATAGCGAAAATCCAAGATGGCGGGGGACTGATCCCCCCTTAACGCCCGCATGGAGAAGCCACGTGACGCCAGCTAGGCAGTCGCGGGGCCCCGCCACGTGGAGCGCTGACCCGGAAACTGCACTCGCACCCATCCCCGACTACGCCGTACCTAACTAGGCCGCTCCCAACCGCGCTTATTTCGCGGAGGAATTTTTCGCGCGCCGTCATTTTCTCTTGCGCGGCTCTCACTGTCTCCGCGCTCGTTCGTATTCCGACACGGCCGCTAGCGAGAGGGATCGTACGGCGAGAAAATGGCGGCCCGCGCTTAAATGCCTGGCTGAAACTCTGTTGCACGAGCGAGACTCCGGTAGCGACAGAGAAGCTAATATCCGAGATACTTCCTGCATCAACAGGCACAGTACAGTGGATCACTTTTGAATCACCTAGTCACTCTTTTCTTTCAGACAATTTATATCCTTCCACCACTTTTCAAAGCAATAAACACAGTGTATACGTCCCACCGTACTCAAAATAATTAGTCCGAGGCCACAATGAAACTAACCTATTGGTTACTAAGTCTGATGGGACAGCCTCAAAAAGTGCTCATTTTACCATGAACAGCCTGTAATATAATGATTGGTGGAATTGGGGGGGGGGATAAGGGGGGTGGGAAGTGAAGTGATTTGGACGGTTCTTGACTGCGAGGTCTTGAGAGCCGATAAGAGTGAGTGAGGTGAGCATGGAGCAGCGCCGGTATGTAAGGGCGGAGGAAACGGGAGATCCCCGAGAAATCTGGTGACCCGGCCGGGGATTGAACCAGATTCGCCTTGGTGAAAGGCAAGCAGGCTAACCGCTCAGCCACCGTGGCTCCGTTAAGGAGGAGGGGGCTGAGTTGGGGAGTCACGCGATCTTTGGTGTACAACGAATGCAGATAAATGGGAATTTTTCGAGTGTACTTCTTTCACTGTTATTTGGAGCACTTTAGAAATCAACGTTCGAATAATGTCACTACCTTTCCCTACATATATTTTAACAGGTACACTAACTGCCATGAGTCCAGTTAAGTTGGTAACAACAACAAAAAAAAAAAAAAGCAGTTCCTTGTCTTAACGTTGAATTATGCGCGTTAGGTTAAAATCTGTGGCTAATGAATTTATTTATTTTACTCTTTGTCTTTGTAATGTCTTTACGTGTAAAATTGATCAAATGTGAGAAACATTTACTTTTCAAATAATTTCAAAATTCCACTTGGCTGGTGCATGCATAAAGTGATGATACCCATGACAATCTTAGTTTCATACATGATGGATTAATACCCAATACGTATACAAGTATATTTTAAGCAGGGTTTTCAAAAGTGCTCATTTTACTGAGAACAGCCTTTATCAAAGAATCGAGAACTACGGAGATGCGGCCAAGATGAATTATTTCAAGAGCAAGTAAGTGTGTTACTTCGTTAGCCAATCGCTAACGCTGGCCAGTAACCGTGATCAGGTGGTATACAATAAGTGTATAAAAGTTCAAAGTAATAATGCTTAGTTAAAAAAAAAAAAAGTAAGTTTACACGTGTGTTTGAGGTGGTTAGGTTGAAATATTCAGACATGGATATAAACCAGACGCAGAATAACTCCGAGCTTGAGCTACGTCACACATATGGAGGGGATGGCGGCACACTCGCGGAGGGGTGGTATAGACGGTATAAAGAGGAGAGGAACATGAATAAAACAAAGCCTCCACAGCAGGTAGAGGAAAAGTAGAAAACTTTGACTACTTACCACTGAGGTATGTAGTTCTACGGCAGTTCTTCAGTGCCACTCATTACGCCAGCTGATGAGTCTGACTTGTAGACGTCACTGCTGCCAGCTGATGAGTCTGACTTGTAGACGTCGCTGCTGCCAGCTGATGAGTCTGACTTGTAGACGTCGCTGCTGCCAGCTGATGAGTCTGACTTGTAGACGTCGCTGCTGCCAGCTGATGAGTCTGACTTGTAGACGTCGCTGCTGCCAGCTGATGAGTCTGACTTGTAGACGTCGCTGCTGCCAGCTGATGAGTCAGACTTGTAGACGTCGCTGCTGCCAGCTGATGAGTCTGACTTGTAGACGTCGCTGCTGCCAGCTGATGAGTCTGACTTGTAGACGTCACTGCTGCCACTACCGCCACTGCTCGCACCACATAAATTCATTATGACTTTATCAATTTCAATGTCAGATCGCACATCCTTGTCATGATAGTCTTTCTCGAGTTGTCTGGACGTGATTGCAAAATGGTATCCAGTCTTCTGGTCCCATTTGGTTAAATATGTCTTCGCAGAGTTTTTTCGCTTCCGTCAAGTTGCAAGTAACATAATTTTTTTTGAAGCGACTTCTCTTTTAACTTCAGCCCAGATGGTTTCTATCGGATGCAAATCCGGATGATAGGGTGGCAGACGGAAGTACTGCGTGGCCAACATTTCCTAGTAGTCTGTCTACAGAGTACTGCACTTGCAGAGGATTGTGTTGCTTAACGAGCTCATACAGAGTTGATTGTGGCATGTCTGTAGTAAACGAAGTATTCTCCTTACCTAACCACTGCCACGATTCCATCTTAGTCGATCTGGAAGTAGGTATTTCGTTGACCTTTACATTGTGATAGGGAGCATTATCTATCACAACAATACTACCAGGTGGAAGATTTGGTATTAATTGCTCGTTAAACCATTTTTCATAATTTTCTTTATTCATATTCTTTGTGGTAATCCCCTGTTGCCTGGTGCGACTTCCACATTGCAAGAGCTTTAGGGAACAAAACCGTTTTCGCCTCCTGCCACGGGTGCTAGCAGACCATTGGGAGACATGTCACTCCGCATTATATTTTTCACATGCGACGACAAAATGCACGGATGTTCCGTGTAAATAATTGTACGTTCCTCATTTCTATATCGCCGCATACTCTCGAGATATTCTACACGTTTTTGCCGAATATCAGAATTTTTCTACTGAAACCAGGTGTTGAGATTTTGTTTCTTGCCACCTAAATCGTAGTTTCTTCGAAGTCGTTCTTGAAGTGGTTTGGTAATTCGTCATCCTTTAGCTTAAGCCTTAGAGTTTTGACAGTATAAACAGTTCGTGGTACCACAACTTCGTAGAAGGTATCGAGGTCGTATTTAGAGGTTTTATTCTGTTTCTTGTCGGGTGATGAGAAAGACATCCCTTCGCCTGCTTGTTTCCGGTTAGCTTCCCCTCTTAAATTGTTCCCGCTGTGGTACGAGACGCAACCGTCTCCTTGCACGTTCTCATCTGCGCTTTCTCAAGTGGAACGGGGATGATTCCCTCAATACCGCTTCGTTTTCCCCATGAACCGCAGAGAACTGGTGAACATTTTCTCGCGCACGCGAGTGCAGTTAATCGCATTTCGCTTTTGACAAGACTGGAGGAACTTCAACGTATAATGTTGTACTGCACGTAGGTACTTCACCGTATTGTCTCCTACGGATTACAGAACACTTGCTGCTGCAGACGTGACGAACTTCACACACGCCAAACTCGGATACAAACTGTGAAGTAGGGTGGACGTGCACGTAATACGTGCGTCTGCTTCCGACTCGACAAATAGACTACATTTTCACTCGGTGTAGCATCTGCAGCCGTGCTGGTGTCAAGCACGCGTTATCGCTCTGCGGTTTCACCTCCTCTCCCATGGCTGATACTGTTGCATCCCGTTTGTAACGGCCGGCCAGGCTCGGAGTTAGTATGCGTCCAGGCTGTAACAACTGGGAGTTTGTTCATGGTTGTTTTCTTGTACCTGTAATTTAATGTATGTTAATTATTTTTTTATTTAAGTTCTGGTTAACAAGTTTATTCAGTTTATTACTGCAGCGCACATGTTACTAGCAAAATTGCATTTCTAAAAGGTTTTGTTTATGTAGACTTTTTATTCAAGTGAAAATGTCTTTTCATGTATTACATGTTATTATTAGATACATATAATGCAGAGTATTGATATGTTAAGAGTTGTGAAATTCTCTGATTTATGTTGTTTTTGAAACCTCTTGTTTATTTGTGTATGAGACGACACTTCCCGTACCAATCAGAGCTGAGAATTTTAAAACTTTTTTCTGTTATACGTACTTTTTCGCTATCAGGAACGTTTGGAACAGAATTAGGAGTTTTTCTTTTTAAATATAACGTTTAGGGCTAGGCTTGGAGTCAGACGGGAGTGTATCAGATCCACTAGGATTTTGATAAATTTGCATAATTACGAGTCCGAAATGGAAATTCCAGGTCAGATAATGAAGCAACAAGACGTGCGCGATTTATACAAGAAAAGAGAAGCTTGGACGGGCGACTCTGTGTTCAAGTTAGCGTAATCAGTCTTCCGCGAACTGTACGTTCGTTACTGTGCTATTAACTGTGGTCAGCAGGTGAAGAAAGCTCGTATGCTTACGTGTAGGGAAGATTCCATAAGGGAGGATCTGTAGCCAGCTAGTTTCCCAGTTCGACGAGAGGAATATCGTCTTTGCCTGACTATTTGTTTCTTCGTATGTCGAATGGAATGCTACTGAATCCAGTCTGAGCTGTGGAGACGACGACTTTGGTCAGTTACAGATAAGCCCCACTAAATTATTGCCAACCGAAAGGTAGCAATAGAATTATTTATAGTAATTTTCATTGAACAGAAATTATTTCAAAAAGTATTGACGTAAACACTAGTTAAAATGACAGCACTGTTTTACACCCATAATCACCCCCGAGATAAGTGTGAAGATTAATATTTTGTCAAAACCACGATAAATAATGACTGTTTTAATTGCTCGATTAGTGTCGTTTCCTTACAACAGATTGGCAAAGTCGTTATTCTGTTGTTCTTAGTCTCTTGTTAGAAGAAGTTGGAACAATCTTTGGTAATAACTGGGAAACCATTCCTTGGTGGGTAAAATATGTTTCTTTATTTTCCTCTATCTTATGACCATTACTAGTAATTATAAAGTTGGCCAGAATTGTGTTTTTCTGATAGTAACTTCAAACAATTAAAAATATGTCAAGATTTGTTCTCTTAACAATATTTCATTGATGAGGTACATCTTTTAATGGCGATGTTGAGATCATATGAGAGAAATGAAGTTCTTTTACTGAAAGATCTAATTATCACAACTGCATATGTTTTATATTAAGTACACTGTGGTAGTTCTTAGGAAGTTGTATTTGTTGTCTGTGTGGGTAATGCTTATTTTCATCTACCATACAAAGATTAGCCGAGTCTATGATGTTGAATTATCCTACTGAGTGGTGTCATAAAATGTATTCTCCTGTTCATATTTAAGCTAGGTGTTATCCGAGGCAAACATTAAACATTGCCCATGAGAAAGAACATCTTAAGTTGAGTCATTCACATTACACGAAGGGTAAAATTGGCACTTTAACATTTAAATATTTCTATGGCATCAAATGATGTGGCGCTACGAGGTAAAAATTTTAGTCGTTTCAGTACATTACTGTTTAACGTGTAAATATTTCTATGGTATCAAATGATGTGGCGCTACGAGGTAAAAATTTTAGTCGTTTCAGTACATTACTGTTTAACGTTGAAAGATTTAACTAAACAAATGTTTGGTCAATTATTATTTAGGCACGTATATCATGAAACAAGATGTTCAACCTGAGTAATGGTGTTACTCTTAGTTGTAAAAAAATAATTATTAAGTAAATTTTTCAATAAGAATTTAAATATGTAACAAATTCGCTATTTCACACCAATCCCGTTGGAAATAAAATTGTCCCTTTTAAAGTTAATGGAAACGAATTATTTTGGATGGAGGAATCTATATTATCTATATGTATTAAACAATCTTTCCGACTGACTGATTCACTCGCGGACGTTCAGCCCAAACCGTTGGATGTAAAAATAAGTAAAATTAGGGTTGATTTACCCTTAGGGCATACGCACCCAAAAAGAAAGGATATTTTTTTTAATCAGACCTCTCTAAGACGCGAAAATGGTTCAAATGTGCTTTCCAGACCGCCTCAGTAGCTCATAAGATGAGATATCGTTATGCTGTTAGCTACAAAAGGTTGCATTTATAAATATATAGAAATTTATTCAAGGATTATGTGAAAAGTTTTCGACTGCTAAGGGAATCAACATGGGTAAAATGTGTTTTCATGGACGCGTCAATTACTTATAAATCCGGCGATTAAAAAAAAAAGTGCTTTCAAGGACTCCGCAATAGCTCACTAACATTTTGTCGTAATATTGTTTGCTTCAAAAGGCCACACATATTAACACCTAACACAGATTTTAGGGTATTTTGAAATTCAACCCTTAGAAATGTGAAATAAGTAAAATTATTTGTCGAGGACTCCTCAACGGCTCATTAACCCTATAAAAAGTCGTTATTTTTTTGTTCTTAAATTTTGTTCGGACGTAAATACTTATATAAATTAATTTCAAGATTTATCAAAATTCAATCCATAAGAGACCCAAAAGGCGTAAAATTTATTTTCGAGTGCACCTCAATAGCGTTATTAGCCCAGTAAATTATCGTTATGACCTTTACTTAAAAAAGTTGGCTACATAAACACATAAAAATAACGCTACTATCTTCCGGAATTTTATCCCTAATTAAGATGAAACGTGTTAAAATTATTTTCGAGAAATCGTTTAAGAACTTATTGATATAATATCGTTGTGATATTTACTTCCAAATTACGCTACATAAATAGACATAAATTAGTTTCCCGATCTTTAAAGATTCATAACCTAAGAAGGTGAAGTGGCGTAAATTGCGTTTTAGATGGTATGGTACTACATTACACCGTTTACATGACTGTACCTTTCATACTCGCATATGCTGCAAAATCCCATCGAACGATAACATTTATTAATGCATTGGTAACATGCCTATTAATTTGTAATATAATTTTCGTGTCCCTTATTGTCGCAGACAGAGTTCTCAAAACTGACCGAGATAAGTAACAATTTGTATAATTTTCGTATATTACGTGATAAGGGAAATGCATGGCGTTGCGGTTTTTTACTCATGGGATTCTACATGCATATACAGTAAATCACTTTTTTTTCCATGGTTAATAATTAAATGTCATTTTGGATATCACAAAATCACGTGTTATAGCAACGACAATGACGTTTTCTATATTAGGTCTTCCAATATATCTGAACTTCTGTTCACAAAACCAAATATTTAAAGGAACTTGAACATATTGCAAAGCGTTTATAATATAAATAATCAGAAGACAAAGATTAGATTATCGAATCTTTAGTCTATGGTTGTAAATTGAATCAACAAATAGTTAAAAAAATATATTTCCATAGAAGGAGTTACGAGGATTGAGTAACGTTACCAATATGATAAATCGTTAGCATAGTTTGTTTAAGTTATTTGAAGGTATAGGAATGTAGTACAATTGCGTGTTTTAAAAATGGACGATGTAGTCCATTATCCTGTGTAGAGAAAAAATACACAAATTTATTCTAAATTTTAGGAGTAAATTTTAACATTGGTGTATAATTTCAACTATATAACACTCGCAAATATAAGAGGAAATTCATTGGAACTCTTTAATAATACACATTTTATTATCGAATAAGAAAAAAAATAATTCAGCAATACCAAGTCACAAGGAAATAAATTTCCTTTACAGTTTATAAAATTGCAACGTCATTAGGAATTTTAAGATAACCTAATTTACTGCTACTGAGAGTTTTGTTCTATTTTTGTTCATAGTTCGGGCATACCAAATGTTTCTATCTATATAATTCCAAACTTTGGACGTTTTTACTGATAGTGCGTCGATAAATATTATATTTTAATTCCAAGCATTTAAAAATATGAAATGTGTCAATATACACAGCGCAGGCGTTCATTTGATAATTAACGTTACACGGATTGGACTATAACCTGGCGCGTCGCTGGTTAAACGTCTGAGAAATTCCAGCCGTTGCAAACTTGATGCGAGGCTCGGAATGAACTTCACAGATCCCCTGGCAATGGTCTGTAAAGGCCGAGAGCACGAAGGGAAGAGGGAGGTAATGCCCGATTGCTCAGGAGCATTAAGTCAAATCGCAAGCAGTATAGGCTGTTCACGGAGCACTTTTGAAAGCCCTGCTTAAGATCTACTTGTATGCACGTTGTGTATTCTCCTGCGCTATGGAAGATCAACATTGTCATGAGCCTCATAACTTGATTCATGCGTTGGTCTAATTAAACTGGGAAATTACTCTAAAAGAAAATATTTTACAAATCCGCTTATTTTTACACTTCGATGTATTAAAAAATTAACAGAAAGCAAAAAGAAATAATTAAAATGATCAGAAATGGTTACCTAATACTTTTTATTTGACGTTAAGATATGTGACTACTTTCTATCCCTCGTTACCAACTTTACTGGGCGAACGTCACACAGAGCGCTCATAAAAATATATGCGTGCAGGGGCAGTGACTTTTACCTAAGGTTCATTTCAAAAGTGCTCACTCTATCGGGAACAGCCTTCAGCAACGCTACTCTTTAGTCACGCGAGCGAAGAGCGAGAGGACATATTTGGTCGGATCATATCATCGAGGTCTTCAGAGCCGACGAGGGGTGATGCGAGGTCAGTATGGAGCAGTACCCCAATGAAGTAGCGGGGGAAAAGGAGGGAAGGATCCCCTAGAAAGCCCACCGACTAGCGGCCTCGTCCGACACGATTCCCACATGCGAAGATCTAGGAGTGGCCAAGCCGGGATCCGAACACGGATTCTCCTTGGTGAGAGGCGAATCTTTTAACTACTACACCACCGCGAACGTGTGGCTGGTGGCAATACAACATCGAAAATTGAACGTTTATTTTCGTGTCGTCACTCTACTGAGAAAATGTAATGAAAAACACGAACGCGAGATTGGTCGACGTCAAAAAAAAGGTGACTTGTTAAATCGAACGGGTTAGATGTGCAGTTAAAATATTACGAAATGGATCCGAAAATAATGGAGAACGTTAATAATTTCCGGCTTGTCCTTTACGCAGTTATTCAGTAACATTTTTGTCTAATGCTTTTTCAGAGAAAAACAGCATTGGAAATTATAGCTACGCTGTTTTCATATTCGTGTAAATTCCAATTTTGTATCATCTTTGTTACAATTTTGATTAAGTTTGAATGTGATAATATAAATAACTGAGTTTATAGCATTGTTGAATTGAAATTTTTGGAGCGTTCTCAAAACAAAGGAAGTTTTAAGAAGTGAAACGGTAATTTATGTGCCTGCGTGTGTGTATGTAGGGAACAAACATATAAAATTTGTATCTTAACACATATATGCATACATAGTGGTACAGTATTCCATGTGTCAAGCCCTCGTGAATAGGAACGGCAAAACGAGATTCATAAAAAAAAAAGCAATGAAAAATTTTTATCCTATTTTAATTTTACATGGCCTGCGTATTTTGATATTAACCTCGTGCTCTGAAGAAAAGGTCCATTACATCAGGCGATATTATACGCCTGCTTTTGGGATTGGATATAAAACAGAGCTTGTTATGAATATGAGGGTGTTCGAGGTAGAGGGCTAGTCCTTTTTGCGTCTTCACTCACGAATGTCGCGAATTAATATGCCAAAAATCTATTAAAAACTTATAAAAAATTATTCTACAAATTTAATTTTATGTGTGTTTTATTAAAAACCCTTCAAACATTGTCTAACCCATAGACTAAAGATGAGGTAGACCATTCTCGCTGGCTGCGCACAAACAATCTCCGTGTCCCAACACTGAACTGCTTTTCTGTCAGCACGTTTAACAAAAACAGTATGGTTGGAATGTTAGGTTATAAAACTGATTTTTAAACAATTGTTTTGAGATGTATTTCTACTGCCTCTAACCAATTTGTAATGCAGTTTGATTAAGTTCTACTTGCAAAAGTATTTTATTCATATAATAGTGCTTGTTATTTAAATTTTTTGGATATAAACAAACGCTTTCATCAGTGTTGACCACGTGACTTTGACAATTGTGTTCCTTTGGGGTAGGTCAATGTTGGGTATAAGCGCAGAAGACGAGTAATCGGTCTACTTCATCTTTAGCCTATGATCTTAACACACCCCCCCCCCCCTCCTTTTTCCCTCCTTCCATTTTCAGTCTATTGCATGCAGCCATCTTGTTTTTCTTTTAGTTTGTTATTTGTTCATACATTGCTTGAAGACACCATCCGCCAGTCTGGATGTCGGTCACCTTGACCAGTGACATTTGACCTCAAATCCAAAAAAATCGGCAAATTCACCAAAAAAATTCCGAAACTTCAAAAAATTTATTTAAATTATTTATATAAATTTATTTTAAAATATATGAAATCAAATTTTTTATATTTTGGACTTACAGAGGATGGGGGTCCAGAGCCGACCAGCTACCATGTTATGACATCACGCAATCCCCATATTGAATTCAAGTGACCTTGAACTTGATTTTTTACCTTGACCTCGGTGACCTTTGGCCTTAAATCCAAGCAATCGCAAAAATTCTAAAAATGTCCAAAACATTCTAAATAATTATTTAAAAACATTTTTAGAACATTTATAAACTATAAAAAATTTTAAAAAAGTTTCATTAAAAATGTATTAAAAAAATTATAAGAAAGTTTAACTAATAAACTTACATTTAAGGAGGTTCCCTCAGCACCACATTCAGCAGACGACTGACCGTCATCAGTATTTCTCATTGGTAAATTAGTCGGTTCCCCTCTACTCTCCACCACCAATGTTTCTCATGAGTTGATTACTTATGTTCGCTTCAACCCTCAACAGTGTTTTTTTTTTATTGGTTGATTACACACGCTCGTTCGACCTGCCACTAATATTTCTCATCGTATTAGCATTCCCCTCCCCTTCCCCCTTATAATACTCATTCTGTCGAATGGACTCCACCCACCATATTATTTTGTTCGTTTGTCCCTTGTTTACTTTTTTATCGCCTAGGTGGTGCTGAAGTGTTAATTATTGATTTCGCTTCCAGATGAGCTGTGAATTTAGCCACTATGTTGGGTTTCGCCAACCTTGACCCCAATGACATTGACATGAAAAATCGAGAAAAATCGTCGTCCATACAATTGTCCATTATTAGCTAGTCACAAAAGGGGGCCATACAGACTAGCCATCCTAGCCAACAACTGACTTAACCCAAGGCTAACTCCGCCCAAAACTGGTTCCTGGCGAGACTGACTGAACACAAAACTAGCTCCAGACGAGACCATTTCCTGCAAAACTAGTCAGACCAATCGAGAAGACCAACCTGCCATTCCACCCGGCTGTACAGGCGATGATGGAAAATCTCGAAAAAAAAGTACCTAATAAGAGACTCGTAGCTAACCTCTTCGCATAAAATTGTAGTCAGTCTGGCATAAGAGGATAGGGGATAGGAGCCAGGCGCCGGTCAGCCACCATATTGTGTGTCATCCAACCGCAATCTTTGATATGGCTGACCTTGGCCTTGACCCCATGCCCGTGAACTTGAATGACCTTGATACAAAAAATCCAAAAAATTGCAAAAAAAAAAAATTATAAATTTCCAAAAATTTTATAAAAATAAAAAAAATCGTAGTATTTTGAAGAAAAAAAAAATTAAAGATGTACGTGTGGGAAGTTCGGGGTTCGATGAAAGATGATTCGACTAAGCTCCCGACATGACCAGCCCTCGCCAGGTCGGCTAGTGTAAATCTCGTCAGCCTTGTTAGATGTTGATGAACTTACTTTTGATATTGACCCCCGTAACCTTGATGCTAAACATTCTAAAATATCTCAATATATATAAAAACTTAAAAAAATTATAAAAAATTCCAAAAATATATTAAAACATATTTTTAGGTTTTTTAATTATTAAAAATTATTATTTAAAAAAAGTACATTTACGGAGGTGGCACCACGACCAACCCTCGTCAATTATTTTTACTGACCACTAATTCGGTCAATTACTCGCATTCGCTAATCAGTCGGCAGGTCTCCACCCACTTCCAACCCCCTTCGTCACCATACAACAAAAACTGTCAATGTATTTTTAGTGTTACCCACTAGAGCGCACTGGTAACACGTTTCAACCACCAGAGACATATTACTATAGACAAGAGAGCTATCAATCTGTGCCGAATGGTAACGAGGTCATGTAAGTCGTCATATTAATGTTTTTTTTTTTTTTTTATTAATTCTTAAATGCAAGTGTTTCTATTTCAAATATTTTTATATAAAGACTGGAGGTATTTACAAAATAAATAAAACACAACATATTGACATACAATTTATTCAGTAAAGTACGACATGAGTAAACACATCGCATCGGCGACCCAAGAAGCGCAGTGGTCTTCAATTCTTACGCAGGCGACAACATGCATTTCACTACTCTAGAAAAAGGTTTCTTTTAAATGTATGGCGAAACAATTATTTATCGGTTCTAAGATATGCGGTCGCAGATTCGTCGTAAAAAACAGGGCGTATTCTCTTTTCTTTTTTTTTTTTCGTTGGGTGAGTATCACGTGGGGGGGGGGGGGGGAATTCACACGCATTCATGGGAATAACTAGCGAAAGAGAAAAAGATTTTTCTTGTGATAATGTGAGGTGCCCCATACATATAACTCGGGGATCTGAATGTCTCCACGGTGAACAATAAATTACTTGAATGGATTCTGAAAGCCAGGTGTAACCGTTTTTCATCTACTGAATGTTATTGCGTTTCAGAAGACCAATAACATAGAAAAATATATATTACTGTTTTACTGGTTCAGTAACACTTTTCACCGTGAAAAAGTAATACAATTCCAACGTATTACAGTAACGCCGTAATTCTACGAATCACACATCCACGTTAAAAGTGTGCCGAATTTATTACAGTTGTCCAAATTACCTCCCACGCTACATAGTGTGTAACAGTCGAACTAGTTTTGGCTGTGCATGTTTTGCCAATAATGTGTTAGGAGTAACTATCACGTTCGCAGGAATATATGGGTCACACGCCAAGTGGGAATAAGGTCTGACTCTTCATAGACCGCCAACAAGCTCACGATATTTAATAGCTTCAGATTACTGAAATAACACATGCATTTATGCATCATGACAGGCATATAAACTCTTCGCCTGGTAAGTACGTGTAACCGGAAGTAGATACCGAAATGAAATTGATCCCAGCACACACACTGATGAAGGTAATTTAAAAATTGACGTTAAGAAAATTGTGGCGTTTATTTTGGCGATATTGTACTGCTGAGTAATAACCTAAGTTCGTTGTTTCACTACTCTCTCGGCACGTAGTAACGTGTTCCTGCATGGAGTCACAGGTACAATTCTGCTATAGGCTATTCACGGTAAAGTGAGCACTTTTTAAGGTCCTCCAAACATGCACTAACCACTAATAAATATATTTTATTGCAGCCACAGACGTTAACTTTTGAGAGTGGTGAAAAGTATACACTGCGTTTATTAGTGAAACAGCAATGTTTGTATTAAAAAGTGGTGGGAAGATAGAAATAGGCTGAAAGGAAAATTTTTCGCAGGGCCTTAAAAAGTGTTCACTTTACCGTGAACAGCCTATAACCTGTTGGAAGCTCCCCTCATAGTTTTTCCAACTGTCGCTCTAGACGCCGCAGACTTCATAATGACATTCCCGGTGGGGTCGGCCGGACTATGCCGCTGGTCAGCGCGTTTTCTCGGGGGACTCCCGCTTCCTCCACCTCTTTATTCTGGCGCTGCTTCACACTCACCTCGAATCATCCATGTCTGCTCTCAAGACCTCGATGTTAAGAGCCTCACAAATCTCTTCACTCACGCAATCACTCATTCTTGATGGCTTAAGGTCCCCGCCTACCTGAAGATTTGTCCACGTTTAGAGACACAAAACCACGGGGACGTTAAGGGTGACACAGCCGCGCATATTAAGCGCGCTATCACCGATAAGCGCAAGGTTATGAACTGACGTGTTCTCGTCGGAGGTTCAATACAGGGTCCTTGAGTAAATTAGTGGATGTCTAACGCGTATACACTCATTTGCAAAAAAAAATTTGACCCCACTGAAGGTGACATCGGAGGGGCACGCGAGTAACACGTACGGGGCATGGTAGCATGCATACAGAAAACATCAAAATATTGTACCACACTAAGTATGTATTGCAGTGGACCAATACCTGCAGGATGCACATAGTATGATGTTGGACCACTCGTAGCGCGGATACAGGTGGCGATACGGTCAGGCATTCACGCATACAGACGCCGGACAGTAAAATAAGTCAAAGCGTGTAATTACAATAAAAATTTCAACGGTTATAAGCAGCGCGTGAGTTTTACATTTCGGTATCTTTTTACCGTGTACTGGCCAATAAGCAAAGATTCGAAGCAAATTTTAATGAGGAACACACGTCACAGCTACAACACCTTAGGTAAGATTAAGCTGTTTGGTCACTCAAAAACGTGATAGTTTTTTCAGCACGGTGTATTAAAGCGGCAGTCATAAGAGTGGGATGGACCTGCGGGTTTTTTTTGTGGAATAGTTATTTGCGCGAACATTAGTATCTCATTAAATTAGTGTTTTGGAAATACGATTTTTTGTTACCAAAGATAAAAAAAAACCATTAGATATGCCTCAATTTTTTTTTTTTTTTACTTTTATCATATTAAGCGTATTCTCGGAGAAAAAAAATCATGAAAATGGTCAAATATAGCATTTTTTTTATAGCTCGCCTATGCAGTTTTCTTAAGCGGCAAGAGAAAACACGGAGGTAGTTAAGCCTGTGTTCTTTCATCGCCTGCAATAAAACCCCAATGTTACAGGTATAATTTGCACAGTACAGCGTTACGACGGAAACACTGCACGCCTTGCGCGTAGGAGCGACGAGGCGCTAGGCGTGCGTGTTAGTGTCACTCGTATCGCTCCCTCGCTTCTGGACCTTGGACGCGGGGGTCTAGACCCACTATTGAGTAAGACGTCTCCCGCAGAAATATCCGTAATCGACCTGTAGTCGGCGCGTGCAATTTGACGGAACGACCGCTCTGCCACCCGTGGTTTGAAAACTCGCCTTCTCTCGAAACCTGTAATTCATTGCTGTTCATTAATGTGACGAGTGAGTCCCCGACACATATTTACTCCATAGGTATACAGAATATACTGCAAAGAAATCTCTCCTTCTGCACGTGCTCTCTTAGCGTGAGTTGTATATCATAAGCGGGGGTGACTTTGGACGGGTGGTTGGGGGGGGGGGGGGAGGGGGGTGACTTTGTGACACAGGATTTCTCACTGTTAATTACATTTCTATCCAGAAAGAGGCTATTTGTAATGTTAAGCGGTTCAATTGCCACCACCGGATATCTGAAATTTCCCACTGAAAAAAGGGGGGGCATTTAAATGTGAATTTATGTGTCACAAAGTCGGGGGTGACTTGTCTCAAAGCGACCCCCGCTTAATATACTCTAAAATAGAAGAAGTGAAAACTACTAAAAAAAAAAAAAAACGAATTTTACTGCCTATTTGTTGAAGCTGCTCCATTTCAATGAGTAAAGTTCTACTTGAATTTTAATTGTTGGTATTCACTGATCAAACAGTGATTTCTACTGTTTCCTAGTGAATTGCACTGGCCTGGCAGTAGAACCTAAACGCATTCAAATGTTTGCCAGTAGATTACAGCTCATTAATTGAAGATCGAGTAAAATTATTCTAGCGATTGAAATAACTGATTCAGATTTGGAGTGTGGTGTCTCTGGCGCCTTTAGTGATTCTGTGTGATCAATCGTAGCCGAAATGTAATAATTGTATTTTGTTTTTCCCCCGTGATGGTGCTGTGTTTCAGCTTTCGCCTCTTGCGAGTACTTCGTTTTCGTTGCTCTTTTTTTTTTTTTTTTGTTAGTGAGTAACATTCAAATAATTTACCTTGAGGTAAATCGAAAAAAAAATGGCGAAATACTTTCCGGCATGTTTAATTCCGTTTCATTCGTCAAAACATGTAGGCTGATATGAGGCAAGAGTGCGCATGGGGCAGGAGTCCTACGACGCCGTAGTTCTCGCAGCAGCCGCTAGATAGCACCGACGTTCGTATAGGGAATTTTAGAAATGCTCTCCACGCACTGGACACGCCTGGTTTCCCTACTGCTGCCGGTAGGGGAAGTATGGTCGCAACTATCTGTTTGTAGTGACGTTCGATGTAATCTATTTGTTAATTAAGTGCCTGCAGAACTGCAACGAATTAATGTTGTCGAAGAATATGTACATTCACGAAACAGTATGATTTTTGCTTGTATTCTTGTGTGGGTGTAGTTTTTAATCGTGCAACTGAGAAATGTAGTTGGGGAATTATATATATATATTTTTTTTCCGGTTTGTTGGGGCAAGTTTCTTGGGGAAAGTGTTATCACAAACGATTATGCGGACTCTTGCCCCACAATAACAAACATTATTAAAACCTTTTAAACAGTTTCTTATGTGCGCAGAACTTACACAGTTTGATTGTCCGACAGAAATAAAAGTTAGACACATGTCGTCTTGTAAGTAAAATCAAATACCGTGATTTACAGAAGGAAACAAAGATGTTGGTAAAATCAAAATTATCAGCCTAGAAGTAGTCTGTCAGCAAAAGTTTTCTATGACAATAGTAATGAAATTGCAATATAATTCTAACAGGTCTTAGCGAAATAGTATACCATACTGAAAGCGTATTATGCAAATGAATGTAAGCACATGCTGGTAGATGCGAAACGCAATTTCAGATCGCTAATTTGTTCGACTGGCTTTTAAAATGCAGCTACGATTGGAATTGCAGCGTATTGCCAGTATATACCGATATTTTGCCTGAAGTTGGCTTTCTTTCATATGAAATGACTGGCAGGCCTCTCTCAAATAATAATGAAAATCAATAGCCGCATGTTGGTGACAGTACTAATCATAAAATTATAGAAATACAAGATGCTCGTACTTCACAGCGCATTTCAAGATTCTAGTAAACCGCTGTCTCAAAAATTCCTGTTAGGCCTACTGAAAGCAGCCATGAAAATGTTTGTAAAACGTTTGCTCAGGTAGCTCTACAGAAGTCTCATTGAGTGCTTGTCTTAGGAATGTGTCCACTAATGTAAAGCGTTCTGTTTCGCGAGAAACAATCAGGCCTTTCCCAAAAGCTAACCCCTCACAGAGAAGCGCAGAAATCCAAAGCAAACTAATCCTAACGTAAAGGAAACGATCGTAACATCAAAGTCAGTAAGTTTGAAGACCAAAGGCGTTGGATCGAAACGTAAACTGGCTTTAGATGGCGAGAAAAACATCGCAAGCTCCGGTAAGGTGAACTATCTCTGTGGTGAATGTGGCGCAATATACGAAGAGCCTCCAACTGTGAACTGGATTATCTGCAGCGAATTTGTATCATTCCGACAGGAATCCTGTACTGATCATGTACGAAAGGGCTATTTCACACGTTATCGATCCCAATAGGACTCTTACCCCACTGTAATAAGATTATTGCCCCACATGAGGGACGAGATTCCTATTATGCTGTCACGTATTCCATTTGTATTCCAAGTTCTCACTAATTAATTAAAATTTCAGTTGTTGTATACGATCATACATAATGCATTGTCGTAGCAAATACATGTGATTTTATGTGAAATATATCATTACAACAGACACAATCGACTAATGTTTTATTAAGTGCGGGCTCTTGACCCACATTACTCTATTTTACTCACACTCACACAGGCGTTCAGACACACAAGCGCACACACATACACAAACAGACACACACATATGTATATATATAGACACACATATTGATACCTCAGTACAAAAGTGTTACAACTCAAAACATTGATTTCTTAATTAATTACCTTACAATATGCAGTAAGTACATAATCTATGTTACATGGTAAAAGTTTTACAACTTATCTATTGGCGTTTATACTTAATTTTGGGTGGGTTAACGTATCACGACAATGCATTGGAGTGAGGCATTTTGCTAATACAAAAATTTTCCTTGTGAAAACTACATACTTGAATTTCTAGCCCTTTTGTACTGAGGTGTGTGTGTGTGTGTGTGTGTATATATATGTGTGTATATATATATATATATATATATATATATATATATATTATATATATATATATATATATATATATATATATATATATATATATATATATATATATATATATATATATATATATATATATATATAATATATATATATACATAATATATATATATATATATATATATATATATATATATATATATATATATATATATATATATATATATATATTATATATATATATATGTATATATATAATATATATATATATGTGTGTGTGTGTGTGTGTGTGTGTGTGCGCGCGCGCCTGTGTGTGATTTAGAAGGCGTTACATACTGCATGACTTGTTTGGATTGTATGTGCAGGTATTTCTCTCGACAATCACGTGACCTAAATGCACTATTTAAAAGTAACAAAAAATTTTTTTCGTTGTCCTATGGATTAAGAAAATGTGAAATTTTCGAGAATGCTCACCTGAGAAAGAAAATAACTGCGATCTTTCTGTGTGATTTCAGGCAGAAGAACCCGAAACCTGGAATCACGCAGCGTTCTGACAGCAATTGATGATTTCACAAACGGTGAGTTCGAACACTGTTTTCATGCAAGTGCAATAATTCTCCCATTGTTAGACTAATCGTGAGGTTATACTTGTGTTCCTAAAATAAGAAAAAATGAAATGAAATGTGCGTGAGAGAAGGAATTTTTATAAATTATTTAGTGACTGAATAATATTTAGCACTTATAAATGAAATTCAAGCGAATCTTATATATTTCCTACTATGTGCAGGCTGTCTACGGTAACTTGAATTCAACATTTTTCTATAGTTTCATTTAATGCATTTGGCAAACGTCTGTTATACGAAAAATTGAAATTAATTATTGTTTACTGTAGTAAAAATAAAAACCAAAACATTGCTATTTAGAGTTTATCTAACCTGATATTTTTATTAGGTGCGTATGTTACAGTTAGAGAAACTTAAGCCATTCATAACTAAGCGTTATTACTTGCAAGATCGAAATATACCACTTTTATAGTTAACCGTATTCGCTTCTTTATTGAAATTTATTCATCTAATAAAACTAGCATTTAAAAATGAGAAAATTATATATTTATTAGCGATGCACTTCAGTCTACTAGTAGAAAATCAATTCCGTTAAAAACACCAATTAATGAACATTGTAAAAAAAAACTAATTAACATGAATGAATTCACAACTAAATATTTTCAAAGAAATTATTATTTTAAACCCTTAAATTACAATGACATAATAACTTCTGGAGTCAACGTACTCGGTTTGTCCTATTGTTTCTGGCTATTCATACTCGCAAAAAATTACAATTTACTAAACTCTTAGTATAAGCTATTCACGGTAAAGTGAGCACTGCAGAAAGCTCTCTCATTTGGAATAAAAGCCAATAAATATAGTGCAGTGGTATATGCACATGTATTAATTACTTATATGGCAATATTTCTTTAAAAGAGTGGCTAAATAATAAAAAATATCTGAAAGGAAAAAGTAACTAGGGCCTCGAAAGTGCTCACTTTACCGTGAACAGCCTATATACACGTTTCATTAGTAATATCCTCGTCCTAGGCTAACGCAGCATGCCAATTAATTTTCTTAAGATATCATTTATTTTCCGCAACAAACGATTCACATTTTTTTTTTTTTTTTCGTTTATCTTACCCTGAAGGAAGAAAATACAAAAAGAAAAGAAAATGTGAATTTTGAAGGATATGAGTTTAATAAAGCCAATCACAGTTCTCTAATTAAGACTGCTGAGACGTCTGAAGACGCAGAGTAGTTTTCCATAAACAGACGCCGTATCCGTGTATGGGTTTAAGTATTGTCTTTTACAAAAAAATTACAACGGGAAATCCTTTAGACGAACAATGCCAATTTCAGGGGGCAATAATTTACGCCTTCATCAGGAGAATCGTAAATAATATTCATAACTATTGCAAAAAAGTTGCTGTGTTTATCAAAAGTTCACTTCTGCTGTTATCTGCTTAAAAACAATTTCCACATACAATTTAATCTGACTGAAGTAGCATTTATATGATTAAAGCTCCATTTTAAAGAAAGTTAATATGAAATAGAGTTTCTATCTTTAAATAATAATCAATTTTACGGGTAGGCCTATTCCAGGGAGAGGATTT
This sequence comes from Dryococelus australis, assembly GCA_029891345.1. Taxonomy (NCBI): domain Eukaryota; kingdom Metazoa; phylum Arthropoda; class Insecta; order Phasmatodea; family Phasmatidae; genus Dryococelus; species Dryococelus australis. Next base: position 25,301,851 of record CM057007.1, on the reverse strand, counting down.
TCACAAATGTTTAAGAAAACCACACTGTGCTCGTGACCTCCTATTGGCTGAAATCTAAGTCACCGAGAAAATTTCGAAACAAATATTGCTGATGGCAGGGAAATTTTTTTAAAGAATTCTAAAAAATCTTATCTCAAAATTGATGCAACCTCTCTCAGACTGTGTGAACTCTAAAATGCCATCGCAGTGCAGATAACTTAAAATACAGCCCCATATTAAAACTGATAGCCAGTTCCCGTTTTCCGTGCCCACTGCTCTTAAGTAACATTTTCCACAAATACGCATTACATCTGCTAACATCTATACGTCTAAAAGCTGTCGGACATAAAGTTCTTTTCGGCGGATGAAGAGCATACCATGCGTGACATCAGCACAGAAGTTTCGAAACGTGGACTATTTTTCGCCGCTTTCATATTCAATATTCTAATCCCAATAGACTGCTTCGGTCGAACATCTGAACATCTCTGCTCCTCGCGATAGCTTCGACAAGCAGTCAACAGTTCTATCCGGCCGATTGCCTCGGGTGAGATGAATAAAACATGCCGTGCATAATCGGATCGCCCGGTTTATTTAGTCCTGCTGAATATCAATGATGGCGTCTCAGTGTTCTTTTCTACCGCAGATCGTCCGCACCCACGGCAAGAATTCATAAAGGCGAAGAGTGCGAGCATGAAATGGTGGTAGGTAAAAAAAAAAAAAAAAAAACTTTCTGCCTTAATGGTTCCTGACATTTTGTAGCTCGCTTCAGTGCTCTAAAATAGCCTTATGCATTCCAGAAGGCAATGCCTATATAAAGACTAATTTAAAACAGTCGAAGTTACATAAATATACGAAATTCGCAATAAGCTGCCAGTACAGAACTTGTAAAGAATTTATTTTGTATTGAATTCTGAAATAAATCCAACAATATTAATTTCAAAATTTCGTAAAAATGTAGGCAATTTTTCGCACTATATATGACAAGAATTACTTCAGTACAATTGCCAAGATATCATCTAAAGTGTTTTAGATTTCCTCATAGACACGCATACGAAGAACGTAGTATGTGGTTGAAAATAAACGTAGTAAATGATAAATAAATTTAAAACTGCAAAAGAAAAATTAATGACGTTGGAGACGGGGACAAGTAATCATACGTATATAACTTTGAACATCGAGAATCTCGTTCAACATTTTAGATTTCCACTGTGTAGGTATAGAAAATATCAAAGATAATCAGAAAATCAGAATACACTAGTCATAACATTCTCTCGGTAAATGAAAATATAGTTTGTTTCCTTTGAAGTATACTTAATGGCTTCAAAACTCTTTTATTCATAACATATTCCGTACCCTTAAAACTTCATAGTTCATAGTTAAATTTTTTTTTTTTTTTTTCGAAATAATTCAACGTTATTAGCTTATTGTAAGGGAAAATATTTAAAGCTTATAATAGTTAGTGACGAGTAAAAGCACCAACAAGCGAGTTTAATATAAAAAGGTTCTTTCTGAAGAAAAAAAATAGAAATAAAAAATTTCACTTCACACAAAACTTTTAGGTGCCTTGTGTTTTCGGGAAATGACTTGCCAAATGAAAGCGGACAGGCTAAGAGAAACGGGAAAGACTGGCAACAAAAGTTGCATGTGGCGAATACCATTTCTCTCCCAGTCAGGGGTTGAAACTAGTCATTGCCTGGATGTTGGAGGGGGTTGGTGGCGGTAGGTGAGGGGGTGATGGGTCGCCGAGGCGCGCAAAAAATGCGAAACATTAAAATTTATTACGCAGCGAAAGCACTTTCATAAAGGATGTTTCGTAGGGGGGGGGGAAGGGTTGCCCGAAAGAGAAAGGGGGCTTGGTAGAGAGAGAGAGAGAGAGAGAGAGAAATGAAGAGGAGGAGGGAGAGAGAGAGAGAGAAAGGAAGAGGAGGAGGGAGAGAGAGAGAGAGAGAGAGAGAGAGAGAGAGAGCGAGAGCGAGAGCGATGAGGTAGTAAGGTTGGTGTTAGAGTGTGTTGGGAATGTATCCGGAGTCCTTCGTGACGCCCCTCCGTGGTGAGAGAATTAGCCATGTTGGTCCACATGTTCGTGTTTTGTTACCTCCCCGGCACCTGTTGTAGCAAAGAGCGCTTGCCGGAGCCGCGGTCCCAGTTAAAGGGAAAACGTTAATACACCAGCCCTCGTCAAAGGTTTTTTCTACCTATCCGGAGTTCTCGCCAAACATACACCTGGCAAAAAAAAAAAAAAAAAAAAAACTAAATTACTACACGGCTAACTAAGAAAGTGTTATAAAATATAGTTCGGAACATTCGGAAATTTTTTTAACACCATTCATATGAGCATAAAATAATTAACACAGTAGTAAGTAACAAAGTTCACCCCCCCCCCCCTCCTCCTCAAGTTAAAATTTCCCCACCCAAGTTAATGAAATAAATTTTTTTTAATATGAAAGAAACGAGCACTATCAATCTTACACTGTCTAAACAATATAAAAAAATTACTTAAATATTACATTAGTCGGTTTTAATCTCCCGTAAACTTACTTTTATTTCCGCAGGTTAAAACTGTGAAACACATAGTTGTATATTTTTTAACATGTCGTTATTTATTTGAAATTTTATCTGTCGCTACCAAATATGAAATTTCGAAGTGCCAAACATTATTATTATTATTAAAGTTTCTGTCCGGCAGTAAATTTTTCTTCGGGTTTAGGCCTACATGAGTGAAAAGATATGGGCGGATCTTTACATCTCGGTACTGAGAGTCGATGAGGGTGATGCGAGGTGAGTATAAAGCAGAGCCGGAATGAAAGTGCGGGGGTAACGGGATATCCCCAGAAAACCCGCCGACCAGCGGCATTGTCCGGCACGATCACCAAATGCAGAAATCCGGGAGCGACCTCATCGGGAATCAGGCCTGGTTCGCCTAGGTCGGAGGAAATAGTATACTTGGGCATTATTTTAGATAATAGATTAAATTTTGTCCCACATGTAAAATATATAACCGAAAAAGTTAAAATTATATTTTTTAAATTAAAACACATGGTATGGAATATCAAAAACTATAATAAGAAAAATAAGAAAATTATATATCAGGCATTATACCGTAATATTATACAATATGCTAGCACTTGTCACAAAAAATTATTTCATACACCACTGGAAAATTATTTTAAAAATCTAATTATCTTTATTGATCTCACGCCTACCCTGTTCCGCTTTTCGTGCCATTTGGCTGAATGAGATTATTTGCCTTTCGGCTATACGACTTTTCATGCTTTTCGGCTTAAATAACTTAAATGCCTTTCTCTGAAGGGGAAGCAATTTAAAAATTAAAATGAATTTACAACAACAGCTGTAAAGGGCACTTTGATTTTCGGATTACCAGGGTGTATGCCTGCAGATACATAAGGGCTGCGATTTCTCGAATAATAAGTGCCTACCGTATCATTTTTAATTGGATTATCTTTAGAGGAATGTCCCTTAGTCCAAGGTTAGGGAATTGCAGGAGAATAAGCGTATATGTAATTAATGTTTACTAACGGTAACAAGATAATTTTTTTACTAATGTTGACGCAGAATGGAATTTAACAGAAAAATGGGGTGATTTTTTAGATTTTTGGCTCAAAAAGTGTGAAGAAACCGTGAATAGATTATAGAGCGTGTAGGCCTAAACTGTGAACATTTTCTGGCAAACTTCCTTAACTTTAGGGGAATTATTTACCCCTACATTGTATGGAATTAATACCACATATCAGTCTGCAAGTATAAGAATATAGAGAGTTGCTACTGTAGAAAGTTGGCATCTTACTTTTGCATTTGAGAATTTTTCGTGAGCAAATGCAGGGACTTACCATGCATGGATTTATGAAAATAATTTACCATTCGCACTTTCTCACTATATGCATAGACTGATATAGTTGATTTGATTAATTACTTAGAACGTAGAAAATAAAATTGCAGTGTTTGCTAAACATCCTCATACTCTATCTTTGTTAGTAAAATACTAGAGAAACAAATTTTCACCTTGACTGTAGTAGCAATATAAACTTCTCTTGTTTCCAGTTGAAATAATTCATAACATTAATATATATTTCCAATATATATATATAATGCATATCTGGCATCATTACCAGTAAATCTCATGTAAGAATTGGCGCTACTGATAAGAGTAATTTTGGGATAGAAATGCTGTTACTATCACGAACCTCAAGGAGGCATCGAATTCCTGTTCAAAAATTTTAAAACAGCTGTTTATCAAGACATTAAGATTTAAATATCCTGTTGTAAATATCCAGGTTTTTTGTTGTTAGGAATATGCCGTTTAAGGTTTTATAAATCAGTTATAGTTACAACATATTTCTAAAATATGGAGACAAACTTCGGCAGTCAATTCATTACGAAAAAATATATAGATCAACAACTTACTGTTTGATGTGATTATTAAGAGTGCTATGAGATCTCCAAAATTTGAGTTTTAAAATGCGTTTAGTTGAAAATATCAGAAACCACTTGTGATTAAGCAACAAATCGGCAAATTATATTTTGTAGAAAGGATATCTTACACCTTCTAAAAAAAAAAAAAACAGTCGGAAATGGTTTCGAAAAGGCTGTTAACAACCTATGTTTGCATAAAACTTTGTAAAACTACCCTGTAGGCAATTTTTAAAGACAACCTGTGAATCAGCATGTCTAAATGAACAAAAACAAGGCCGTATTTTAGGAATACTCTCAGGTGAACCATTTGGGAGATAATTCATGTTGAACAGTCAAAACAGAACGTGTGAGGCATGCCAGGTAGGCAAACCACAGTAAAGAGTAAGGCAATTTAAATGAGAATTTTTCAGAGGCGCACAGATCCCTCAATAAACACTTGATGAGAAAAGTGGTGCCTACATTTTAGTCGTATATTTCCGTCGGGAATACACTGTAAGAAGTTTGTCCCCGTGTTTTAGAAACATGTTGTGTATATACACACACATATACATATATCGAAACACACACACACACACACACACACACACACACACATATATATATATATATATATATATATATATATATATATATATATATATATATATATATATATATATATATATATATATATATATATATACACACACACACACACACACACATGCTATCCACGGACCCAGGGCCACACAACTTTAACAAAAAGAGTACAACTCTTTACTGTTCGCACATACCGAGTTACATCAAACATCCCCTTCATCCATGGGAAAATCCTTCACATTTTATGCCAAGTTGTAGTAGAACTCACAGAAATCTTTACGATTTTTTTTTTTTTTTTAGCAGATTTAAAGGAAAACAATATATAAATTGTGTTACCCGAATAAAGAACCATCTAATTTAATCATAGTCCATATTGAACTGTCTTATAAAAAGAATAACTTTATATGTGGGCGCGAAAAATATACGCCAGGTGATTTCATCGATTTAACAACATTTATTTACTGAGTTCTGCACGGAAAAAATATTTCTATAGGTTGTTAAAGGTACAATGAGCACTTTTGAAAGCCCTGTTTAAGATCTATCTGTATACACGTTGCGTATTCTTCCGCCTTATGTAAAATTAACATCGCTTAGGGCCTCATCACTTTATTTATGCGTCGGTAAAATAAAACTGTCAAATTAATAAGAAAGTTAATACTTCCCATACCTGCTCATTTTTACACTTCGATGCATTAAAAGAACAGAAGGTGAGATAATTAATTTTAAGTTATCACAAATGGTTGCCTAGCACTTTTTATTTAACGTTAAAATATGGAACTACTTTCCATCCATCGTTACTAACTTTATTGGGAGAATGTCACTCAGTGCGCCCATTAAAATATATGCAGGTAGGGATAGCGACTTTTTTCTAAGGTTCATTTCTAAAGTGCATAATTTATCGTGAACAGAATTTACACACGAACATCACTTGAAAACCCTCTTGCTTCAGTAACAACTGTACACTACAAAATTCTTACTTAAATGGGTCAATTATTAATTCTAATAGTGCATTGTGATTTTACATATTATTTTATGTATTCCTCTGTTTTGATTCTCTTTTATTCACAACAAAGTTACAATTAGAAAATGTAAATAATACCCATGTGATTTAAAACGGACTTTTTTCAACGAAGACTCTACATTAGTTTAACCTGTTTAAACAAACTTATTTTTAAAACATTAATCCCAGATGAAACAAAATATTCATAATGATCTCCTCTTCAAACTGACGTTACGCTACATGTATGCACGTTTTGTATATTTCCGCCTTATGTAAAATTAACATTGCCGGACCCCATCAGCTTATTCATGCTTCGGTCAAGTGAAACTCTGAAAATATTAGTAAAGTAAACATTTTACATATTTGCTCATTTTATACTTCCATGCATTATAAAAAAAGCAAAAGGCTAAAGAAATAATTTACTTTATCAGAAGTGGTTACCTAACACTTTATATTTGATGTAAAATATATGGAACTACTTTCCCTCCATCGTCACCAACTTTACTGGACGCATGTAAGTCAGCGCGCTCGTTAAAATGTATGCAGGTAGGAGCAGTGCCTTTTTTTTCCTAAGGTTGATGTCAAAAGTGCTCACTTTATTGTAAACAGCCTTTACGTATTCCGAAGCATTGAATGCAAATTTAATCTGGTGGTTCAGTGCAGCACAGCATGCAGATTGCCCACTATTCATTAGAGTTCGTAGAAAAAAACTTGCGGTTAGTGGACAATACAGCGGCACTGTTGCTATTACTCGATTAACGATACCGTTGATTGATTTATGCACATACGCTGCATTATTAATCTTTGGGAAATTCGAATTTTCATGCACGAATATTTAGTTTCGCTTCACTTGGTGACACGTCCAAATTTAAATGAAATATTTTATGCAATTTCCAGATTTATTATGTGTAAGAATTAGTGTATCAGTTAAAGCTCAAGCCAATTTACAAAACGGCACACTGATACTTCGTAAGAGCGTATTACGGTTCAAGTAACCGAGAGTATTTAGAATTTTTAACTTTGTACCTCACGTTATTGTATTTTATATTTCAAGCCTAGAAAGTCGTGGCAAATATATAATTGATTAGCGACCCGCCCCGGCCTCGCTCGGGTGTGATTTGCAGATATGACGTTGTTTACGTTTACAGCAAGTATATGCACAAAATGCTTAAGGTTACTAACACAGGATTAATACTGCGTGGTTCCCAGAGTCTTCGTAAGTGAACCCCTATTTTTAACAAGACAAAAATGGCTACTGTGTGTCATCCTTAAAAGATAAACATATGCTGTCGCGGACGTTTTGCTGAACCTTTTTGAGATCTACAATTCTGTAGCACATTGATTTCTTCTATCTCATATTGTTTAGTCAGCGTAAGCCATGTAAGCGCTCGAAAAGCTGTTTTTTTTTCTCACTTGATTATAAAACGTAAACATTTTTCTACCATCCTCATATTGAATACCAAGGTTTTATATACCTAACCCTTTCCCAGAATATTCTCCAATTGATGGTGAAAACCGCATCAAAATCCATCAAGTAGTTTAGAAGCCTTGTCCGAATACACAGACATATGCGGTCGGGCGACTTTGTTTTATACTATGTATAGATATAGTACCTACGGAGACCATATGTTTCAGTGTAAAATTTGCAATGGAGAAATAATTTCGCGCTGTATGTAGTAGAAAAGACTGAAGATGAGTTAGAATGATTTTCGTCATCTTACCATGCCCCTAAATTGGCTTATGAACCGCCACAAGAACGGTCAAAATAACGTGTTTAAACAGTGAAGTGCCGAATGTTTTAATTTAATTTTTCAAAAATAACCATCACTTTTAATAAAAAATTACACATTGGGTGACTTGATTATATCGTCATATTTAAGTTATTACATCGTCGAATGAAGTTTGATAGCATATCAGAGGACTCAAATAAGTGAACGGTGTGCTAACCTTATGTATAGTCCATCCCCCACTGGAAGCAACTTTCTCGGAGCCCTGCTAAATATCTACTTCCAGGCCCGTTTCGTATCCTTCCACCAAATGTAAACAAACATTTCCATGTGACTGCCATGTAGCATCTGTCGAAATCAATGTTTACATGCTATTGCGTGTGTGTACATGTGTTCGTATACTTTCGATACACCTAAACATAAACATTGACATGTGACTGCTACTTTTATACTTGTCAAATGTGTTGTTTACTGTTTACAGCTTATCAAAGAATGCTGTCGTAGGTCTATTTCAAAAACCAATTCGTACGAAGATTCGCAGTTTAGGCCTGTAACATTATTTATGTCAGCTTTATGACGTTTTAAATTCGCCTGAAATGACGATAGTTCTTATGGCTATGTTACATTAACATATTTGTTTTCCACGACACGGCACATTACACGTAATACACGTTAATATTTTGCCGCGACTGTGTTTAACACTGTTACAACTGCGGGGTAATCAACTATATTATTTAACTTTTCGTTATTGATATGTGTTGGGTTATTTCTTTAAAAGGACAGCCTCAATTCGAATAACGAAGAAATAACCAGTCCAACAAAAAAGAGACATTAAAATCAAGCACGCAACTCGTATCGCTCATTTTTTGCCATACAAACTTAAATTATAGCGGTGAACATGCACACAAATAAGCCTACGTAACTTTTATTCCGCTCATATTTATATGTATTGCTACTTACTGTGTATTAGGTTTATTGAAATTCATTGGGGCCGAGCTTGGTTGTTTTGTTGGGATTGGTGGTAAATCACGTTGCACGACTGTGTTCCAAACACCTAGAGCAAAGATACAACATTGTGATAAATAAACAGACGTGGATGTAAATAAATAACTTCATCATAAAAACAGTTCACATTTAAAACGTATGAATAGTTCACATCAAATATTTTAAATCACGCACACACACAGATCCAATGTAACGATCACCACACAGCCACGCCACGCTATTTCACATGCAGCGGTTAACGAAACACGTCGTAACAGTATATTTATGACTGCTGCGGAAACACAGATTCATTACAACATCGTAACTTGCTTAGGTAAGTTAAAAAAAACACAATGTCTACAAACGTGATGTAATAATTTGAAGTATTTTTCGGAGTAAATATAATTTACGCTTCGTTTGGTAAAACAGCAACACGCCATGGCACGGCTCGCCACGTATGCCAACTTCACTTTGTTTCTGCGCCGCCATCATATCTAAATATATTAAAATAAATATTCAAACACTTATATTTCTTTTCAGTTGTACATTACAATTCCAAACATCATTACTTTGCTGTAATAAGTATGAAATATGCTGCAATTGAAAACATGTATAATATAATATTTATAGTTACTAACGAAGTGAAACTAACCGAGTGTGAAAGAGACAAAGAGAGAGAGCGAGAGAGACAGAGACAGAGACAGAGAAAGAGAAAGAGAGCGACAAGCCTCGCTCAGGCAGTGTTGCTTTCTTGCTTAATAAAACAACATCGTGCCATTACCAAATACCGTTACGGGCTCCTCATGACATTTTCCGCAGTTATTTTAAACTGTAAAAATGATATATGTTGACATCGGGTCTACCTAAACATATAATTATTTTAATAGGCACCGTTCAATTTACTAAAAGTACACTAAAAAACTACGTTAAAATAATATTTTTACTGTGAACTATTTCTTACCGGCCGTTGTCAACACATCGCTGCTCTCGCTGTTGTTAATTCATATTAAAAAAGAAATGAATATTACAAGTTATATAAGATATTATGGTAAAGTTTTATTTATCCAATAATATAGTACTCTAAAGTTAACCAGAGTGTTGTATATTTGTGGAATGCAGGTTATTGAAAAAAAAAAAAACAGGTTGACATGTTATGCCTAGAGTGTTTATTCAAAGGTTGATTTTCATAAGTTGCTTCCAATCGTCAATGGACTATAGTTGGTACCACGTTGTTTTGAGATATTTGTAGAAAAAATGAAGCAGTTCAGGTTTGTAACATGCAAATTTTTACTGCGAAGCTGACAAGGGCACTCTACTCCATATTCACACTGAGGGACGGAGAATAAAGAAATCATCCAAATTGAATACAGTGGAAAGGGTAAAGTACACTGTAAAAAAAGTGTTAAAATAAAATACAACCTTTCGGTAATTTGTAAAAGACAAGTACAGTACGTGTAAATGTACAGCAATATACAACTTTATTCATAACATAGTTCAACGATATTATAAAAAACAAAAATGTGTTGGTATATTAACAATGAGAACAGTGTAAATTTACAAATTTGAAAGTATGTGTAAAATCCCATGCACATGAAGTATTAAAACCCAAATCTATGTATTTTTACAACTGCGCCAATTTTGTATTGAAACATGTACATCTATTTCATTCAAAAGGTAGAGCAATCTTGTTGTAAAAAAACACACAAATGTACTGGTATATTGACATTTAAAAGGGCGTAAAATTACACATGGCAAATTATGTGTAAAAATGTACTAATGCAAGGCAATAAAACCCTAAGCCTGTGCGTTTTTACAACCACGCCAACGATGTATTAAAACACGTACATCAGTGAGAAGTGCATATTTTTCTAATTCACTCACCAATCTTTGTGTAAAAAACAGAAATGTACTGGTATATTAACATTAACAAGGGCGTAAAATTACAAATGCGAAAGTATGTGTAAAAGTACACTAATTTATGACACTATATCCCCAAATCTGTGTTTTTTTTTAACAACCATGCCAAAGTTGTATCAACTCGTACATCAGTGTGAAAGTAATCATTTTCCTATTTCCCTCAAAATGTAACACAATCTTACAGTAAAAATCACAAATGTACTAGCATTTTAACAAACGAGGGTGTAAAATTACAAATTCGAAAGTATGTAAGCGTATATTTACGTATACAATTTTACAGTAATTTTACATTTTATGTGTAATTTCCTAAAACGAGTACAGTAATTGTAATTTTACACTAGTGTTCCTGTGGATTTAAATGTAACTACAAGTATTTTCTTAAAACATGCAATCTAGCGGTAGCGAGCAGAACTACAAGAACATATGCTGAAGGTAAAATTGCTTAGTAAGACCGTGAAAATGCACAGAAATTTTGTAACTACAATTACAGTGAATCCGCGATTTTACTTTTTTATTAGTGAGAAAATACGCATAACATAGTGGCGAAATTACAATTGAATGCTTGTGTAAATTTACAGTATGTGGCAGGAAATCTATAACTTACATAGTCAAATTACATGCACGGAATGCATGTTATTTAAAATCAGTATAAGATAACATTACAGACTGGTGTGGTATCATTACACCTGCAGTGTACATGTAACTGGGTATGATAAACATTAAACTGTAACAGACTGGTGTGGTATAATTACCATAACAATGATTGTGATAGTTTACAATGTATGGTAGAAAATTAATAGCTAGTATAGTAAAATAACATATACAGAGCACATGCGATTTAATGTGATGATTAGTAAAAGAATCTGACAGGTATGATAAAATTACATTAAATAAGTTTGTGTACATTTACATTATGTGGCTTCATATCGGTAGCAAAAAATGTAAAATAACACATACAGAGTACTTGTGATTGAACATAATAACTAGTAAAAAGAATAACAAGTATAGTAAAATTGCACTGGCATTGTATTTGTAAATATACATGGAACACACGGTAAAAGTACACATTGACATGTACATGTAAAAATACACGAACATGTGTGGAGATTGTGCTTCCGCGTACATTTGCGTACAATTACACAATTATTTTTACAGTGTACGCACACAGATAATTGTATATGAATATAAAATACGGTACACATATCTGAATACTGTCATATTTTAAAATTTATTGAAACTAATGTACGTCAAGAGTGTGGTTTTATTAAAATAAATTTAAAAATCCAGCAAACTACTGTGTGTCGAATCTGTTTGTACAGTGTGGCTAGAGTTTAATATAAATGCGTAACACATTCACATTTGGTAATACTTACATCTAATCAGGCGATGACAGTAAAGTGGAAATAAAAACAATTTTTTTTTCTAAAGACATGATATAAAAATTATGTTGTACCCGGGCGTACACGGGCGATGTAACGATCGATCATGGAATTCACAACGTTCAGGAAAACCGTATGAACATACGTTTCAATTATTTGTATTTGTTGATGTTCTAGCAGTATTCCTCAGTTGAAAAATCAACCTTCTACGCATTAATATATATGTATATTTGCGAAACTTCTTTGCAACAAACCGAGAATCCCGATTAGCAATACCTGCAACTTCTGCAACCACCTAAACGTTCGCCATTTTGATTACGTGATGTCATAATGACAATATAGTAGAGTATTATTAATGTGTGCGTTACGTAAGACACTTGTGAGACGTGTTAGAGAATTATTGGTTTCATGCGTACTTACATTTATACGTATGCATACATTAGCAGAATTTTTCCAAGTTTAGTAGTTCCTTTTTTCCTTTCAACGTCAGCTCTACTTGGTTGAAAAGAGATATTTGCATATTGCGCCAGATGAAGTTACTGCTTTCCATTAAATCTTCGTAGCCCTCGCGCTGCCAGTACCTCTGGCACGGGGTTCTCTCTTTTTTACTTTTCAACAAAATTCAGCAGAGCTAGTAACAAAGGTTTGGAAAGAAAAATTTATACATTTTTTTTTTTTGCAACTACTTCTGAAAATTAAAACGATAAGTGCAACTTGCAAATCACCTTCTGTTTTCCTGCAACTGCAGCACATGCCGAAAATATGGAAATATTTCGTTGGAATTAAAAAAATTTTCAGTTTCTTCGACTAGAGAATTGTTATTTTCATTTTGGTTACGTTTTCAAATAACATTTTGTAGAAAAAAACTTTTCATTATCTAATCACCAAAAAAGTGTCTTGAGTGTGTGTGTGCATATATATATATATATATATATATATATATATATATATATATATATATATATATATATGTGTGTGTGTGTGTGTGTGTGTGTGTGTAATATATACGAAGATAGAGAGAGATATTTTTGACGCCTGTAAAACCGATTATAGATTATTTTACTGCACTAAAGATACGTAGACAAGTGAGTATTGGAGAATCGATGTTATGCAGACTGGTGAGCACTATAGAATAGATGTGGCAGTTTCATACTTAGAGCAATATGGCAAAAGTTACCTTTATTTGCTTTGTTATTAAGCATGTTATTATTGGGATGGTCCTCGGCGATGAGCTATTCTCCAACCAAACAAACTACATGTGATGTAGATGATGAACACAACATAAACAGGAATAAGAAATAAAAATAATAGTAAAACATTCAGAAACTCTCAGACCATAGCAGGAATTAGTTTCTTTATCGTTCCTAGCCACCAGTCTCTGGCTGTGTCTCAAATAACCAGCATCTGCGCCCGCACTCGAACTCCCTCCCTCACCTCCTCCCACAATTCCCCGTGTACTCTTCATTTCGAACGGATCCACGCTCGCACTCGGGCGGCGGCCCTCGTGGCGGACGGTCGTGGTCGTGGGGAGCCTGGGTGGCTCAGTTGTTGATGGCTTCGCGCATCCGCTGGGGGCGGCCCAACGGTCAAGGCGGAGGATGATGGCGGTAACCCGAGGTGCTGAAACATGCGAAGTGTGGCGAACCACTCCACTGCTGGATTCTGCGGGCTGTCGACTGTAGATGCGTGCGGAATGGAATGGAACAGCATCGGAACTTGGAAGCAATGGCGTCGGCTCCTGGATGTCCCGCCGAGCGCTGCTCGCCTACGACCGAGGGAGATTTTGGGGGAGGGGGAAGGGGTGGCTACCCTACGCATTTCTCCCCACCTTCACCCGCGATGTGGAGCTCCTGATGTCGGCGCACAAGAGCGAAGATGGGATGGAGTCGATGCCATGACTGAGCTGCCCGGATTTCTCGCGCCCTCGGCTGGAAGCTTAAGGACCCTGCCTGAAGTCACTGCTGTCGATGTTGCTGTGCGGGTAGTCAGCCTGCCCGCGCAGGAACATGCGATGGCAGTTCCACCCTAAAAGGGCGCATGTGCCTTTAACATGCTGGCCCAAAGCCAGGCCACCTCTCTACTAGATTCTTCACTCCAATATTAAACAGCACGGACTCCACACTTGCTATCTCCTTCAGCATTTTCACTAGTGCTCCCATGCGCCTTCTTAATGTAGCTTTAACTAAACTACACTTAGGGAGGTAGGCATGGCAATGGCTCCTTTAGGCATAATGGGCTCAGCCCTGAGATGCAATTAGAACCCGACCCTACCTTCGGCCTTACACTTAAAACTTGTAATAAGGTAGTTGAGAAAAAAAATATCCACGCTCGCACTTGCTATTTTCGAGTATTATTTTTGTGTGATTTTCATTGTTTTCGTTCAATTGAAGTAAACATATCATCTTAATACTTATAATTGTGGCTGCTATAATTTTTATACAATTTGAATAACACTTTTATTGCGATGCTGGTTAAACGTGATGTACAATAGCAAACTCATTATATAATATCATGAAGAAATATTTCTCACGCTTGCAAGCATTTACTTATAGTGGAAAATGGTTTGTTCTTTCGGCATCGTGTGGATAACGACAGTGTTCAAACGTTAACCAAACAAACAATATCCCGAGAGCATGCATCAACACACACTCGCAACACGCACTCGTCTACTCACACTCTGTCATATGGAACAGTATTCTCTGACGTCACTTCCGAGTGAGCGTGCGCGAGTGTGAATATTTTGACCATTTGAGACACAGCCTGTGTCATCTGCGTCTTGTGGATGTATATATAGTTTTTCTTTCCATCACTTGATTGAAACAGTTGAACCATCCTCTTGATCGTTCGCTATTGATATCCCACTCCATTGCAGCCTTACATGTTTTTCTGAGCGCTAGTCGAACAGGAATCAAAAAGGATTGTAAAAAATTAAAACAGTAATTTGCTTTCATGCCCTATATTAAACAGTTATAAATGGGCAAATATGTAAGTCACGTTAGCCGAGATTCACGAGGATTATGTAGAACGTATACCTCATTTGTGTAAGCGTAGTAAGCCTTGCGTAAGGCTCTTAACTATTCGCGCCAAGCTTTTATATACTAAATATAAATTGATACAAAAATATTAATTCGTAGTAAAGTTTATTACGGCTGTTCGACCACGTCTTACAAGCTCTACAAATTCCGTTACTAATTCTATAGTTATTTGTTATCTTTTTATTACACTTATAAATAAAATCTTGATTTTAATATAATTTTTACAGTTAATATATTTTTCGCTTTTTAATCTCACCTACTTTTTAAAATTATATAGGCAGACTATTTATACGTTCACAGACTCGTCCGTTACCGGTATCGCTTGAGATCAGGCGATTTTCAGTGAACTATTTTCAGTGAACTATTTTCAGTGAACTATTTTCGCGGGAAGTTGAACCGGCATGCTGAATATTCATTATTCATCTTACACGCGTGTGTGTGTGTGTGTGTCGATGTATTCGACATTTCAATACGAGCTCGCGCAGATCGTAATCTTCAAATGGTATTTAGCATACACACGCGCGGTCGATCATTTGTATTATTCCTTCTTGTGCTTCAAAGTTTGGATGGTCTTTTTTACCCTCACGACGATGTATAAATGAGGACTTCCCCGGCACTGAAGCTCCACACGCCATCTGTAATCGACAACTTGTCCACCAAATACATCGTGATCGCTAGTGATTCGGCGGGTGCCGGGCAGACACTTCACAGACACCTACCGTACATACAAACAAGTCAACTTAAATAAAAGTTTAAAAAATATGAATTTTTACTGGTCGCGGCATACGACAGAGTACTGCATTAATACTTGTAAAGCTCGAAAAAAAAAAAAGAGTTTGCTTTGTCGTGTAAAATTAAATTTTTCCTGTAGAATCTCGTTAATTCATATAAATTGTGACCGGAGCCGTCCCGGGATAGTGGAAATATAAGTTAACCGGAGAATATGGGGGAAAAAAAAATCAAAGAAAGACAACATACAAAAAATCTCATTTACGCCGAACAAAATACGTGCGAAACATATTTACAGATTACAAACACGTTACCACCCATAGCAAACATGTACAGTCCCAACATATGAACGCGCTCGGTGTACATTATAGTACGATTGCGAGCACCAATTAAAACAATAACTTTGCGTGTGGTTCTCGCAAAAAATATGCGCTCTTATTTTATAAAATCTGTATTTGTAAGTTTAAGCTCTATCCGATTATCATACAAGCCTTCTAAACACACACACAGATATATATATATATGTTATTGTTTTATTGTTCCTCCAAACCGGGTCGGATTATCCGGAGATGCGAGTTACAGCGGGCCGAATTAACGAGGTTCTGCTGTGCTACTGGTATATTAGAAAATCTGCACTTGTTAGTAGTTGAAGTATTTATGTAAGATAGTTAAGTACGTAGAATTTAACGTTTATTTGTCAACGAGGTGTTAGATACTGAACTAGTCGTTCATTAAAGCAGCGAGAAGGGAGGAATCGGCCGCATGGAACAATTTTGGAAAAACCTTAACGACGGACCCTGATGGTGTCATAAGACACAATTTTTGGGCGGCGCTTCACAACTGATGTCGTCAGCGCTCGCGTAGGCGAAGCGAGGTTGCGATTGGTCAACGATGGAATGCAACGGCGAGGAAACAGAGTACCGCGCGTAAAAAATAAAACCTCTGGGATCTGAACGCGGTTCGCCGTAGAGGGAAGCCAAGTGATTAGATCACTACAGCACCGCAGCTTCCTACGTGAGTAAGCAAATGCCTGCCTGGCGCTTGAACTGTGTCACAGGATGTTAGAAATTCACGTTTTATTTGCGGAAATATTAGTTGTGCGTCAAATGTACCGATACACGAAAACAACACACACACTTTTAGAGTAGGGGTGTTGAGTGCTTTCAAGACGTCACGCAGATTGTAAACACCATTTTTGAGTGCTCCAAAATGGCTAAAGACTGCTTTGTTCAAAGCGTCGTTTCTCACAACATACGCGTCAGATGCACACAAAACTACCCAAGGGGGGTTTTTTTTTTTTTACTGAACCTTCGTACATACTTTCTGCTAGTGAAATCAGTCGGGCCGCCGCTCAAAGTCCTATAGATGCAGCACGGCGAGAACACTGCATGTCATTTCAGAGCCCTTAGTGGCGATGGTGTGCATAAGAGCGGGGCAGTTTCGCCCTTATCGCTTCTGTGCCGCTCGGCCTTAGACGAGCGAAACATCTCCAGGCCGGGCGGGCGCCTTAATGCTGTTTCTAGGGAGTCAAAAGACACTCGCACACTTTCGCCGAGCTTCTAGGTTGTAGGAAATCGAATGGAAATCCTTGGCGGTTGAAAATAACGCGTTAAAGGTCACAGCTGAAATCTTAAGTTCGACGGTGGCTATCGGAATCGCAGCTTCAAACCTGATCGGCAATAATTGAGGTGGTTTCTGCAGTGAAGGTATCCATTTCCAGTACACTTAATGGGCCTCTCGAAAACAGCGTTACATTTTTATGCCTTTCAAGAGATTGGTTTAAAAAGGTACACATAAATAATCTGGATACAACACACATGTCCGTGACATGGCCGGCAAGGAGAGCCAGGACACTTACGCGAAAGCCCACAGCGAATCTAATTAAATCTATTAAATATAATTTTACTCTGAAGTGAAAGAAGTATTGGACTTGGCGTAAAAGTCCTTAGTTTTTCGCTGGTTTAAATTTGTGACGTGATGTCTTGTTGAGGTAAAGACAGCGCAATTTATGATTTATTCTTAGGAATCAGTTGAAAAATCTTAAGTTTATAGTCATTTCCTCGTGCAACTTCGATAATATGCGTGGGTATGGGAGGTGGCGGATTGTGATTCTTGGCCTTGTAACAAAACGTTCACTTCTTTAGCTTCTTTTTTTTTTAAGTATTCTTTAACTACTGCGCCTTGAAATTGGTCGTGAGATGCGTTATTTTTCCAAGCACCAACTTTACAGAATCATTTATAAAAATTAATGATTAATAATTTGATTTATGATCAACAAAATAGTCTTTTACACTATGTTAGTAAATATTTACTCGGCGCATGTCACCTCCCAAGTATATTACTAAGCAACGAAACTCTTTGAAACATATAATGAATTTGCTGTCAAACAAAGGAAAAAAGAAACCGTAGGGGCCAAATTTCTATACCCATAATCCCCCAACACTATCAAACTGTGGCATCAGTTAGATGGTTCGTTTTATCATCTATATATCATTAAAATAGGTCGTAATACACATAAAGAAAACACTCTGTTGTTATGCCTGTGGTTTTTTTTAAAATAGCAAACACGAATGTAATTATTACAGCAGACGTCTGTGTTTACGCTACGGGAAATGATCGTTTTCAGAAGAACCACTACGACAATATTCGTGTGGCTCGTGCATCAACCAGAGCATTCACGCTGTAGTGCGTGCAGTTTTGCCAATTACTACCTGCCATATTGTAAACCCGTCGCAGAACTGATCGATATTTTAATTTCTACTAATGGAATTTTTTTTCAGCATGGGAAGCAACACAGCGTCACAGAGGGACGAACACGGTAGAATTCACACTCGTGCTACGGCCGTCAGGTGTGTGTGTGTGTGTGTGTGTGTGTGTGTGTGTGTGTGTGTGTGTGTGTATATATATATATATATATATATATATATATATATATAGTGGACGGGAGAGATATCGAAAAGGGTGTAAAAAAAGATAATCTGGATGAGCATCGGCAGTGTACACACGCCCAGCAGCGGCCAAACAGCCGAAGAGATGTGTTATCTCTCGGAAGGCAACAGCACAGCAACGACCACCAGGTCACGTAAGGGAGGGGATATATATATATATATATATATATTTTTTTTTCCCCCTCTTCTGCTTGCCGCGTGGACACAATCCTGATATATCGCAGCCTTTCCGCCTCTCTTACCACTTCCTTCCTGTTTTGCGTTTTCGTATTTCGCAGGTCACCCCCACCCCTCGCCCAACACTTCACCACATTTCTCCACCCTCTTCTTTGGTCCCCCGCAACCATATTTCTTATTCCTCTGGCCTTCCCGTCTAAACCGTTACCCCGTGTTATGTAGTATTCCTGCTTCCTGGGAGAAGTCAGTAATGGGTTTCACGGCAAGACCATTATATCTTCCACCGACATAAAGGGAGGAGGAAACCATTGCACCTGCAACAGAACGTGAACCATTTCCTTAGGTGTTCGCTTTTGTATGAAATTGAGTGAGACGAAGAGAGGGGCGAATGTGAAAAATAACTCGAACGCCGATGCAATAAAAACGTCTCGTTATCTCTCTCTCTCCCGTGGACGATCTAATATTTTTTCCTGGAGATATTCCAGTCGACGTATTATGAAATAAAACTACTTATGCTTGCCGAGGTTGGCTTTTTAAAGCAATGATCATGACTTGACCGAGTTCAGTGTGTTTTACTATTCCGGACTACCGCCTTTGGGATATTAATATTGAAACCGAACACGTATTATTGACATGAAGTAGCGGTTTATCTAGTGGGAGCATTCATCCTTAGCAACAGTGTTAATTATTTTAAAATCTTGTGAGACATTAACTGAGGCTACAAGTCTATAGGCTGTTCACGGTAAAGTGATTACTTTTGAAATTTGGAATAATAGTCAATAAATATATTTGATTTTAGCCATAGACGTAAACTTCAGAGTGAGGTGGAATATATATATACACTGTGTTTATTACTAACGTGGCAATATTTATTTCAGAAGGTGGTTAGAGGATAAGAAATGGCTGAAGAGAAACGTAACTAGGGCCTTAAAAGTGCTCACTTTGCCGTGAACAGCCTATAACTTCATTCCAAAAGTTTATGGAAGTAAAAAAAAAAAAACAATAAAAAAGGTAATACATATTTTTGCTAAATGAGGAAATTTTTTACGTAAGTTATGTATTTCTGTCAATGTAGTTCTTAGGCAGTATATTTTTAGCAATCATTTGTGCTCATAATATCATGTGAAACAAATATACCAATGTGGCAAAATATTTGCTTACATATTTGTCGAAATTGTTACCTAGGCTTGTCTGTATGGTTTTTGATGTTGACCTCCAAAGGACTGTACACTGGAATTAATATATTTGGAGTTATTTTGTCTCGCACAATATTTTAAGATTATTCAAAAGTCAAATTTTTTCTTCTAAATTGTAAGGACAATTGATTAAAATACATAATTATTTTGAAAAGTAACATTAATTAGTTTTTTTGTGTAGATATAAGCATTTGATTCCAACAAATTAGAAAACATATTTGAACACTAACTTTATTTTAAGAATTGTTTATTTAAGTCTTAAGAATGGCATGCTGCTGTTTTTTTTTTAATCTGTTGTTTAATTATTTCACCTGTGGTATGCAACGTCGTTACTTGTAACAGCTACTTTTAAAAATAAATGAGTATGGTCACGCCGTAACAGTGAGTTTTCAGTAACGTTTACTGTGATTGAATTACGCTTATCTCCCCAGAAACGATCAATGTAGTTAAGTTTCTCACGACTTTTTTAAAAACTGAATTATCAAAAGGTTTCTTTTATTTCTCCCTGCCTGAAAATTGTACGTACACAAACTAATACATACATGTATATCTTCAGACGTACCTGTGACTATAGTCCATCTTAAGAAACATTGTTCTCGTGTGTTGGCTTTTGTATTAGCTGCTGCATAATTCTAACTTTCATTTGTTCGTCAGTTTATTTCCGTTTCGTTTATTTACTCGCGTAGATGTGAGTGCAGCGTCGTAATGTTGGGTGGTTAGTTGTTTCTATTTTAATAATTTTTATTTATTTAATAATTTTTGCTCTATGGCTCTCCCTCTCGCCCTCCCCTCCCTCCATCTCCCTTACTCTTCCTCTTTCTCTTCCCCCCCTCTCTCTCTCTCACCCCCGCAATCTCAACCTCTCTCTGCACAATTCTCTCTCTCTTTCTCTCTCTCTCAAAGACGATATCTGAGGCTTAAAAGTTCCAACTTTGTCGTTATAAGTTAATGAAAATTTCTAAGCTTATAAAAGTCTAGAGTAAACATAGCAATTAAATATCTCGAACATGTTTACAAGTATGCGTATAAAGTACTTGGAACAATGTTATTTCAACCCAGCTGTATGGTGGAAACATTCACATTACTGATAAAGACGAAGCAATTGGTTAGCTAGTTGTTCAACAATCTGACTGCGGTAGAAAATAGTTTCGACAGTATAGTGTAATTTTTAAGGCCAGACCATATCATTTAAATTATTGATCGCTTTATATGTCTTATGTAATTTAAATACTCTGTGTACCTGAAATATTTTAAATATTTTTGTCGCTTTTTTTTCCGGGTAAATATTGTTGTGCAAGATTGTGGACGCGGCGGTTTCGGAGCGTAGACATTTATCGTAAAGCTTCAAAATATTACAGAGTAAAGATTGTTGACTATTTAATACTGAATATAAAGTGTTGACTTTATTACAAACACGTCACCAAAATAAATAGTTTGTTAGAAATCCAAATGGTAAGAGGGCGAGATTTGGATAGGGGCATGTTTTGATGGCAGGCGTTATTACATTCAAATGCACGGGCAGGCGGAGTGATACAAGCTGCAGCCTCGGAATAAATAGAGAATAAATCATAAGGTTGTATTTTTTCTGCCACGTGTCCTCAACGCTGGCTCACGAATTTATACATGCAATTTGTTCACGGTAAACTGAGCACATTTAAAAGCCCTGCTTAAGACCAACTTGTATGCGCATTGTGTATTATTAAGTCAAATGTAGAATTAACACTGCCTTGATCTGATCACTTGATTCATGCGTATGCCAAGTGAAAATGTAAAATTATAAGAAAAATAAATCTTCTGAAAATTTGGTAACGTTCCACTTATATGTAACTAACAGAAAGGAAAATAAATAATTTTATTATTCGCAAATGTTTACCCAAAACTTGTGATTTAACGTTAAGACATGGAGCTATTTTCCCTCCATCATTACCAACTTTACTTGGCGAATTCCAGTAATCGCGCCCGTTAAAATACATACATGCATGTAGGAGTAGTGACAGTTTTTTGTGGCAAATCCACAAATGTAAGGTACACAACACTAAAAAGTTTGGATTGTATATTTTCAAAATCATTCAAAGTACAAGAAGTTCTTAACATGTTCGCGTAAAATATCCATACATAAAAGAATTCAGTTTATTTGCGAATTATAAACATTAATAGCTAATATAAATCAGTAGGCGTGCTGCAATTATTATAAAAAGCCAATCAAAATTTAACATTTCCACAATAGTTAATAATCCAGCTCACAGTTGACCAACATACAAAACGGCTCTTGCAAAGGCTATTTCCACACTGCAAATATTAAAATATAAACATCTCCACATTAATTATCAATTCAGCTCTCAGCTGACCAGCATACAAAGGGCACTTTCAGAGACTATTACAATGCCTTCATGCGTAATTCATGGAGCATGGCTTAAAATATGATTATACAGAACTCTGAGTTGGTAAAATTACGAATCGCTGAATACCAATAAGTAATACTGACCAGAGTAGCAACTCCATTCATTATCCACCAACATTCGCTAAGGCGCATACACTAAGATTCAAAATTAGTTAGGCCCCCAAATATATGATGCTGACGTGGACTTTTAACAACATTAAAGACCGAGAAACTTTATTAAAGCACGTACAATGAACACGTTCGGCTGTCTAATAGCCGTAGAACAACAGTGACATGGGCTTTGAAAGACACTTAAAACAGGAATTTTTCCATAAAGCATAACTGGAGAACCGTTCCAGCGAGTGATAAAACTGAATGAATGATTTAATAACATTAAAAACAAGACGTTCTCTTTCATTAAAAAGACTATAATAAACAAACTACGCCACGAGGAAGACCAGACACGTAGTGCCCACCAAGGCTTTCCTCAATCAGATAATGGCAAATTCAACTTTATTAAAAGCAGCATTAAAACTTCATGAACTGAATGGCAGTTCTGGCGGAACCCGGATAATGTAGTAAAACTATGACGGCACATAACAAGAGGTGACAGAATTTTGAGGAAAAAAAAAATTGCTACAGAGCCCGCTAGCACTAGCACATATTACGAAACACAGTAACACTGAACACACGGAAACACTAAATCCCCAAAATTACTTAAAATGCCTGGCCACGACTCACCGTTTCCACTGTGCCACCTCGACCAGCTCCTAGGCCACTAATATTCCAACATTATCAACAGGCATCAGATGCCGTTCACGATCACCGACAAATTCTACAAGTGCGTTGTGCTCATTACAAACATCTGTGTGCTGTTAAGGCCCGTGACAGACGTACATTCCGCGCACCTTCCTTCAGAGCTGTCGGGAGAAAAGGAACAGGGGAGGGTGTGCAGAAACTTGTATTAACGTGATCAACATAAAAAAATCCGTTACGTATTAAGGGGGAGTATCCCCCGATAGAGCACCTATGTGATCATTGGAAAATGCACGTTAGAGGACGTCTAGACCCTCCCCAAACATTTTCCCCAGCTATAGCAAACTGTGCAATAGGAATGGCAACACATTCCACAAACGCGTATCTGAAGACTGGTTGGAGTGTGCCAAGACGCTGTGCTACAATGATGCAGGCAAGCCGTGGCAACACAGCTTATCGACAGTCCACAGGCGTGAACAATTACGACATTCTGTTTTCAGTGTGTTCATAAACATTTTCCTGTTTTACACATCATTACGTTACTTTATCGATGAGAGGCACATGGCGTGTTGCTTTACAAATGTTTTTTTTTCCTCCCCCCCCCCCCCCCCCCCCCGGAAACCTTGAGAAGTTTGTATATTTTTTGTTTCAGCAGGAGTGGGGCCGAATGGATAAAAAAAAAATTCCCTTGTGAGTCATGACAATTTTTTTTATTGTGAGTAGTTTGTAATTATATAATATGTGTACAATATAAGGTCTTAAGGCAGACTCCACTGATCTATACACGCAAGTATATATACACGGTGTTTTTTAATAACGTGTTGAAATTCAAACCACGGCATATACGGACTGATAAAAACAAAACATCCTGGTGACAAAATTTCTGGAAAGGTCATCTAGTATTTTTAAGTTTAAGTTGATGTTACGTAAAACAACGGAGTAAATCTGCAGCTATACGCACCTATATGTGAAACAAGTTCCGTACGACGTAAGCGAACGTAATTGACACGCCACGCGGGAAATGAAACGCAAAAGCTTCTCGCAGCCTTTACTACACAATTGCTAATCTCCCATGTTCCATGTTCATGTAGTTTGACACACGTGTATAGGTCGTTCACTGTAAAGTGAGCACTTTGGAGGTTCTAGTAACTTTTCCCTTTCCGCTATCTTTTGTCCTTTAGTCACCTTTTTAAATGAATATTACTATGTTAAGTAATAAACACAGTATGCATATTGCAATGTATTAAGAAGTAAATTTCTAATGCTAAAATAAAATATATTCATTGACTATTATTCCAAACTAGAAGGCTTTCAAAAGTGCTCCCTTTACCATGAATAGCTTATAGCAACAAGCAACCACTAGCATTGCCCACGTACATCGAGATTATGGTGTCATGTGCAGGCGCTCTCCGCATTGTGCACGAGTTCCGGCCGCCTTCGTGGTATGCAAATTGTCGGGCACGCAGGTACGTACAGCTGAAGACTACCTGAGTTGTATTGCCGAACGTCAATAAAAAAATAAAAAAACCTGGATGACCATTCCATAAAATTCGTTAGAAGGATCTTTTATTTATATTAGTTCACAGATACTGTGGTTTGAGTTTGGACACGTAATTCAAAAACACCATTTCAAATCAGTTGTATCACTCGTCCACTTCCGCTGAGGGAAAGAAAGAGCAGTGTCCTCGGATGTGCCTGTGTTGGTATGCAACCGGGTAGGCAGCGCATTACTTCAGACGATCACATGATGGGCACGCGACGTCTACTCTGCCTGGAGCCTCACTGCACGCGCAATTGTTCGCGTACTACTCGCTGACGGGCTCTGTTCAACGTGATGCGGTACAGAGACTTCCAGTTCGGGAGTGCGGCGTCTCTTTGGAGCACCACAGTCGTTCCTGTCGGCGGTGAAGGTACCTTGTTCTCGGAGCCGTTGCGTGACTGCGGCCTAAAAGGGTATGCGATGCGATGTTGTCGCACGTTCTGGATAACGCTCTTGAAACAGGCGACGAACAGCTCTTCCATTACCTCAAGCTGCGCCACACACGAGGATCATGTGTGTGTGTGTGTACTCCGCAAACGTGTACTCAACCGTGTTAATCGGAAATGCAAAGGCGCGTGAATGGGGCTCGAGGGAGGATACCGTGGCGAGGTAGACGTCACGTGCCATCAGGTGATCGTCTGACGTAATGTACTGCCTACTCAGTTGCATACCAACACAGGAAATTCCGCGAAATTGCTCTTTTCATCAGTGGAAGTGAAAGAGTGATTTGAAATGGTTGTAGCACAGTAACGGTAAGTTTCCGGACATGGGTTCACATTCAAAAGTTCGTCTACTCAGTCCCCTCTGCAAACCCACACACGCGAATGTACGCCTAAATTATAGCATTGTTTTTATTTATTTATTATTTTGCAGAGTAGATCTTTAACCAAACCTACGATACTTTCGTCAAATTTCTGACAGTGCTAATTCATATTTTATGCTTTTTAATTGCTGCCTTTTTATTTCTTTTGGGCGTTAAGCCGTTTAGTCATGAGAAATCCTTTGGCAAGCCGAAGGTTATTTCAAACAATTGCCATCATAAATGCGTGCAGAAAATATATTAATATATATTTGTATAACATTTTTTCCGGTTTACGTGCTGGTAAAATAATAATTTTGCTGTTTATTCTCATTCAGATAAACAGCTTTACTGAATAGTTGCCGTTTCAATTTTATTCAAAACACGGTGATCAAATTATCTCCTCGGTAATTTTGGGAACATCCGTAAACAGAAAATATGCAAATATTTTATGTAATCTATACTACTAAAATTAGATGACGCAATTTTCCATTTCCAGTAATTTAATATATTTAATTTATATTTGTGATTGTTATCACGCAAAGATTTAACGGGGACATATCTAACAGGAACATAACCTAATCATTTTTTTTCTGCTCGCTGAAAGCTATGAAAATTGAAATGACTAAAAATTGTACACGTTTGACAGAAACGAGAAAATAATGTATATTCTCATCGCGCACGTCATTATAAGGAGTGATTTATATACCACTTGTAGAAACTGTGTAATTAAGGTCAACGAAGGGTCGTGTACAACTTGATTCATCTATGTTTTTCTCATGTTCTGAGGCATCATTATAGAAGTATCTACCGCTCTCCGTCTCTCTTTCTCTACTTATTCTCTGCTTCGCATTATGTTTCTTCCGTATTGCAGCTCAAGTTATATTTCTCTTCTATTTCTGCATGTATATTAGTAATAAACTGTACTCAAAATTTCAAACAACTTCAGAAATATTAGTTCTAGGGTTTGGTATGTTCAGGGAAAAGGGGCTTGGGGTCAGGAGCGTAGGAGCCGGCCGCCATATTGTGACGTCACCAACCGCCATATTGAAAGCCAGTGACCTTGACATCTGACCTTGACCCGGAGACCTTTGGCCTTGAAATGAACAAAAAAATTAAAAATTGCAGATAAATAAAAAAATAAGAATTAAAAAATAACAAAATTAAAGAAGTTTAAAAATCCAAAAAATTAGAAAAATCCGAAAAATCCAAAGGATTACAAAATCCCAGAAAAAATATAAAAGATTTATTATTTAAAATATAAAAAAGTTATTAAAACAAACTAAAAAATTATGTTAAAAACTTGAATTTCTGGTCCCTCCTCACCCCTTACTATACTCATTCCATAGTGTGCCGCCATCTTGGTTTCATAAATTGCTGGAGGCCACCATCTTGGATTTCATATGTTTTCATTACCTAGGTGTCGCTAGTGTATTAATTTACCCAACAGGCGACAACCACATTTGTTTGTACTTTTAAAGTATAGGTTGCACTATCAGCGCGCTCCATGTTTAATTCTGTTTTCAACACATAGGTGGCGTTAATTTCTCGATTCAGCCGCCAGGAGAGCTTACGGTGCTCATATTTATAGACATAGGAAAAATATGTAATTTTGCATTCCTAATAATTTTTTTTTTCAATCAACAGTATACCTACATGCATTATGCGGGACGTTGGCTACAGGCATGATTTATTATTATTATATATATTTGATTAAAAATATAAAGCTGTTCAATTTTAAAAATAATTATATTTTATTGTATAATTTTACATCTAATACAATGGTACTTCATACAATTCTTTTAAATTTAATTCATTTTATTTCTGTGCTTTTTAAAATTTTAATTATGTTCTGGCAAATCAGGTAAACATGGAAAAAAACACAATTTTATTCACAGGCATTTTGTTATTCAATTAATTTATTACAGTTTGCTCATGCCCTCAAAAAAATTACAAAATTCTTCAAGATATGTGCATCTCAATATATGTAACTGTTGTAGGTTATAGTCTTTATGCATCTCACTGTTCACACTCGTGATGTCTTTGTGCGAAAATATCGTGACGTTTATTACACCGGCACAATGTTCAGGGCGGGTTATGTACGTAATTAAACTTTTGAGGACATGCACCGAAGTCATAAGAGACCTGCTCGCAGTAAACGTGGTACCGAGGTACTGATGAAAAATGCACTTCACCTTTACAGGTCTTTGCATGTATAAGTAAATGGTAGCTACAGCTGATCTGCTTACCTCTCCTGTCGCACAAATATCACATGCAACAGGGATTTTTGGCACAATTAAAGGGCTCATGTCGCCGAGTATGGCAGTTTTTGCTGGAGAACACAGAGGTGTCACTGATGACACAGAGGTGTCACAGAGGTGGCACTGATGACGACATAGTGGTTCAGGCAAAGACGAGAAAGGACCTGTTGGAGATGTAGGTGCTGGAGAAAAATAAGCATGTAACATCGGTAATGATGTTCTAGGTACCTCAGACGGAAAGTTCGACAGCTCCATTGAAGATTTCGTAGGTGTTACAGTTGAAGGAGTCGATGGCGCTGGCAAAACAGGAGATATCTCACTCGAAGAAGAAATCGATGGTGAGAAACCATTGGCGGGCAATATGCACTCCATCTTAACATAACTAGCCATGGATTACCTGGCGTAGAAGCTATCCGAGACGATGTACCTTTCACGGCAGCCGTCGTTGAACTAAGACTCTCAGCTGACCTCCCTACTGCTTATAATATACTAGTATGCAAGCCCTATGAAGTCATATTTACTTTGAACCAATCATATTATACCTATAGTATATTGTTCAGACACCGACCAGCCAATCACCGAGTTATCACGTGAATGCAACTGACCAATCGCATGAAGGCATTGAGACATCACATGCAGGAGTCCGTCTGCATGAGTCAATCTCTGGCTCCTGCGGAAGGAGTTAGTCTGCCGGAGTCAGTCTGCAGGAGTCAGTCGACAGGAGTTAGTCGACAGGAGACAGTCGACAGGAGTTAGTCGACAGTCAGTCGACAGGAGTCAGTCGGCAGGAGTCAGTTTTCGTCAATCTTTTGCAATCTTCACCAATTAGCACAGCATGCACTACACGCTCCACAATCACTCCACATGCACCACAATCGCACCACATACTACACAATTAGCTCCGCAATCGCTCCATATGCTCCACAATCTCCCCACTTACTCCACATGCTCCACAATTCTTCCACATGCTCCACAGTCGCTCCACAACCAGTACCACATGAACCACAATCAGTACACCAATCCACAAACCAATCCACACCGCATGCTTTTGCTCATCCAATTCATGATATAAACCAATCAGAAGAAAATAGCTTACAGAAGGGCAGAGCCCATACTCATTGCATGACTTTCGAAATAATGCAGTCCTTTCAGATAAGATTATTTCAGAAAAAAATTATAGTTCCATCGCTCTAAAGTTTACCTCTTTAACTGATTCGTGTTCCGGTAGCAATTTGATAGAAAAGAGCTCCTGGTACGAAAATCCCGTTTGCTACATTTTAACGTAATATGGATATCCCTTTATGTAAAGTAACAAGAGGACAAAACATATTTTCACATAAAAATATTATATGTATAAATATATTCCTGGGCAGGGCAGCGATGATGTGGTAGCAGCTAGCGAGTCGGAAACAAATTTTATCAACTCGACTGGTAGGGTCCCTCCCGGGCTAACCATAACGTACATTGTTTACGATTTAAAGCCATTTTTTTTTTTTCCAATGGTAACTTGCGTGTGGGGTTTTATTTTTTCCCTGTAGATTCTTACAAAATTGTCTGTAGTGTAAGATGTTAAAGATTAAAAAATTATTACTCTATAGGCATGATCGTCATTAAGATATTTATGCTGGAGTTTATGCTTCAAGTGTGAAATATTCCAAGCCTTGTTAGCTAGTGTAAATCAGATTATGACTGGAAGGTGCAGAGACTTTTATACATCATATTTTCCCTGTGTGCTAGCTTTAATTTGTTTTAATGGTGTTTGGAATGTGTATGATGGGTGTTTTATTTTTTAAGGAATGTTCTCTGTTCCCACCCTTATGATCTGTCTTTTTTCCACGATTCAGCATGGTAATGGGTATATTTTCTTCCATCAATCAGTATGGCTACTGTTTTCATCAGTATGGTAACGTGTTTATTTTTCTCAAGTGTGGAACCTGGACCCTCCTGCCAATGCACCCTTGTGTGTATTCTTGAATGGACTAAAGACAAAAGTATGTCTTTTTTCCCCAGCATATTAAATTTTGTATGATAAAATAAATGCGCATTTGTGAATTCTTTTTGCAACTTATTAAAGTTTTACATGATAAATCAGTATGTAATCGATCTCTTTTGGAATAATAAATTTAAAGTAGCTAATGTGAAGCCACCTCTGTAGGCGAGCGAACTGCCTGCCTCTGTTCCCAGGCCCCAGGCGGCCCGCGCACTGGCCGCTGTCTGATTGTGTTGCAGGAAGGATTGTGAATGGCTGCCAACTCGTGAATACTGCACGTGGTGCCAACATTACCTCCGGCGGTCTCTGCTGCTGCTACATAGCACGTCAAAAGTTAATGTTGATGCTGCCTTCACTTACAGTGTTTTACCTCTAATCCTTAATTTATAATTTAAATAATTACATTCATACACGTTAAAAAATATATGTTATTTTAGTAGTGGCTAGAGCTCCTTTCGATTTATCTTTAAATCATAACAAAATTGATATATTGAATTTATTTTTCTTTACCAACATGTTTTTAAAACTTACGTGTGCACGACATAACTCCAGATTAAAAAATGTATATATATATATTTTTTAAGTGTGTAGCTGTGTGTAGGTGTGCGTATGCATGTGTGCATGTGTGTGAAGGGTTGTGTGTAGGTGTGTGTGCATGCATATTGTGTGCAGGTGTTTGTGTAGTTGTGTGGGTGTGCATGTGTATGTAGGAGATTGTGTGTGTTTGGCGTATAAGCAAGGGGAGAAAGTATAATTTTTTTTTTCTTATTTATTAGTTTCACAGATTCACAACGTATCTTTCGTTTCACCAGAATAAATAAAAATGTTCACATTTTATTTGTTTTTACGAAAGAAGGGAAGACGGACTCCTGCATGTGATGTCTTATTGCCTTCACGTCATTGATCAACTGCAATACGTGACAACTCGGTGATTGGCAGGTCGGTGTCTGAACAATATATTAATGGTGCAATACATTTGGTTCGAAGTAAATATGACGTCATAGAGCTACCATACTCGTATATTATAAGCAGTAGGGAGTACAGCTGAGAGGCTTATTTCGACACCGGCTGCCGTGAAATATACATTGTCTCGGCTAGTTGCTATATTAGGTAATCCATGGCCAGTTATGTTAAGGTGGAGTGCATATTGCCCGCCAATGTTTTCTCGCTATCGATTCCTTTTTCGAGTGAGATTTCTTCTGTTTTACCAGTGCCATCGACTTCTTCAGCTGTGGTGGCTACATAACTAGCAGCATATTCGTCCATCAGTGCTGTACCATCGTTTCAAATTGGTATGGTGCCACCAACTTCTTCAGCTGTGACACCTACAATATCTTCAATGGAGCCATAGAACTTTTTGGCTGAAGTACCTGGAACACCATTCCCGATGTTGCCTGCTTCTTTAGCTCCAGAACTTACATCTCCCACAGGTCCGCTCGAGTCTTTGTCTGAACCATTACGCCATCATCAGTGTCGCTCCTGTGAAAAGATCTTCAGCAAAAGCTGCTATATTCGGTGACACGAGCCCTTTAATCGTGCCTGAAATATATGTTTCATGTGATATTTGTGTAACAGTTGCGTTAAGCAGATCAGCCGTAGCAACCATTTACTTTGACATGTAAAGGTGAAGTGCATTTCTCATCGGTACCTCGGTACCTACCTGGTTTGCTTCAAGCAGGTCTCTTGTGAGTTCGCAAAGTGTCCTAAAAAGTGTAGTTACCTACATAACTCACCCTGCAAAGGGCTTCGTTGTAATAAATGTCAGGATATTTTCGTACAAGGACAACACGAGTGTGATACCGAGATGCATAAATAAACCATAAACTACAACAGTTGCATATACTGAAGCTTAAATATATTGAAGAATACTGTAATTTCTTTTGAGTAGCACGAGTAATTGTAATAAATTAATTGAATTAAAAATTCCTGGGAATAAAATTGTATTTTATTTCAAGTTTATCTAATTTTCCAGAATACAATTCAAATTTAAAATGCAAAAGAAATAAAATAAATTTAATGAAAATTATTGTACATAGTATCATTGTACAATATGTACAATTATATAATTAAATAAAAATACTTTTTTTAATTGAACAATCTGAAATGTTTAATAAAAATATATTTTAAATAAATTATGCATGTAACCAAAGTCCCGCATCATGCATGTAGATATATTATTTATAGATTTTTTAAAAATACAAATGAATAATTAAATATTTTTCCTACGTATATAAATATGAGTGCCGTCAGCTTACCTAGCGACTGAATCGAGAAATTAACGACATTTATGTGTTGAAAATAGAATCAACCATGGAGCATGCCTACAGCAAAGCTTATACTTTAAAAACATAAACAAATATGGTTGCCACCTGTTGGGTGATTTAATACACTAGCACCACCTAGGTAATAAAAACATATGAAATCAAGATGGCAGCCTCCACCAACGTATAAAAAAAATAACAGAAGAAAAAACAAAGATGGCAGCACACGATATGAGTATTAGTGAGAGGTGAGGGAATCGACCTCTGAAAATTCAAGTTTTTTTAAATAAATTTTAATATAATTTTTACTAATTGTTAATAACAAAGCTTTTACAAAATTTTTGGATTTTTTGGAGTTTTTCAAATTTTTTTAACTTTTTGGATTTTTAATTTTTTTTTGAATTTTTAATTTAATTTTTATATTCTTTAAATTATACTTTTTAGTTTCAAGGCCAAAGGTCACCAGGGTAAATATCAAAGTTAACTGGCTTCCAAGGTGGCGTTCGCGTGATTTCACCACATGGCTGCTGGCCACTCCTACGTTCCTGACCCCCAGCCCCTTGTTCCGGAACATACCAAACTCTACTACTAATATTTATATTAAAATTGCAAAATACAACCTCAGATTACAAAAATATTGCTGAAAACGAATGAAAAAATATTTTAGATAAAAATTTAATGCAAAATATGAATATAACACTTTCATTAAGAATAGCTTGTTTCCAGCTGAATGAATACTTTCAAAATAAATGTTTAAAAACTAATTTTTCGATTAGGGTATAATGAATGGCTATAATATACAGGCCATAATATATATTTAAAACAGTGATTACAAAGACTATCCATGTTTGAACATATAAAAAATGTGTAAGTTAGTACCCACTAATCATTAGAATGATGGCTTATGTAATTATGTAATTTTTATAGTTCATTGCAATTTCCCAGATTTAATTTTAAATCAGGCGGAAGAATACACAGTGGGCAGGTTAGAAGTCTAAAATTGATTTTCAAACTTATTAACCATTAAAAAAGATAAGTTCGTGGTGTGTAGATTTTTTTCCAGTTGACTGGGTAAAGGAGGCGGTGTCTAATTGCTTAGGCATTTAATGCTGTCGTTAAAGCTGGAGCAGCGAAGAAAATGCAGTGGTGGGAGAAATAGGTTGCTCGAGAACTTTTAAAAGTGAATAACTATTTTGCGCGAACTAACAGGAACTACGAATAAATGCCCTCTTGCAGATAACAGGAGCCACAAGAAGAAATGTGAATTACTGTTTCTTGTTAAGAATTGCCTACAAAATATACATTAGTGGTACGAAAAGGTAAGACGGTTTCCACCTCAGAACCACACTGGTAGCAGACTGGAGGTATAGTCTAGTTAATTTAATACTTGACTTCATAATAATCCCGAATACGGACACTTGGCCTGAATGAAATAATAATTCGAGACTGACCTTTTTATGTGGTTGGAATTTTTAAAAATAGTTTTATACACGGAAAACTAAAACATAACTACACTGGGAAAAATATACTATAGATAACTTTACTTATTTATGCAAAAGTTTTAAGTAATGAAAATTTACGTGAACTTGACAAACTATGTTTAAATATCATTAAAAAAATAAGTGTATTTATTTTCACGCACATTAGTTACCATACTTAAGCCATAGGTTTGACCGAAATGTTGAAAACATCAGATACCGTAACCAAAACACACCGACATACGTTTATGATATGCATACAAAGTTAGTTCGACCTCACGTAATTGTACATAATGAATGTAATCAGAAATAAGTAAGCTATGTATGAAGTTAGCACATCTTGCCTGCGACTGTTGAAATTCAAATTCTGACGTTTCATGCCTTTCCGAATATGATATTGGAAAAAAAATAAGCCTATCATATTACGTGCTTCAAATGATTGGCACCATAGTAATAATGAAGACGTCTTCATGTGTGAATATATGTGTACGTGTTTATTCTGTACGCGATTCATACAGGAAATGTTTATCATATCACAAATATACAACGCTCAACACGAGGAAAAGAATTATGTTGGCGGTAACTTCCACTATCATCACGCAAAATGTAATGAAATGTCAACAACGCACTGAACGTACAATGATTGGTTTCATTAAGTCACGGCGTAAACAAAGTCTATAAAACGATAAAACGCGAAAAGTATGCGTTCTCTCATGTCGTCTGTCACGCGCGAAGTCTGCAGGAATCCTGCTTACAGCGGGCGAGGTGGGCAAACGCACTGTCTCGTCATAAAAAAAAAGCATTTGGTTTGGCTATTTTGGGGACACGGCCGTTTAATTTGCGTGAACACGTATACGTTGACGCGCTCGGACGCCTTGATGTTCATTTTACGTTCCCGGCACCGCTTCGCTCGATCATATGGGATTTACGGGTGCCACTGCATTTCTTTTAAGATACGCTTTACAACCGTATACGATTCGTGTATTTAAACTTGGGTTTTTGACGAGTATAGGCCGAAATTGTGTTCCGTTTTCACAATTTTTTTTACATTAAACGCATACATGTTATGAGACGCGGCGAAACGAACTCAAAATTGCGCCCCCTCCCCCTTCCCCCCCCCCCCCCCAATAGCTCCACAGTCCTCACTCAACGCAACATGTTCTTTGATCCTTTGGCAATCGAGTGGTGTAATTTAATTTTGAATGTAGATGATAGATTCGGAGCTGCAATACCAAACTCTATCCCCCGATTTTGTTATCATCGGATTTTATGGATTGCCTCCCACTATTAATGCAAATTTAAAGACTGATTCATTTCAAATATGCATGGTGGTTTAAAATGTTAAAAGTTCAATGAAACAACACCAAAATATTTTAAAACAGATCATGTTACCGTAAAACCTGTATAGTTTTCAACTTTGTGCGGGAATCTCAAATGTGCAAATTTTTTTTTTTTTTATGCGCACTAGATATTTAGCAAATGTTCCCATCGTGAACTCATACGCAATCATGCTACGAACCAGCTGATCGCAGGCACTGCAAATGGTAAAAAAGTTTTTGTGTGACACAGCTACAACGTTGCGGGTTGTCTGCCAAAAAATCGGTCTTCGTAAAAGAAAGAGATTACGGCAAGCTCGCGGCAGTTGTGCATGCAGCGTTTTCCGCCTAGTTACCCGCTACCCGCTTTGCTGCCACGGACGATCGGTCGTCTGACTACCAGATGTTGATATTTTACTCCGCTTTGTTAAACGCTGTGTATTAGTCTTTAACTGATGCTGTAACTAAACAGCTAGTGATCAAGCGCTACAGCTTCATAGACCTGACACAGTGTAGGCCTGTATTTTTTGTCCGATACAACCTTTATATTTCATATAAACTCACTTAAAAAGTACGTTCATTCATAAAATTTAGCACAGAATAAGCAAACGCTCAATTTTTTTTTTGTTTCTGCCATCAAGTGATGCCTGATAATCTGACTCGACTGGTGTTGGAATTATTTAGTCTTTTTGAAGCTGTGCTGCAGTTAATAATTTATTTTCCGGAGACGGCTATATTTTTGTCTTATGTACATGATATTTAATAATGATGTGTTGTGTACAGTGCAATACCATGTGAAATATTAAAATTATTCGTTCGCTTTGCTAGAGATTTCTGCGATAGTGTTTTGCACTGTATGACGGATATTACTTTAGGTTTTTTAAGTTTTTTTTAAATATAATAATACATCTTCTGTTAGATATAAAAAAGTTGCTTAGCTTCCAGCGAGAAATCCACCTTATTACCTTGTTCCTTCGCCTCATATGGTGTATGTATGACTTTGTTGTCCGTCTGTAGAGATATTGCAATCTTAATACTACATTTGTCCTGATTTATCGTTAGGATGAAAATTATGTCTTGTAGCTATGTAGGCCTATAAGTAAACGGTTTCCACCTAACTTCACTGTTATATAGATATTTTTTGCCAAAGTAGAAACATTTTTTACAGTACTGTATTTGTAATACTTTACACAACATTGACGAAAATATCACAATATATATTAGTAAATGATTTTCAAAAATTTGTTATCTTAAATTGTTGTAAAAATTTTAAGCCAAAATAATTTTATTATTATTTTGTACATTTTCATTGTCTTTATTTAGTATTATTTCCTAGAATATTAATGGCAATTTACTTCATATAAATTTGGGGTTTTAAATATGTGCCAAATTACTTCGGATGATATTTTATATTTTGTACAATTATTATAACAATTCGTATAACGTAGCCTAGGTTCGCGTTCACTTCGCCACATTCACACTTAAGAACTCCACACTCTCTCTCTCTCTCTCTCTCTCTCTCTCTCTCTCTCTCTCTCTCTCTCTCTCTCTTTATAAGCTATCATCTTATCTGCTACCAATAGAAGATATCTTGCATCCAATTGCTGCATCGTTCAACATGACTAATCTCCAACATCGAGTAAACCCTACGTGACCCATGTCATTCTCTGAACTATAAACATTTCTGGAAATACTCGTGAGAAAAATTTTGTTACCAAAATATTTGGTTACACGCCCGGGAACACAATTTAAAAAAATCTACAGGCATTCATATTTTTTTTTTTTTTTTGTGGATGAGTGCGTAGGCCTAGGGTGTAGATAAGTATATTTGGGATTTGCTACTGTTACCTATAAAACGGCTTCATTTATCGTACTACGGCGAAGATAACGATGAAAAGTAAGTGTTAAATAACCTTGTTTTTTTTTTCTATAATTTTGAGAATACATGTTAGCCAAACAAATAATTTATGGAGCTGTGATGAGAAGACATTTTTTCATGACACGATCCAAAGAGCTACAGTGCCTCATACTGCTCGGCATAACATTTTCTAAATGTTTTAATTTCATTACTTGTTCACTAAATTCATTGGAAACTTTTTGAAGTACACTAATCGTTAGCGTTTCACTTTTAGTTTCTAAGCTGCCGCCTCGTGCTGAATTTAGTAACTTTCTGCGGGTGTGGTAATTATTATTTCTCGAACAGCAAACGATTGAAGTAAAAACACAATCCTGCTAATTTTTCCGAGACCCTCCCCCTCCCCTTCCCATTATTAAAGTAGTCTTTAAATATGAACAGCTTAAAGCATCACTGAAAAAAATAATAATAATGTTCTCTGTGATGTCCACAAATTGTTATGTTGGTATTCCCCTGACAAATTATTTTCTGAGGGGATATGCTTTTCAATTTCCTGTGTGTGCATACTGCAACAAAACTGTTAAGTAAATATCGCGAACGCAGTTTCTGGCGGAGTGCGGCGCGGACAGACATCTCGCACCGAATGTCGGACGCGAGCTGTAGTAAAAGACGGTGCACGCAGCGTCCACCAGATAGTGAAATACCAATGAACGATAATCCCGCCCGGAGTGCAAACGAAACGCCTACGTCCCTGTTCGGAGCTCGCCGACGCCGTTCGCCTTTCGCGCCCGCATTCCTCGTGCTGTGGCTTAACCCGTGCCGCCTGCTGCGCGAGTGCAGATTACGAGCGCATCGCACGATCGGCTGCGCGGTGCCAGTTTTTCCGAGCGCGCTGGACGATAATCTGTGTTTGTTCGGTGCGGATTTCGCCGGCGAGTGCCGCGTGGCGGCAGAGAGCGTCACGCGACAGATTGTGCGCTGCGCCGTTGTTCTCACTGCAAAAAATTGCAGTGGACGCCACATTTAATGCATTTTCTGCTGTATTGCGAGGGGTTTATTTCTGATTCATCATTGTGCTCCAGCGCCAAAACTAACAGCCCAAACTGAAAGCAATTAAATAATAAATGATAAGAAATACAATTAAAATTATAAACAAATAAAATTAAAATTAATCGTCTAGGAAAATAAAAGAATGTTTACAAATATCGCCTGCGTATATTTTTACAGTAGAAAATATTAAAATCCACTTCAAATGCATACATTTTAGGTAAATCCACTTTTAGTATGAATTGAGGAAAGTTGCGAATAATTCGTTAAAATAAACTAATTATTACGTGTGCTATTAGGCTTCTGATCCCCTGTTAAACTTTTTCCTTTGAAACATCCGAAATTTTGCCCCATACTCGGCAAACGCGTGGTTTTTGCTTTGAGTCTGATACACTGTATTACAAAAATGTGTAATTCTGGCAATCGGTTTGCACCGCATTTCTGACAAATTTGAAGATGTTTATTATCTAGTTCCTTGCCTGTAGTGAAAAATAATAAATGGTACAATACATATTTTGCTTATCCAACTGTAGCTACAAATTAATTGGTTTTCGCAAATCGATTATCGGCGATTTTGCAATCGTGAATTCTGATTATTTAATTGTACTAGACGAGCTCAGAGCGACAAAAGAAGCAATGTCTTATCATTGTGCAGTTTGATGCTATGTCTCCAAACTTCTTACACCCTGCACGAACGATTAAAAATATTTTTTTAGCATTTGAATTTACGAGTCGGAGCAACCCCAAGGTCAAGAAATGCAACTTGACAGAAGTACCTTTTGCCATATTCGTCCTGCCATTTTTATACCGCATAGTATTTTCAAATATTTCCACTATAACTTTTCTTCTAGTGTCCAAGTCAGATTTTTTCACATTGAAAATGGATACAACGCCTGTACTGGCGATCACTGTGATTTTTTTTTGGATCAGTGCTTAAATCCAATATAATGCTTGTAACTAAATAAGTATTCTGCAACTAATGAGTTCGTTAATGTCAGTAAATGTGTTCGGTTATATTATAAATCATTATTAAATAAGAAATGATATTGTTGGAGTAGTTTCGATTCCCTGATTTTTAAAGTAAATCAGAATTCTTTTCGGCACTTCCTTCGGAAAAATTCATTAAAATTAAAAAAAAAAAAAAAAAGTTTTCAGTTAAGTTTATAAAAGTGATTTGGCAATACTTATTGTCTTAATGTCAGTTTTCACTTAATTGCTAAATATAAATTTTAGCAGACTGCATTTAAAGGCAATGAAGTTAATGTGAAAATGCATTTAGTTACTCTAACACAGCAGTAATGAAAATTACATATTCGAAAACCAGTGAAATCGATGGAAACTGTCCGTCATGGTATATATACGCGCAACACATACGGTAGGCCAATTTATTAGGATATCGGGAACAAAATGGGCTCCGTGTTCTTTTCCTCGGAAAGGTTTTCTGACGAGAAGTATTAGTACGAGAAGAAATATAACTGCGCTCCTTTGAGAGATGCAGGGGAACATTCCTCCCTCGCGAACGAGAAGAAATTTTCTTGTAAATGCCGTCAGGAACGAACTAAAGGATTCATGAGGTCCGCGCAACTTCCTTTCATTATTAAAAATGCATACAGAAAGACGGACTAATTTCGGGGAAAAGCTTCGGCTGCGCATAATGAAAATAAGCGAGTGCGTCGGACAGAACAGGAGAGAGAGAGAGAGAGAGAGGAAGTAACTTTGATTGTTTCGAGAGGAATGGAAATGCCGCTAGTTCGCCAATAAGCGAATGGGAGACTTAGTGCGGCCAACCCGACCCTGCAGTGACAAAAGGACCAGGTGCATCAAAGGATAAGGCAGCGCTTTCTCCCAGAACCTTCCGCTCGGAACAACCGAGGTAACAAAAGGCGAACATCTCCAAAGAAGCAGAGGGGAAAACTTTTTATCAGAGAGCAAAATAAACAATGTTCCTGTGCCCCGTTCCTTCGAGCAGATGTTCCTAGAGCCGCGTGTCCTGTCGCAGTCACGGATAAAAACATAGATCCGATTAAAAAAAAAAAAAAATCTCCCCCATTACATTAAAACACTTCCTCTGTTGGACGATATTCGCCTGAGTTGCTCTAAGTACCGCGTAGTTTAATTCGCACTTCTGACAAGGAAATTTTCGTTTCTAAAGTAACGTAAAGGCGTACAAATATTTCTCTCGAAAAATAAAAAAAAGTTCAAGTCACAAACTAAAGACGAACTATCAGGTCGTACCTTTGACATCAGCTAGTAAGGGCATAGGAGAATTAAGACCAGTCTTCATTTCTAAGTAATTTATTCATATGTACAAGAGGTACCCAGTTATCTGGGATCCTACCCATTATTCGAATAATAGTGGACCGAAGACATTTGGGTGACTCTTCACACCGACGTCTTGAGAGCCGATTAGGGTGGAGTGAGGTGAGTATGGGGCAGCGCAGGAATACAAGAACGGGAAATAAAGGAGATCCCCGAAAAAAAAAAAAAACCGACAACCAGCGCCGCCTTCTGGCGCGATTCTCACATGCACATATCCAGGAGAGACAGTTTAGGTGGAAGGCGAGTGCTTTTAATTTATACTGCAGTTAAAAATGGACTCGAGGTAAAACAAATTATCGCAGAGGCATGGTGAATTTACAAATTGCGTGTAGCTTGCACTTTTTTTCCCTTTTAATCTTTTCATGCTGGAGAGTGGAAAGATTTGGGCTACTCTTAAGGTCGAAGTAAAGCAACTGCCTATAGAGCACTGCACCCGACTATACAAAGTGAAGAACACACATGAAATGTAGTACAGACACCATAAGAATTGTCACAAAATTGCGATTTTGCTGTATATGAAAGAAAAATGTGTGGTTGTGTGTGTGTGTGTGTGTGTATATATATATATATATATATATATATATATATATATATATATATATATATATATATATATATATATATATATATATACACATATTGCAACATTATAAAATATTTTATTTAAAATAATTTTTAAATGTAAAAATATCGATTAAAATAATCTGTATTTTTAACAAAATTTAAGTGCATTTCTATTTTAGATGCTTCAAAACGCAGAAATTGCAAGAAAATCTTCATCATGGAAAATCGTTATAAGGTTTACTATGATTGTGTAAAAGAAAGTTGTAATAATAATGAAGGAAATCATTTTTGTAATTATATTTATGTGCGTCCTATTGTAACAAAAATTTACGGCTGAAACTGACGTAAATAAAGTTTAAGTTTAAAATTTATATGAAACATTATTACTATGATCTTATTACACATGATCACCGTAAATATAATGAAGATCTTTCTTGAAGATGATTTTCTTGCAAATTCTGCTTTCCAAAGCATCCATAGTGGAAATGCGCTTAAAATTTGTTAAAAATACATACTATTTTAACCGTTTTTTTTTCAAACGTACATTTTAGTAAAATATTTTATAATGTTGCAAAATATATACATTGTTCTTTCATATACAGCATAAATCGCATTTTTCTGACAATTTTTATGGCGTCTGTGCTACTTTTTTATGAGTTCTTCACGTTGTATAGTCGGATGCAGTGCTTTATAGGCAGTTGCTTTACTTCAACCTTAACATCGTGGTCTTGAGAGTCGAGTGTCAATGTTGAGCAATTTTTAGTGTCTGATATTCAATTAGATCAGTAGCGAAATTGTATCACTACAATTTTCTACATCTGATAATTAATGCTGTATGCGGTGTGGTTCTTATTATTAAAGGAAAAAACACTAAACTTACCTGTGCTGCCTAACAGTAAAATCATCGTTTCGAAAACAAGCAACATTGACTGTAAAACTGCTTTCTTTGTGATTGTATTGAAGGTGGCATTTTACAACTCCATCACTCTCAGAAAGCCGAAGTCAATAACCCGCAGACACGCACGGCACTTCAATAACAGATGAAAGCCATCAATATTCTGCTTGAGCTCCTGTATATAGACAGAGAGCTGAAATGGTGTACAGAAACGTATGTTCTACATCGACGCATTGGTGGCGAACAAACAGTAAAATATAGTTAAATTTCTGTTTCTGAAATGAGGACTTAGCAGTGTACTGTTCATTTGCACTTGATTTTCCGATGTTACTATTTTTATACTATTATTTATTTTATGTTAAATCATCATTAATCAATTTTACGATTTGCTGTTTTCTCTTTGTCACGACAAGAGTAGACCAGACGTGACGAACTTTAACTTGTAGGGGTATTTATTGTCTAAATTGCTAATCATCCACATCGCAAGCTACTTTAAAAATGCAATTCACCTATTATTTGCAGTTGTTAACACATTATCAGTTAGTTTAGTATTTATATATTTTAAATGTTGTTTTCAATTTAGTTACAGGAGAACTAAGGCTCACGACTTCGAAGAAAAACACGAATTCGGTTTTCCAGAAATCTACTGTCTTCCTGCCAAATGAAAATTCAATACCACATTGAAATATTCATAACCACACACTCTTTAAAAATAACGAATAAAGTGTACAAGAATTTTACACGTGGCGACTATAAAGGTGCAGACAAAAGTAAAAATAAATAAATAAATAAATACACGTTCGGCATGTAATTTAGCAATCAAATACGTCTGGAGAAAAATATATGGTTCTAGACACTGCAATATTGCATGGCAGACTCAGTTAAAATTGCGAGAATAGGAATTCGCTCCTCCGTAAGTGAGGGGGAGGATAAACGGCATTTCTCGCAAATGACGCGTCGCGGAACACCATTTATCTTCGACGGAGTTACCGTGCAGCATTAATAACAACTTTGTGACTATCCGTGGACCAGACTTGAGTTCCTCAGAGAAACTAGAGTATACGTCAGCAGAGCGCAGACGGGTTTCCTCAACGTCGGAGATGGATTTGCAACTGGTATACCATACGAGGTAGTAGATGACTGGGACAAAACAAATTTGAAGTGAATTTGTCTGGTGAGAAGATAAAAGTTTTTAATTTTGCACGTGCATTTACTTCCGAACTAAACACAAAGGCATGTCAAAAATAATTAAAAATTGTGCGATACTTCATTGTTTTATAAAATTAACGAAATCCTAAACGACTGTATAGAGTATATTTAATTTTAAACACTTTTGTTATTGTATCGAACAAAATTTTTACATGCAGTACGCTTACGTATCGTAATAGTCTTCATATAAGTTACGTTTTAAAAAGAAAACAAAAACTCGGATCATTATAAATAATTTAAAAATTACTTAATCCACAACATGCTTAAACGAAGGAACTAAAAGAGCTGCTGGTTTGTTCAAATGCAAATAATTTGATGTGCATAGAAAAAAATGTATGGCGGTACTAAAAATATAATTAAGGACTATAATCAGTATAAAAGATGCCAAGAAATACGCGAGCGACAAGCTTTTCTTCTGATTCGTACACCAGGCTCTTCAAGTACCCCCCCCCCCCCAAGGTAAAATAGTCAAATGGGGTTAGGTAGGGGAAAGGAGCAAGTCATGCAAAGGGTAAATTCTCATTAACTTCTCAAACACATTTTGCAGACCATATTTTAAGACTTTACATGACTCACTTCCTGATCGGTGTTTATCTCTTGGGCTGTATGGAGGAGGGCCTAGATAGAAAGTTACAATTAATTTTTTTCTAAAGTTTCGGGATAACGCTAGGCCACACGTGGCCTAGCGTTATCCCGAAAAAGAGGAGGGGGTCGGGGAAACATTTTTCGTGATGCAGTTCAGGTTTTAATTTTGCCAATTGCATCCCTCAAATTAACTTTGAAAACATTAGTATGTCAAGAGTTGGAATATTAACGACGTGTCCTTCTCATCTGTCATTATAAAACATACTCCAGTTAAACTTGTATAACGAGCAAAAAATTACAACTGCGGGCTGGTTTTACTCGCGCTAGCAAAAAAGCACGCCTCAGGATATCTTCATGGAGGACAATCACACAATCACTTCCGTAGGACCGGCGCAACGTTACGAGTCCACGAGTGTTCACAAACAGACGTTGCATTTATTAGCTGCTTCATCATCCCTCCTCTTGGAAACTGCATACAGTGTTTCTGAGTTCATGCGACTCAGAAAAAAAAAAAACTGCACTACCAGACTATCGGCAAAGTATCGGCCCTTTATGTAGAAATTATTACGCCTTATATTTCTATCTTTTTTATTTTATTTTCACGAAACCTTGAAAGGAACAGCGCACATATTATTTTAATCTTGATTAGCTCTCGAAACGATACACGCCAAGAACTCATACCAGGTTCTCTGTGTTTGATAAAAACAGATATAACATAACTCCTAGTTCTGTTTAAGTTTCCAGATTATGTTATTTATTTCACCATTAATAACAAACAACGAGAGTTCAACTAGCGCGTTTATGTAAATACGCACAACAAGGCTCCAAGGATTACGCAGAAACGTTCATCGCGCCGCTAAGAATTAATCAATAATGGTATCTGAAATATATGAAGATTTAAAGCAGTCGCCATATAAAACCGTCGTTTGACCGTGCGTTATAAACTTGCCAAGTTTATTGCTACCGGAATATCCCCGGCAAGGAGAGTGATTGGAATTCACACGAGGCACGAAGCGGGGGAGAAATTTTCAACATTACCTCGGCCGATACATTGTCGGCAGACGGTGAAGGTGGGCTGGGTTTCAGGCGGGAGGTAAAATAAATCTCCTTTCTTTGCAGGAACTGCTCGCCTTTCTTCGACCTATTAGAACGCATTCCTTGCGACATTTCCCCAGCCCATCCTCCGCCTCGTGAATTTTTCCTTCTTTCCTCCATCTTACGCTGGCTCCGGATTCTCGGATTTGAGGCGGAGAAGGGGTGAAGTGAGGAAGGGGTGCTCACAAAGCTAGGAATAGGGGGTGACTCGCCGAACTTGCTGCGTTGGGCTTGCGAGTATTTGGCCGAAAGGGGGCGAGGGTAGAAAAGGAGGGACTGAACGTATCGGGAGGGGAGGGAGAGAGAGCGACTCCAAAGATTCCCATTGTTTCCGCGCGAG
Organism: Dryococelus australis; assembly: GCA_029891345.1. Classification (NCBI taxonomy): domain Eukaryota; kingdom Metazoa; phylum Arthropoda; class Insecta; order Phasmatodea; family Phasmatidae; genus Dryococelus; species Dryococelus australis. The sequence goes on along the minus strand of CM057007.1, from coordinate 25,257,080 downwards.
CGGCTGCTTTGTATGGCCAAAGAATACCCCATTTTCGATACAGAATTGACATCCGTTATTCCTATTGCTACGGCGGGCCACCGTGGCCTTTCCAACCCCCTCCCACCCTGAACCCGCTGCCATACAACCCCCGGCATAAAACCATACTCTCCTTCCATTTTTTTTCTATTGTTTCCTTTTCTCATCCCATGAAAATGGCAACGCAAACATACGTCAATTTTTTCACTCGTTAGTCCGGAAGATTGGTTCGAAAATTGATAAATATCAGGACGTATACATGCTCGGTCGTGTATTTATTCGCCCTGGGAGGAAAAAAAAAATGTCTCGGGTCCTTCATTTGTTTCGTCGGTCGCGCTCCTGAGGTGACTTACTCTGCAGATAATTTTTTTCTTCCTCGCAAATCGCTTTACGAAGAGAAAAGGAAACTTCTACTCACGAGTATAGCTTTTCCCGTGGACAGGGATTTTAAGAATCGTGTTTGCGAACTGGACCTCGCGAGGCAGACAATGAAATATTTTATGCTGACTTTTGCAGCTGCGGAAGATCTGGTAGGTTCCTGAAAGCGGAATGATTGGATGTGCTACGAGCCAGGCATTGTGCTTTATCAGCGTGTAACTAACTATGTACTACTGACTACATTCCGTATCTCATCTCGCAGATAATATATCGAAAAAGTGAGGGCGTGTTCTGATTCTTTTCGAGTTTCGGTTTTCTTAAACTGTATTGATATTTTGATAGGGTTAGTAGGAACACCGCGACATTTAACTAATTAGCACTCCATGCTACTTTATTTTGGTGTTGTTGCGGTTCCAAAACTAAAATTCCGCAATGTCCTAAAAAAAAAAATTATTCCTTAAAGTTGTTTGAGCGTCTTTCAAAATTAACGAAATAAAAAAAATAATGCAAAATTATTATTTAACAATAATTTACGTCATGAGAATATAGGTCATAATTATCTCAAGAATATTTCAGCAGCTAGCTTTGGGAAATAAATACTGCGAGTGTGTCCATGTGTGTATTTAACGTTCCAAACATGTCAAACTAATATGCGACGGTTTGGTAATTTTTATTTTGTAATTTGTCAATTTCGACTGCTGAAAAAACGCAACTCACAAAAAAAAAAGTCATAGAAGTTGTAGACAAAACGGGTCACGTGACCATTTTGTTAACAAAAACGACAATTGTAACACGCCCTGAGGTACTCTAAACATGGAACTGGGCCTTCGTATTTCCACCTGAGAGAGGATAATAGTAAAGAAACTAACGAGATTCACCTTGGGGTGCGTCGTTTGCCTTTCAACGAAAGAGAAAATACGGAAATTAATATTTAATATGGGCCCACAGAAACGCAGTAGTCAGTGATGAGAAACTGAGCTCGTATTTTGTATTAATGGAACATTTCTGTATTTATTGGAATTTACGATGTTGGGAATTAACAATTATACACGAAGGGTTCTCCGCTTCTCTGATCGGGAATGATACATTCTTCGAAAGCTAAAATATCCATGCCACACCATAAATAAGCAGAAATCGTGCTTAGCAGTCAGAAATACTCCAAACACTTAAAATATACGGGAAAATGAAAATATGCTTACGGCGCTTATTTGTAGGTATTAACTGTACTGCATATATCCATAGCTAAAGCCGACAGTTGAAAGCATATGAACTAAAGTCGTATTCACGTATTCAAGCTGCGAACTAAAATACATTATTTTATCAATTTTGAAAACCATGTAATGTAAACCAAATTTAGATTTTACGTCTCTAACATGAAATAATAGGCCTGTAATCGAATTCTGCGGAGTGTTTACTCTGGCATTTTCGTAACGTTTATAGCTGAGTTAATTAGAAGTCTAAAATGGTAAGAAGATTATTTCTGAAAATAATTTAAACAAAAGTGTTGGCTAATTATGCAGATGATTTTCCAACTTGTAAGTTTGCAATGTACACGGATGAAATTATTTTGTCGAATAAAGCAAATTTCGTTGGTGCGAACAAATCAATTGTTTGTTCAGGGGCAATTAAATGTTTTATCGTAGAAACAAAATATATTTGTTTTTCTTTTTTGGTTGTCCCGAAACTTAGTGTTTGAGTGGAGCAAATAAAATTTTGCAAGGCTCTACGTACATTAAGCAGTACAAGTTATTATAAACAAACGTTAAAGCACTGACGATATTTCGAACCCGGGCGCTTTGCGCACAAAGGCTGCGCCCGTTGTGACGACAAAAAAAATTTGAATGTTTATAAATAACTAAATTAAAAAAAACAGCCAATCGTACGTAAATAAATATTTCAAGTTTTCGACCATGACGTTTAAGTTTATTGTTGAACTTGTTTTGCTAGGATTTGTATACCTTTACTAAGAATCAATATATTCACTAAACTACCACTACCTTAATTGTGACCAAAATTTCAAACCCTCGAGCTGTAATATTGAACGAATATAATCAAGCGAGTGGCCAGGCAAATATATACAGTCCATTAACCCAAATATTTTTTTTTGGCAGTCTTATTTTTCTTTTGGTCCAACACAGCTGTTTTGTTTATTGAAGAGCGAAATTTTCAGGATGAATAAAATCAAGTTTGTTGCTTTTAAATTTCTTTCAGATAACGAAGTATTTAGTCCAGCCTACTTAATATATGTATAGTGATACAGGAAAAAGTATATTGTTTGGAATAAACCCTTATCTCAGTGTAGGCCAGTTACTTTAAGCAAGCCTGAAAAACGCGTGAGGTGAATTGAGATGTTGTTGCAATGGAGGAAAACTACTAGAAGATTTAGTCATTATTCCTTAAAGACGTCAAGGAAACGTTCCTTAAATTAAAAGCCCAGCCACCACTCCACCTACGGTTATCAAGTTACGCCGCCCAAATGATCTAAGCTGTTCGTTGTCAACTAAGCACATTTGAAAGTTTTGCTTCACAGATACTATTCTGAAAATTGTGTAGCCTTCCACCAAATCAGATATTTACATTGCCATATACCAGAACACGTTACTTATCCGCTGATCAAAGGAAACGGCAGAATTGCTAGGAACGTGAATATGATACTAATAAGTCAACTATTACTTTGATGTTTATAATTAACTAAAAAAATGATAATTTTAACGTCTACTGTAGTAGAATATTTGTGTCATTGACGTAAAAAAACTATGTATATTGTATTTGGAGTTCTAATGGTTGTAGGAAGGCGATTCGAATATTCCGCATTAGGTCAGGAGTTAATATAAGATAATTTAACTAATCATATTATAAATAATTTTAATGTAGAAATTTAAAGTTGGAACAAGCCAAAAGGAATGAACTGGGGGGTAATAAATGTCTTTACACAGAATTAGGATAAGGAAAGGGAAACCTTTTTCTCATGGCACCAGCTAACAGCGAAGAGAAAGTTCTCAGCTGAAGGATTAAGGAACGAGCTAGAGCCGCCTCCAGCAGGATTGAAAAAAAAAGGGGGGCTGCTGCTAATGTAATTTGAAATTAGATTTCATTAGTCTAACTGTTAGGACTGCGTAATTCCATATACTGTATTAAGGCAATTACGTGCCAAGATAAGATTCGTTGATATTAAATAAACGATTCGTGCGGAATCGAAAGACAGAGGTTCGACTAAATCCGAAATCCCACGTGATTGGCTGTATTGGCTACCCTTGTTTTGTTGGCTGGTGCTAGCTGTGGAAGTCTGGTGGCAGGACTGCGGCGCGATATGCGAGGTTAGAGCATAGACTCGAGATGAGGTAGACCGCGTATTCGTCTTCTGCGCATGTACCCAACATAGACCTACCCCAAAAGAACACAACTGTCAAAGTCACATGTCAACAGTGATGAAAATGTTTGTTTATATCTTAATTTTTAAATGACAAGCACTATTTCATGAATCAAATAATTTTATAAATTACAATTTAATCAAACAGCAATACAAATTGGTTAGAGGAAGTGTACATATATCTCAAAACATTTTTTTACAAAACAGTTTTCTAACCTAAAATCCAAACCATGCCGCTTTCGCTAGACGTGTTGGCAGAAAATCAATCCAATGTTAGCACCCGGAGATTGGTTGTGCGCAGCCAGCGTGATAGGCCTACCTCAATTTTAGTCTGTGCGTCAGAGGTCAGCGCAGTGGCGGTGCCAATCCTCAGGAATCGAACGATTCAAAGCATCCTCACAGTTTAGTTGGCATTTGGAGGAACATATAGCCTCAACTATATAATGCACACGGTACCTGGAATTAATTAGCATTTACAGCTACGAGTTACATGGTGGAGTTAAAAGTCGTATTTGGCTACAGGGTATTGGGTGACACTCTCTAAGCCGATTCATTCAAACTTCAAGGTTAAATAGGACAGATCAAATATTACTGGCAACTGTACGAGCAGGGTAAGGGTGGCGGACCAAGAGCGAAGTACGTTACAGACCAGCCGTTTACGCTACAGGTTATTCGTCATACTTTCATACATTAACAAATCGAATTAATTTTCCTGCATCGCCGTCAAATTTGTTAGGAGTTTGCCAGCAAGTATTTCCGTAAGAACATAAAAGTAAGAAGATGCGCTTTTTTTTTTAATGCTCGATTAACTAATAAACTGATGTAAAGGAAAAATTACTCTCCTACTGCTTCCTCAGATCGAACATGCTGTTTTGGTGTGCGCCCCACATGTGACTCTCCTTCTTCACCTCTTGGAACTGTACCCAATCTGGGTAAGGCATGATACCACTCGTCCTGTGATCCTCTTGGTGTCCTTTTTCTTAGATCACGCTGTTGGAGTTGGCTCTCTCACCTGAGTTATCTCGTTTGGCTTGTTATTCAGCCAGTTTGTCCTTGGTCTGTGTTTTTCAGTTCTGATTTCGTGTCCAAGGAGTTCCAGACGAAATATTTCATCGCTTACCCATTAGTTAAGACATCCGTGGGGGAGGGGGCGAGGTTTTCGGCCAATACCTCCCCCCCCCGCCTCACCGGAGCCTAATCCCTCTGGGGGAGTAGTTGTTCCTTTCTCTGTCCAGTTTGTTGCCCTTATCAGTACTGGACTACTTGATATCCGCTAAAAGGAGTTGTATGATCAAACGTTGGTTTTCCATAAGTCTTGATCGCCTCTCTTCTAGCCACTTCGAGATTTAAGACTTCTCCGCACCTTCTAAAGGTATCTTTTAGAAGTTCTTCCAATTCACCTCTTCCGTCTGTGTTATCACTGTTGTTATTGCTGCTGAAATAATGGGCATTTCTTCCAGTTTTCGGATTCTTTCTCCTAATTCAGCCATAATTTTAGAAAGAGGCTGGATCTACCCCCAATCAATACCCATTTACATCCCTTGCTTGCTCCATTTCTCCAGGAGGAACCAATTCTCTGTGTGTAGCTTCACCCTCTACCTCCTCAAGGCAGAGCACCAGCATCCTGTCTTCTCCTCGACGAACCCAACACCAGACGTCTTCCTCTTGGAAAGAAGTCGCTGTTGTCGCACAAGACGAAATTTCTTATTTTAAGTATTGTTCTTTATTTTGCAATGTCTTCAGTTAGGTAAGTTTGAGCACTGTTCTTCTTGTGGCATTTCTTAAGTTCTGGACTTGCTGATGCATAGTACAGAAATCCCAAGTCTCTGCCACTGTCTTAGAGATAAACACCACTGGTGCCCAATTAAAGGGCCATCTGCGATCACCCATCTTGATCTTCAAACTCCGCACTGTCCACGTTATTCACACTATCTTCGCCCTCGAGCCAGACATTAAACTACCAGAGTTTTCTGCCCGCCTCTTGGGCAAAGCTTGCAAATATCTTCACAGTTCCCCGCTTCCTGAGGACTTGCCTTCTGTCAATGTGTGCTATTTCATACTCTGCTAGCTGCTTTTGTGTCCTTATATGGATATATTCTATTTTTGGACATTCATCTATTACTTGCCACACAGTGTCAGGTTCTTGTGATATATATATATAAATGATTTGGCTTGCAAATTTAGAGTAAATTTAGCCGTTTTTGACCTACATTTGGCCTCATTCACTCCCGAGAAGGACACTGCTCAAAGAGTGAACGAAGCATGTTTTTTAAAAAGTGCGCCTAATTGAGAATGCAGATTTGGGTCAAATTAACTTAATTTTAGGGGTGAAATTGAAGAGATGAATCATGTGTCCAGAAGAATTGGAAAAAAAAGTTTCTTGAAAGTGAGAAATTTGCATGGATTTTAGTCAAATTATTGAGTTGCGCTAGGATCTGCAATATACATCTACTGAATTTATAAAAAATGTTTACATATAAACACAATCGACCCTTTTCATAATATTCTCAAATAAAAGTGGTACAAATAAAGTTGACACTATCAAATATGTTATGCTCGAAGCTCTACTAACTTTTTAAAAAAATTCTTCTATCTTCTCAAAATGGTCACCTATTAAACGAAGTATAAATTCATGGTTAATGTTTTTGTAGAGCGTTAATTGTAAACCTTGTAGATTTCGATGAGATTTGTAAACTAAGTCTTTGTTTTCGTTAGAGGCATTATCTATTTTTAGGAAAGCGTAATTTTACAACCATCTCTAAAAAAAATTGTCATGCTGCAAGGCAACACAGGCATCTTTATTTATAAAAGAAAAAAAAATATTAAGAGAAAAAAAAGCTCATTCAGGTTTAACAAAAAGATTTTTTATTCTATCAAACAACTTAACAATACATCTAAAAAATTGTATTAAAATGTCGAAACAGTTTCTTGTTTCTGTAAAACCGTTTACATCATCCATTTAATAAAATTAGAATTTATGTTTCTTCAGTAATCATTTCTTTAAATAATCATATGTTAAATTCTGTTGGCCAATTAAAATAATATTGCAAATCGTACCTCGTTCTTCAATTTGTTTATCAAAATCAACACAAATTTTTATATTTGTTTTTTCTTTAACTACAGTTGTTTTTCTATTCAAGCAATCAACAACATTTGGCCCCAAAATTAGTAATAATTGCTTTTACAATCAAAGTTTAGAGCCACCTTATAATAAAGTTCATTATTTCTATATACAGTATCTAGTTTTATTTTAGAGCTTCTAAAATCGTCATAAGCAAGAAACGCTTTATCACAAGAATTATTGGCAATATCTACATTCCAATTTTCTTTTGGAAAAATTTCATTTCTACCATTTTTAACATAAATATTTTTTTACATTACAGTGATCAAACATAGATGTGTGCTTTCCCTGATCAGCACGATTTTTTCTTTTGTTTTGAAATCCTACAATTACAAAATTGGGCATGTCAGATTGTAAATTATTAAACTGGTATTTTATATCAAAGTTAAAAAAAGTTGTATCTGTAGGAACTCCTTTTTCTAAAAATTGCCAATAATCAAATGTAATATGTATTTTAGGGCTCTTGTATATTTTTCTTTAATTGCAATGACTGAGTTATCTTCGTATTCAACAATATGCCACATAATTTCTAATTTTTTAATAACAATTTTACCAGGATCAGCAGGATCTTTGGGAGCATCAGCAGGAGCATCCTTATTTTCATAAACAAATAAATAGTTGTTATCAGATGAATTAAGAATTAAAGTAATTTTATAGCCACCTTTCCAATAAATTGCATTCTTATCTTGAATAAAACCAAACAGATATCTCAGTGTATAGATAATTTCATTTGGTTTATGACTATGGGTAGCCTTTACTCGATACCAATCATCAACACAAGATAATTCTAAGCAACTTTGTTCACCTGTAGATCTTAACAAAGTATTCAACACTGTCGAAGTTATACCTGGATTATCGATAGCTTCAATAATTTTTCCATGTTTTGAAATTTTAACTCTAGAAAACTGAAAACGAAAAAAGTTCGAACAAATATCAATATTGTGTTCTTTTTTATATTTTGCCTCATCATCAACTTTATCCCTTTTTAGTAATTTAAATTGCTCATAAACATAAGCGTCATTTGGAAAAGAAAGCCATCATCTATAGGAATATCAAACTCAATTCTATTATTGTAAACATTTTAATTCCCACTAGTTTTAACAGTTGGGGGAAAAGTTTGCCTCTCGAAAATTTCAATACTTTTATAACTCATTTACAAGAAAAAAATTATATGAATGAAAGAATCAAAGGATATTTCTCGAGTTAACTTACTAATCGAGAGGTTCAAATATTATAAAAAGCACCATGAAGTGTAATATGAAAGAAATAAGAAAAAAAGAGCTGCCACTGATTGACGAATTACGAAATATCGGCAAAAAAAAAGTAGAACGAGTAGGTGAAGAAAACAAAAATTTAATAAACATACTTGTTCCTGTTGCAGCAAAAATGTTATATTATCCGCCAACTCCAGAAGGAACATAATTTGAAAGAGATTTATTCCCGAAATCATCTAATCATCTCATTTCATCTAAGATAATATCTCATTGAACATCTGGAGAGCCAAATAACTGGAAATATGAGGAGACAAAATATATATCATCCCCACTATTCACTGATATTACCATATGATGGTTATTCGATTTACTTTCGATTGCCATTGCTGTCTCTTTATTATTTCTGACCCATATTTCGGCCATTGGCAATTATCCTTTGGTGAGAACCTATTCTCTAATTCCTTGTACCTTACCTCGTGCCATGTACGGCTCTTGGAATATCACAATGTCCAGCTGCTGATCTTCTGCAATCTTCGCCATCTCGGCAGCTGTCACTGCTGACCGTTGAAGGTTTGGCTGTTCACATCGCAATGTTTTACAGGCCATAGTCAGTTCGAGAAAACTCCATCTTGAATGCCTTCTGGTAGGCTGGACACCCATGCCAGACTACCCTGTGATCATGAACCTTTTCCTCCACCTTACAATCTACACTTTTTTCTCTTTACGTCCCTTTAAAGGACACTTTTCACATTTAAAGCCGTGGCCCTGTTCACCACAAGAGCACAAATCTGATCCTTTACAATAAGTGGATTGATATATGTGATGCTGGCACTTAAAGCACCTAAGCTGAGATCGAACAGACGAACTGAGAAATGGATTGATACTACACAAGTGAATAAAATAGATAATTCGGGCGCAAAGGCACCTGGTACTGGCACCGGCCTCCATGTAGTGATGTCACCCAACCGCCATCTTGGATCTGGTTAAACTTGACGTATGACCTTCACCTTAACCCAGCAGATGTAATATGTTGACGAAGGGGGTTGGGGTTGGAAGGAGTTGGAGGCTTAAAATTTCGGCAACTCGCATATCTTAAATCTCTTGTGAAATTAAAATACGAATTATCTACGCGGGTTTTTGAAACAGTTAAAATATGTATGGTGATACATATTTCTCATGTATGTGAGTTTCTGATTCGTACAAACGATGTAGTGAAGGTCAGAAGGTGGCATATTATCATTAACACAAAGCTCACACAGTAAGTATAAAAATTGATAAAATGGTTTTAAAAAATTGAAATCGTACAAAAGGATTACCTTCTGAGCATTTGGATGGTTGCAAACATAATTAATGTGGACAAAGAGGGGGTAGATTTTTTTTCATGATAAGTTGAATATGAGAAAAGCATCTGTATATTTTAGTAGTCAAACGCATCTTTGTTCTCGAGTTTCTCCTATATTCAACAATGTCTGGCGTCAACTAACCTCTATCTGTTCTTCAAAGCGAAAAGTGAATCGAAAAGAACACATTTTCAGACCACTGAAAATCTGTAAAATATGGCAGGCTTGTAGCAATGGGCGAAATCAGATGAAATGCAGAACTTCTTTGAACTGTGGGAGATAGTATACAGCAATGTATAGATAGGGGAGTATGCTAGAGATGATTAAGGCTATGTTAAAATATTTTGGTACTAAACCACTTTTTTTTTTTCCACCACTCTCTTTACTTTACAGCCACACCTCGTTTGACTCGTATTCCGGAATTATTTCGTCAGATAACCGATGAATGCTCAGGGATTGGGATCTTCTATACAGTTTTTCATTTCCTCTCTAAGCAAAAGTTGCTGTAGATGCTGATTTTTTTACATTTTGTATTTCATATTCGTATGTAATCTGCTGTCTTCTCAATGGCATCCTGCTTTCGGCAAGCATATAAATTATAAAAGCTTAATTTAAAATGCACATAAAGATGATTTTGATGCTTAATAATATCAATACGGATTAACTCACGAGCACATTAATATTCTTCGGGGTAATATGAAAATAGGAGATACAATTAGTTTTAACAACTTGAAATAGTGTTGGATTTCCTGCTACAGTTTTATGGAAAATTATTGAAAGCGTTTGCCAGGTTGTCTATATTTTATTTTACGTGTCAAATCACGTCTGGTGATTATGATGGAAAGTATATTACTTCCTAAACCAAACCTCGAATACGGCTCGTATCACTTTTCACCTCATAAGCTGTTGCTGTATAGTTATGGGTTACTTCACTAATAAGTGATTCCGAATAGAGAATGAAGGTCTTTTACATGGAAACCGGTTGTACTATTACAATGATTCACAGGGCGTACTGTATTCACTTGCTATAGGCTATTCCCGGTAAAGTGATCACTCTTGAAAACCCTCTCATCAAAAATTATAGTCAATAAATGTGCTTTACTTTAGCCTTGAGAAGTTAACTTCCGAGTGCGGTGGAATATAACACGCCATGTCCGTTACTTACATGGTCAATTTTATTTAGAAAGGTGGTTAAGGATAAAAGATGGCAGAAAGAAAAAAAAGTAACTAGGGCCTCAAAAAAGAGTTCACTTTACCATAAACAGCCTATACTTTTCTAGTTACAGCAGTGAAGAACATTACGGAGATCGGGAACTAAAAGTGCCGCGGTTTCACTAAGCGATCTTCGCCTCAGTAACTACAAAATAGTTATCCCTGTCACTAAAATAAAAGTGACTTATGAAACCTTGTCAGTTTATTTTAAGGGCGCTGCTGCCGGCTGGCGACTGCGAAATTTTGAGATGAAATGCCATGTTAAGGAAATTTTGCCACAGTGCGTTAGTTTTAAATATAGGCGTTTAAAAAAAAAAAAAATTCTTCGCGAATTTTTGTAGGTTAAGATCCCGACGGGCGTTATTTGCGTTTTCTCAATAGAGCGCTGTTGCTGCCATCTGGTATCCTGCAAGGAAGCTTGCAATGCAATGCTAAGAGCGAACGAATTTCAGTGGATTTGTATGCCATTTTGATAGTAAAATTGTTATTTTGTAGTCATATACACTTTTCTTTAGTAAATATATTATATTAAAATTTGAAATGATGTAGAGTATGCATCGGAAAAGAAAACTTACTTCTGTTTTCCTAAAGGCAGGTGAAATCGTAATAAATTTGGACTCGAATTAGTACTTCTGCAGACATATGTTTATGTGTATTTCCATTGCTCTTTGTCTCAGCTTCTCGCCAGTTTATTTATTAATGAAGTACAGAAGTGCCATTCTTATTATTTGCCGTCGCTCGTGCAAAGTCCTCGACGCTCGACGCTCGGCGCTAGCGTCAAGGCTCTGATTGGCTGATGCTCGCGTCGAGTCGCTTTGTTGTGAACACCGCGTAGTAAATAAACCCGACTATTGGACATGACAATTGAGAAGATAGGGCAGTTAAAATTGAGCCAACGTCCACAGAGTTTGGTGGATTGAGGGTAAGCGGAAAGATTCTAAGAAAAACGTTACCTCTCATTCTGTGTTTGGCTGGTTACCGTTCATAAATTACAAGGTTCGACTACGGAACGCGCATTGGTAAACTTAGGCAAACATATTTTTGTCAAAGGTCGGGTAAACGTCGCCCCTTAGCAGGGTAAAAAAAAAATCTAATGGATTTTTCATAAATGATCTTGACCCCAGGAAATTACTGAATGACCCACATGACACCAATATTTTATAGCGTGATTGTAAAGGCTCCGTAGCCTTTTAAATGTCGCTACTGCTTATTTATACAAAAATTGGTAAATAAAGAGTAAAGTTATAAAAAAAAGTGAGGGAGTATGATCATAAAGCTGTACTCACACCTCGTGCCATTTAAGACACTTTACATATAGGCGAAGATAAATTAATGTGCAATATTATGTCACTTTTAAATTCTTACTAAGCCTGCCTCAAGACCGTGACAAATGAAAGCCAGATGTGGAGGTCTTTGATCAGCAATGGGACACAATAGGCTAATAATAAAATTATAAGTGTGTATAACACGCGATTGATTGAGCACACCAATCCAGTCAATCACACACGTCACTTTACAGAACTGCACGTTTATTTTTTTATGGTTACGTAGTCAACAAGGAGCCAATATAAGATCATCAGGTCCATCCGTTTGTCCCTCCTGGGTTGTCACAGCGATGTAGTTTCTACATCACTGAACTGAAATGCATAAAATTTAACACACAATATATATATATATATATATATATATATATATATATATATATATATATATATATATATATATATACACACCTACTGTAGTTAAAGTTTTTTTTTCCCCTGCACCTCCCTATATGTAAAGTATCTTTAACGGCACGACGTGTGATTGCGGCTTAATGTTTATACTCGTATACTTAGCTGAAGATGTGTGTTTTGACTTTTGAGTAGTCGGGTTTTAGTTTTTTTATTAAAAAAAAAAAATTTGCTCCTGTACAAATCCCGCTCAAAGACAAATAATACTTTATTTTTAATTTTGTATTTTTTTTTTTTTACTGGTAAACATTTACATACCAAATACTAAACATTTATTCTCGCAATATTTCTTTATTAAATGGGAATACACAAGTTGCAGCAAGTTTACAGAGTGGTTCATGAATTCCCTGTTTTTTTTTTTTTTTTTTCGTAACTTCACGCTTTTTTACAGCAGTGTACCGTATTTAGTGTATAATCCATTTACGGTTAATTCGCACTTTTCAGAAGCCCTGCTAAAGTTCTACTTCCAGGATATTCATCCGCCTCGTGCAAACTAAGCTTAACTAATTCTGGAAAATCACACCAGTTGGCGACGCCCCGATTTCCTGCACGCTCAGTTGTAATATTATTTTACACGAGAACTATTTATTACTAGGCATTACCAACACAGAATTTTTCTCACTGATTTTTGTTGGTGTTAATTATAAAAGAAATATTATATTGTATAAATTAAATATAGGTAAAACTTTAATTTATCGAAAAGTAAGTTACGTCTATGTTATAAAACGCTTGATACATTTCATATTGAGGAAATAACTAAATACGTAATACGTGGGGTGTTTTTTCAAAGGTTTGTGTTAAAACGTCTGAAGAAACCGTGAATGAACCATATCCGCGTGTGGGCCTCTTTCCTCTCGCGTGGCCAGCATCAGGGGTTCACGTTCCCCGTAACTGGCCGACCTCTTCCCCTCCTTCAACCCCGTCCCAACCCCTCGCGGAGCGCGCAAGAAAGCAGGAAACTGCTCGGGCGAAATTTACGAGGGCGCGCCGGGTGTAATATGCAAATTTGCATGTCGTCCCGCGGGCGTAGCCGGCTCGTAAATGCCGCATAAAGATGGCGATCAGGCTTAGAAGTGAGGTTGTACCGCGCCGCTACCCCAGGCCGGCCAAAGGGCCAGGGGTTGTTGTGGTACGTAGCGGGAAGGGATCATGAGGGGAGGAAATTGTTTAAGGCTCTTAAGATTAAAAAAAAAAAAAAAAAAAAAAAAAATATCTGTGTATTTTGAGGTGGTTTTATATTTTCGTGGCGACATATTCATAACAACGTGATAAAGGCTGTTCACAATAAAGTGAGCACTTTTGAAATCAACCTTATAAAAAAAGTCACTGCCTCTACCTGCGTATATTTTAACGGGCGTCCTGAGTTACATGCGTCCAGTAATGGTAGAGGGGAAAGTAGTTCCATATATTAATGTCGAAAGAACATTGTAACGTAACCATTTATGATAATATAAACTATTTATCTAGCTTCCTTTATTTTTTAATGCATTGAAGTGTAAAAAGAAGCAGATTAGTGGAATATTTTCTTTTCTAATAATTTCACGGTTTCACTTGACCGACGCATGAATAAAGTGATGGAAGGCCAAGGCAATGTTAATCTCACATAAGGCGGAAGAAACACACAACCTGTATACTAATAGATCTTAAGCAGGGCTTTCAAAAGTGTTCATTTTACCGTGAACAGGCTATAAATATTATAATAAAGAGGCAATGTGAGTTTGTTTATTTGTTTATATGTAACGGCTAATCTCGGAATCTACAAGGCCGATTCTAATAATTCTTTCTCTGTTAGGAAGTTACATTCTTCCAGATGGTTAAAGGCTATGTTCAATTTAAAAAAATCCTGGGGAATTTCCAAAATTTGTAAACCAAGTCGGAGAAAAATGAGCTACGTTGCTGTTTTTTAAGCATGCGCTAACAAAACTACAGGACAGATTCTTATAATTGTTTCACTGTTAGGAAGCTACATTCTTCCAGATGGGTATAGGCTATGATTAATTTAAAAAAAGTCGCTGATAGTCACGGGTAGTAACTGGTAGTCGCAGGTTGTCATGGGTTGTAACGGGTAGTCGCAGGTAGTCATGGGTAGTCGCGTGTATAGGTATGTATTTGAATAACACCATAAAACCTGAGCGATATATTATACCGTAAATACAAACATTTTTAACTTAAAACCCTGATTTATAGATATTTCAAAATGTAATTTTTACACGGAATTTGGATTGAACCAAAAATTTTTTTTTAAGTTACGGGAGTGGTGAAGCAAGTTTCGGATTCCAAGGTACACAATTGCAGCTTTCCAGTCCTGAAACGAAAAGTATCGGTTAACCCTACTTCATGTTTAAAGAAACTTTTTTCAGACATGTACGCAACAATTTAAATTGCGATTCTCATATGTACATTTAAGAAAACTCAAGGAACTAATTTTTAAACAACATTTTGCTGGTGGCGATGGAACAAGTTGATTTGCAGGTCGAGTCTGCTTTTAGTGAGCAGAGCCAGGCTGCTCTTATAACTATAGCAAATTCCTCTGACAAGTACTGTCTAAACGCCTCTCTCCTGCGACAAAATAATCAACGAATATTCGGAAATCAATAATTCAGGAGTAGCCAAAATATCAGTATTTTTGCCAGTTAGAGACTTTTCAAAATTTTTCGTTATAGTCTGGAACTTGGAAAAGTACAAGAGACAGATGATCGTGGCTGTAATTATTTACTGGCATCCTTCTATCTATCTTAAGGGTTTCCAAGTGCCAAAAATGACGTATATTTTTAGGGTATTTTATTTAAGTATAAAGAATCATGAAACATTGATTTACAAAAAAAAATAATTATAGAAGTTAATAATTTATATGGTTTTCTATACAAGTGTCGAACAATTACATAATTAACATGTTTGGCTAAAGTTAAAATTAATTGCTGATATTATAAGAATAAGATGAAATTTCGTGGAAACTCGTTAAGTGGTTTGACCATAATTCTATTTTGTATTTTACGATAAATTTTAAATTCCAAATAGTGAGAGGTTCATCCCTAACAGTAGGCGAACAAATTGCCAGGCTTCCCAGAAATACACTCGTGGCATCCCTAAGACTCTGAAAAGCATTTCAGCCGGGGGGGGGGGGGGGCAACATTGTGCCCATAATATTTTCAAATTTGTTTTGCCAAACATTTAGGTTTAAAATAGTTGTGATTTTACTAAGAAAATAGTTAAAAGTTATTTTGAAACTGGTTTGAAATTTTTACAGTATTTTTATCGTTATTAAATTACAAAACTACCAATGAAATTTGTGCCCAATCGGTTGGTCACTACAGTTTCTCAACATGTTATTCTTCGACTGTCCTAGTTACACCAGTCCAGCTTCCGAGAAGAGTTATCAGTAGACTTTAATATTAGTGAGTATCACCAGGTTATGTTGGCTTGTTTTATTCTATGTAGTGAAATAATATTATCTTTGATTGCCGTAACTTATGTTCGGATATCAAGTGGGTCAGAAGGATAGTATGCAAAGTGTATGTGAGAAAATCTGTTTTGGAAAGCCTTCTCAGGTGGTAGTTTAGTATTTAATTGTGACTACTTTATCCTTGCATTTTGAATGTTTAGAAATATTTTCTTTGGTAAATATAAACAAGCCAGGTTGGCATTAACAAATAATCGAACGTTAGTTTTGGTTCTTCTAAAAAATAAGTGTTCTATGAATGGAATCAGCATAAGTTCCACGTAGACGTTAATTGGAAGATAACAGCTATTGGAATGAGCCTTTAAGTTAGCTGCGTAGAGGCGATGTTGCCAACACGCCGTCAAAGGACCCAGGTTCGATCCAGCACAGCATCCAGAGACGGAGTTCACCGTCAGTTGCCCTGATCAGGAGAGGTGCGGCGAGCGAAAGGAGCGAGCCACGGAGTTCTATCAGCAAAGGCGAAACCACAGCGAGGCAGTTGGGACGAGAGTCGACGCCAGGACCACGGTACCTGCAGGCGGCCGAGGATGACCAGTTCCTGCTGGCGAGGGGCGAGATCCGTCATGGTAGCAGGTCATTCCAACAGCAGTCGCCAGAGTGGCGTTGCAGCTCTAGACACTACTACAGTGGTGTGTCGCTCAGAGCTAAGTCCAGCGCCCCTTTAATATCTAATTTAGAGATGCACGGACACTGAAAGTAGAACAATAGTTCTGAAGCAGTTGAGATATGAGTGAATCCGGTGCACATATTGAGATAGTGTGCCATACCTTGGCTTGTGTGGTAGATATATGCAAGTTTTGTTACCAAGGAGCGTCATTAAAAATATAATATTGAAATTTAACGTATATAGTATAAATAAACAATCACAATTGGTTATTGTTTGTTGAATCATGTTAACGGTGATTGTTTTCTTTATCTCGTAGTCTTATTAACTCAATTCTTTATATGTATATATATATATATCCTCTTTACTTGATATCAGGGAAACTTATGGTGTGTAACAGCGTATATTATAATTAAGCTATCGGAAGCATTACAAATTTGACATTTGTCAGTTTTCCTTTATTTTTATTCAGGCGTGTTACCGTGATAATCTTGGTTTAGCGAAAAATTTTTCTGACAGTGTATTAATTATCACGCTTCGAAATGTTTTATGTCACAGATCAGTTAACTCATAAGTACATAAATGACTTATCCCTAATAAATGTTGGTTTTTTACTTTAACAGAAATAAGGCTCTATATAAAGATAAAAATAAAAAATAATAAAAAATTTCGACTATTTTTAAGACTGCAAAATTAGGAATTACGAAATATCTAAATACTCGCGGACATGTAAAATTCGTTTTATCTTGATGTCACAGGTCTTTCAACAGGAAGAATGCAGTGATTTGTAGAGTGATCGGGATTTGAGAACAAATAAAAGACACTAAGCTATTTCAGAGTGAAACCAGGTTAAAATTCACGTTACACTGTCACATCAAAAATGTGGTCGTAATAATAATGCGCACTAGGCTGAAATGCGAGTTTTTGACAATATACTTTGTTTCAATATTTCAGTGCTGGTTAGCTCATGTTTTATATTTAAGTTAATTAGAATGATATTTTAGCATTTCAGTTAGTTGATTCTAAAGATGTGCACAAAAATAATTTAAATTGTTTTGATAGTCTTTGCATGTAAAATCCTTCTTGCGTGACTAAACCGCATCATCACTGGGAAACCACTGGACCAATTGAGACCATATTTAGACCAATGCCATTGAGGTGGCGGGTAAGGTTTTATGTTTCATTCCGATAGGTGGTGCTGGAGTCTGACTTCTATATTTATGGGCCGATTTTTCCCATTACTCGCAGGAAAAGTTTGTTGATATAAAAGAGAAAAATGCAAACGGCACCACGTTCAATCATCGGTCGGCATATCAGACGTAATAGAGAGGACGCAATGAGAAGGCAAAGGAGAACGTGAAAGAGGCGGAACGATGTTCATCGGGATCAGCTAGTAAATATATAAAATTGTACCACGGTACAGGCACTCAAACAAATATCATAGTACTTGGAAACGTTAAAAAATTTTTTAGCAATTAATAATATTTCTGTACAAAAAAAAAGGGTAATATTTTTATATAAACGACGTAGCATGACTAAAACATTTCTACCTTTAATTGTTTTTATAATATGTCATGGTAAGTTACTAAGAAAGTAAATGGCAAATGAATGAACAATTTTTTACTTTACGAAAACTTTATAAAATAATTTTATTGTTTTATCTTGAGTACGCCTTTATTCAACGAGTTGAAACTGAACAAAATCGCTGATTATTATATTTTCGACCAATTTTGCTGAAGTTTGTCGGTAGAGTTCATTAACCATCCTGTACAAGTTACGGTGTCCCCATTTAAGTGACAGTGTCATATTTTTAGGACTATTAAATGTGTATTCCGGTTTTGTAATGAGCTTTGTGTCTCATACGTTTGTTAAAATTCGCGTATCTTCGATTAAAATCATTACAAAATACTTTATATGTTAAGGGAAATTACCTTGCCGTGAATGAATAGCTTGTTCGTACTAAGTTAAGATTAACTTCGGTCTGAGTAAAAACTGCATCGAAAATAGTTTTCCACCACGCAATATTTGGCAAAGGAATTACTGAAGCAGATAAAATTTTTTTTAAAAATATATAATAGAGTAACGCTTTATCATGTGTGCTTTAAGTTTTTAAGCGACTGCAGTGAAGTGTTGCATTTTCTCTGAAGTAAAGTATTTTTGACTTTATATGCTGCTAACACTTAACTGAGTAGATTAGAATCAACTTCTAGTCTGACTGTCCTTAAATGCATATATTCTCACGGGCACAGTGATTTCCAGGCGCCCAGTAATGTTAATAACGATGGAGAAGAAGTATGGCCATGGTTTAACGTTGAATTTAAAGTGTCAGGTAAAAATTCGTAAATAGAAAACTGATTTCTTCTGCTTTCTGTTTTTAATGCACACTGAGGGAACAGCCAACAAATTATTTGTTTGTATAAGGCCAAAAATTTACTTCGTTACCTCAGCGAAATATTGTGTTGAGTAACCAAAACTTGAAAAGCTACAAAAATAATTGTGTCCATCAAACAAAAAACACGCTTGAATGAACAAAACTTCTGTGCTGGGCCAAAACAACGTCAACGAAATGTTCTTTTGAACAAATATTGAACATCTGTTGGGCCACCGATTCGAAAAATACAGCTCGAGAGTTTGTTTGTATTTTTTGTTCCAATTAGGATAGTCAAAATATTTGTTATTGCGTTTATTGATGCTCAATAACATCCCAATTAAAACAAGTTCATCATGAAACTAAAATGTAAAGCTGGGCAGCTTGAAATATTTATTTGCGCACATTGTCCAATATTTTGAATGCATATAAAATATTAAGAAACATATGAATTTCACCCGATTCACTTTAACTGAGCTTGCTAAGGTGTAGCGTTCGGGCTCAGCTCATTTAGTTTATAATCTCAGGCGGCCTTCAAAGTTATTGTTTTACCGAATATTTTAAATATACGTAAAGCGAAACAAATCTTTAGTCGCACCAACCAAATGATTGTTTGGTGCAACTAATAAGAGAAACAAAATTATTTGGTTTCAGCCAAAAAAAAATATATATATATTTAATTGCCCCTGTACAAACAATTAATTTGGTTGCTCCAAACAAATTTTGTTTGATCCAAGGAAACATTTTCCACGGTGTATGTTAGTGTAAGACTAAGCACATTTTAAAAATATTCAATTTTCTGATAACTTCACCGTTTCGCTTGACCAATGCAATGTTAGTTTGATATACGGCGGAGAACACACAACGCGCATATAAGTAGATAATAAGCAATGCTTTCAAAAGTACTCAGTTTACCACGAAATGTCCATAACCTTATTTTGTCCATCACCTGGCATATATAAAAACATAATGATTTCTCAAATGCCAACGAAATCACTTAGTCAAAGAATTACTTTCGAAACTCATCGTGCCAGCCCCTGTCGCTATAAGTTATATATATATATATATATAATATGAAAATATAAAAAAATTAATATATATGTATTGTTTTAAATTTCCGCTCGCTCGCGCAGTTGTGCAACGTTATATGATTTTATCTGTGGCGACCCGCGGGGAAACAACACAACAAAGGCTTGTAGAGTGTCACCCCTCATCAAAGCTGCGGGGGGAATAATTGAATTCCACTCGTTGCGATGTCGCACTAGCTGCACAAAGACATCATGGTGAGAGAGGGGGGGGGTTGGGGGAGGAGGGGTGGGGGGAATGATGAGACAATGGGTACAGGAAAATTCGTTCTCTGGCTTTGAGTTCCGCCCACCACAGCAAAGAGACAAACACAAGGGGACGATTTAAGGCCCTTCCGAAACCCGCAGGCTTATTTTGCTGCAACAGAAACCGAAATCAATCGTCTCTCTTTCCACAAAATATTCCTTCACTTTGCATCGCAAACCCAGTGCTGGCGCACACAGAAACGTTTTCAATTTTATTTGGGTAATCACAGAAGGCGACTTAAAATAATTCTTTAAATAATGTAGTTTAATATAAATTTTATGAAAATTATTTCCAAAAGGAAGCGATGAAACAAATGTCACAAATGTCTTTGGAAAATGGCATTTCTTAGACAGTTTAACAGTGATTTTTAAAATATTATTTTATAGCAAAGCGAAATTATTGAAAGTCATTTCACACACATTCACACAAACACATATATTTATACATACACACGCACTCACCTTTACCCACATTTGTATTCGATGTAAGCACGTCTAAAATTCAAAATAATCGAGACAGCATGAAGGAGAAAAACTTACATTTTATGCTCTTTTTATTGTTTGCCTTAAAATATACGACGCACAGGGTAGCAGAGAAGTGATCTTAAGGAAAGGAATTACAGACAAAAATTTTAAAATATTTCCTTTGTAATAGCAATCATAGAAGCATTATGATAGTTATTACTTTAGACTGTCGTTCGAAACTATGGGAAGATGATTTTAGGTCCTTGGAGATGAACGTCGATTGTGAACTACGATGACCACAGAAGAACGATATACATATTGGCTACGGGGGCGGAGCCTACCAAGAGTACTGAAGTCAGTGACATCATAATTCTCTTTCATTTTCGCGTCTTTCACTTCAGATATAATTTTTTTTTTTTTTTTTTTTTTTCACTAACGTGGCCGATTGTGTTCAATGAAGTTACTGCCAGGAAAGAAATAAATTGATATAGGCTGGAGAAGTATTAAGTTTTAGAAAACGCGTTTCGGAACAGGCTTCGAAAATATCTTTCCAAAGTGACGTAGATCAACTTACTAGCCGTCGACAATAGCTGCCCTGCAGGTATATGTCGAAGAAAACCGTAATTATTACACACTTCCGCTAGAATATCGTGGCTACACAACATACACCTATTTTTGACTTCGCTCTTAGAATGGCGAAAATAATCATTTAAATCACAGTTTCTCCAAATTAATTATGTGTCAAGGCCAATGAAGTTAGCGTTTTTTAGTTTTAAACAGATTAGGTTTACGAATTTGTGTTTTAATTACATATTTAGGTAATTAAAAGTTCCACGGTTTTTTTTTTTTGGGTTGGCACATAAAGTCACTAGGCATAGGACAATGCGATCTTTAAATATGGCGGAAGGATGCGAAATGTGAACAAATGTAGTTCATAAGCGCGGCATTCAAAAGTGCTCAACCAACTGTTAAACGTATATAGTTCAAAAAATGTAATCTTCATACGATTTTTCCTATATTTGTCAAAAAAAAACTCAATTTAATCGATTTCCATGACTATGAAACTTTAAGTGCTCCCAAGTAGCTTACAATGGGTCTTGTAGTATTCTTTTTGACTAAATCATTTCCGGCAGCATAAAATGGTCTTACATGAAATTCATAATGGCAGCTCAGGAGCAAAACATTTGAAAAAGCAGCTCGCCATATGTTGAAGATGTAGAAATGGTCATCCAAAGGTAGATCATCTAGCACATAAGCTCATGTTCTTGATGCTGAGGAGAAAGTATACGAAGGTACCATCCCCAGACTAAAGATGAGGTAGACCGCATATTCGTCTTCTGCGCATGTACCCAACATTGATCTTCCCCAATCATACACAACCCAAAAAACACGAAAATTACGAGCCGGAATCGAGCCTGTAAAAGATAGCCGACAAACTCTGGCCAGATGATGTCGGCCCGCTGTCTTATGCCGGAAGCGGCCCGATGGATGGCGGCTAGATGCCGGGTCTGCGGCGGCATGATACCGGGCCAGCGACGGCTGGATGTCATTACAATGCCAGGCCTGCAGCGGCATGATGTACAGAAATAAGCAGTATAACCATGAAAAAAATCTTAACTTTTCGATAAAAACTTTTAGTAATTGTTGTTTCCTATTTACATATATTCATTTAATTTACTTCTCAACACATTATATGATGTGAAAGTCAGCTGCTTGCCGAGTGCAGGGTTCGAACCTAAGACCCTTGAGTTGACAGCCCAGCATGCTAACCTATACACCATGGAGTAAGTTACTGATACTATACAGTAATTTCAAATTTATCATGACACGAATTACTACAAGTGAATGTATAAATTCCATGTCAATATAGCAAATAATTTTAAAATACTGATTATTTATAAACTGTTTCTTCGTTTCTTCAAAGGCTTGCAAACAAAATAGTTTTTGTTTGTTTTTAATATATC
Organism: Dryococelus australis; assembly: GCA_029891345.1. Classification (NCBI taxonomy): domain Eukaryota; kingdom Metazoa; phylum Arthropoda; class Insecta; order Phasmatodea; family Phasmatidae; genus Dryococelus; species Dryococelus australis. The sequence continues at coordinate 25,234,502 of CM057007.1, read as the reverse complement.
TGTCGGGTGGTTGCACAAATGAAAAAATTTCAAAGTAAAAAATGCCATGGGCTACCACGTGACACATATATAATCATGAAAAAAACATGCTAACGGTTAACACATGGTCTCAAAAAAGACATTATGCCATTAACAGCTAGCTAACATATTGCCTATTAGAATGTTATTTGATTAATAGAATAAAATGTTAAACCTTGAAAATTTCTTTCAAAAAACACTTTCAAAAAGTTTGTCGACAAAAAATATCATATGTGTATCTTTATTGTGATAAAGAGCCATGTCTCGAAAACGTTTCCGGGCTGGAATAAATAAGATGACGGCCAGCTTACCGAAAAAAACAAAGACTCTATATCAGAATCGAGCCAGAATATTATTTTTGCTATTGGTGACATGTTGGCTGTGAGATATCAGGCCGACATAATTGAGGTGATATCCATCTGTTATAAAAAAAAAAAAAAAAAACACTAGCCGCTGTCTTTTTTCTAACGGCAAACATATTGTCTCAAAAAAGACGACATGCCGTTAACAGCTTGCTAACGTCTTGCCTATTCAAAACACTTTACAAATGTTTGTCGGCAAAAACAGATATTATATTTGCATCTTTGGTGTGATAAAGAGCCATGTCTCGAAAATGTTAGCGGGACGGAATAAATAAGATGACGGCTAGCTTACCGAAAAATAAAGATGATATATCGGAATCGTGCCGGAATATTATTTTTGCTATTGGCAACATGTTGGCTGTGAGATATCACGCCGACATAATTTAGGTAATATCTTTCTGTTATCCAAAAAAAAAAAAAAAAATACAGTGGGCCGTTGTGTTTTTCTAACAGCAAACATACTGTCTCAAAAAAGACGTCACGCCATTGTTAGATGGCTGTCTTCTGCCATTGAAACGACAGTTGCTGACAGTACAGGTATCGGGCCGACAATTTGCCGACAGGTTGTGTTTGCTGAGAAATGTCAAATTATTTAGGTAGTTGGGCTTAACGTCTCGTCGACAGCGAGGTCATTAAAGACGGTGACATATGGGTTGGCAGGTAGGTACGTAGGCTTAACGTCTCGTCGACAGCGAGGTCATTAAAGACGGTGACATATGGGATGGCAGGTAGGTACGTGGGCTTAACGTCTCGTCGACAGCGAGGTCATTAAAGACGGTGACATATGGGTTGGCAGGTAGGTACGTGGCCTTAACGTCTCGTCGACAGCGAGGTCATTAAAGACGGTGACATATGGGATGGCAGGTAGGTACGTGGCCTTAACGTCTCGTCGACAGCGAGGTCATTAGAGACTGTGACTGCCAAAGTCAGGTGGTCAACAGTAATGCACGTGTTTGTTTATATTTTTTTAAATTTTAAATGGCAAGCACTAATATATTAATGACATACTTTTACCAATTTGAATTTTGCCAAACTGCATTAATAGTTGGTTAGAGGAAGTATAAAAACACCTCCAAGCACTTGTTTACAAATCAGTTTTCTAACCTAAAATCCAAACCATGCCGTTTTCGCTGGAAGTGTTGGCAGAAGAGCAGTTCAATGTTGAGACACTTAGACTGGTTGTCAGCAGCCAGCGAGATCGGTCTACCCATCTTTAGTCTATTGTACCGTTCGTCCAGAACATCACAATGGACACTCACAGCTCCATGGATATTACAAATGGGAGCAGCACCCCCCACGTCCCTGGGTTTCGCGAAGGGAAGGCGGATGTACAGAAATCCGCGGGGAAGGCAGTCGCTCCTTTGGACGGCGTTCCACAACGTTACTCTTGGAGTAAAGTTTTCTCTCTGGCTGTCCCAAAATACTTTGGAATAAATGTTTTACTCGCTCTTGGCAGTGTCCCAAAACTGCAGTGAAATTACTCTAAGCATCTTGCCAGAGTAAAGATTTAACACGCGTGTAACGAAGGATAAACTGATAATGGCAGGAAGTTTAGTAGAACTATGTAAACTGAAAAGTAATTTGGACAATCTGGTTACAAACACACAATGACGAGTGATGTAATTTGTATTTTTATATAAAGGTCAACTTGCATAAAGGTTGCATTTTTAGACATAATGTTAATTACTAACGTATGATAAATAAACTTTTTTATGTATAGGCCTATTTTTTTTTCTTTTTTTTTTTTTTTTTTTTTCAAAAAGACGGAATTTGGGGAAATTGATAAATATATTTTGTAGTTTACTTTAGTTGCTGAATCAGCACATATTTGTAAACACAGAATGCTATTTATGTCATTATCGTTCCAAAACCACATATACACTGCCTTTCCTCGCCTGTTACTCTGTTATAGGCTGGTTATGGTTAAGTGAGCACTTTTAAGGCCTTAGTTATTTTTCAATTTTAATAATTTTTTATCCTTTAGGCACCTTTTAAAATAAATACTGCCAAGAAAGTAATAAAAACAGTGTGTGTATTTCTTCACACTCAGAAGATAACGTCTAAGGCTACAATAAAATATATTTCTTGACTATTATTCCAAACGAGAGGGCTTTCAAAGTGCTCACTTTACCATAAACAGCCTATACTTACTCTACTCTCGGAGTTACGTTTTGGAACACCGCCCTCGTAGCCGACGGGGCAATTGTGTGCCATCACAAGGACGTCTATGAAAATGTTCATGTTTAAACGTGCGGACACTCAATACTATTTATTTATTTAATTTTAGTTTTTTTATGCCAACAAATGTAAGAATTGCCACATTGGTGATATCTTCTCGTTCCTAGCTATTTGAAAGTTTATCTTGCTCAATATATGAATATAGGGTCCCGGTCCATAACAACGTTAATTGTAATTAAGACGGAGGGATACATGTTGAAAGATATGTAAATCTTAGCAGTGCTTTAGAAATAGAAGAATTAATGTGGCCGTATACCTGGATGGATCTACATAAAGTGATGCATCCCCTCTACGCACAAGGCTCTGGAGTAATGTATAGTATTCTCATCCCATTGCGTTTACCTATGGGACCAAAGAGATAGTCGTATCATATTTTACTGATGAAAAGTCTGTATAGGCTGTTCACGGTAAAATTAAGCCTTTTGAAAACCCTACCTAAGACCTACTTGTATACACGTTGTGTATAATTCCAAACTATGCAAAATTAACATTGCCATTTTAAATTATCACAAATGGTTACCTAACAAATTTTATTCGACGTTAAGATATGGAACTACTTTACATCCAGCGTTACCAACTTTACTGTGCGAATGTCACTCAGTGCGCCCATTAATATATATGCATGCAGGCAGGGACAGTGACTTTTATTTACGGTTCATTTCTAAAGTGCTCACTTCATCGTGAACAGCCATGATACAAATTTAGTAAAGGCTTTTATTGTAGTTTCGCTCGTGTATAGATAGTGCGGTTTAAGATAACATGAGTCTTGAAAAGCCATTTTGATGTCGGAGGGCTCGAATATAACACTTGTGCAATGTGCATAAAACAAACGGGAGGTAAATTTTATTTATGGCAGATTTAAACGTTTTGAACGTTACGTTTTTAATTATACAATGGAATGAAAACTTCCTATTAGTGTGTGGCCTGGAATCTCAACAGCGAGGTAATTATTAAAGGAAATATTCACTTGTACAATTTGTAGCGAGAAAGGAACAGTCAATTGCATTCGCCTAGAGTGATTTTGGGAAAACTATGGATACACCGATTTAACAATGGCGAGACCAGGAATCAAAACGGCGTTGTGGGCTCAGCTGGAAAGTTAGGCGCGCCAAGCTGAAGGAGCTCCACAGCACTGCAAGGTGCCATTGTGGAGGCCACACTGTTATGACAACAGCGTAGCGGGCGCGAAGAATTCAGGCCAGGGATAAGTAGAGTATATAAGAGGCCGTGCGTGTAGTGCACCTCCCCCCCTCTCTGACTAGCTATCTAGGCTGCCGAGAGCGTCGTCCACGAGCTGCACCACAGGGCGTCCAGGGTTGACGCCAGCAGGAGGTTATCACGACAACTCCACGAGACGAGGGCTTGTGACGGAGTTTTCCGTCCCAAATTGAGAGAGAGGAGTGGTGTTGATTTGAAATCTTGTGTTGCAGAGGAACGCCTGTGAGTGGGCATCCCGCCCATCACGAGTGTTTGGCAAGGTGCGGTGTTGTCTGGACTCGGCTTCTGTTCGCATGCTAAACTCCTATTGGCGGGGTGAGTTCGCGGGCTTGCCGAGTATTTGTGTAATCGTAGATGGTAAGATGGCATGGCGAGCGAATGGAGCACGCTCGGGTGGTAAAGAGCGCGCTGCTGGTGTATAGGGGAACCAGGGTTTGGCTCCTGGGAGGGGGTACGCCTGAGTAGGGATGGGCGGCCGGTATATATAGAGGGGCGCCAGCCGTAGTAGTTATCCGCCCTTGGAACGGGATGCTGATTTGCAGATCCCAAGATAAGTAGATGGACGTCGGGATGCTGGTAGAGGTCGCTCCGATCGACAGTAGGATGTGGGACTTTGAAAATTAACCCGGTCGTCGGGGTTGGACTTAGACGAACGACTGGCAGAATTCGGCCTTAGTGGAAGATATCAGAGTTCCTAGTATCGGGACTTAAAATTTCGTCGCCGTATTGTTTCTAGGACTATTTTGTGGGAAAGCCACTGCGAGTGGGGGCATGGGTTATTGACAGATTGGGACCCGAATGCCACAATGAATAATTATGGAGTGTTTCGGAACGTTGACTTGTCGGTGCATGGCGTTAGTGGACTTAGTCGTTTCCTGCGTATGGAAGGAAATTTAATGTGTTTACGGATTGTACTATGCGGAGTTGGGGCTGCGGAACTTATGTGCGAGAGACAACTTTATCTAAGCTGGCAGTCTTTACGGCATTGGACGAGGAAATACGAGATGGAGCTTTGAAGCTTGGTCACGTGGTGCGGCGTGTTGGTGTTTGTGAACTCATCGTCGCGGCAGGCCCAGAATGCGTGTGAGGCTCCAGTAAATGTTGAGTTCCCTACTAGGTCATTGACCGTGGTAAGGGAGGAGTTTCCTCAAGTGAGAATAGTTGGGAACTCTGGAGACGTTCGAGTCAAGAAGCGATCCGGAAAGTTGAGGCTGGGGAGATTGCTACGAGGGAGCAATAGAAGATAGAATCGGCGGAGACAGGGTCATATTGGTCATATGGGATGTTGTGAGAAAGGGGACCTTAAGGGTGGGTTTTGGATATTGGTGAGGTGTGTGGTGTTGGTGTGTTTGGGTAAAGGAGAGGGAAGTACAGCCCGTTTGCGCGAAAGTGTAGAGACAATATCCTCAGCCCTACTCCTTTGCCACGTGTGTGTGTATGAGAGACCGATTGAAAGTCAGCTCAGGATAACCTCGGCTACCGATGGGGACAATATCCTCACCCTGAGTTGGCAGAGTGGAGATGAGAGTGTGGAGGCCCAGTACCAGCCATGACTGGTGGGAAGAGTATTCCTGGGTACTGGACTCGAATGGTGACCTGTATGAAAACTCAGATGTGGAGTACGTCTTTGAGGGTGATTATCGTTAATGGAGTTATTTCAGGCTTAGGAAGTGGGGGGGGGGGGATGTTTAGTAAGAGTGAACCCCTACTAAGAGTCAGACCTCGGCGAGTTCCAGTGTGTGTTTTATAAAGGTAAAGTTATTAAAAATATTGTAAGTTTGGTGAAAAGACTGCAAAAAAACCCTTTTGTGCTGTTTGTTAATTTTAACGGGGTTTTTTTTATGCAGAATGGAAGTTTTAGGAGAAGGCCTGGGCTTAGTGTTGAGTATAAGAGGAGAAATGTTTAATGGTTATTGTAACTTTTGTTTTCAAAGTTAAGTTTATGAGAAATTTTTAAGGTGACTTTTGTGGGCCACTGCAATTTTTAAGTGGGCAATATAGGAGCTCTATTTTATTTGGGTGTTTGATGTTTTAAGTGTATCTTAAGATTAAAAAAAAAAGGCAAAGTTGGACTTGTGCCCAGATATAGAGTGGATTGTATTGTGGATCTCAAGTTTTATAAAGGAAAGCTAGAGTTGTTGTCAAGTGTGAATTTAGAATCTTTAGTAAATTTTGGGGAAAGAAAACCAAAAGGTTTCCTGTTCCCTATGTCACGATGTAGCGTAGTTACACCTCCTCCTGAAGCTGTTTGGTTTCTTTTTTTTTTTTTTTTTTTTTTTTTTTAGTGGACCCAGCACAATTTGGTGAATTACACAATACTTATACCTGGACATTTTTGAGATTGTGTAATTTTTCTGCTGAAACTTAAGGTGACCCTATCTCCATCCCATCTCGTGATAAAATGAGGTTAGGGCGGGAGAGTTGGGGGGGGGGGGTAGTGGTTGACCCACCTGAGCTGAGGCAAAGGCGGACTCAGGCTCAGCCAATCGACTTCCGTTTGGTGTGACTGCGCGTCGATGCACAGTGGTAAGAGAGAATCTCAATTAGGCGCAGGAAGGGCTAGTCACGCTAGGCGGAGTCCTTAAGTAGTTAGTGCTAAACGCGAGGTCTTGGAGGAATTCAATTAAACGGATAGTTTCTAGATTTGTTGTTAAGAGAAATACAGGTTAGCCTGAGTATTGTAATTGAGACAAATGAAAGATAAATGTATTAGCATTGAGATTTAATAAATAGCAGTGCTTGCCAAGCATTTTAAATAGCTCTTTCATTCCATCTGAAGTTACGTTCTCATTGCTGGGTCTATGTCAGGCAAGACGATAAGAACAACGGGTTCTATCGTATACGAGGCCATTATGATAGTGCTGCCCCATCTCGCTCACCGAGACATAAAACATGGCACTATTTTATTAATATACGTTCAACATTAGTACAATACTACTTTCAGTGTTCATGGCATAAATAATACGTTTTATAGCAGAAGTGCTAGATTATCAGTTTGCAAGCAATATAATTTGTGGCACATATGGATGTGGCTGTTCAGTGATTATTGTCTATCATATCATATGTACATTATATTTTATAATAGCGAATAACTTATGTCGCCTGCACCTTCCAAAACGGCCATCAAGTGGCTGAATACTAAAACCCTGAACAGAGTGAATGGTAGACCAATAACAATGAAATTAGTGACTAGGCACTTTGATTATGCGGGATAAACATTGGGTACAATTACACAATGCTGAAATTATTCCCATTTTTGGGCATATTTTCATAACAGACGTTAACACCGCAGTATTTTCCATGTGCTCATTTTTCATCTCGCATCTTTTTTAAGAGAGTCGTTTACATTCCCATCACTCTTTCCCACTGGTACGCCACACTGGATAATGATAATGATTCTCTTAGAAAGTGGTAGCTTAGCTACTCGTCACAACGGCGCCATGAGCGCATATCCAAGCTATTACATAGTTGCCTGGTATCAAGCAAGAACTACCCTCAAATATTTCATCCCGACCTTTGTGTTCTTAATGTCGAGTGTTCGAACACGCTCCCACAAAGTGGAACTCGCGGCATTAGACACAGAAACTACTTGTTTGTAACTGTGGATAGAAGACAAGGTACGGCGTGCATGAAATCTTTCCAGTCGCAACTTTCTGTGTACAGCGGGGATCACACGATGCAAGATGCAATTCCGTGCAAGATTTCGTACGAGAATGTCAACTAAATTGCTTGCAAAATGAGTTCACACGCAGATAAATAAGGTGAATACTCTCTCGCATCAAAATTAGTTGACAGCCTTGGTGAGTACCAAACAACCAAGGTATTATAATACAAAATATGAAGTTGCTTACTTCAACAAGGTATTTGTTTCAAAGCTATCCCTCCAAAATACAATTGATTTTATTTTATTCTCAGCGAACTGTCTAAACTTCAATCCACGCTTTAAATTTATTTCCCAGCAATCTTTTATTTCCCTGTATTCCTCTTCGCACACCTCAGATTATGATTTTCTTTTACTGTATGATTGCGTTCACAACAGGTCACATGACCAGCATGCAAGGACCAATAGGATCGCAAATTGTATCGCCTTGCACGGGAAAAATAGGACCTGCTGTATCTTCTCATTTCGTGCAAGATGTGACTTGTGCAAGAGATTCTCGTGCAAGGTCGGCATCTCGCGCAAGTTCGGCACTCAGCTTGCATTGTGTGATCCCAACTTTCGATTGCTTTCCTGTCAACAACACTATAAAAATAAAGTGAATATGATTTTCAGTTGGGAAAAATGTTTATGCAAGCAAGTGTTTTGAGATATCTGTACACTGTATCTGTCATGCTTTAAATTTAAGTGCAAAATATTCAAGTTATCCAGAGATATTTATCCATATTAAAGGGTGGTCTGCTAAAAATTAAAAAGCAAACAAACTCTTTTTATCTCTGTTAACCGTGTTTAAATGCTGTTCACAGTAAAATGAGCATTTTTTGAAAGCCCTGCTTAAGATCTACTTGTATACATTTTGTATGTTCTACCGCCTTATGTAAAATTAACATTATCATAGGCTTCATCATTTCATTTATGCTTCAGTGTCAAGTAAAATGGTGGAATTGTTAGGTAAGTAAATATAATTAAAATTTGCTCAATTTTATACTTTGATGCAGTAAAAAAAAACAGACTGAAAAACAAATAATTTAAGTTAGCCCAAATCGTTACCTAACACTTTTTATTTGACGTTAAGATATATAACTATTTTCCATCCATCGTTACCAACTTTACTGTGCAAATGTCACTCATTGCATTCACTAAAATATACGCATTCAGGGGCAGCGAATTTTTTGTAAGGTACATTCCAAAAGTGCTCACTTTATCGTGAGCAGTCTCTAATGGGAATGGGCGAATCAAATTTGGGTAAATGCTCAAAATACGAAGACTTGTCTGCCTTATCTTAAGTCTGGGGCTGTGACTGATAAAGTTCGCCATTAAAACGAGGAAAGGTGGAGAAATGCACGGACGGAAAGCGATAGTTATAGTCCACCACACCTCCGAAGGGTATATTTAAATTCTTTATTACATACTGCTGTGGTCACCAAGCAGCTAGGGTTGGCAGGAGGCACGCAAACACGTGGGGCAGCGCCACCCCGGGCAAGCCAGCTCAGCTGTTATGGTGACCTTCCCGGGGGCAATAGTAACGAGGTCGGTCCCACGAGTATATGGGCTTGGAACATTGGCGGCTCGCGGCCATCTTGCTCTCCAGCCCACCAGGCCAGTGGTCCGAGTTCGTCGCCATCCTCAGTCGCGGTCGGGAGAGTCTTCACGTAGCCGCCTTCAATACTTCCAGGGTAAATATAACTCCCATAACGGCGTGCTAGGTCACGTGAGACAACGGTATTGGCGAAGGCACTTTCAGACTCCTCAAGAGTCAAAGCACTATTATTGATTCACTTAGCTAGTCACAACTAGCTCCTTGTCATATTGTAACTTGCTATTCACTTAATGGTCTTATTGAGTCGCGCTTAGAGCGGCTAATGTGTAATTACCTTGACTTGAATAAAGATTGTTTATACAACTGAGCGCTTTTACCTCTGTCTACAAGTATCCCCCTATTGAGAGTGTCACCTATTCCCTTCAGGACGGATTACAGCAATACGGTACCCTCAAATCACGAGCTCACGTACGTTTTTTTTTTCTAAAACGAGCAAGCTGTCTCACTCTCCAAGCACGAATCAGTGATATCAATCAACAAAATTCAATTAATTGAAAGTCAGTTGATAAGCTATTACCGACTGGCGAATCGAGAAAATTAACTGCGAACAAGTGACCTATAGCAGTGGGATTCTTGACATTCAGTGGGGAAAAAAAACGAATAAATGAGTGAAATTCACCCATCATAGTAATTAGTTACATGGCACTGATTATCAAATGCACAATTTTCACTGTTTCGAGTTTAAATTACAGAAAAGAATTTTATATAAAGTGTCTAAAATAAGAAAGAAAAATATTTAATTGAAAAAACGTTAGTTAAAATAATGTTTATAATTATTTAGGGACGGAATATCAATGAAATGCGCCGTAAACCATTAAAAGGGGCAGTGGAAATCACCGAAGACCAACAGCATATATTAAAAGTGGCACCAAACAAAGACAGTTTGGCCTTTACATTATTAATTCTAATTTGTTTACATTATTGATTCTAATCTGTTTACCTCCCGTGGCGCAGTCTGTTAGTGCGCCACCGGTCTAAGGTGCGAGAGGTTCCAGGTTCGAATCCCAGGTAAGACATGGGCGTTAGTTTAAGCTAGGTTATATGTTAGTTCATAAGTCGTCATATGATTAGCTTCCAGGCATAACAACGGGGGACGTTAAAAAGCCCTATCCAGTCCAATCCAATTTGGTTATAGTCAGATATTTTTTTACTACTTGTTCTGATTAATGCCATAACGGACTGGAGTATATTTTACTTTTGAAATTTTAGTATTTTTCTTTCACAGGACAGCTTTAGAGTCTTTGACACCAGTTTTTTTTTTTTTCCAGACAGTTTCGAGGCCTGAAAAGCATTAATTTGTAACACGCCCAAGTTCATTTATAAAATCATGTCTTGATGTGATCTCATCTTTCTCTGGAAATAGGGACTAGAGCTCCCATAAAATAAATGTTGTTAAGAAAAACGTTCTATCCTTACTTATGGAACTAAAATAAAAATTATCAGGTGTGTGTGTGTGTGTTATATATATATATATATATATATATATATATATATATATATATATCTGTGAGTGTGTGTGTGTGTGTATATATATATATATATATACATATATATATTTAAATTCCATTCCCCATTTCTGAGATATCTTTTATAATTACAATTACAATTTCTGAGCTTAACTTGGAAACTATGTAACAAAATTTTTATATTTTAATTTCGTATTACGGTTTAGAACTTAGGGTTTCAAAAGTCTACATTGCGTTTGGTATTTATACTATAAGGCCTCTTACCCTTTGTACGGAAACAAGACCGATAGAACATATCTGATATTAGTTGCATTTCAAATAATGCTAGATACGAACATGTGAAGTTGTTACCGTTAATGCTATTCAAAATAGTTATTACATTGCAGCTGCAAATGTCGTCAGTCTTTATTTGCATCGGGAAATACTGTGATTGCAGACGTAAAAATCAACACGTCATATTTATTTTACATCTGCGTTTATAATTGTGTTTGCCGTGCGTGTGAAAATGCGACCGTCATTTATGTCGAATCCAAAGACCGGCGTCTCGTCAAAATAATGGTTAGGTATACTTTCCAAGCGGATGCCGTTACGGCGTATAAGTTGTAAACATTTTTTCGTTTAATTAAAATTTTCAATGGCAATTATTTAATAACTAATGATGTTTTTTTTTAAGGGAATTAAAATATACACTCTAAAATTTTAGTAGTGGAATATTATCTAAGTTGTTAGTAGAAGGGGTGGGCGAATCCTGAAACAAAGGGGATGGCGTATTTATTGATATCGAAGGGTTAAATCAATTGAAAGGGTTAGTTATATTTATTGAAAGGGTTAATCAAATTGAGGGTTAAATTTAATGAGAGGGTTCAATTTATTGAAAAGGTTTCTTTGAGTTTGGTGCAAGAGTGTACTAGGGTCCAAAATCATTATTTTCTTTCTTTTTGTGGGTTAGGGAACAGCTCTGGTACGTCCTCACCCTTGGAGCTCTGGCACTCGATAAAGTGCGGCATATTGGGGACGGGTTATATATGTGGTGAGTTTTGTGCAAGAGTGGCATAAGTGTAAATGTTGAGTCTCTTAGATGTTGCTGGTAGATAGGCGACTTTGAAAGATGGGATTTACCTGTTAGTAATGAAAAACGATTAAATAGACGACGACTATTTCCAAATGGCATTAAATGTTAGAGAACTTCAGACTGTTTAAAAAAATTATGTGTATGTAATGATTACACTCACCGAATTGCAAATTTCAAATGATCACAGCTATGGGAATAACAAGTGGTAAACTATTGCAATTACATGAGTCTCCAGTACATGTACATGAAAATGACTAAACACATAATGAAATCGCACCTTTCCCAAAACACATCCATCCACCTCAGAGGTGAGTCAAAGAATGAGTAGATTGTATAACGTGTGCCAGCTTATAAGTTGTTATATATAAGTGGAGCACAGCTGAGTTGAAATTTACGAGACAAACTCTGAATACGGCTAACTAAAAGATTTACACACTTCTTGTACGCATCCTGAATTATATTTGAAAAAAAAAAAAAAAGGCATCTCTCTCAAATTAGTACTAACAATGTGTAATTTAAGCAGCGAAATGCACCAACAATGATTTAGTACTTCAATTTAATACAGACAAATAAAGATTTCCAAATTCTCATTTTTTCACGTACCTTAAATATTTTTAAATCACATCCGTCCACCTCAGAGGCTGGTCAATCAATGAAGCAAGCTTACTTCGAGAGTCTGACTATATACATGTTGAGCGTGGTCAGAGACTGACAAGCAACCAAGGTTATAGGTTTTCGGAAATAGATGTGAATACAATTTATGTGACAAATGGATAAAAAAATATTTTTACGATGCACATTCTAAAATATAAATTAGACTAGTTGAATTGACAATGAATTAAAAAAACACACATTGAAATCGCACAAGGAGCTCCCCAAAACACATCCGTCTGCCTCGGAGATCAGTCAATGAATGAGTGTATTGTATGATGTGTGCCAGCTTATAAGCTGTTATATACATGGAGTGCGGACAGAGGCTGACAGGCAACTGAGTTGGAATTTACGAGAAAAAATCTGTTTTCACACTACAACCGACAACAAAGGTTTCACTATTGCAAGAATAATTCGCTTTTTAACACAATTTATTTCCTTCCGTGTGAAAGGGACACTCGGATGACTTTGTCCTGCAATACTTTACAGAAATGTACTATATAATTTTTTAAAAATAATGTAAGTACTACAATGTACTTTTCTTAAAAATCGTTGAACTGTTTAACAAATTGTTAAAACTTTGAATGAGCTTTTCTTAAAATCATTAAACATTTTAATAAATTGTTAAAACTTTTAATGATCTTTTATTAAAATTGTTTTTAACGAACTTTTATTAAAATTGTTAAACATATTAATGTTTCGATAAAACTTTTAATGATATTTCCTTAAATTCAATAAATATTTTAATGAACCATTTACAACTTGAATGAACCTTTCTTAAAATCGTTTAACATTTTAATGAATCGTTTACAATTTGAATGAACTTTTTAACTAATTATTTCAACATTTTAATGAATTGTTTACATCTTGAATGACCTGTTTAACAAATTGTTAAACATTCCAATGGAATCGTTTATAATCTGAATGAACTTTTTAACAAATTGTTAAAACTTTTTAAACAAGTCTTTAGAAATTGAACGAAAATTACATAAAATCTATTCTGAGTGTCATATTTTTTTAGAATTTGTTAAAATGTAATTTGTTTATGTATAGTCTTAGTTAATGACAAATCGAATGGGAGATTCAAGTGATGTGGTCCCACCCACTTTTTTTTAAAAATTGTTTGTTATTAGTGTAAGTTAATGTTAATTCAAATGTGTGCGTGTGAGTGCAGGGGAAAATTGTGTTTTTCGTTGAATTTTAGGTGGTTTGTTGACGTGTATTTAAGAGGAAATTTAATAAGTTTTGAAGGAAATACTGAATGACCACCATAGTATAGCACTTTGGACAGCATACCGAGACAATATCTCGAATTCAGGCCATCTATACACTTTCAAATACTCGTAAATATATTTCAATAACATCTAGAATAAAATACAAAGTACTCTGAGAAAAATTAGTGAGTAGGTGTGACTGCGAGTATGAGTGCAGAGGAAAATTGAATCATGTAGTTGAGAAACCACATAAGTCCATATTTTAGCAAAAATAAGTTAGCAATAGCATTAATATGATGGAAGGTAGTTCTATGTGGTAGCAAATAACCACACAAGTCCATGTAATGGTAGCAAAAGATACAGCCTTCTATAGTTGCTATGTATATGAGAAACAGCATAAGAGGCCCATATGTGCAAATGAATAAACCCAAAACCAGCCTGGTGATTAATTAGGTCGACATAGACTTAAAAATGTATCATCAGCATGAATTGTGCATGAGGGACTGTATGCATACTTATTCATATTAATTGGTCTTATTTTGTATGTGTATTAGTGTTAAAATTCGGCAGTGCTTTCTAAACTTAACGGTATATTTAATGTGTAAGTAATTTAGACTGAGTTTAAGTAAAAACAAAAACTTCGGAACAATATGTTTTGATTTTCTTTTGTGTATTTGAGATTCAACATAAGACCAGCATTTCTAAATATTGTTTTTTGGGGGAATGTATATACTTTCTTCTTGTTTTCCAGGTTAAACAGTTGTAAATTGATTTTATATTTTACTTATAATTATATATATGTTTTTTCACTTTATGCCAATGCCTATTATGTTTTTTACAATTCCTGTAAAAAGTGTTGCTTGTGACTTTAGTGTTTCTCAAATTAGTGATTAAATTGTGTTTTCATTAAATTTATAGGTGGTTTGTTGACTTCTATTGAAGGGGTAATTTAATAGTGTTCTGAAGGAGATACTGAATTACTGCCATAGTATAGCACTATGGACAGCAGACCAAGACAATATCTAGAAATCTGGTCTTCTCTAGACTGCCAAATAATCGTAAATATATTTCAATAGCATCTAGAATTAAATACAAAGTACTCTGAGAAAAAACAGTGAGTAGGTGGATGACTGCGATTGTGCGATGGCAGTGGATAGATGATGCAATTTATTTAAAATTTTGTTAGTAGTGGATAGTTATATGGGATGTTTTAATGGTGGGTTCTTGTGTGTATGAGATATCAAATATGGAATGACTAAAACAAGGGAGAACTATGCTGCCCATGCCTAGCATGAAGGGGAGGTGCATAACCTCACTTCCAAGCTTGTCCTGAGTGAGCTGTTTGGTGAAGGATTATTGAAAGATGAATATATGAGCCATGAGTACATCTAATGAATGAAATGTTTTCAATGTGTATGTGATGTGACGAATTAGGTATCTTAAGTTAACTTTAAGACATTTCATTTTAAAATTTGTTGGATAACTGCGAGTGTGTTAGAGAGAGAGAGAGAGAGAGAGAGAGAGAGAGAGAGAGAGAGAGAGAGAGAGAGAGAGAGAGTTGAGTAGTTTTTCAATCAAATATTTTTTTAAAGTGTAGTTTTAAGAGTGTTTGTTTAGGTAGTATAATTAATATCCAGTGAGTTGCTACCTTGCTAAATGTTTATATGAAAATCATTAATTAATAGTATGAAGTATTTTTATGGTGATAAATTCATAATTTTCTTTTTATGGCATAAAATATTTTTATGGTGTACCCTAGTATGTATTTTTGATTATGTAAAACTCATAATTTTTTTACATTGTAAAACTCATAATTTTCTTTTTTATAGTGTAAGAATTTTTAACAGCTAACACTATTTTGAGGATGCAAGTTTCAATATTAAAAAAAGCCCATTAAAAATGTACAGATTTTAATACTAGGCTTAATATTTTGTGTTGTGTTGTAAATGCAGTCCACTTGCTTTAAAATTTAAAACTTGTTAAAACCAGGCAAGGTGAGGCAGATACTGGGATATGGTAAATTGTATAGTGGACACGAGCTGCAGACCAGTAATTCGCACCACAGAGAGAAGTTGATGGAGAGGCGGGGCCGGAGGGGATGTACCCAGTCATCCTCCTGCTCGAGCGCATGTGCACCTATAGGATTTGAGCCATGAGCACTAGCGGGGTGGAAATGGAGGTTGTCAGGCGAGGTTGGGGAAAGGAGAGCATGCTTGAATGGTGGAGCATGACATGGACATCGACAGTTTATTGAATCATTTTCTCGCCCGCTCTGCCTTGTGGGTGGCACAAAACATCAGCCTGCACATGTAGTCTTTTAAGCTGCTCTGCTCGCTTCACCTTCAGCAGCTCTTGCGACCTCAGTTTCGCTCACTCCCCACACACCTAATTTACAGGAATCCGCTAGCTGAGTTTGACGACAAGGCTTTAAAATGACTCGTCCGCGTATATTTTTTAAAATATGTCTCTGCCTTTCCTAAATAAACCCACAGTTCCCTAAAAAAAATTCATTTATATAAAATAATACAGTGTTTATGTTACTATTAATTTCAACTGTGATGTGATGAGGTAATAAAATGGTCTTATTTTTCTATGTTTTCAGAACGAGTCTCTTCAATTTAATTTATTGTGTTGTAGATATTGTAGAGGAGAAACTAAAGAAACTTTTAGTTAGCTAAATGGGTGAGCACAAGCGATCCAGTATTGACATCTTGCTTGAAGATCTTTACGTAAGCGATTCAGATAATCGAAGATGCAAATACAGTCTACAGCAAACTGTCGAGAATATTCCCTTCAGTAAGCGGTCATGAGTTAATATATTGGAAGACGATCTCTACTTAATTGATTCGAGCACGGATTCACTTACGGAGAGATTGTCAACACAAAAAGGTCAAAATGTGCCTGCTTCTCCTATAGATGAGAAAGTTGATCTTTTAAGTTATGACTAATTTCCATCAGACTCTGAAGATTCGTGTGACTTGGAGAGTGTTCAATCCGTTTCACAACCGACTTTCGAGGCGATTAGAGATATTTCACCAAGGGAGTAGCAAAATTGTTTGTTTTCCAATTCACCAGCTTCAGTGGAGCCTTTGCCAGACATGACTTATGAGCTCTTGGCTACGGCGTTTGTGGGAAGACTAAATGAGACGTGGATACTTAAAAATACGCTTGACAGTGACACTGCCTATTCTTGTTTTTTTCCATAGGTGTAAGGTCTCTTTATTAAGATTAATAATGGCTACACCCCGACCAGTTAGAGTTTCAGTTACTGTAGAGGGTAAGTTTATGAAATCCCTCACAGTGGAGGAATGCATTACAGAAGCCTTTTATTTTTAAAACAAAGCACTTCCTGACCTACATTCATCCGATGTGGGCATTAATCTATAATGATGATATCGCTCCTTATCTCAAAAACAGACTTGAGGAATGATGGTGAATGATGATGACACGTGTTTTTTTCGTGGAAGTTGATCTGTCTTTTCTGGAGGAGTGTAATGACATGCAAATCTCATCAGCCTTTGGCCCCAGTAAATGGCATACCCCAAACCACTCGCATGAAAAAATTCTTTTAACACTCATGCCGTGGAAGAATTATGTTATACACGGGGAAACACTGAGGCAGTACTTGATGTATTGGGCCAAACATGACTCTGTTCATCGCGTTTTGTGCATTGAGCACAAGGCTTGGATGTAGCCATAAATCGAGTTTAAAATTGAGAAACGTACCCAGCTGCGAACGCATTCGAAAAAAAATAGTTTTTCAAGTTAATGGATAATTCCGTTTACGGAAAAAACCTTCCTATGTCCACCAGGAAAGGGAAATCAGAACAGTTTCGAGGTATGGCATGATCTATGTGCTACAGAGCTGATAGAACATCCTACTTTCCAGGTAAGACAGATTATCGATGAAAACGTGGTCCCTATTGAGATTTCAAAGAGTTCTATTGCGTTCAACAAACCTTTGTACACTGGTGTTGACATTCTTGATCTTTCTTAATTAATCCTCTATGCATTCTATTATCAGTATATGCACACAAAATTTCTTCTGCCAGCCTTAGACCTCTTTTATTGTTATACTGATTCCTTGGTATATTCTGTAGCTTGTGAGACATCTATAAAGCAATTACCCCAGATTTAAAGGCACGGTGGATACATCTAACTATGCACTCGATAATCTGCAAGGATTCCCTCACAAGAACAAAGTCCATACCGGGTTGATGAAAGATGAATGAGCAGGGCATGTAATCACACACTATGTGGGTTACGTTGCAAGTTTTACATATATGTTGTTGGGAATGAACAATGTATACATAAGGTGAAGGGTATAAAACCTAATGTGTTCTTGTCACTCAGGTACGAAAATTATCGAGATTGTCTCGAAAATTGCACAAGAGTTTTGGGGACCCAATATCAGTTCCGTTTGCGTGCTCATCAAGCCTACACCAAACGTGTAGCCAAGGTCATGTTGTCAGGTATGGATGATAAGTGGTACATTGAGGCAGATGGAATACCAACCTTACCTTGGGGCACTACCGAATACCTAAGTTTTTTCCTCCCTACAATAATTTCAACACCACAATAAATGCAGCCCACCCACAATACCACAACTATCACCACCACACTGCCGATGATGCCCATCTACCACCACCACATGCACCTCCTGTTCCATGACCAACTTTACAGCCATGTATTGCTGCCCACAACGTCTACAACTGTTTGCAACACCCATTGCATTAGAATCAATGCTGCTGTTCCTGTTTGCCTAACTGTAACAAGATTACAACTGTCTTCAATATATTTTACAAAATAATAAGAAGAAAGTCATAATGTGACAAATCATCTACTGAAAACTGCATGTGTGTGAGTGTATGTTACATCCTGTCGTCGTTGTGTGTGAGTGATTGGAAAATACCCCAGATTTGACACCTTCAGAGTGTGTCTATGAACACCCCCCCCCTCCCCCACGAATGTGTCGATGTAAATAGATAGGAAAAGCACAACAACCAAAACAATGTATTATATTTGTAAATATTTTTGTTAATAATTTCTTTGTATATATATTTTATCTTGTATTCTGTGTAAGACAATTTTGGAATGTTGTTGCATTAGTATTAGCAGTAGTAATAGTTCTATTAGTAGTTGTAGTAGTAGTTATAGTAGTAGGTTTAAGATGTATGAACTTTGATGAAATGTTTGATAGTTTAAACAATAAAATGTCATTCATAAAAATGTCTTGTTGTTAAGAATGTTTGACACTTAAGTTTTTAATATAAATGTTGAATATTGTATTCTCTTTTTATGTTTGTTTTAAAGTATGTCAAAAATTGTTTTATTTATATATTAGCTTAATTTATAAACATTTTGATTGAAAATGTATTTTAGTATGTCAATATTTGATGTAAGGTTATTTCGTGTGAACATTGTAAATATTTTAGTTCTTAAGGATGATTTTTTTAAATAAAAGAATTTTGAATAACATTAATATGTTAAAATAGAATGATGTGACTTGTTATTTATTAGTTTGAAAATTCCCCTGTCATTGTCATTATATAATATCTTGGTGAATGATTCGATGTGTCTGAAATATGTCTGCATATTAAATGAAAATAAAATGTTGGTAAGTTGTTTGAGATTTGTAAGTTGGAAATATTGTAAAGCTAGTTTATTTGTTTGCTTACTTTCCAAAGAATTAATTTACAAGTTATTTGCTTACAATTTGATGAGGGAGCAAAATATTATATATTAAAAACTAACGTTTCAATTAAAACACACTCTGAAGATTGGAGGAGAAATTACAAAAATTGTGGAGAGAAACGAACATGTATGAACGAATTTTTAAACGTAAGGAACAGAATTGTATATCGAGAAAATTTTACCGGCCCGCTGGTAAAAGTGTAGAACTTTAGGGAATTTAACGAAACCGAAAGTCACACAAAAACATTTTCAGGGTCAGGTAGAAAGAGCCCTTTGTATCACACCAAAATGTTTCCCACTGTCCTACAACTCTACAGCAAGTAGATTTCAGCCAACTTTTAAAATTAAAATATTTTTTTCACAGCATAATGATTACAACTGCTGCAGCTGAACATTCAACATGGAGATGCTTGCTGGTAAAAACACAATCATACTTTATACAAACTCAGAAAACATAATCGAAAACTTCTTTAAAAAAAAAGTGAATTATTCTCACAGTAGTGAAACTTATGTTGTTTGTTGTTGGACGAATAGAGAGTTTTTCTCGTAAATTTCAACTCAGTTGCCTGTCAGCCTCCGACTGCGCTCCACATACATAACAAATTATAATCTGGTGCACGTCATACAATCCACTCAATCATTGACTGACCTCAAAAGTGGATGGATGTGTTTTGGGGGAACTCCCTGTGCAATTTCAATATGTGTTTTTTTAATTTGCTGTTAGTTCAACTAGTCTAATTTATATATTAATATGTACATCATAAACATAATTATTATCCATTTGTTACATAAATCGTATTCACATATAGTTCCGAGTAGCTATAGCCTTAGTCACTTGTCAGCCTCCGAATGTGCTCCACGTATATATAGTCAAACTGTCGACGTAAGCTCGCTCCATTGATTCATCAGCCTCCGAGGTGGATGGATGTGTTTTAAAAATACGTAAGGTAGTGTACAAATGAGAGTATGGAAATATTTATTTGTCCGTGTTTACTATAAGTGCTAAATTGTTGTCTGTTTGTTTCGCTGCTTAAATTGCACGTCGTTAATACTAGCTTGATAGAGATACCTTATTTTTCTAAATATAATTCAAGATGCATATGAGTAGCTTGTAAATCGTTTAGTCAGTCGTATTTAGAGTTTTTCTCATAAATTTAAACTCAGCCGTGCTCCACGTATATAAAACAACTTATAAGCCAGCTCACATCAAACAATTCACTCATTCTTTGACTGACTTCAGAGGCGGATGGATGTGTTTTGGGAAAGGTTCGATTTCATCATGTGTTTAGTCATTTTCATGTACTTGTGTTCATTAGCCATTTTGTATTTCCATTATAATTCCTGAATTTTTCACCTCAGTCTATAATCAAACATAGGTTGTAAGTTGACGTAAGTCCTATATCCAAGTCAGAGTTTCACTGAGCTCTGAGCCAGACAGATGTGTTTTAAAATATTGCCAGGTATGTGCAAGATGCATCAAGAAGTGTCACATATATCTTGTGTTTAGGAATGTAAGTGTGTAAGTTCTCTAATTTTTAATTGCATTTGGAAACAGTCGTCTATTTAATCGTTTTTCGTTACTAACAGGTAAATCCCATCTTTCAAAGTCGCCTATCTACCAGCAACAACATGGTACACAAAATTTACACTTATGCCACTCTTGCACAAAACTCACCATATATATATACACCCCGTTCCCAATACGCCACACCTCATCGAGTGCCAGAGCTCCAAGGGTGAGGACGTACCAGAGCTGCTCCCTAACCCACAAAAAAGAAAGAAAACAATAAATTTGACTCTTAGTACACTCTTGCACCAAACCCCAAAAAATTAACCCTTTTCATACATTTAATCCTTTCATAAAATTTAACCCTTTCAATAAATATAACTAACCCTTGCAATTAATATAACCCTTTGATATCAATAAAGGCGGCATCTCCTTTGTTTCAGGACCCGCACACCCCTACTACAGTCTTTCTTTCTACCTTTTGCTGGAAACAACTGAAAAATATATCATTACAATCACCGAAAGCCAAACGATTCCTTTAGTAATAAAATAGACAGTAACTGCTTGTATACTGTGTATTGCTATGGCCCATGTAATAATTTACAGCGCATTTCAATAAATTTGCAGTCTGTGAGTAACTATCAATTACATTTACAATTGTCATTTAAATGATCGAAATTACATAGAGGTAGAATTTTATATTACTTTATTATTTTATTTTATTTCTGAAGGAATGTCAGGTTCACGCAATTGCCTGAATGTTTGTCTGTATTGTATATTCATCACTTATAACTATTAAATCCGCTAGCAGAAATCCCCATACTGGGTCAATATATAGTCTTTAGCAAGTACCTCCGACTTAAATAGTTTTAAATGAAATCGGGCACTTTTTTCCATTTCAAAATTGAGGCAATTTTAAAATTTAGGCCACTATGTTATATCGCGGGAATAGTTAAATAGATTAAAAAAATTTAGTACCTTGACATAGCATGACATGAATTGAATTTAGAAAGCGAGAATAATATAGGTCCTACATTTAGCAATATAGTGTATAATAAATAACATTGGATTTAAGATTATATATCGGGAACTTCATAACTACAAAACCGATTACGTCGAATAAAATGTGTTAGAGAAATATTTGTGATAACTTAGTTTATTTAGTTCGCCTTTTTTTAATGCATCAAATGGAAATATTTACTTTTCAAATAATTTCAGAGTTTCAATTGACCGACGCATAATTAAAGTGATGAGTTTATTTCATTATTACCTATATCTTCGCCTGCATAATACTAATCGAAACCACCATTTTATGGGCTGTTCATGATAAAATGAGAACATTTGAAATCAACCTTAGAAAAAATTCACCACTTCTATCTGCATATATTTTATCGGGCGCACATAGTGGCATGCGCCCAGTAAAGTTGGTAACGACGGAGTGAAAGTAGTTCCATATCAAAACTTCGAATTAATTCCTTCCCTTTATGGTTTTTTTTTTAAAGAGTATAAATGAGCAGATTTATAAAATATTTAATTTTCCATCAATTTCACTGCTTCAGGAGACCGACGCATGAATAAAGTGGCGAGGCCCATGACAATGTTAATTTTACATAAGGAGGAAAAATATGCAACGTACATACAAGTAGATCTTAAGCAGGGCTTTCGAAAGTGCTCATTTTACCGTGAACCGCCTATAAAATACTCGACGCTTGCCGATCAGTGGGCGTTGCGACCTCACTTCAATACACCCTGCATCAAACTCACAAAGTCTATCTTCTCGAACTAACAAACATTCTCCCTTCTCCAGCCCTAATCCAATAAAAGCAATGAGTTTTATCCTCCGCGACTGTTGCGAAGTTTTCACCAGGCCCTCTCCGCTTTGCGTGGTTTTCTATTCACCTCACTACTAGGCCCTTCTTCCTTCGGGGCGTGTCCATGGCTTCAATTGCGGTCATGGCACCAACAAACCCCTCTGCAACCGTGATGCATGCGCCCATTTTATTAATTAAACCTGCCCTAAGGCGTAAAGGGCTTGCCCTGGGACACGACCCATTCTCCAACTGACTAAGGTTCAAACGAGCACAGCGGAGGGTACACAGATCTGTGAAGGTGCTCACGCTGGCGCAGCGGGATTTGGCAATGTTCGCCCGCGGACCAGCTCTCGCCCAACCGCCTCTCGGCTGCTGTCGCTACTGAGCTGAACAACCCCGCCCCTTCGTGAAGCTGCAGTGAACTCTCCCGACTCGTTTCGAAAATACTGTGCCCCATTTTCCCAATTGGATTTTACTACACAGGCTGATTCTCATTTACACCTACAAACTTCGGGAGGCGATTCTTCACGAAAAAGTAAAAGGAAGACATATGTGACACTTTATACCTAAACAGAATATTAAGGGAGGTATGGGCCCTTAAAAAAAAAAAACGAGTTTTTAAGCCGTATTTGTGCAAAATATCTGCTCTTACGTTGAACGTCCCGATAGTATACAATAATGTTCCGCGAGTTGTCATTGCATTTTACTTCGTTGCCGATATTTTGCATTAATACCGTCTAAAACATTGTTTTTGAAGGGCTCATAGGTCTCTTAATATTTGCTTTAGGTATAAAGTGTCACATATATTTTACTTTTACTTTTTCACGAAGAATCACTTCACCTCCCGAAGGTTGTCGGTCTAGTTACAATTCATCCCGTATAGTCTATACGCGGTCTCTCCGCAATTTTGAATCAAACATTTCAAAAATCGCCTCACGCATGACGTGTTTACCTATTTCTTAATGGGTCATATCACAAGAGTTTTGTACTTTTGTTAGCATAAAAATGCCTTATTTTCAATTAAATTCTACTTTCGCTTATATTTTACCTACAAATTACAATATTTAATTTATAACTAAAGACAGTGAGAAAATAGGTTCTGTCGGTAATGCATAGTAAGAAATAGTTCTTATGCAAGATATAATTACACCGAGTGCTCACGAATGTGGTGTGTTGTTCCTTTTGTGTAATTTTATAGACTCGATGAAGCGTATTTTTCATGGAGCGGAAGGAATATTCTGGAAATATAATTTTAGCAAAGCTTCAGAAAAGTTTGAAGTAACCGTAAATTGACTATAGCTGCCGCCCTTCGCGGGAGGAAGTCAAGACTTGACTGATTAGAGGTGGAGAGGTTTCGACTGCTTTCAGCAACGAGGTATTGAGAGCCGATGAAGGTCAAACGAGGTCGATATGGATTTGGGGGCTCGCCAGAATAGAAAATTGTTTCGTAAATGCACCACGGCAACCACACAACTGTGATAGTGGTTATTAGCGTACTGAAATAACTGGCCACGGAAATTAAAAAAATAATTAATTTATGTTACCTGCAAAATTTCTAATTGACACAACTATACACGTTTTCCCTAAAATATTTTTTTATTATTAGCCTGAAGATTCTCGACGTTCTGATAGCAACTTGTCAAATTAGTTACTCCTGGAGATGTTTGTAATATTTATTTTGTGTAACAGATTCCTCAGTTACTTTTGTGCGGCACAAGCTACGTTTGTGTAGAATTTCTGTAGTGGCTTTTTAAGTGCTTCGAAGTCAATACTACAACTACGCGGGTAAACATTTAAGTTTATATCGTCTACACAGCCGCAGGTATTTTTACGTGACAACGTCAATGGGTGGTGCTTATAACTCCGGAATGGATTGAGGTAGCCGAGTCATCCTTTCAGTATTAGATTTGCCTTGTCGATAATTTTCCATGTTGTTAATATCGTTAGTGCCTTTTTCGAATAACTCGTAATTTTAAAGTATTTTGGTTTGTATTCTGCAAAGCGAATGATTATTGATTAGAAAGTCACTATGCGTGTCTAATATTTTTATTTATGATCTTCGGTTATGACTAGTTACTACTTCATTTTACGCACAAACTGTCCCCGGAATTTTTCCGATCGGGTAGGGAGTTCGGTTGCTAAAGTGTCCGTAAGCATGCCAAACCGCTCGAAACGAGAGGTTCGCAGCGAAGCTCGTACCGCGGCCTGTTGACGTCAGAACACTGAGCTCGCATGCGAAGAATGAAGCCAAAGGACTGACCTATACTATCGTGTAATATTATTTAACTTACTGCTCGTTCTCAGCGATCTGTAGCCACGGAGCCGAGAGCAACATTTCGTGACGCTCACTTTCTGAACGTAAGGGGCTGAGTTGTAAGACGTCGCCGCGTCAAAAAGATACCCGTTTTCTACATTATCTCACGAATTCTGTTATTTTGATTGTATTTTACAGATTTTTACATTAAAAATAAATTCATATTGCTCGCTGTGACGAAAATACGCCCTACAAGCAGTCGTTCCTGCCGTCCTTCCATCGATCAGTTTATACAATACCGAGGAGATCGACACGTCGCATGGAAATTTTCCCATCCACGTATGGGGTTTTTTTCCACTGCAATGTAAGTGGATTTTGCTTCAGGGCGCGGTAATTCTATCCTGCATGTAAAGGGAAGAAATGTTTTCCAAACAAGTTTACGAATATAACCTTATCATTGTCAGGTAATTTGCTCAATTATTTTTTACGGTGCACGTCATTTTTTTTTTTTTTTTTTTTCGTGATTGCGTTACACGAGAGTATCGTCCCGTTGAGCAAGTGGTGTGACGGCCACTAGGTATTCCGCTCGTCGCGCGCAGGCGCAGATAGCGCGGGCCGTAACGAAATCTGCGCAATTAGACGCCTGCAGCGCCTGCGAATAATTCAGGCTTAGTCCCCGCGCTGCGGGCTGATCGGCGCGCGCATTCGCCACGGTTTTAAGCCGGTCCGCACCGCGCGGGAGCCGAAGTTATTACACGGGTTGGTGTGGGGGGGGGGGGAGGGGTTAGGCGGGGGCGGCCGGGCCCAATCGCAGCAACCCGAAACGGTGGCTAATTGAAAAGGGGGTGGCCCGAGCGTTAAATGAGCGCGAAAATAACAGAGAATGTTGGTGCTGACGCGCTCCGAACGAGGTCGGGCGGGGTGGTCGAAAACAGGAAGTTAAGGGCGGGGTGAAAAAGAGGGGATTGTTGGGTAGGGGTTGTGGGGTGCCTGACTTCCGGTGCGCTGCTGTTTCAGCGGGGCGCCCCTTTTCCGGTTTCGTACCCCCCCGCGGGCGTATTCCGCCCCGACTTCACCCATTTTCCCGATGATTTAGAGACCTGCGGTTGCCCAAAACGGGAACTGTTTTTATTGCCGAGAACAGATATTCCGAGTGAGCGAGATGTAACGCTCGCCCGTCAAAGGCTGTCCCGTTCGACGAAGCGGCCGCGAACTTTGTTCACGCGTGAAACGTTTTCAACGCGAGTGATTTTAAACGAGGTCCCCAACAAAAGAGCGAACTTAAACGTGACGTTGAGTACAAATGATCAACGTTTCCTTCAGGCGAAACTTCGTTGTAAAAAAAAAAAAAATCCGCAACCCTCCGATCTCACTCAACGTCGGTTGGAAGCAGCGTGTGATGACACGCATACACACCAGCTTAGCTGCTTGCGAATTATATCTGCAATAGTAACAATATCACTATAGGCTGTTCGCGATAAAGTGAGCACTTTTTAAATCAACCTCAGAAAAAAGTCACTGCGCCTACCTACCTGCAAACACTTAAACGGGCGCAAAAAGTAACTAGTGTCAAGTAAAGTTGGTAACGATGGAGGGGAAAGTAGTTCTTTATATTAACGTCGAAAAAAAAAATGTGTTAGGTAACCAATTTGTGATAACTGAAATTATTTCTCTCGCTTTCTGTATTTTGTAATTCATCGAAGTGTAAAAATGAGCAGGTTTGTGCAATGTTTACTTTTCTAATAATTGTACAGTTTCAGTTGGCCGACGCATGAATAATGTGATGAGGCCCATCGCAATGTTAATTTTACATAAGACGGAAGAAACACACACAACATGTACACCAGTAGATCTTAAGCAGGGCTTTCAAAAGTGCTCATTTGATCGTGAACAGCCTATAGACGCATTGCAATGCAAGGATTGAACGGCAGTTCCTACTTACTATTTTCTCCTTCCTCTAGTGGGGACTGCGGATGCAAGTTTCTCTTATAATATTGTTCTACATATTTGAGAACCACCGTTTGCGTGCACTTCAAATTAGTTAAAAATGTATTGCAGAAGTGAGAAACGAAAATAACCATACAACTGACGAAGAAAATATTTCGTGTTAATTTAACAAGCAAAATATTCTATTTAGTTGGGTTCCAAAACGCAGTATTATTTTTCCCTGGACATTTATTCTTTTTCATGTCCGTAGTCGAAATATATAAGTGAGACAACTTGATTACATTTGAATGTTAATGTTGAAGAAAAGCAATTGCCTATGAACTCGTTTAAAAAAGTAGCACAGACACTATGAAAATTTGTTAGAAAAGTGAGATTTTTGCTATACATGAAAGAACAAAGTATATATTTTGCAACATTAAAAAATATTTTTCTAAAATATAATTTTTAAATCTAAAAAATTAATTTATTGATAGGGTACACATTTTTTAACTATATTTAAGTGCAAGAAAACCTCCTTCAAAAAGATGTTCATAATATTTACGTGATCACATGTTTTAAAATCACAGTAATAATGTCTCATATACATTTTTTAATTAAATTTATTTGCTTAAGTTTCAGCCATAAATGTTTGTGAGAAATGGACGCATATAAAATCAATTATAAAAACTATCCTTTACATTACTGTTACATATTTACGATACATATAATCATAATAAACTTTATGACGATATTCCATGACGAAGATTTTCTTGCAAATTCTGCTTTCTGAAGTATCCAGAATTTAAATATGCATAAATTTTGGGGGAAAAAAAAAAAAAAAAAAAAAAAACCCCACCCACAACCACACTATTTTAATAGCTTACTTTTTACATTTAAAAAGTATAATTCAGTCAAATGTTTTATGATTTTACAAGATACATGCATTCTTCTTTCAAATACAGCAAAAATCGCACTTTTCTGACAATTTTCATCGTGTCTGTATTACTTTTCTATGGATTCATTACGTTGTATAGACGGGTGTCGCGCGTCATAGGCAGTTGCTTTATTTCAACCTTAACTGAAAACTGTGAGCTCCAAATCCATCACTAGTACCCGTTGATTTTTGAGGGAAGCAAATTTTAATTGATTTATTTATTATTTATAATTGAATTCCAATGGTTTGCAGTGCTCCAAGGAGCTTGATCTGAGTTGGTTCCACCCTCCCGTTACTTATTAGTGGCTTCTTAATTGCAATTTTTGTGGGTATATTTCAAGTAACTTATTCAGTAATGATTCAGAAATGATTTATTGAATAATAAGGTGTCAATATATTGTTTGTTACATGCTCAGAAATATGGCACAATTTGTTATCTCACGACATAATAAAGGACGTGTTTATTTCACCAGTCTGCAAGCGTAGAAATGTGGAGCATCGCTACCACGGGTATTTGGCCGATTCCACAGAATGTTTTGCCATTTGTGAAGGGGTTTAGGAATGTATGTTGAATACATCGGAAAATATTATTCCTCTCCGTTATTTTTATCCCGCGATCATTCCGGTCAAGTTATTTTGCGAACGATTTCGCACAGCGCGTGACCTTACGTGGGTTATGCCACGGGCAGTCGAGTGCTTTGTGATTTTCCCTTGCAGCCTCGGTTTTCTCTGTGTCTTACGGCTTCACACTTAATCATTTCACTTCATCAGAATTTATGTCTGGCGGGGAACAAATGGCCCCTCCATTGCCTAGGACAACCTGCTTTGTTTAGCTTCTTTCCTTGAATACAGCATGTTATCGTGTATTACAACAGTAGTTACTATAACCTATACTGCTTATTAAGGGTATTATTCATTTCCGTAAAGGCGATCATAATAAAAGTTTGGTTTTAAGTGTCGGAATCTCTTAGAACTGAAAGGAAACGAATGCCTGCAATTAATCAGCAAATTAATATCGCCAATCCCTGGAAAGGTAGTTGTAAATCACGTTCCCAATCAGAAACAAAATGGGATTTCCTACCGTCTTTTCGCAGAAAATGTCATTGCTCTGAGTATTAGCCGAAATTATAGTACGTATTATTAATCACCACGTCCAAATATGTAAGATAAAGTCGCCTTAATTTAACACTGTTACACATTCCATTTGTGAAGAAAAAAAAACGCTCTTATAATTAAGGGTCAATATCTGATACCTTGGAGGTAGCTAATTAATTGTGCTGTGTGCAACTCAGTGAATAAAATATTTCCTCTCAAGGCTACAACATTTGTTGCGATGCGAGAGCAGCGTCCACTACTGTGTTTATAACTGAGTATTTTTATTTTATTAACTATTACCTTTTCAGATGATCATGGTCGTCATTTTCGGATTTACCGAGATAATTTGATGTATTTCATCTCTAATATTTTAACCAAATGCTTGGTTTTTCCCCCTGAAGGTAAATAACATCCGTAATAATTGTTCTAGGCCACAAGTCATGGATATTTTTTTTATTTGGTTTTTTCGTATGAAATCATTTTCCGACCCTTGTAACACTTCGAGAACATTCTGTATATGATCGGCGGGACTGTGTAAATCTTAGATTTTCAAAAGTTTTATTTTGTGGCTGTATTCGCTGGAACTTCGATCTCATTGGGGCGATGTTTCAAGCAAAACATCTGCCTTGGGCTGCTATTTTTGTGCACCAAATAAGTAATGAATCCGGCTCGGAATCTGTGATAAACTGGATGACTCTTCACATTCAGTCTTTATGCGCCAGATGAGCCTTGCGACACCGCGAATTATAGAGGTGTTGGGCGGCAAACAGTTTTGTCGTTTAAATCTTCTTCCCGATTTCTTTTCACCTTGTGAATATTACGTGTTAACCACTTCATGAATTAAAATTAATGTACCTCTTATGTGCTTACTATATATAAAAAAAAATATCCCTTTAGATGACTGCCAGCATGTCTTTTATTTTGTAAATCTTCCTGGTAAGTTAACCATGTATTGCAGAAATTAAAATTGTTATTTGGAAGAGAATGTAAGCCTGTGCAAAGACTATGGAAATCATTTTTTGTTTTCGTGGTAATGTGATCATATGTACTGTGTACAGGTTGAAAAATATTTTAGCGCAGATATTGTCTAATATAATTTTACTATTAGAATGCCTTTGAATTTATGCTTCGTTTCTATAAATGTCACACATCCTTATTGTGTCATAATTAGGCAGGGTCGGTGTGGCTACTAGAACGCTCGACTCTCGCCAAGGCAAACTTCCGTTTCTCTCGCCCTTGTATTCCGGCGCTGCTCCATATCGACCTCGTTTGTCCTTCATCGGCTCTCAATACCTCGTTGGCGAAAGCAGTCGAAACCTCTCCACCTCTAATCAGTCAAGTCTTGACTTCCTCCCGCGAAGGGCGGCAGCTATAGTCAATTTACGGTTACTTAAAAATTTCTGAAGCTTTGCTAAAATTATATTTCCAGAATATTCCTTCCGCTCCATGAAAAATACGCTTCATCGAGTCTATAAAATTACACCAAAGGAATAACACACCACATTCGTGAGCACTCGGTGTAATTATATCTTGCATAAGAACTATTTATTACTATGCATTACCGACATAACCTATTTTCTCACTGTCTTTAGTTATAAATTAAATATTGTAATTTGTAGGTAAAATATAAGCGAAAGTTGTATTTAATCGAAAATAAGGCATTTTTATGCTAACAAAAGTACAAAACTCTTGTGATACGACCCATTAAGAAATAGGCAAACACGTCATGCGTGGGGCGATTTTTCAAATGTTTGATTCAAAATTGCTGAGACCACGTATAGACTATACGGGATGAATCGTAACTAGACCGACAAACTTCGGGAGGTGAGGTGATTCTTCGTGAAAAAGTAAAAGTAAACTATATGTGACACTTTATACCTAAAGCAAATATTAAGAGACCTATGAGCCCTTCAAAAACAAGGTTTTAGACGGTATTAATACAAAATATCGGCAACGAAGTAAAATACAATGACAACTCGCGGAACATTATTATATGCTATCGAAACCTTCAACGTAAGGATATTTTTCCCAAATACGGCTTAAAATCTCGTTTTTTAAAGGGCCCTTGCCTCCCTTAATATTCTGTTTAGGTATAAAGTGTCACGTATGTCTTCCTTTTACTTTTTCATGAAGAATCACCTCCTGAAGTTTGTAGGTGTAACTGAAAATCAACCTGTAATACAAAATCCAATTGGGTAAATAGGGTGCATGCAGTGTTCCGAAACGCTCCGGGCGGGTCGGGAGAGTTCACTGCAGTTGCACGGAGGGGTGGGGTTGTTCAGCTCAGTAGCGACAGCAGCCGAGAGTGGTTGGGCGAGTGCTGGGCGCGCACGTGAACATTACCAATCGAAAAAAAAAAAAAAAAAAAAAAAAAAAAGTAATTTGCGTGCCGCAGTAATTAACAGGTCTGTAATAGGGAGCGATGTTACAATCTATTCACTGTTAATTCCAAACATTCCGAAGCCCGTGTTATGGTTGCTATTGTGCTCCACAATACGCCATGTATATAGTTTGGGTGTGTAACTTCCACGCGAATATTAACTGTCAGACGAGTCGTATACGACACTGACTTATTCCGTATTGCAACACAATAACTAACATACAATATTAAATTAACTACCTGACTTTAATTGGCACGGGGCGCTGTTGAATGATATTATCTTTATTAATAATCGGCTAGCGATTTCGCCTTCTTGACTCGAGCTAGTAAGGTCAGTCCCCACCTGAAGCTTGAGACCGGAGGCTGTGTCTGGCTCGATCGGATCACGACGCGCGACACACTCGACGCAGCGAGCTTCTCGCTGCCCGACGTCCCGACGTGGAAGCTCCTTCCGATGTCTTCAGCCGCTGTCGTGGAAAACGCCCCGACCATCGCTTCGCTCCGGCCTGGATCAATCCCTTGTTTCACCTTAGCAGACGGGCCTCCTTCCAGCTTCATCATTGCTCCGGGGGGGGGGGGGGGAGTTTTTTTCGTGTTGCAGTCTTTTGACGCAATCCCCTGCGATCCTGGATTTGTTTGAAGTCTTAAGGTCGGGTTCATACCGCGACGTGCATGATAAATTGTCAAGGCCATCTTCATGGTGCCGCAACGCCCTGCTCGAGTTCTACTTTCAGGACACTTCTCCGCTTCGTGCAAACAAAGCTTAAGAATGTCTTAAAAAAATTACACCAAGGGACAGAGCATTGTATTCGTTCGCAGTCACTCGAATTCCGTTTTATTTAAGAACTATTTCTTACTAGGTATTACCAACATACATATGTCCACCCGGTATTTATTCATATTAAATAACAATTAAATATTATAATTTAAAAAATCATTAAACGTTAAATCTAACCAAAAATTAGATACTTCTACGATAATAGAATTATCAAATGATTATGATAATTTACATATTTAGGAAAGAACCAAACACGTCGTACATGGTGCGATTTTTCAAAGGATTGTTTCAAAAAAGTGAAGAATCCGTGAATAGACTGCAGGATGTTGCAAAATTGCAAGTCAATATTTTTGGGGAAACATTCGTCAGAACTGAAGGTGAAAAAATATTATATGAACATAGGTCCGCAAACGCTTAGTTTCTCTACTACAGCTCGTAATACATAACATGCAGTGTATGGCCCGCGGGCTGGATCATGTTACTGTGGAATGCCATCGCAGCGTTCGTTCGCATGATACACAACACTTCACACCACGGCTCTACACCCGGAACAGTAGGAACTGCACACATGCGTGAAAGTTTTTCGTCGGCACTAAAGGAAATGTTCTAAATGCCTTCCATAAGAACGAACTCATGCATCAACCCGCCGTTGCATGGACACCCGGATGCGTTGATGAATCCCTGGGAAATTCCTGATTGTTTCGCAACCCACCGTAATACGGTTGCAGAAGGTGGCAACATCGTCCACTTGGGTTGCATACACAAGTGCCTACAAATGTTACCACAAATAAAAGTCTAGGGGATTCAAATCAGGTCTTCTCGGGGGCTGGTATGGGGCTGCCAATTACAGCCGCGATGGCATTCCACAGTTACATGATCCAGCCCGCGGGCCATACGGTGTACGTTATGTGTTATGGGTTGCAGTAAAGAAACGATGCATTTGCGGATTTCACGTCCGTATAACATTTTTTTGATCCTCCAGATGTGAGGAATGTTCCCCCGAAGAATTGACATGCAGTTCTGCAACATGCTGTATATCAGTTTGGCGTGTGTAGCGCCAGAAGTGGTCTCGTGGTTTCCCACCCTCCAGCGGCAAGCATTTCGCGAGGCACCTAAACCTACACTGCCTCAAATCTGCGCGGAGATTATTTTCTCATTTGAGCTCAAACGGAATTATCGCCCGAACCAGATCTCGCGGGACGGTGCGAAGTGTTGCATGCTCTTAAACAGTAAATTGAAATTTTCGCTTCCCTGGCCTGTGCCATGTTCCATGCCCGGGCATGAATGATGGCGTGGTTTGCTGCCGCGTACAGGTATAACGCCAATTACAGTCGCGTGTTACGGATATTACGCCACGTCTCACACGCAATGTACACTAAAAAGATTAAATAGACTGTATCTCGGTTTCAGTACACATACGCTTGTGATATTTGCACTTTTCTCTATCGCGTGGATGTACGCTAACTGTAGCCTATCCATATGAATGCAATGTGTTACTTTCATGAAGTTTTGAAAACTATATATATATATATATATATATATATATATATATATATATATATATATATATATATATATATATATATATATATATTACTAGCGACCCCCCCCCCCCCCCCGCAGGTCTCGCTCGGGTGCGATTTACAAATATGACGTTGTTTAGGTTTACTGCATGTATATAACCTAAAGGGTTAAGGTAATTAACATAGGATTAATACTGTATTGTTCACGATGTCTTCGTAAGCGAACATCTAAAAGACAAAAATGGTTACTGTGGGTCATCCTTTAAAGATAAACATATGCTGTCGAGGAGTTTTTTTTTACCTTTTTGAGATATACAATTCTGTAGCACATTAATTTAGTGTATCTCTTATGGTTTAGTCAGCGTAAGCTATGTAAGCCCTCGAAAAGCGGCTTTTTTCACATTTGATTAGAAAACGTTGACATTTGTCTACTATCCTT
The DNA here is from genome assembly GCA_029891345.1 of Dryococelus australis. Lineage (NCBI taxonomy): Eukaryota > Metazoa > Arthropoda > Insecta > Phasmatodea > Phasmatidae > Dryococelus > Dryococelus australis. The sequence continues at coordinate 25,200,664 of CM057007.1, read as the reverse complement.
ACATTAAATATTAATGTATTAGACACGTAAACCTTTCTCGGTAAATTCCCTAACTGACGGCGAAAACCACATCAAAATTCATAAAGTAGTTTGGAAGCCTTAGCCGAATACACAGGCACACGCAGCCGGGCGAGTTTCTTTTATAGTATGTATAGATTTATTTATTCCGATTTACTCAACACTGGTGAAGTTAAGGCTCGAAAGTCCTTCCCTTACTCTTAGCCAGGATGGTATACCCCGCAATACATAGCGAAATTCGACTGTATTAACCTCGCAAAAATAGCCTGTATTGGTATCGCCACAAACCACACTGCAAATATAGCATCCAAGGCTCACCGAGGATATGAACTCGGAAATTTCTGAAGCTGAAACAACCGCTATTTTGAAACCTGGATATACAATTTTTGTTTCAGCATGGCATTTTTTTTTCTATAAACGGGGATATCTCGCATAAGTTCGTAAATGCCAGAAAATTTATGCTGAGAACTAGCAGCGGGTACATTGAAAAGCAGATGAACATGTGCGTGATTGTTTTAATCAATCCACCATTCATCGTATCTCCAGTATATGCTCGGTAGAGTTATATATGTTTATGGTAGAATTTTTATCATCGGAAACGTAGAAGTTTTTGATTAGTGAATTGCATTTTGACAACGTTTATGCATCTTACGAACTGCAGGCTGTAAGTAGGGAAGGAATGAAACGTATTACGGACATACGCCTAAAATAAGTTTATGGGGGGAACGTCGTTTACAGCCTGTCTATAACCTCATCGCCGCTAAAAGATCTGCAAGGATTTCCTCGTTGGGCTATATTTGAAAACTGTTGGCTATTCTGGCGCTAGGAATCATCGCTCGTAAGGGTTGTCCCATTTGCATTCCATTATGCCAACACAGGTTATTTTCCGTCGCTTCGTACTTGCGTGTATTCTCCTTGGCGGATAGACGTAGGCTGCATTTCCTGCTTGGAAATTGCCATGGAGTTCGGAAAAAAATGCGAAGTATTTTAATAGCCTTGGTGAAGTGCGTTTTAAAGGTATCGTGAGAAATTTTCTAAGTCCGTAACCTTGAAACGCTAGAAGGAGAGCCACAGAACCGATTTCTGTCATACAAACTTCGTTGATATTTGTGCCTTATACACAAGCTCTGCGTGACTGAAGAGAGCGGCGAGCAACGCGTGTGAAGAAAGAAGAGCCACAGCTGTGTCCACTAATCCAGACACACGCTTAACAAAATGTTCTAGCAAACTTCCCAAACTACAAAGGAAGTTTTTAACCTATACATTGTATGGTAATACTGCCGTATATCAGTCTGCAGATATATTAACGTTCAGCACCGCTACAGTGCATAGTTGGTTAACTCCCCTATGCATTTGACTGCTTCCTGAGCAAATGTGGTAACGTTACCGTGAATGTATGGGAAAAGAACTCGACCATCCACCCTTTCTCGCTATACGTATACACTTGTGTTGTATTCTTGCGAACAATTTCCAAGAGCGTAGAATTGTGCTAAACCCAGGTATTTTAACGCACGTGGATGTGACGGCGAAATTAAGGGGACCTTCACATCTTGCGAATCTTAAATTAATCGCCTCCAACTCCTCGACTTTCCCCTCTCCTTTCTCCGCGTCAGTAGTCCTGAGCTGCGGCGCTGCCAGTGGATCGAAATAGTTTTTCCAAATTGTTAGTTTCGGAGACGCGAGAGAAATTACTAACGTCGACAAGGAAAACTCTGATGTCGTTCCGGCCTGGGAAGCATTGTTTTTATTTTTACTGGATTAATGGCTGGAATAAAATAATTTATTTAAGCTAAGATAAAATGCTCCCCTTTACACAGAGTGAACAATTTTTTTCACGTGTAAAATAACTTCAGTGCCCATGCCACAGCTAAGATGGCGGGCACGTGTTAGGGGAAAACCCCGAGACCATTTAGTTAAAGCACTTAACCTATTGAAGTAGTCAGGCGGTTATTTTCTTATAGGCATAATCGGCCCCTGTGAGGCTGTGCGTATTCTGAAAATGGGCAGCGCCCAATTTTCATTCTCCGGCAGTTAATTTATTTGACCCCACCATCTGTTCGTAATTTGCTTCCCCTTTTATAGCTGCGCACTAGGTCGTCGTTCGGATCGGGCATTCTATTTCTGCACTCTAGAAATTATTCAGAAATTTACCATACCAGTGTATAAGCTTAGTGAGAAAGCAGTAATGGTAATGTCTGCATTTGCTCAGGAAACAGTCAGATGCGTAGGGAAGTTCCCAACTTTGTATAGTAGCTCTGTTAAACATTCCTATATCTGCAGCTTCATGTGTGATATTACTACCGCAAAGTGTATAGTTTAAAACTTCCATTACATTCTAGTAAGTTTATCAGCAATTTTTTTGACAGTGTAATAACTGAAAATCTGGGAAAGAAATTTCTTGGGCGGCTGAAAATTTTTTTACCCTTCGTGGTTACAAGAATAAGTTGGCGACTAACAAATCATTTTGTTTTCACCAAACAAATAATTATAGGCTATTCACGGTGAATAACTTTTGGAAGCCGCCTAATTTGTAATAACAGTCAATAAATATATATTATTTTAGCCTTAGATGTTTACTTCCAAGTGCGGTGAAATATAGGTTACACACTATGTTTATTACTTATATGGCAATACGAAATTAAAAATGTTGTTAAATGATGAAAAATGTCTGAAACTAAAAAGTAACTAGGGACTCAAAAAGTGCTCACATTACCGTGAAAACCCAATAGCAGAGTAAATTCTTCACGTTTATTTTTCAAGATTCTTTAAAATTTTATCTTTTCTGCGTGACGTCATTATTAGGGTGAACACGTTCTTGATGACCAACGAAGCTTCGTCAATATGATAATGGTTTTAATGAGTTGAGGTGTATTTTGAATGATTCATCTAGACTTGTGAGACCTGACTACAGCTGTTGGAGTGCAAGGTAGGACTGTCACCGCAGCTCCATACTTAAGAGTAGTGGCTATAATCCATTCACAGTTACATAACACTCCACTGAAGCCCTGCTAAAGTTATACTACCAGGATATTCCTCCACCTCGTGCAAACTAAGCTTAACTAAGTCTATAATATTACCCCAAAGGACAAAGCATAGGATTGTTGTAATCATATTTTGCATGATAACTATTCCTTACTAAGCGCTACCAACGCACATGTATTCACGCTGTTTTTATATACGTTTATTGTAAATTAAATACTATAATTTGTTAATAAAATACAGGTAAAAATTCCTTTTTGACGAAAAATTAAGATACTTTCATATTAACAGAGGTATAAAACGGCTATGATGCATGGCATATTTGGGAAATAACTAAACATGTCATGGATGGGGTGATTATTCAGATGTTTGTTTCAAAAGTGTGAAGAAACCACGAATAGACTATATGCACCCTTCCCAGTACAGTTCATTCTGTGATATAGGCCGTTCACGATAAAATGAGCAATTTTGAAAGCCCTCCTTAAGATGTATTTGCATGCACGTTAAGTATTATTCCGCCTTGTGTAAAATTAATATTGCTGTAGGCGTAATCACTTCAGTCATGCGTCGGTCAGGAGAAACCAAGAAATTATTGGAAAAGAAAATATTTTACACATTTGGTCATTTTTATACTTATATGCATTTAAAAAACACAAGGCGAAAGAAATAATTAAAGCAATCACAAATGGTAACCTAACACTTTTCTTCGACGGTAATATATGGAACTACTTTCCATCCATTGTTACTAACTTTGCTGGGCATATGTCACTCAGTGGGCCCGTTAATATATATGAAATTAGGAGCAGTGGCTTTTTTCTAGGGTTGATTTCAAAAGTGCTAACTTTATCGCGGAGAGTATTTAACAGCCGCTCGTAAAACAACTCATGATTATTTACGTTCCTCGAAAGGGATGGGGGGAGATCGTTTTCCATCCGGAGAACTTTTTATCTGGTCGCTTACTGAATGAATGTGTACGTACCAGCGGACGGAAACAAAATGTTCAGGAATTTGTGTCTCCCGCTGGTCATCGAGGTGATATTCATTTTTCCTTTGTCGTGTTTTCCTTATTCACTCCGACGCCATGCGAGAGATAACGCTCGTTTCCGCTGCACACAGCAGCGCTGCGATGAGTAAACGCACGGCTGGTTCTGCGCAGTGACCATCTGTTTCGTTGTTTCCGGAAAAATGAACACGGCATAACAATAGTTTCTTTTTTTTTTTTTTTCCTACTGGGTCACTATTCGTATAATGCTTTCAACGATATGAACGAAAGAGCGCAAAATATTGATTAAGTATCAGCCTTCGACGACAATAAATTTTAAATCACGCACACGCACTTTTCTCTTTTACACTGTAAAAAAAGTGTGTGTTTTACACCAAAATGTGTGTGGCATCAGTGTCTCCACTAACATCGGTGTTATTTCACACCTACATATGTCAATGTATTTACTCTAGGTCCAAGTAAATTTATCCTACAAATTACTAAAATACTATATACTTTGTACAACTAACTTCACATAAAATGGTGTAAAATTACTATTACTATGTAGCAGAAAATTAATTGCAACTTGTGTATTTTCTCTCCAGCGGCAAGTAAATTGACATAAAAATATAAAATCACCGAAAATTTGTATGTGTAAATATACGTTCACAGATACTGCAGAATGTAAGGTAAGTATGCATACACATGTTCATTGTAAAATTACACAATTGATGATGTACAACTATACTCACATGGGTAATCATACACTGACTACGTAGCAGTAAAAATACTTAACTTACGGTTTTAATACAGTGAGTGGGTGTATTTTGACACGTACTTCATAATGTGTAAATTAACGCCGACGTTCTGTTGCCATACATATTTTTTTTACCAACGACATGTAGTATCCTATGGATTATTAAGAATAGTTGTGTACAATTACACAAACTGTATTCGTTTTTACAAATTACACATTCAAAATGTAAAAATTACCAACAATTTGTATGTGTAAATTTAGAATCATTTTTTACGGGTTACCCACCCACTTGAATTACAAAATGCTTTAGCTCAGATCAAATGTAAGTGTTAAGCAACTTATATGTATGTATGTGAATCACAGTCGTTCAGCAAAGGCGTAACCTTATTCTGATGGCTTAGTTAAATATCACAATATCTTCTCACAAACACATGCAACTAACAACCAAAGAACAACTACAACTGTGAACGTAGATAATTGAAGACTTTCTTACGTGAAATTATGTTCATTGAAATTAGGTGTCCCTATTAATAACTGAAAAAAAAAAAATCGCCAGACGAGCAGCAAGTGCATATACGGGGCCAAGGTGACCTAGAATCTACTGTATACCTGTGTAGAGACATGCAGAATTTAATTGATATTTTATACTAGCAGGTAAGTACAACGCCCAAAGACATAATTTTTAATACCTTTATTACTCACCCTATAAGTTTGTTTAACTATACTACTTACGGGGGAAGTATCCACGCTATCTTGGGTTTATGTATTTTCCTCATTAACGTAATTTTCGGAGTCAATATTTAAAAACCAAGCTAGTCATGGCATAGTGGACATTTTAACTGTTATTTCTAAATCGCACGTATTATTCTTGCATGATTAGTGTCACATCTGTATCCGTAATCAAACATTATCTAATTATTTAATCATTTCAGTCCCACGTGGGAAAATACAGGTATATTTGAAACCCTGCAAATTAAAAAAAAATTCGTTAAGTAGTCGTCAATCATAATTGTCCGTCCATCCGTCCGTCAATCACGTGGCAAAACCTTGATTTTTTATTTCTGGTAATACATTTTAATTACGAAAATTTGTAAGAAAATTCGAAGATGGAGTGGATACTACCCTCTTAATGTGGAAAAAGTTGGGGCATTTTATGTACAATATTGTGACGAAGTTGAAAAATTGTTATAATTTTTTTTGGGGTATTTAAAATTTTATTTGTATATATTTTTTTCAGGTGTCTTTGCTTTTTTCTTGGAAGCCCTTCATTTTTTGTTTATGGTGAGTTAAGTTATTGTTATGATTTTGTTCGGATGGGTTTGATTCATTTCAAAGTTGAGATATAAGGTTGTTCAGTTAGTTTTCCTGGGAATATTCCTTACGTTTGCTGTGGGGGATTCTAAGAGAGTCGCTGCTGGAAATGTTAATAGATCTTTCCGAGCTGTGATCAGCCTCGGCGCATCCTTTGTGCCAGCTGCATCTGTGCACGATTTCTTTCGCCGCTGCGTCTCTTAGTGTTCGATCACTTCTTTCGCTCTGTGTTTACTGCGGAAAGCAGGATGTAGCACGACGCATCGCGTCCGTCCGTCCGTCCGTCAATCACGTGGCCAGCAGCCAAAGGCGGCCATTAATTCTATCCGCCCGTCCGTCAAAACCTTGGCAAGCTTTAACTTTTGACGGACGAACGAATGAAATTACCGCTTTCTAAACTTGCACGTTTTGTTACGCGTTCATCCCGAGTTCTTTACAAGACCGTGTGGTGTGTGCAGTGTTTTGTTTTGGCTGTCTTTTTGTTTTCGTATGTTTGTTTATGTAACTGTAAAATTAAATTAAGTTACATTTTTCCTGAAGACTAATTGATAATTACGTTTGGAAACACGAGCTCCTTTTGTGCAATAGTAAAAATAATAAAAATTTTGCTTTATATGCTCGCTATATAATTTTTTTTTTTTACATCGATTGATTTCCGATGGTGGTTTTTGGGTACTTAGAAACACAATACCGCAAAATATCTTCACTTGTTATAGAGAATTATTTTCTGTTTGTGAACAGTTTCGTTTTATTAGTTTGCAGCATTGAACTTACGACGGACGTACGAAGTTTGGTTGTAAATCGCTCGGCTGGGAGACGGACGGGCGGATGACGGACGGACGGACGCGATGGGCTGCTGCAAATCCTGCCTAAGTTCAAGGATCTTTACTGAAGGGGGGAGTTTTGCTTCGACAGGCGTGAGTTCGCTGGTGCTGCCAGGGGAACGTGAGAAGAATGTTTCGCGCTGCGGGCAGCAGACGAAGCGTAGGGAAGCTCAGCGGTCGAGGGGGGGGGGGGGGGGGAGGGCAAGTTCGGAGCTGACCACATGTTTACGAGCTGTCGCGAAGAGAGCGTGGGATGTTTCTGATCGGCTGGAAGCAAAGTGGCGAGAGGTATAATTTCGGACGGGGTCAGACGCCGCGTTGTGGTTGGATGCTGGCCGCCGAGGAGAACGAACGCGAGGCAGAAGCGGGCAGGGGGGAGACCGTAGCCAATCGTCACGATGTGATAAGTATTTTTTTTTTTGTGTGACGTTTGTTTGTTTTGCTTTGTCGAGGCAATTTCCTCTGCTTTGCAGAAAAAAAATGGCCACGCCCAAGCCTTCAAATAGTCAATTTATTGGTGTTAGATTAGGGTAGTAGTCGTTACAGTACCGAGAGAGATATGTCATGGCATTTATCTTCTATACTTTAAGGTAATGATCCAAGGATATAGTCCATTCACAATTTCTACGGCCTTTCTTAATCAAACCTTTGAAAAATATTCCTGTGTATGACGTGTTTAGTTATTTCCAACATATGCCATATATCACTAACGTTTTATGCTAGTATTAATTCAAGTTACTTTTTTTTCTGCTGAATTGAAATTTTATTCATGTTTTATGAATAAACTACAATGCTTCATTTATAAATAGTTTTAATAAAAACAGTAAGAAAACATGTATGTTGGTAGCGCCCAGTGAGAAATAGTCCTTATACAAAATACTGTTACAACTGAGTGCGCACGAATGCGGTGCGTTGTCCCCCCTGGTGTAATTCTCCAGGATTAGTTAAGCTTAGTTTGTACGAGGCGGAGGAATATCCTGCAAGTAGAACATTACGAGGGTTTCAGAAAAGGCTGAAGTAACCGTGAATGGACTATACAGGTTACTAGACGTAATTGTACTATTAATCTAGTGTTGATGTTTTTCAGTCGCTAATAAGCCTTAGCCTTTTTTTTTTTTTCAGACGTTATTACTGATGATAATTGTCATCGGGAATACATTTAATTCTAGTACTTTAATTTAAATTGTTTCTCATCTGTGTTCTTTTCTTTATGCATATTGGTCTTAGGTTGGTACTATGCACTGAAGTCAACTGGTTGTCGCAGCCTATCTCAAGGGAATAACATCTGTGTTATTTTTTAATACTCCCCCTGCACTTATTTACATCGAATCATATTTTTATTTACTTCCACTTTTCATTACAGATAAATTTTCAGGCCACAATCACATTCTTAATAAATTACAGTTGTGTTTGTATAAGTTAATAGCTGCCTATTGTTCCTAGAGTAATTTTTTTGTATTAATGCAGTATTTATCTTTGAGATTTGAAATGAGCTAACTTCCTGATGCAAAGATCCTGCTTAAAATGTATCGGAGTTTTTGTAATGGTTACCAGATTTTCATATCTGGATTTTGTAACTCCGAATATAATTTAAATGCCTTTTTAACGAGGCCTACGAGCCTCAGCTTAAGTGTTTTCCCTCGTTCATTTTTTTTTCTAGTAGGAGAATTATTTTCTTTCACGATTGTGAAAACCAGTTACCATCCAGTAATTTTCTGTAAGAGATGCCATTCAGGAATAACTTTTTGTAATTGCCATATTCGAGAATCGATACATGAGATCGAAGAAAATTTACATAATCTTTAAGCTGAACGATACTCACTAAGAAAGTCTAATCAATTATTTTAGTTATTAATAAAAAGTTTATTTTAGTTTTATCGTGATTCAAATGCTTGTTTTTTTTTTTTTTTTTTTCACTGATTTTTTTATTTTTATTGTTTTTTTTTTCTATTCAGAGTTTTTCTCTTATACTCAAGCCTAACTGGTGATAGTTTCTTAATTTTTTTATATAACTTGTTTATTAAATATAAATTTATTGTTGTTGTTTGTTAATAATAGCACACATTTATTAACACATATTTTTGATTTTTGGAGTGTATTCCTTCTTCTACATTATTTCCAAATATTTATTTCCATTATATCTGAATATATATATATATATATATATATATATATATATATATATATATATATATATATATATATATATATATATATATATGAGCATGTAGCACACACACATGTAACTCTTCAATAGCGCTGTAACTGCGAAGCGGTCCCAGTGTATCTCGCTGTAAGAAAGTACCTCCCACACCCCAGAAGTACCCTCCCCCCCTTCCCCAACATTTTCATTTCCTTTCGGCCTGTTTTTTTAAATTACTCTGTTTTAAATTTGCTTTATTTTAACTAACGCTCCGTTTGTTTAGTCGAGTGAACGAAACGCGAGCAACTGTTTATTTTTCAGAAGTGAGTGAGACTTCTGGTTTTACTAGGGCTTCGTGATTTTCCTGATGTTTGTTGATATTCTGTCCAAGCACGTGGCGAAAGCGATCTCTTTCATTGAGCGAGTCTTTTATTTGGTTGAGAGATTAAGGTTATACGCAGTAGTGGCATTTCCCTGGGAAACTTTTTCACAACCGAAAGTAGGACAGCGTAATATTAAGTTTTCGTATTTTAAAAAAAAAACGCAGAAGAGAAATCTTAATGGAAAGGGGGAAAACTCCGTCTTCTAAATTTAAAAGATTTTATGTGATAGAATTTGTAAAATTTTACACACGAAGCGCAGTGGTTCATCATCTACTTATGCAGATTTGCTCCTTGAGAATTTCATAAATTTTTTTTCCCCACTGTTCGAAATGAGAAGCATGGTGAGTACGTTGCCAATTTGATTCCGTCACTTCGTTTCGATGTGCTCGTCATCATTTCTCCTCCGCGAATTTATTTCCCAGCGGAAATAGCGTTTCGAAGGACGTAATAAATTTCTAGAGGTTTGATTGAAGTACTTAGCGAGGAACGGTTTCAAATTCGCGCGTACGCAGTTCATGCCGTTGAGAGAGGTGATTTAGGATCTTTGCTTTGCACGCATATGCGAATGAACGTGAAAACCTGCGTTGCCGTGTCGCCGCCGTGGACTCCGAACCGCATAAAACATTGCGATCGTGAAAAATGAACTCGTTTGCAAACGATCTCCTCTCGGACCTCCTCGCCACGTCAGCGTTGCGCCGCACGGAACACGATCGCGAAGGACTTCCGTGGAATTAAAAAAAATTTTCCATTTCGAGTTGCTGCCTTCGGCTTGAATACGCCAGTTTTGCGCTGCTGCTGAAACAATGCGTTCAACCGGCGGACAATATTACCTGGGAAACAATTTAACCAGCTGCTTTCTTCTGAGTATTAAGGGGATTTCGTTGCGAATCGAGAGCCCGGGTCGGTGAGATTCACGGTGAAACATGAACAGTTTCAATATAATCAGGGAAATACAATAACTGAAATTGCTAACTTGATTACAGTAGCTACATGAGAAAAATTTTCTGTGGTTTGTAATCTGATCTCATTTTTCTGCAGTGATTTTAATGTTCAGAACTTCCATTGCAGAACGAAATCATTCTTTTCAATTTCCAATTAAAATTAAGGGTGATATTAAACATGCTTTATACTTATTATCAGGTCACGGTTTTCAGTAAGCCGTATAACTTTACTCGGAAGAATAGGTTTTATGTGATTGTGTCATAAAATATTTTAACTTCTTTCCGGTATTTCACATATAATATGTGGGACTAGCTTCAGAAAACTAAAATATCAGTTAGAAACTAAGTTTAGAGCAACAAAAAAAAAAAAACTCATTGTTTTAAATATTTAATGAAAGGCGAAAGTTGGTTTACTTAAAACATAGCAAATGATATAATTTAACTTTTTTATGTGAAGAGGTAAAAATGCTTTAATTTAAATAACTGTAAAGTAATTTAGTATTTGTGGGCGGGTTAATTTGTATGTTCTGCGTAACCAAAATCTCTAGTGATGAGCTTTGCGATAGTTATAATAGAAAATAAAATAAATATCCGTGCGGAATATAACTAGTGTGTAGAAAAATCCACAAGCATAAACGAGCGAGGAACAGTAATTAAATTGCGTAATTATTCTTTACAAAATTCAATAAGACCAATTCGACAAAGTTTGAAAGTAAAGCCGTAACGGTTTTCCATAAATGTACGGACTACGTTACACCAGTGGTTTAACCCATAGTTTCCAATAAGCATATGACGTCATGCCATCTCGCGTCCATTACGTCATCTCTGCTTAGCCCAGCTCGCACGGAGATTAGCGCGAACGCACAGCGGATGCGTCCACTCTTCCTCCCCCCCCCCCCCCTCCAACCGCAGAAACAAACACCATAGCCGGCCCTCAAACACTCCCACCATTCCGCGGAGAAGTCGGCTCTACCGGACGGACGCCAGCCCAGACTGGTAAAGCCAGCGTATTTTCCCGTTACGCAGTTCCAATTAACCGGCTTGTATACATAACCCTACCCTCACACTCCCCTCTCCCGCGTGAAAATCAAATAGAGCTCCAACCGCGCAATATTCATTTCGGGATTATGGCTGTATTCGCTTTTGCGTCGGGGTTCGGGACGTTGGGGGCCCGGGATTTGGCAAGGGAATCCATTGACACCCCTCCCCCTCCCTGGCCAACAACCGAAGCGAACGGTGAAGTTAGCCCACTGATTGCTTTCGTTCCTCTCCGCCAAACACTGATAATCTCCATTTAAATAAGTCAGGGTCTCGGCGGAAAGAGCCGTAATACAAAGTGGCGCTGTAAAGCTTGCCTGCCAAGTTATATTGAATACCTGGCTGTGGGGAAACGCGTATTAAATAAGCTGTTCTTCATTTGCGCCGCAGCGGGCGATCGAATCGGGTGAAATTGTGGGAGTTTCACGCCCCCCCCCCCCCCGGTATTCGGGGCGAGAGACAGGAATACTTGTTTTTTTTTTTTTTTTTTTTAATTTCGGAAGCCGTCCTATCGTTATCTGTGATTAACGCAGCATCCGCTAGCTGTAATTGACCTGCGGCGTTTATGTGATACCCAGTACGGTGCGACGTTAACGTAATGACGATCTGGTTGCCGAAGGTCAAAGTAAATTAGCGCGAAGCCAGATCCCGTTACGTAGCAGGACTGCACCCACAGCATCACAAAATAAAGTTTTGGTGAACTTATATTACGTTGAGAATTTTATAACATTACACGCTTTACTTCTCTAAACTAAAAACTTCTCAGGCGTTAGGGTGGAAAGGAAGGCGTTATTATTCGTTAGTGGTTAAAAGGCATTCCTCTAATGAGTGAGTGAGTGAACGGATTTGGGCGGCTATTAACAGCGAGGTCTTGAGAGCCGATGTGGATGATTGAAGTGAGCGTGGAGCGGCGCCGGAATGCAAGGGCGGGGGAAACGGGTGTTCCCCGAGAAAAAAATCGCCGACCAATGGCATCGTCCGGCACGATTTCCACTTGCGAACATCCGGTGATACGGATGAGGATTGGACCCGGTACGCTTTGGTGGGAGGTGAGCGTGCTAACCGCTCAGCCACTGCGGCCCCCTACTATTCTAATCTAGATGTTTCGTGGCCTGAAAGAAAATATCTCTACGGGTGACATTCATAAGCACAAAAAGAAGCATAATTGCTTCTCTATGCCCATGACACTGGACTGGAAGGCAGTCAGTTATACATGAGTGCGGCGGGAGGTGACAAAATTTTAAAGCAAATGTCCAATGGTCTTATTAGTGGGAATTGTGTTATTTTTATTGGTTCGTAAGTTTTAATTTTCGGTGCCATTTTGTTGGAAAGGTTTTCTTTTGAATATCTTGAACTTTCAAATGCCATATATATATATATATATATATATATATATATATATATATATATATATATATATATATATATATATATATATATATATATATACACATATATATATATATATATATATATTATATATATATATATATATATATATATATATATATATATATATACACATACATACACACACATACACACACACACACACACGAGCGCACTCGTAAAAAAATTTGCCATGACATATTACGAAAGCTGTAATTAACTCAAATGCGATTTTGAAATAACTTTATGCCTACAAACAGTCTTCGTTATACATGGAAATAAAGAATTCAGGAAGTTGCCAAATTCAACGTTCTTTGGCAAATTTAGACATGTTCATAGTATTCATAGTATAAAATAAGAATATATATGTCATAAAACAATTAACTGTTAACTGAAGAAAAGTTAAAATGAGCTATCGAATATAAAATGAAAGCAGTTACTGACATGCAATGCTTATGCATATATATGTGTGTGTGTGCGTGTGAGTGTACATTCATGCATAATTTACGGTAGCTCATTTTTACTTTTCTTCAGTTGACAGTTAATTGTTTTTTGACATTTATATTTTTTATTTTATACTATGAATAGTATGAACGTGTCTAAATGTACCAAAGAACGCTGAATTCGGCGCCTAGCTGAATTATTCTATTTTCATTTATAACGAAGACTGTTTGTAGGTATAAGGTTATTTCAAAATCACATTTGAGTTAATTACAGCTTTCATAATATAAGTTATGGCAAATTTGTTTACGATTGAAACGGTATAATGGTACAAGAACACGTTTTTGTTGCTTTTAACACTACGATGATAACTTGACACCTCGTTGCAATAATGTTACCAATACAAGTTTTTTTTTTTTTTTGCAAAGTATAACAGTGAAAATGGCCCAAGGTTTCGGGTAAATTCGTATGTGCGCTAAGTTTCCTTAAAAAATAGCTATCAAGTACTTTTTTCATTATATTATAAATTTAAATACTGGGTTTAGATATCATCGTAATGCCACGTCGTTAGACGCGTGGCTGTTCCAATGGAGAGATCAGGATCGCCAGGTTGCCAAAAATACCGACATTCAAATTACTTACCCTAGGCTGTGAATGAAATGTGGTAACGTTATTCATTTTTTATTTACTCTGTAATGAGTTTATATTTATTTTGAAGCCATCCGAAGCAAATTATTTCTCTTCGAGTTAATTTTTTTTATCTGATAACCATACATTAAACATCCAGCTCGACAAACCTTTCTGTAGTAAGTCAAAAATCATTCGCTGTTCAATAATCTGCTTCATGTATTGTGTGGAATAGAACAAAGGACTACCCGCTTATTTTCATTACCACGCCACATTCCAAATGACTGCGGAAATTTAGTCACTCTAAATTGATATGATGTATTCAGCTGCGTTTATGTTATTTATTCCTGGAGCAAGTCTAAGAAATCTTGCAGCCATTAAATTTGGTTGCTTACAATTGTTCATAATCATGCACACCAAAGTATCTATTATAGTTGGCCATTCATCTAAAAAGCTAAAAAGCTACCAGCTTATCAGCTCTCTGAAGCGCCAAATTGACGGAGTTTAAATTAATGACAACCTCTATTCCTAGGCAGGTAAATATTTTCTTGGGTTTCATTATACGGCGCAATATTTACCGGAACAATTTCGGATGGTAAAATGCTGAGAGACTTCAAGATTTTTTGCAACACAAATATGTTTTCTTGATATAAAACTTTTGAGTAGTATTATAATGTGAGTTTTTACTATACTATCATAAAAATTAATCCCTGTCAAAGTAAATTGTCTTTCATATGAAGGAAAAAAATAGTTGCTGTTTGTTTGAATTATCACTGCGTTCACTTCTCAAAAATAAGGCGTTTACTATGCAGTTAATTTAACTGAAATTTTCACTTAATAACATAAGGTGATTTATTGTTCTCTAAGAGGGCATGTATGATTAAAGCTATATATTTTTTACATTATCATCTTGTGTTGGTATTTAAAAGTACTGATTTGGTACAAGTAAATATATATTTGTTAGGATGACCAGGATCGTGTCCGTACGGCCAGAAGTATAAGCAGCTTCTTGTATATATTTAAGAAATTACAGAACATCGTAACATCCTAAACATCTTTGTGGTGTCGTAAGAAAATTATGTCTCTACATAAACATTTACTTACCAAATATGTGATATTTTCATGATATTTCCTTAATGAATAAACAGTTTGCTAAGTTATGTATTTTCTAAAATATACAAGAAAATATAAGTAATTAAGTATTGTATAAATCATTGTATATTTATTTCCTTAGGATAAATCATTGGTTTACCATTTATTCTGTCAAATCTTGTCGTTATATGTTAACCAGTTAAGTTCCTTAAAAGATAGAACACCGTAAATGGTGGATTTTTACAGACTGTGTAACGCTAGTTCCTATCATAGGCAAAGTAAAAAGTCCACAACTACTGAATTCAGTTTTATAAAAAAGACTAAAATATTATTGTATCTCTAACTGCATAAAAATCAACGATAAGGAGATATTATAAACTAAAACGTTAGCGTCTGTGGCCCTTACCACAAGAGCACAGAACATTTTTACATTGGTGTGCGTCAATTGGAAAAAAAGTGTGTTATCTTTTATAATGACTCTATATACCGCAATATCACTTAAAATTAACATTTGTTAGCCTACGTAATACATGTTTTTATCTTTCCCAGAGTAACAATTTCCATAATATGAAAATCATAAATAACTGAAGAGATACAGGGGCGAATGTTATAAAAGTAACAAAAGGTTTCTGATTGGTTTAATAATATTTTCTGTTTTGTCAGTTAGTTTCCTGGTCTATGATACCTTCATTGCAAGCTTTTTGCAATGCACTATAATTACACATGGTAACCACGTATATATTATATTTATTGTGATTAACCTCAACTTACAATAACTTTTAATGTTAGTTAAGTAAACTTCATATACTGGGCACTCAAATTAAAAGCTTTTATCTTCGTTTTCTGAAAGGTTTGCTCTGCAATATTAGATACAGGGTAATAATTTCAACCACGGGATTTTATTCGCTGCTCGGATTTCCAGTAATGTTCGAGTTATTTAGACGAACGTATTTATTAAAGTTGATATCATGCAAACGGAATTAATGCGAAAATTACTATAATTCGTTGAAAAGGTACATGTAGACCTACGTAGAACGGGAAATGGATGTTTTATGTTTATTCAGAATAAGCCTTGACCGTTAGTAACACACGCGTGTGTAAAAGTAAACACGCTAGCGTTCACTAACCAGAGCAAAAAATATATCACGCAGTGAGATCCGCTCAATAAAATAAGGCTGGAATTAATTACAACTTCAATCTGTATTTATATCCTGTATGAAACCGCAGGGATAAAGTACGTTTGTTTTCATTGAATATATTACATTTTACTCATTAGATCATCTCATTATTCGACAAAGCTGCATGTTGATCATCTCCAAAATTTGGCCTCTTTCTTGGGAAATGTCGAATTCCCACAAATTGTGTACAATTTAAATATATATTTAGCAATTCCTTCACATTAACCTGTATCGAATCCTGCAGTTGCAAAACAAACATTTTGTTCATCAATTTCATATTTGTTTTTGTTTTTTTTTTTTTTTTGTTTTTTTTTTTTTGGGGGGGGGGGGGGGGGCTATTTCCTTTAGAAAAATACATGAATATGTATATAAAATAAACATGTCTGGTCAGAATAAAAAAAATTTACATGCTGAGTTATTCGCACAGGTTTATCTTTCATTTCTGTATTGTATCATTAAAAATATGACCGGGAATGAAAATGTTTAGTAAGTTACAAAGTAACTGAAGGTCCACTTTCTTTAGCAAATGTAGAATAAACTTATAGCGTGTATTGTACTATTATGTACGTGTATCCTTTTTCACCAGAAGACTGCGTGTTCATGATAGAACGTACTTATGCTGTCGAAATGCTAAATAAAAAGTACTTAAGCTTCAGTGACTGGTTTCATGACGACATATATTATGAATAATTTGATTCGCTTTGCTTAGTTCCAGCGCAAGTTTCGAATGTTCATATGTACGTATAATTGCATAAATATTAGTTGGAAATTACTGTTTCTATGGAGTGTACAATAATGAAATGTGTGTTTTTGTTTGCGGCTTCTTAAAATTTCTATATCTTTAAATTTCAAAATTGTATACTATATTTACAAAAACAAAATTGTGTTTTTTTAAAGAGGGAATTTTTTTTTTTTTGGAAACAAGTTTCTTCGGAAAATAGAAATATTTCGTAAACGTGTGAAGCAAATTGCTCATCAAACAATAGGCCTAATAGCAAATTCGAAATTAGGGTTTCAATACGTTCGAAATTTAGAGTTCACTACGTTGTAAAATTATTTATTTATTTATTTACTTACGTCCGTCTTATTTTTACATGGTAAAATTAAGACAAACACTTAACTACGAGTGTGCTATTATAAAAAAAAATCAGATACATCAAAATTAACAATGTACATACTTATGAAGTCATTAAAAATGACAAAATTATTGTTTTAACTATAAAGTTACCACAAAACTATTTATTTACAAATTGTCAAATTAATGCTAAATTACTGATATATTATTACCTAATTACAACATTATTAATTATAAACTGTGTAATTAGAACACAACTATTTGCGACAAATACATGTATAGTTTTAAAAATATAATGAAATCATTTATCATTAAGAAAGCAACTGACCAAGGAATACAGGAATGGGCAGTAAAAGCATCAAAGTTACTAATTACTAAGATTGAACACCAATGATTCTCAGATCACGTGTTGCATGGAGAAAATTATTTCCTAACACGAATTTTAAATGTAACTGTTGACTGAGCAAAATTTAGTTTTTCAATGGGTGGTATGGATATCGTTTTAATCAGTGGACCTATGGTATAACGGTTATGTTTATTTTTTATTAACTGAAAGCGCAAATGCAAATATTCCGGCTGAGAAAAAGAAACAATTTCTTTCTGCAGTAATAACAGCGACTTGAAAGTACGTATCTTCTTCAACCGCGGCCAATTCCTCTTCTTGTAATACAATCCCGTATCTTCAAGTTGAAGATATAAATAATGCAAGAATTTTGAAGCACCTGTAAATTTGAGGACAAATTACTGTTTAGATCGGCGAATAAATGGTCGCAATAATTGAAGTGTGGAAAAAATTAGCGAGTGAAGAGATTTGGGTGGCTCTGGACAGCGTAGTCTTGAGAGCCGATGAGGGTGATTGAGTCGAGTTTATAGTAGCGCCGGAATGAAAGGGCGGTGTAAGAGGGAGATCTCCGAGAAAACCCGGCGACCAGGGGCATCGTTTGCCACGATTCCCACTTGCGAAAATCCAGGAGTGGCCCGGTTCGCCTTTCGTGGGAAGCGAGCAGGCCAACAGCTCAGCCCTCCCCTCCCCCCCCCCCCCCCCCGAAAATTTAGTGTTTGAACCAGAGTCTTTTTAACGTTCTCATAAAGGAAACGTTTTGAGTTCTCGTAAAGAACGCAGTGAACCATTCACTTTTTTTTTTTTTTACATTTAATAGGCCACTGACTATACCTGTTAAGCGTTTCATCCATATAGCCACCAAGGTTTTTTTTATTTTTCCACTTAGTGAAGCAACTGAATTGCATCAAAGTAATTTACATATTACGTTACAGTGTATCCGTAAGAAAACAATATGGAAACAATATAATGCTCACTTATACGTTTTAGTCGCCGTATTTACAAAACTTACATTTTTACTGCAATAAATCCACGTTTAATAAATAACGCGTCTCTTCAATACTCGGGATTCCCGGCCACTGCACTTGGTCTTCTAATACTTAAATCAAGTATTATTGGCTTTTGAAATAAGCATTTCTTCCACATAAATGTAATGGAGCTTGTGACGTCATACAAACGAAATGGCCTCACGAGAGTACTCCGTATGCATAGGTTAATCTAGTAGGTGAGCCCTGCTGGCGCTTCGATGATATGTTTTATAAACACTTATTGTTGTAATGTTGCAATGGCCTGGATGCTGACTTGTCGCTGCAGTTCGCTACGCTTGTCCGGCTTTACTGAATCATAACAATAGGTTACGTCCTGGATACATGTGTATTTTTTGGCTTAAGCAAAACATGATATGTTTGTAGGTTGCTCTCTAGTGCCTTTTGTTATAGTGCAGAGGCACAAACCACATTAAAATTCACATATTTTACATGTATATTAAAAATATATTTAAAAGAACGTATATATTGCGAATTACTTTAAATTACATAAATAAATGTAAAAATTAATTTATTTACTTATTACTATTCGAGAAAATATTTGTCTCGTGTAGTGTTATAAAATTCAGATTAAAGATATTCATTAAACTACGTAATATTTCACACTCATACTATAATAGGACGGTCTCTGTCTGTCTGTCCATCTTTAATACTTCTAACTCCCTTGAAACTCAACATAAGTTTTTCAAATTTTGCAGAGCGAATCTTCGGGGTCAAATACAGGTCAAGCTCGAATTTCAACAAGATCAGATTACGCAATCATTACCTTTTACCCTGAAAACTCATTTTTTAGTTACTTTTTTTTCCTATGAACGTTTTGTATTATTGCATAGAGATGTGAAGATAATTGAATATCATTTTTGTGTACTGTAAATGTCTGGTTTCAATGTTGAGTTGATTTCCAAGTGGGGCCACAGTGGCGCAGTGGATGGAGAAATATAAAAAGAAAAATATTTCAGTCTTTGTATGAGAACCAAATATTTCAAACAAGGTATCTATTGTAGCCACGTGACAATATTGAAACCATGGTCATTGGCTGGGCCCCTAATATGTATGTAGAAACGTTTTGGGCAAAATGTGGGATAAAATCCAGAAAGCAGTAAGTATCAAGTTGCCAGAAAAGTGGTATATTTTATATGTATGCATATTGAAGTGTATGTGTGCATATGTATGTGTATATACAATTTAAATATGCTCACATATTTCGATAATTCTAAATGTAAAACGTAATTTAAGTTATTACCACTTTGCACTAATATTTACAGTGTATTTCTGAATAAAATCAGATTACTTTATTAAGCTTAATTGTATAGTTTAATGCTAATTAGAGAACAAATTTACGATTTTGAAGATAATTTTATTTGCTAAGGTAAAAATAAATTGCTGTTGTTCTCTGCTGAGATATTAAGCGAAAATCCTGCAAGATTTATAAAAGACTCCGACAACACAAACCTTTCCAAAACCACTAAATTATGCTGTGTTGCTAATTGTTACATTCGTTAACAAGCTTAAGCTACAGGAATGAGGATCGCCGCTGGTGAAAACGAAAGACGAACCCTAACCGCTCTTTATTTTTTTTTTTTTTTCCCCGAGGATGTGCCGAGGGAGTATTAATATCGTCGACGCGGGTCTGCATCCGAAACGGAGCGAAAGAGAGAGAGAGAGAGAGAGAGAAACGGCTGGCGCAGGGAAGACTTCCCGCGTAATCTGGCAGGCGGGTTGCGGCGCCGGGGGTCTGTCAGGCGCTCGTTGTGTAAGAAATACACGAGACGAGATCGCCGGCGAGCGCGCGGTCAACGCTGGCTCTCGGCCGCCGCCGGAGGGCGGCAGGTTTAATGTCCACTGTATCCCGGAGATGCAAATAAGCTGGCCATTACTGCATTGTCACCGTGGCACGGGGTTGGTCGGTCAGGACGACAACGAGAGTGTGTGTATGTGAGAGAGAGAGAGAGAGAGAGAGAGGTAGAGCTGTGCGGTCGTGTTGGTTAGGGGGTTTGGGGCGGGAGGGAGGGAGGACAGTAGAGAGGTGTCGGAGTCGCCAGCGCCAGGGTATGAATGTATAATCCCGGTGTCATTTCAGCAAGGAAATTGAACTGCTTTTCTCCCCCTCTCTCCTCAACCCCTAATGCTCAACCCTCGCCCATCCCTTTCCTGCCGGTTGACCAGGCAATCCCAGTAGTACAAGGCCCGGCCATTAAAGTCGCCCACCGCTGGTCGCTCGCCTGTTTTAAGACTGGCCTTGCGCGGCTGTGGGTGTTGGAGAGCTTTTGAATCCACGCTGTTTTTTTTTTTTTTTTTTTTTTGTTTTGTTTCTCCGTGTTGGTGCAGCGAGGGTGATTGATCTGAGGATGTGACCCGGGACATAACTCTCGTGTTGCCGACGTTTGTGTTGGCTTCCGAACTTCAAAAGTAAACGGGAAACATAACACGTCACTAAAATCTAGTGACAGAATCATGAGAGCCAATTTTTTTTTTTTTTTTAAATATAGAACAGGCAGCGCAACGCATCAACTATGGAGAAACAAAATAAAGGAACTCTTATTATCTACAAGTATAAAATGTTTATAAAAATGGAAAAAAAAAAAAAAATTCTTCATGGTGTTATATTTAGTTGTTTACACTGTCAACTGCAAAGAGTTTTAATATACTACGGTGGATAAGGAAAATTTGTAAAATATTCGAAAAGTAAAAAAAAAAATTCAAAATAGGCATATTCTGTTGAGGAATTTTAGTAGGTATGTCGATAAAACTGTAATCGTTTTAATTGTCACACTCAGAAAGTATAAACAGTTACCCTTTTCTATGAAAAATGAACAAACAGAAATATCAAAATCACGTAAAAATAAATGGCGCGATTCTAAATAAGATTTTCTTGAATTTTATGGAACAAACATTTAAATTCTCACTTATAATGGTGAAGTCCTTGTTTCAAAAATATAAATAAACAGTGCGCTGTAAGATTTATAGTTCACTGTATCTATGGTGTTACTGCAATTGCAGTGCCTCTGATCTTTGAATTGACTGCTATAGTATATTCACGGAAAAGTGAGCACTTCTAGAAGCCTTCTCATTTGGAATAATATTCAATAAATATGATTTATTTTAGCCTTATACGTTAACTTCCAAGTTTGGTGGGATCTACACACTGTGTTTATTACTTATATTGTAATATTTACTTTAAAAAGGTGGTTAAAGGACAAGAAATTGATTGAAAAAAAAAGTAACTGGGCCATCAAAAGTGCAAAGTGCTCAATTTACCGTGAACAAGCTATACCACACAGGTAGTGTAGTGATTTTTAAAAGCATATATCTGATGGTTAAAGGAGTGTTTGTCATATGTGATTGTAACAGAGTGGGCACACTCGTAGGAAACCAAAGCGCTCCTTGAGAGTGACGTTCTACTCCCTTTCCTCTCATACCACTAATTTTATTGCAAATTAGCCTTGCCAAAATCTTCCAATCAGCAGTGTTTCAATTTCAGAATACAAATAAATAACGCAGTCGCAAAATATTGCGAAAAAAGGTTAACCATTCCCTGATACAGATTGGAATATCTAATATTTAACCCCCGTAAGAAATTATGAACAGAGAGTTAGTTGTATTTATATTTGGGCTTATTCTTTTTCTTTTGTTTAATATAAGATTCCCAATACAAAGAGTACAAGCGTAGCAAAAGATTACAAACAGCAAATAATAATAATAATAATAATAATAATTCAAAAGTCTTCACATTGAAAATGTTTTTAATGAATAAATTAAATAAAGTTACATTAATTATGAGCTAATTGAGCATAACAAACTTAGACTAAATATTGAAACTTTTAAAAAAAATACTGATTATAGAACACGCTTATCTTTAATATTATTTCCCTATAAATATTCCATAGTAAAGTCCCTATAAAACATGGCAGGATATGTCTTCTGCCAAGTTAATATCTTGACACGTTGAAGTCCCTTTCCTTCCTGTCTTCCCAAGACGAAATACAACCTCTTCCATAGTCCAAAAAAAAAATAATACTTTTACGAGTGTTGAGAAACAACCCGGATGGTTTTCGGAATGGTTGAAGTCGAGGAAATTCAAATGTTGATGACTTAGTTCGTAGCGTCAGACTGTTGCTAGACGCCCGCCGTGCACGTTGGCGGAGTAAGGGAGTGGGGGGGGGGGGGGGCAGCCACGAGGCTTGCACCTGCAGTCTAAGCTCGCCTGCCAAGCCGCGCACCCAAGTCGCCTCCGGCGTCCTCCACGGCAACGTCAAACGGGGCATCCACTAGGTAAGCTTCAGCTCCCTCGTCGATAATCCCGTGCATGACGTATAAATCGCGACGTAGAATAATTGAATGTGGTGTACGGTGTTTCAGTGCCGTCCGTCGAAAGATGATTCGTCTCCAAGCGGTATCCTGCACCAGCCATTTTCGCATCCGAGAAACGTCCAGAGAGGGCGAGGTGAGTTGGAATCAACGGCGATTTTCTCCTCATGCCTCGTTAAAAACTGCTTTCGAAAACTGCTGTATTTTAGAACGAAATACCCATTCCCAGGCGTAGCTGAGATAAAAGTGTGTGTTGAACCTTGTATAGGCTGTTCACGGTAAATTGAGCAATTCTAGGGCCATAATTACTTTTCCCTCCAGCCCTTTTTTCATCCTTTAACCAGCTTTTAAAATAAATATTGCCATTTAAGTAATACACAAAGTGTCTATATCTCACCACACTCGGAAATTTACGTCCAAGGCTAAAATAAAATGCATTTATTGACGATTATTTCAAATAGGTGGGCTTTCAAAAGTGTTCACTTTACCGTGAATAGCCTATAATAGACTTTCCACCAACGTAATGATAGTGGCCACTAAAAACCCACAGGTACTTGCAGCATGGCAAGAACGCTGCAGGCCAGTTCAGAGCATGGCGCGTGGAAGTGTAGCCATCATCGCACCCGCGTTTTCAACATTCAAACGTGTTCACTTTACCGTGAATAGCCTCTAATAGATTTTCCACCAATGTAATGATAGTGGCCACTAAAAACCCACAGGTACTTGCAGCATGGCAAGAACGCTGCAGGCCAGTTCAGAGCATGGCGCGTGGAAGTGTAGCCATCATCGCACCCGCGTTTTCAACATTCAAACGTGTTCACTTTACCGTGAATAGCCTCTAATAGATTTTCCACCAATGTAATGATAGTGGCCACTAAAAAACCCACAGGTACTTGCAGCATGGCAAGAACGCTGCAGGCCAGTTCAGAGCATGGCGCGTGGAAGTGTAGCCATCATCGCACCCGCGTTTTCAACATTCAAACGTGTTCACTTTACCGTGAATAGCCTCTAATAGATTTTCCACCAATGTAATGATAGTGGCCACTAAAAACCCACAGGTACTTGCAGCATGGCAAGAACGCTGCAGGCCAGTTCAGAGCATGGCGCGTGGAAGTGTAGCCATCATCGCACCCTCGTTTTCAACATTCAAACGTGTTAACTTTACCGTGAATAGCCTCCAATAGACTTTCCACCAATGTAATGATAGTGGCCACTAAAAACCCACAGGTACTTGCAGCATGGCAAGAACGCTGCAGGCCAGTTCAGAGCATGGCGCGTGGAAGTGTAGCCATCATCGCACCCGCGTTTTCAACATTCAAACGCGAAAATTATCTCCAAGTGAACGACTTCCTCAAAAAAAAATTTCTCAATTGAAATTTCAAACGTTTCCCTACTGTTCAGAATGAAAACTTTTCTGCAGAGTTGTGTGTCTCTGAGCTTGCGAGCTCAAAACTTTATCTAGTAGTAGTCATTGGAGGGGTTGTGGCGGCACGTCAACAAAGGAGGGACCGGACAACCTGGCTTGCATTCCCTACTACCTGGGTCACTGCCGCGCAGGATTCGACAATGTGTGGAACGTGGGAGGAAGAACTGGCGGAGTATTGGGGATGGCGTTCCTGCGCAAGCTATGTAGAGCATGCAGCAGACTCGTGTTTTACCGTATGCACTGTGATTATATATACGTAGTATCATTTACCGTAGTCAAATAGTAACACGTGCAGAAATCCAGTGATTGAACTTGCTTCTGTGGCAACCCCCATGTTACCCATTGCTAACAATCAGCTTCGTTAGCAGACGAAATCCCTTCGAATTAAAAGACCTACAATGAATGTAAATATTTATTGGGCATATTGATTGTCAATCTCCGAATGAATTTAGCGTTGATGTAGAAATAATTCCAAAGGTTAACGCCATTTTAAAAGAGTTATCATCAAATTTATTGACTCAGAAGTTACTTACTTCTGTAAAAAAATTTTCTTGTACAGGAGATCAAGGTCTTGAAAATCCATAACACAATATTATACCTTCAGATCTTACTATTTCACCTGAATATCGCATGATTACCGGTATTCGGTTCAACAGCAATGGAAATATTACATATGGCGGAAAAAGACGAAAAGCGTGGGAAACTGAAACATAAAGTATATGAGAGATTTTCGAAAGTGCTCAACAGCGAAAAGCCTTTACATTGTTACGTGCAGCAACAGGCATACTTGCATGATTGCGGAAGCACAAACATATTGAGAAGTAGTGGAACGAAGCCTTGGTAGTTTCTGAACAAACCCCGCCACGAGGGCGCCGATTATACTACGGCTGGAAACGCGGCGAACAAGGTCCTTGCCGTCGTGACACTGCGCCAGCAAGACGCCCAGAGATGGCGTCGTGCCGTCCGCCGACATGCGTCTAGTCTTCAGCCCACGGCGTCATGGACAAGGTGAAGTCGGACCATAGTAAACTACTCAGAGCGGCCTTGTATATAAACAAGCAATTTAATAACGAATCACATTAATATCTAACACAATTTAACCAAGTAAACGTAACGAGAGCTCCTCCGATTTAACGAGTAACCAACATACTGTAACGAGTTGCATAACATATTGTGACGAGATGTAATTTGATAGTGATTTAAATGCACATGCGAAACCGATATAATTGAGTTATACATAGAGCACGACCTACCCCAACATGTACGTTAAATATTAAAACATAAATAGCCAATTTAAAGCCGCACGCTTTTAAAAACGTAACAACATGAAAGTTCCGCCATTAAATCTACATATGTGGTTGAGATGAACTACTCCCACGTAGGGTAAATTTAAGAAACCATTTTCGATGACGAAATGTAAAGGAAACATACCCCTCTCAGAAAAAAAAACATAAATATGTTTGTGTTGGAGGCAAATTTAGACTGTAGCGAAAGACAAAATACGTTACATGAAAGTTGAGTCTTTCGGTTATTATGAACTATGTTCGAGATCATGTCGAAGTGTAAATAGCTCACAAAGTATTATTTTATTAACAAAATGTCCGCAATGATAGTTACGTAGTCTCTTCAAACGGCAGTGTACGAAAATAGGTAAAGTAAAAATTTTGGAATAATTTCATTAGCGGCAGTTGAACTGTCCTAAATGTCGATAATTTTTTGGTTATGGTATCTGGAATCTTAATACCAGTTCCACATTTCAATATAATAAAATAAAATGTAGGAGCTTTAATTCCCTAATTACTTACAAGTCACAGAAATTATATATCCTGGTTTGCTTACGGATCCGTCCGGAAGAACGTAAATGTACTAAACCATAAAAATATCCAAATTACGTGAAATGGAAACAAATGATGGAAGAGTACAACAGACTACGCGAATTTCCATAGCAAATTTTTATGACTAGTTGTCATGTTTATAAAGCATTACCAACGAATAATTTATCCAACATGGCCGTTGCGCGAGGAGAAGTCATACAGTTAACATAAACTTTTGGAGCAATGAAGAGTGAAATCATTTGTCATTCTGTTTGAGTACTGCCCGCTTTCATAACACCGTCATTATTAATTTTATCGAGACTTTTTATGTAATGAACATATTAGGGGAGTTTTCATCCTGGTTGCATGTGCGTTGGCTGGTCCGAGGACTGGAAACGTATAAGCGTATAAGGGCGATCCGTAGTGCGCATTAGATGTCTCATCGCACTTACGCGCATTGTACCGAACTGAAATACTCTCTTGCTATCGGCAAAGAATCTCTGTAAAACTTCCAATGGAAGGCGTATCATTTTATTGACTTGCGATAAAGGCAAACGAAGAAGAATTTTACATTTTTAAATGCCAGTTTTTTGTAGTGCTTGTAAAGTATTTTTTGGAAAAAAAAAAAAAAAAAAAAAAGTCGTTATTCGAATCGTTAAAACCTTCTTTAATTTTGAAGGAATCGGGGCAATCATATAAAAGCAGGGTTACGACTGCATTAAAAAAAAATTGAAATAGCAATTTTAATGAAAACAATTTGATATTGGAATTGAGATAAACTATACTGCGTTTACGATGGGCAGTGCAGCGAAACGATTCTTTCAGACTCCGAGCTTGATAACACAACCAGTCGTGAGCTGCGCTGATTGCAAACGTTCATGTTCCTGGTATGGAAACGAAAACGGTAACATTCCAACAGTTCTGCCCGCGGATTAGACGAGGGAGGTCAGCTTAAATAATAATTGACTTCGCGGGAACGAGAACAATTTTCATCCGCGTGCGCTCATGAAACTATTTTCTGTTTGGGAAATTTACTAACGCCTACATTATAGCAACTGAATGTTTTCCGGAAAACTTTCATTATTATTATTGTTTAATGGAATAGCATGTATAATCAGATCAGTCAAAATTATTTTCATTTAACCTCATATTTTACATTGCCTTGAGCGGAACAGATCTGGAATTTCGAATAACCAAACGCGTTTGATTAAACGAATCCTTCTCTTAATAAATATTTATTTGTATTCGACGTTTAATTATCACAGGCAGCTAGTCCTTAATTACGTGATCCCAGCGCTATCAGATGTTCAAAGTTATTTGACAAGAGAAAATTAGTTTTCTTTCAATGTTCTTTTAATTGTGATAAAATACAAAATCTTGTTATTAGACTCGAACAAACTAGCAAGAACTAAAAGCATGGAGGAAAACATAGTGTGCCATACGTTGTTTAAAAAAACAAAGGCAGTATACTGGTATGTTACGAAAAGAGACGTAATAAAGGGGTTAACGG
This sequence comes from Dryococelus australis, assembly GCA_029891345.1. Taxonomy (NCBI): domain Eukaryota; kingdom Metazoa; phylum Arthropoda; class Insecta; order Phasmatodea; family Phasmatidae; genus Dryococelus; species Dryococelus australis. The sequence continues at coordinate 25,173,042 of CM057007.1, read as the reverse complement.
AATGAGTTACGCTTTGATGTTGTAAATGCTTCTATTTCTACCTTCATTTAAATTCAGACTATGTCGCACAAAAGCAATATCCGGCAGGCAATCGGACATTTTGAAAGCTGTTCAAGTTTTCTATTTTATTTCGATCAGTGTATGCCCTTCCCGTTTCAGATATATCATTTCGCACTTACAGCAACTATTTACTAGGCTCTTCGTGTTCAATTGAGCGCTTCAGAAGTTCTGCTTTGGATCTACTTTTTGCCGTATTATATCCTTTAATCTTGCAAAAAATTCACATTTATAATGATTAGCTCACTTTATTAATGCGAGGATTAAGTTGTACCTGCGGAATGATTAGGAATATAAATATGTCAACATCACATCTATATGCACAAACCATAATGAAATCAAATAAACTCAGATCCAAAAATTTAAAGGTAAAACTTCTTACAGTCTTGCGACTTTAAAAAAACGAACCAGGCATCCTTCATGACTGCCAACTTATATGAGTGAGTGAAGAGATTTGGGTCTCTCTTGACATGGAGGTCTTGAGAGCCGGTGAGGGCGAAGCCAGTTGAGTATGAAGTTTCTACAAGGGAGGAAGTGAACTGCTCCGGTGCCAGAGAAAACACCACCCCACCGAGTGATCGCCAGGAACGACACCACAAGCGAAATGAATCGCCGTGGGCGACCAGCCCCATGTATATTTATTTATTTATTATGAATTAAAAATAATTTCGGCATGGCCCGATGCATGTATATTTCCAGTAGAACCGACCAACTTCCAATATAACCATATTTGAACCCTAATCTCAAACTTAATCTTCTTCGCAGAGAACAGCACGGTAAGTGCATAAACATGTTTAGCAACTACGACTATCGGCGGGCCTCAGCGCCGAGTCCGCTTAAATTTAATGGTACAGTGTCGTGTTCTACACTTTACATAAATAAAAGTGTGCGTGATTTGAATTTCAACTTTTATTTGCATTTACCTTACCAGGTAAACTTTGGGCACGGCTTTCTACGTGCACTTAAATTACCCCACAGCACTTTTAACTCTTTATTTAACGCTATTAAGGGCGATGGCCACGGAAAATGAATTTTGTATTTGAGCCAAATGTTGTTCAATTTGTAGGCATTGTCTGTGACTAACTTATCCTCGGATAAAATATTTTTTAATTCTGTTCCCGATAAAGCGAGCACTTTTGAAATAAATCTGGGAGATCCGCGAGAAAACCGGCCGACCGGCATCGTCCGGCACGATCCCCACTTGCGAAAATCTGGGAGAGACCCCGCCGGGAATCGAGCCAACTCGCCTCGAAAGGAGGCGAGTAGTGTAACCACTTCAACACCGTGGGCCCCTTACATGTTACAGCAGGCAAGGATTCTTTGCAAATTATGATTTCCTGAGTGCCTTTTTGAATGCGGACCAGCTAAGCATACGTAACTTTAATTTTTGGTTAACATCCTACAAATAACTAAAAATATGGAACCCGCCCGCGTCTCTTTGCAAGTTTTGTAATTATATCTTCATACCACGGACTCAAATTGAAAGTTGAATGTACGCTTTTTTGTACTTAAGGAATAAAATGAGTGCCCTTTGGTTTTCGTATATTACAGTTTATTCTCAAGATGTGACGTAGCAAATATAATATAAATGGCGAGTCTGGCGCAAAGGATTGAGGAATAGGCGCCAGGCGCCGGCCGACGCCATCTAGAAATTATTTCCTTTTTTCTCCCCCTCTGCGATGGCTGCACTCGAGGTATGAAGATCCGATGTCGATGACGCACAGTTTGGCGCATGCAGGGGTGATTTGTCTCGACATATTGCAGCAGCTATCACGCCGTCAGGCGAGCACGGAAGGTTGGTATCTTCGCGCGTGTAAAAAAAACATCACTTGCCGTAGCCTGGGGTACAGTAGGTCACCTGGTGGCAAGGCTCGAACGATTCGGGATTACCAGCACCGATCCAATTGCAAATTACCATAGCACATCTCCTCACACGCCTTGAGCTTGCTACCGGACCAGTAACCATAGCCAACGCGACTTAGTCCAGGTTTTACGTAATGAAACGCTCTTGCCAGATGGAAGCCAGCCATGTTGTCTGTCTGCCGCGAACTGGATGCTTGTCGCAATAGCCAGGCCTGATTTATATTGGACTGGTTACAAAATGGCGACGCTGCCTCCATCTTGGAAATCGATCACGGCTTGTTTCACGATCTCGGCAAGCAGTAACAGGAACCTTGAGACCGCTTCGCAAAAAATAACGAAATATTTACATTTACTGCAGGCGACTTCGCTCTCCACGTCCGCGCTGTCTATGTCGTCGTCGTCGGATGACGGACAAGCGTGGTTTGAATCCAATCTGTCGATTGCATACATATTACAGGACACGTGCCTGTTTCATTTATGTACCACACTGGTGAGGAACAATATCTGACGGGTTGAATTTTGGCACGATGTAACGATTGGTCTCGGTGCACAAAACACAAATGCGATACACAAGGCGTGTATAATGTCAGCATCCGACCGCCCCCTGTCTATACAACCGGCATGGTTTCGTGCCATATACTTTCGCCCGGTCAGGGCGAACTGCAGAGGTGAACACAGCACTCGTCGTCTTCACATAGGAAGTGTTCTAAAAGCTGAGAGGAGTTTTGCGGTGAATTTTTCATTGCACCCGAGCCGGGAATGAATATCCCCATTGCACATTTCAAAATATGCCAAGTCACGAATCTCACCACACTCTTCTTTAAAACAAATGCTATATTCTGCACAGTGTAGGCTCGTACAGACTTAATCATACCGCGAATTAGGATCGAACACGCGGCGGTCGACAACCTTCCACTGGGCGAGGATCTCGAAGCAGGTCGATTTCCTCTCCTTCACATCCGCTGTAGTCATCGACTTGGAACTGGCACTCTGCTGGCCGTGGCGGCTGGTGGTAGCCATGACTCTGGTAAATTTCTTGCAACCATCGCACATGCAGGCTGGAAGACACGCTAGCTGGCGAAGCCGAGAACTGTCAATCGGGCCGGATGGCGCTGCTTATATGGCCAAAGGCTTTACAAGATGGCTGCAAGTTCGCGACGTCGTTGCTAGATTAGGCGTCACACATGAGTGGTGAGCACAATGCCCGCCGTACCATCGTCCCACTGTCCAGGATGGCGGTGTGCTGGTCGCCATTGGAATTAACTATCTATTTAAGTGCATCATGGCGACCGTCCGTCTTTAGCTCGTAACTGATTGTAACTGCACCCGCGGTTCTTATTCCACACGCGATATCAGCTGAATTGTAGTGACATTCATCGATGCCTATAGCAAATTCTCTTGGCCTAAGCTGATCAAGACGAAGAATGCATGCGTTGTCATCGAGGTCATGGGTTTGAGAATGTACGACATGGGAGCTATCTGAGCGGTAGATACTAAAAAAGAAATAACTAGTAAAACCTATATTGTCGAATACCGGAGAAAATAAGTATTCGCATAAAAGCCGTGATTTAGTGGCCAACGGACAGATACGATTGTTTGGTGTGGATGGAGGGATATTTTTTTGCTAAGCAAGGCCAATGATTAATTTTTGTGGAGGGGCGGGTGAGGGTTTGGTGGTGGAGGGGCAAGCAAGGTAAGGGAATTTTAATGTTTATAAGTTACAACATTTTTAAGATTTTATTTTATTTTTATGATTTCTTGGGGGTCAAGGTTAAGGTAAACAACATTTAGTATTGTGGCTGGAGTAAGTAACGTAGTATGTTCCTAAACTTTTATTATGTGCGTAAAAGTTTTGCAATTTATTCTCAATTTCTTGAGTTCAAGGCCATTGCGGTCAATGTCATGGTCACCAACATCTAACATGGGGGTCGCAGTCAGTAACATAATATATTCGTCGATTTTTTATGATTTTTTAAATTTTTTTTTTTTAATTATTAGTTTTCAAGGTCATTGGGTTCAAGGCCAATGCCACTATCTTCCAAGATGGGCGTCGAAGTCCAAGATGTAATACGCTCCTAAACGTGTATTAAATTCTTTCGAATTTTCACAATATTTTCTCGGTTCTTCGATTTCCATTAAATTGAGATCAAGGTCAATGCCATCAGCAGTGATGTAATATGTTCCCACACGTTTATTAGTGTCTTTCAATTTTCAAAATTCTTTTCTCGAATTTTATGACTGGAGAGAGTGAGCGTGGTGGAGGGCGAGGGGAAGGTTGGTAGGGTGGCGTGGTGTGTGAGGATAAAACTACATGTTTCTCGATTTTAAGAATAAATTTTTCGTTTTTTTTTTTGCGATTTTTCTCGATTTTTTTTAATGATTGGGAGGGGGTGGGGTAAGGTTTGCGGGATGAGTGGAAGGTTAACATTATAAGTTCATCAGTTATTTAGAATTAAATTTTTTTTTTTTTGCGATTTTCTCGATTTTTTATGATTGGGAGGGGAGAGGTGATGTTAGGCGGGGTGTGCTAGTGGCAGGGTAGGGTAACATTATGTGGTTTTCAATTTTTAAAATTATTTTTAGATTTCTTGTGATTTTCTAATTTTGGGGGTCAAGGTCAATGTTAATGTCAAGGCCATGGGGGTCAATGTCACCAAGATTCAATATTGTGGTCGGGTGCCATCGCAACATGGCCGCCCCAGGTCGCCTCGTGGCTGGTGGCTCCGAGCTCCGATTCATGAATCTGGCGCCAGAAAGTGTTTTGCACTACTACTAACGTACAAGCAGGACCGTTTTATGGGCTTGTGAGGCCCGGGGGCAATACACGTCTCAGGCCCTCTTTACAGACACAGTTTAGAAATTATGGTTTTAAGCCATGACACATTTATACGAAAGTTGATTATATTTACTATGGGTCCGTGGCGCCCATCTCGCAGTTGTGGTATATGGCATATGCACTTGCTTCGCTCACAGTCAGTGCACCAAAACCATTAAAATTACACATCATACAACGCCGTCTTTGACTTTTATTGTAAGTTAAGTTATGGATTTTTGCGAATGCGTTTGTTACTAAACTAGCTTAATATTTCAATTGAAAACTAAGTTACTGTTGCGCTAGACTTAATGAAAACATGCACTTCAATTAGTAATGTCCGCAGCAAACACCTCATGGTGAGATCATAATTTTAGAAAGGTCAATACATTGTAAATTATTTCTTTTAATCCAAAAAAAATTGATCCCCATGGAATTTGGGGCCCAGGGCAAGTGCCCTTTTTGCTGCCCCCCCCCCCCTTTTTTTTCTCTAGACACTGTCCTACGTACGAGAGTAAATAATACAAAACGTGCATTCGAAACATACATACATACATACATATGCATTCGCGGTACCACAGATGGCAATTCTTGGTGCATCAGGATACCGTAACGCACTGGTTGAAAAACACTGGCATACGGGACGAAATAGAAACTTTAAGAGCGCCACAAGGTATTTAGTTTAATTACGCGAAGACTTAACAATTTAATTTAATTTGACGGTGTCGTACGGATACACGGGCACAGGAAGTAGTACAGACACGAATAATAATTTCAACAGCACGTATTTCTTTTCCAAATGGTTTGTGTTCTTGGTTGAAAAAAAAAAAAACAGTTTCAAAATCAACACGCAGTGTTTTTTTTTTTTTTTTTTTTTCTGTTGTCATGTCTGCTTCGTGTTTGCTCACTGTGGGGGAAGGTTTGTTTGTGTCGTCGCAGTTCACCGCTTCGCTGTTGTACGCGCTTCTCGGAATAATGAAGCCAACCTGCGAACTCTGAAGGTAACAAAACTGTTAGCACGAGTTTGCTATGGTAATTAGTGCAATACCTTAGCCAGTCCCGGTATTTCAACATTGTTTGCATCGGGGAGGCAAAAATTGTTATTGGAAACGAGCTTAAAAGTCAAGCAGCCAGAATGCCTTTGTGTTGCATTCCACAAGCGCGTGAAATAAAAAAAAAATGTTAGAAATAGAGTAAAAAATTATTTTACTAATCTTCGAAAAATGTACATTTTTTTTTAAAAATGATTTTGACCTTTTTTCTGTTACTTTTGACGAAACTTAATTGTAGTCGTAAATGCTGCGAGAGGAAATATTGGAATGTATAGGCCTATATGAAAAACGACGAATACAATAATAACCCTTTCATAAGTAAATACCGCGATGTATTATCCGGCCGTATTATTTACAGTTAAGAATCTCAGTTGTGTGTGACAAGCTTAAAAATATGTTCAAAAATGTTGCCGTCTACTTCCGTACACTTGTCCGCACGCTTAAGCCGTCCCTACACGATACCCAATTTATTCTACCTCCTGTTATACCCGTGGGCACAACAGAAGGCATGACAGTTTCTGTAGTAGACGAGAAGGAAGAATCCGTCAGTTCATACTCACACGTTGCCTAAAGTGATAACAGAAAATTGCAAATGGCAGTCAAAAAAAAAAAACAACTCGCAAATGACAGACATTCCGCAGTTGGTAGTGGCATAAATGCAATCAAATATTATATGTATGTGCTTTGTGGTACTTGCGTAACAAAAGTATGAAGATTATTATTTTTGCTGAAGACTTCATTTGTTTAAGTTTATTATTACAAGTACCAGACTATTAATGTACGGAAAATGAGATTAGTAGCGGCACTGCTTATGTATAAAAACCAAGGTGCTGTATTCGCATTTATGTATAACGAACGTTTACGCGACTAATTGAAACATTACTTAATTATTTAAATATTCATATGTTACAGACATCACGTTTAATCTTGCGCTTTCCGTTATTAAACAAGTTAATACGGCTAGGAAACTAAAATGACGCAAAAATATCACAATACTAATAATAAATCTCTTATATGCGTGTGTTAACATCACTTACGCCACACGGGCCGAATTCAGCTTTTACACTGCTCGTTTGTAAGTTGTGTGTCCAGCTCAGTTTCCATCATGTAACGAAATTTGTTAGTTGTTTTATGTGATACATTATTGTTTATAATTTTGTGTTTTTTGTTAGTAAACGTTTATTTTTAGAATTTCTTTGTATAAAAACAATAATATGCAAGTAACTGCACAGTGCAATGGGCTGCCCGTGGTTGTATTTATTTAGCTTAGGTGTGTATTATTGCTTTTAGTCAAATATATTTTAGAAATAAGCTTTTTCTGGCAAAAAAAAATTGTATTATAAAACGTAATGTATCACATAAAATAGCGAAAAAAAATTCTTTATACGGCGGAGATTTGAACTTTTAGAAAACAAAAATTATACAACGCGAACCCACGCACTAACACACTGCCCAAAACACACAGCTCCCAAAATATGCCTTGCAAAAGTTATATACAGGATGTAAACGATAAGTGTTTACAACTGTACACAACAGTGTACAGGGCTCCGAGACGAGCAATTGGATGTAGGACACTTGTGGACAGAGGGTCGGGAAATAGCCGTAAATCGCTTGACAAATGTGTACAAGAACCCGTGCAGCGCACTGCTGTGGGCCCGGCTTTAATCGACCTGATGGTCAGCTGAAGCCGGTTTGTACAGGGATCGAATCGGGCAGGAAACGTTTAGTAATAGCTTTCGTTTGAAATACATGTCGCATTGTCACAATACTGCAGGCAAGTTACAGAAATCAGGAAAGAATGTATGAAATTGCAACATGCGTTTCAAACAGGAGCAATTACTAAACGTGTTCTGCCCGATTTGACCTTTGTACAAACTAGCTTCAGCTGACCAGCAGGTCGATTAAGGCCAGGCCCACGGCGGCGCACTGCACGTGCCTTACTACGCATTTGTCAAGCGCTTTTACGGTTTTTTTTCCCGACCCTACGGACTACAAGTGTCCTACATCAAATTGCTCGACTCGGATTCCTGTACACTGCTTTGTACAGTTGTAAACACTTATCGTTTACAACCTGCATATGATAATAGTCCATAGCTATCACGTATTTCTTAAGTTGTGTTTATTGTTTTACTATGACCCTGGGAGTTAATTTAAACCTATCCCATTGGCGTACGTTAAGTTTCATTTTGTACATAAATACGTTTTACCGAACCCGTAAATTTTTTTTGGTAATCGGATTAATATGACTCGAGGTTGTTACGCGGGTGTCCGCCATCTTGTCTGTCGCCGCCCCGTGGGTATAGCAGAAATTTGGGATGCGTTCTGTTACCGTTTCGGGCATTCCCGTGGGTACGAAAAACTGTTATACCCGGAACCAGACCTCTCCGGAGGGGGGCCGGATCGTAACCTACGCGGGAGCAGAAACGCCAGCAGAAAATGGGCAGGAAAACTGCTACAGAAAAGGGTATCGTGTAGGGCCGGCTTTATGAACAGCACGTGTGTTGCTCTACGTCGCTGCACGCGGCTGTCTTTGATTTCTGTAGTGGCAGGCATGCATGATACGCGCAAGTATTCCCTCACGTGTTTGTGCAGTCCTTTGGTAAACAATATCCTTCATCGATCCTCGTACGCAATAATATATGCATGCATTTCCAATTTGTCGAATTACTCTCTATATAATGGGGTAATAGAATCCACATTGATATGACATATTTTGCTCCAAATGGTGTATGTAATGAGCTCTGTAAGTGGCGGTAACTCCTTGGGAATCATTATATATATATATATATATTATATATATATATATATATATATATATATATATATATATATATATATATATATATATATATATATATATATATATATATATATAATATATATATATATATATGTGTGTGTGTGTGTGTGTGCGCGCGCGAACAGAACGATGTCGGCAGCATCAAGATACTCGACAGTAGAATGATATAATTCTTTTTTTTCCTATTAGCAGCTATCTACACAAACATTTCAGTCTACGTGGTACAGTGTACGCGCGTGTCTTCGTATAGAGTACGTGTGCAATTAACGTGAGCTCGTCGCAGTACACGAGTCCAGAGGCGAAGTTCAGACACGTACTTACAGCCGAACCTCGCATCCATTCTACGAAATTCCGCCAGCGGAAACGGCTTCGCGAATCAGATTTATTGGTTTCGGCCTAACCGTATTTGCTCAGCTCATTTTCTGGTTGCCTGGATATCCCAACATCTCCCCAACCCCCTTCCCGCAACCAACTTAAAGACAGTCCGCGCACTGGATTTGCTGAGGGTTGCGGGGGGGGGGTGGGGGGGTTGAAGGAATCTTCAACCCGAGACTTTTTTTTTATCTTTCTCTCTCTCTTGACTGGAAAGTCCTTTTCCCTACCCACCAGCTCCAGGGACTATTAAATTTATTTTGTTGGACAATGAGCTCATTTTCTAAGAGTCCTTCCCCTTCCCTCCCCCTCTCCTTTTTTTTTCTTTTTGTCGCTGTGGGGAAGTAGTGTGAGTGGGTGGTGGTGAAAAAAAAAATCGTTGCGGGAAAGGAGTGATGGAGAAAGGCTGAAAGGGGGATGGAAGAGGCGACTACGCGCGGAAGAATGCGAAGTTAGTTTTCTCAACCTGCACCCTGCGGCGTTCCTTCCAGAACTCCAGTTTCCGCCTGACTGATTGTTAGAGTTCCTTTCCCAACCCTCCTCCATACCCCTACAAGCTACCCCCTTTCAAGCCCCCCCCCCCCTCACTTCTGGTCATTTGCTTCAGCCCCATCCTTTTTCGCACCCCTTCAAGCTGCTGCGGGATATAGGACAGATGCTGAATATAAATTAGCGAGTTTTCTTGTCTCTTTTCGCGTGATCTCTCCACAGTGGTCCAGACCAGGAAATTTGTCAGTTATCGTCGGACTGGATGCTGCTATGAGGTATCAGTATCGCAACTGCATGTTTCAAGCCAGCAAGAGAAAAGTAAAGTTACTATAGTCCATTCCCGATTCAAAGCAACTTACGAAAATAAACCTTTGGAAAAACCCTCCAGGCATGACATGTCAACCTGTTTTTTCAGTATCATGTATTCCATAAATATATAACACTGTGGTTAATTTTAGAGTACTGTATTATTGAATAAATGAAACTTTACCTTAATATCTTCTATAACTTGTAATATTTCTTTCTTTTTATATATGAATTAACAACAGTGAGAGAAGCAACGTGTTGGCAACGGGCGGTAAGCAATAGTTCACAGTTGAAATATTATTTTAACCTTTTTTTTTTAGTTTACTATTTGTAAATTAAACGGTGCCTATTGAAATATTGAAATATTTAGGTAGCCCCGATGGCAACATATCTAATTTTTACAGTTCAAAATAACAGCGGAAAATATCGTGAGTAGGCCGTAATGGTACGATGTTGTTCTATCGAGCGAGAAAGCAACAGTCTGCTGAGCGATGCTTGTCTCTCTCTCTCTCTCTCTCTCTCTCTCTCTCTCTCTCTCTCTCTCTCTCTCTGTCTCTTTCACACTCGGGAAGTTTCACTTCGCTAGTATACGATAATAATTGTACATGTTTTCAATTGTAGCATATTTCATACTTATTACAGCAAAATAATGATTTTTGAATTTGTAATTTACAACTGAAAAGAGATTTTAATGTTTGAATACTTATTATAATATATTTATATATGATGGCGGGGCAGAAACAAAGTGAAGTTGGCAGACATGGCGAGCCATGACATGGCGTGTTGCTGTTTTACCAAACGAAGCGTAAATTATTCTTACTCCGAAAAATACTTCAAATTACCACATCACGTTTGTAGACGTTGTGTTTATTAAACCTACCCAAGCAAGTTACGATGTTGTAGTAAATATGTGTTTCTAAGGCAGTAATAAATACTGTGACTTGTGTTTCATTAATCATTACGTCTGTGAAAGGGCGTGCCTTTGTGGATCGTGGTCGATACGCTGGCTCTGTGTGTGTGCGTGATATCAAATGTTTGATATTAACTATTTATACGTTGTAAATGCGAACTGTTTTTATGGCGAAGTTATTTATTTATATCCACGTCTGTTTATATATTACAACGTTGTACCTTTTCCCTGGCGGGTGTTTGAAACACAGTCGTGTAACGTGATTTACCACCAATCAACAAAATAACAAAGCCCAGCCCCAATAAATTTCAATAAACCTAATACACAGTAAGTAGCAATACATATAAATATGAGTGGAATAAAAGTTACGGTAGGCTTATTTGAGTGCATGTTCACCGCTATATTTAAAGTTTCTATAGCAAAAAATGAGCGTTACGAGTTGCATGTTTGATTTTAATGTCGCTTTTTCGTTGGACTGGCTATTCCTTCGTTATTCGAATTGAGGCCGTCATTTTAAAGAAATAACCCGACATGTCAATAACAAAAATTCAAATACTACAGTTCATCACCCCGCAGTTGTAACAGTGTTTAACACAGTCGTGGCAAAATATTAACGTGCATTACGTATAATGTGCTATGTCATGGAAAACAAACGTGTTACTGTAACGTAACCGTAAGAGTTATCGTTAATTCAGGCATTTTTAAAACGTCATAAAGCTGACCTAAATAATGTTATAGGCCTAAACTGAGAATATTCGTACAAAATGGTTTTTGAAATAGACCTATGATAGAATTCTTTGAAAAGCTGTAAACAGTAAACAACATATTTAACAGGTATAAAAGTAGAAATCACATTTCAATGTTCATTTTTAGGTGAAGCGAAAATATACGAACACGTATGCACACACAATGGCATGTAAACATTGAGTTTGACAGATGCTACATGGCAGTCACATGGCAATGTTTATTTACATTTGGCGGAAGGATACGAAACGGGCCTGCAAGTTGATATTTAGCAGGGCTCCGAGAAAGTTGCTTCCAATGGGGAATGGACTATTGATATTTCCTTTCGCGTAATTGAAAAATCACTCATATTAATTCACGTTTGATGAACAAAGTAACGGAATAAGGCGTACACATACCCTTTCAAAACAGACAAAAATGGTTGTTTAGTAATCCTTAATAATAATCCAAGATGGCGCTCTCCAATAATGTATAATCATATGACCAAAAAAAACAAGATGTCTTCGCACGACAGAATGAGTAATGTTGAGAGTGTGGAGGACTGCGAACCAATAAACCATTGAGAAACTTGTGTAGGGGAGGGGAATGTTAAGACAATGTGATTGATTGGAGGGAGATCAGACGTCTGCTGGATATGGTACTGGGAGGACCTCCGGAAATGTATTTTATAATTTGTAATAATGTAAATAATTTTAAAATAAAGTTTAAATAATTTTTTATAACTTTTTAGAAACTTTTATAAATATTTTGGTATTTATTTGGTTTTCCATGTCAAAGGTCATTGGGTCAAGGTGAAAGGTTAAGGTGAAGAGCAACCTACGCACAACATGGCCGCCGGGCGACCTGAATGACAGAGCATGAACACCTCCGCCGCTCCACCACCCACAGTCCTTGTCCCAAAAACACATTTAATTGTTATACTAATATTGTACTAACTTTTCTGAGTATGTACTCTTACAAATGTCAAGTCTTGAACGAGGGCATTTTTGTGACATTTTTTGTATCGCGTGATGAACGCAATTACCATCGCAAATATAACGTACCTTCAACCTCTACTTCATAAATCACGGTCGCTTGAAAGGTCTGATCTCAGGCACAGGTGAGGGGAGGAAAAAAAAAAAAAAAAGGTGTAATGACAGAAACGCAATTCTGGATTTGAAATGGTTGCACTCCTACATTTCGCATTAACTCCCGCTCACCCCATCCTACTTTCCGATGTGTTGTCGATGTTGTGCGGGCGCAGGGGATGCGGAAATGTGTATCGAGGAAGGAAGAGGCGTCGGGGAAAAAAAAAAAAAACTGGCAGCGAAATGGAGTACTGTCACGGATGCTGTATTCCGCCACGCGTGTATCCCTGTAGCACATTCCATTTCCAATGCCTTTTTCTCTCTCTCTCTCTCTCTCTCGCGCGAGTTCAGCCCGCGCCGCCTCGCATCGCTCAAGTGACATAGGGCTCCCGCCAGAAACGATTGACTCCTCAATAAAATAAGTCCGTCTTGCAACCCTACCTCCCTTCGCCCGCCGCTGAACTCCTTCGTCCCTCGACGCGCACAAACACGCACGGGCGTAAAGTTTATTTTTTTTCGCCCTCACCCCAAATTCGTATCCCCACTTAAACCCTCCCCCCCCTCCCCCGGCGACACCTTTTCACTCACCCAGATCCAACTCCCGCGACAGTAAATTGTTTCGCAGCTGGATGGGTCGTTTCCAAGTCGGGCCCCCTCGCGGACAAGTGGATGAAGCACGGGTGCGAGGAAGACGGACAGGAGAGGAGAGGAGAGGATGGCAAAGAGGAATACACACGTCTATCGACTGGGCTTAGGTCAATGCGCGCAGACCATCCCACCCGTTCTCGCAGATGTGGCGAGCTTCGAAAATGTCTCCGACGGACAATAAACTGCCTCTTGTCGTCACGAAGCCATTGCAGGAACAGCTGATTAATTTAATTTTTTTTTTTTTCAATTATTCTCTAAATTATTCGTTTCCAAGGTCATTGGGGTCAGGGAAAAGGTCACTGGCTTCCAACATGGGTGTCGGAGACACTGATTTTTTTTATGCTCTTAAACTTTTATTAAATTAACACTTTGGTATATTTGTATAGCCCCCCCCCCCCCATTTTCCCTTCTCCCTCCCACCAAGCAGCCCACATGATGTTTATATTGAAATATTACTATACAACATTAATGTTCATAAACCCCTGTTACATAGTGTTCATTGCATAACGATTGTCAATAACTTGCATTGCACGTTTAGCCCCATTAAGGTATAGGTTGTTCACGGTAAAATTAGCACCCTTGATAGCCCTCTCATTTGGAATAGCAGCCAAAAAATATTTTTTATTTTAGCCTTAGACGTTAACTTCCGAATGCAGTGGAATATACACACTTCGTTTATTACTTAGATGGCAATATTTATTCTAAAAAGTAGTTAGAGGATAAAAAAATCGCAGAAAGAAAAAAGTAACTAGGGCCTCAAAAGTGCTCACTTTACCGTGAACAGCCTATACACAATTGAAAACTTCAACATTTGACTTTACGATTTGACTTTGCGTTTGCTTTTTGAAGTATCGTTTCTTATGGAACTTGACACAATGGAACTGTCAAAGGTAAAGTCAAGCACTCCCGACTCTACGATTTCGAAAAGTTGAAATTTAAAGTCAAAGACAAGCAGCCATTTTGCCGGGAATCTAATAGAGGTTATGTTGAACGTGTGTTATTTTATTGTAGTGTGATTTTAATTTCGATATATTAAGCAAAGCTTGCCTTATGTTAAATACATGGGAACCATACAAGTTTTTTAATTCTAAAATAAACTTTTAATGTGAATTTTATGAATATTTAAAAAAAAAAAAGATACTTAGAATTCCTAACTAGACAATATCATAATTATTTACATAACAAGATACACATTTTTACGAAGCTCGCAGAAACGATGTTCAATTGTCTGAGCTCTGGCTTTACAATTGTATTGTGTATTGGTGGTCTCGCCAGAGGAAAGGAAACGTAAAGTCAAATGCTAAATTTTTCTTTTGTGTAAGAAGCTTAAGATTGGCGTCCCCGACCCATCCAGCTGCTCCCACGTTGTTACATGTAAAACGGTGTTCACAGTAGAGCGTCGCGACGCTCGTCGCCAGCGCCGAGCGATATTTGCGTCTTAACAATAGAACGATGTTCTGACGCCGGCCGCTGGAGACACAGACCGTTCTGCCATCTGTTATCCTGCAAGGAAACTTGCAATGAAATACTAAAAACGAACGAAATACAGTGGATTCATTTGCCATTTAGTTAATAAATATTTTTTTTTTTTTTAGTAGTGTATACTTTTCTATAGTAAAAATATATTAATATTCGAAATTATGTTTTAGAAAATGAACAACTCTTCAGGCATCGAGAAACATTGTTCTTTGGTTTTCCGTAAGGTAAGAAAAAACTATATGAATTTTATAAATTTAGACTCCGATTAATATCGCTGCAAACCATTTATGCGCACATTCATTTGTTCATTTACCTCAGCCTTTCTGCCAGTTTACTTGTTATGAAATACGCAAATGTTATTCTTCTTATTCTACGTCTGTGGCGACGATAGTCAATTCCAATTACGGTCGCTCGTGCAATTTTCCCGACGCTCGTCGCTACCGCCAGAGGTCTGATCAGCTGATGCTCGACGCGAACTCGTCACGTCGCGTCGCAACGCTCTATTGCGAATACCACTCAAGGTCGAAAATCACAGGGCGTTATTTCTTGTAATAGGTGCGCGTGGTTAAATGCGACACCGTCACAATATTGCATACAACCCATGGTGACATTCCTATAGAGAGTTTATGTCCGTACAATAATTAATTCCCATAGCGTAGTTGCGATTTTACTCCCGTCCAAGTAGATATAATTTACAGCGTCAATAGACTGTTTTATTCATCTTTATATATAAACATTCAGATCGTATTCGTCTCTGGGTGTGTAGCATATTAAATGAAAATATTTTTTCTCAAATTTCATCACTAATGTTATATATATATTTTTTTAAGTGCCTTGCTATGTGAAGGGAAGTTGCAAGAAATGAGAAACATACATGCAATAGTTTTTCGTGGTTAAGCATTTTGCTATTGATATTTTCAAATACGCTTGCGGTTTACGTGAATAAAATGGCATAGTTAATTCGACTGTATATGATAATCTTTTGAAAGAAAAATGACAGTTAATTAAGAACTACGGGAAGTGAGTCTCAATTTTATGTAATTGAAGCCTTTCGCATAGCCATGATGGGCAAACGTCCTTGCCAACAGAACACGACGTTTGTATGGAACTATGGAATTTATCGGGATCTCGGAACGTCGACAGTAAAATTAATTTAGGTCTGAAACAGTAACTCAGTTTACATTTACTCCTACGCTGTCTAGAAGAAGTGCGTTTCATACTTACGTTCCCGAAGAATGTTTGTTAGAATTTTCTCCGCGGTAAATTCGATTGAATTCCTTTTTCTACATCACGAAATTGCCCACACCCTACAGTAGATTCACTTTCTCCACGAGGGTTGCGGTGATGTATTGGTTAGACTACTCACCCCCCACCCCACCCCCCACCCACCTAGGCGAAACGTGTTTGATTATCTGCTCCCTGATTTTTGCATGGGGGAATCGTGCTGGGCGATGCCGCAGGTCGGCGGATTTTCTCAGAGATCTCCCACTTCATCTTCCCTGGCATTCCAGCGCTTCTCCATACTCGCCTTGCTCTACCCTCATCGGTTCTTAAGACCTCTGATGTTAGAATCCACCCAGACATCACCACCCATCCATCACTTTCTCCATATTTCAAATATCCACCACTTGGCGACGAAGTGTTATAATTGAAATCTTTAGTCTTAATAATTACCATTGGTAAGTAATTTTAATTCCTTCATTTTCTTTCTTGTTTCAAATCCACGTGTGTATGAGAGAGAGAGAGAGAGAGAGCGAAGGAGAAGGAGAGAGGAAGAGAAAGAATGATAATTTTCAATTGCTGCTCTGTTAATTAAAAGTATTCACCCGGTTTCTATTTTCCTAAATAGCTATTTTAATAAGCTACTAATAATGCGTGAGCCCAAAGAAGGATCTTCAGTTTTTGGAGAGAATTACAGATATGCAAGTGATATAAACATTCATCCTGTTAGCAGCGCGGGTGTTTAGTCAAACGTAAAGAAGCTTTGGTAAGTGGTGTATTTTTGCGGCGAAGAAATTCTCTCATTCCGAGTGCTTTCACGTGTTCATAAACAAAGAGGAGAAGTGAGGACGGCACATTCCCCCCCCCCCCCCCCCTGTTTACATTATCCCGCCAGAAACGAGCACGATGATGCATGCGACGATCACGTTTCGCGAACTTTTCGCAACTTTATATTTGCTTGGAAAACAAGTCCCCCCCCCCCTTCCCCCTACCCAAGTGCTCAAACACTGCGGTACTTTCCACATTTGTGTCAGTTGCGCGGGCGTTCGCAAAACAACCGAAAGCAAAGGAAAACAGGCTTCCAAAATAAACGTAAATATACAATTTTGGGGTAAGCGTTAAAACGATATCTCGTGTTCTTTTAAAACGTCGATACCGTAAGCCATTGCAGTTATAGTCCGTCCGCGGCTGTTTCACCCTTTTTCGGAAGCCCATCTAAGGGCTCTACTTTCAGGATATTCATCCGCCTCGGGCAAACAATTACAACAAAGGGACAACGCACCGCATTCGTACGCGCTCAGTGTAATAATATTTCTTACGAGGTGGTACCAACACACATGTTTTCTCACTGTTTTTTATTTCTGTTGATTATAAATTAAATATTATTATTTATAGAAGAAATATATGCTAATTTTTTTAATTTACTAGAAATAAGGTATTTTTATGTTATCAGAAGCATAAAACGCTTGTGGTGCATAACATATTTAGGAAACACCCAAGAACGTCATCGATCAGATTCCAAGTGTGTGAAGAAACCACAAATATATTATATTTTTGAAACACATAACAGTTCACGCATAGTGATGAAAATATTTAATGCGAAACTTTTACTTCAGAATGAGGAAGTCGTAAGAGGCCTGTAAATTAAAACTAAAAGTATTATGCAGAAATGTTAAAAGACGTTGGCAACTAACACACCAGCATCAATCCATCTGTCTGAATACGAGAGTCGTGGAGCTCCTAAATATCACACCATTTAATATGTAAACATCCTGCCAAATTTAGAAATAAATATTAATTAAAGTTGGATGTTATGTTAAGAAATATAACTTATTGGGTACGCAGACCGAAAGCAACTAGTTCACGTTTTGAGTAAAAAGGTACAAAATTAAACAAACAAGTTTTGCTATTATCAGATAATATAACGTATCACATAATGGAAGTTATTCTGACAAAATCGTTCTGCTGTATTAAAGGAATTCTTAATTTTCGCGATAGTATAACTGTGATATATGAGATAAGATTGTGTTTCAACTTTTCTTATGTAAAGAACAATTTTTATACAGAATTAATAAACGTATGATTACTGCAAATTAATTCTTAAATTTGAGACGACAATATTACATGTCTCATCTAGCAAATCTTGCTTTAGAAACGAACATTGCAAAAAATTACAATTTTAAAAAATTATTAATACTATTAAGTTAAAATGTAAAATACACATTTATAAATGAAATTCTATATATATTGTAATATATATGTTTTTTATATATATAATATATGCTTCGTATCTCACACAAAATTAAATGTAAATTGTGTAATCAATCGTTACTGTAATTTCAAAGTTAATTTAACTGTAATTTAACGGAATTATGAATTATAATATTGTGACTTTAAGCTTACAAACATTATTAAGTCTTGTTCTTTGTGAGTTACATGATTGTAAAGTTTCTTTTGCTTATTATTGCGAATAGGATGGCATTCGAAAGTTGAGGGAATTCTTATGAGCTGGACGATCTTATAATTCCATTCGCCCGAATTATATTGAAAGGGATCCTTCGAATTAGTCCTTATTGTACTGCAATGCAGGGGATTAGTCTTGTTTTAATCGGTGCGTTAGTTATGTTAAATGAAGAGGGGGCTTACAATAGACACACGCCACACACGATCGAGCACATTTCAAATACATTTTCCTCTGAAAGGGCTTCATCATTCAGAAGAAAATGTGTAAGGCTTACTTCAAATCGATTTGCATACTAGTATGGGAAGCGAGGTTTTCCTGAATGATTTTACATGTATTATGAATTGCTTGTGCTCATTTTTAATTTCTGCTTTCCCCGCCAGTCTTGCTCATTAACACTCCCTCAATTTAGCAGAGCACACTACTAATGCCCTTCTTTTATCTGCCCCTTTCTCTCTTGCGTAATTCCTGAGACATGCATTGAGAAACAATGAAAGCATGAAAAACCCAAGGGCTGAATTTCACAAAATGATACTTCCCTTCAGCATTTTTCAAAAAGAAGGAAACTTTGCGTAATAAATGTTATCCAAATTGAGTGTCTCAATGTTATAACAAAACGCGTAGCATTTTCGTCATCTGAATCCCCCTGATAAGAACATCATGAATCATTTGCTATGCAGCAACGTAAAATAGGGTCATCGGTGGATGTGCACGATAAGCGTGGCATGACTTTAATTCGGCGAGGATGTCGGGAACACGAGTTTTCCTCACCACACCGCAGGCTGTAACCGAGACGACTCCAATCATGGATCGAGCATCTCTGTGCGCCATCGCACGGCGTGCACGCGAAAACAGTGAATATTTCTGTTGCACAACTTGCTTCGCATGCAGCTCCGTTTTTAACGAGGGAGGAGATTTCCGCTGAAATGCTCGTCGGAGCGGAAGAGCTTGTTCTTAAGTCTTCGCTCTTGGCGTGCTCGGCGAACAACCAAACTCCTGAGGCGCTGCTCTGCTGCGCAGCTAAGCACCTAGCAGCGCAACACTTTGGCGGGTGCTGCAAACAATCCGCCATTACTCATTCTGTGCACTCAGTCGCATGATTTAACGTCAAACTGTCCTGAGGCTCTGCTTATATTCTAACTAATGATTCGAAGAAATGTTTAAAGAGAGAGGACGTTATTTATCTTTACAATTCGTCTGCGTCCTGACGTTTATTTCGGCTCATTCGTTTTTTGTCCTGTTTAATTGAAAATATTGTATGGTTCGGTTTATTAAAGGCTGTTCCCGATAAAGTGAGCACTTACGAATTCAACCTGAGAAAAAAGTCACTGCCCCTGTCTGCATATATTTTAACGGGCGCACTGAGTGACATGCGCTCAGTAAAGTTGGTAATGATGGATGGGAAATAGTTACAAATCTCAACGTCAAATAAATAGTGTATGGTAACCATTTGTGCAAACTGAAATTATTTCTTATTCTCACTTTTTTTTAATGCGCCTAATTATAAGAATATGCATATTTGTAACATATTTACTTTTCTAATAATTTTACGGTTTCACTTTACCAGCGAACGAATAAAGTGATGAGGTCCTTGGCAATGTTAATTTTACATAAGGCGGAGGAATACACAACGGGAGTAGAAGTAGATCTCAAGCAGGGCTTTGAAAAGTGCTCATTTTACGGTGAACAGCCTATAATACCAATGCTTTCCGGTTGATTTAAATTTTAGTTTTCAATCTGGACTTTTTATTTACTTAATATATTTTTTTACATTTTCTTTTTTGCAGCATACGGCATATTGTATTTATCACACTCCTTTGTTTGTAAGATCGGTAATTATAAATACAGTAGTTGTTCTGTAGAATTATGACGTAAACATAGAGTAACAAAATGTATAATCTATTTTCTCTCGATTGTTCTGACGATAATTTTTTCAGTGACGCTGCCTCATCTTAATTGGCCTTTTTGCTTATAATTTGCCTTTCTTAATTTTCCCCAATACAATTTCTGGTTCACTGAAGCCCTGTCATTAATTATTAAAAAATCATTACATACTCTTTCTTGCGAAATTTACTACTGAGTAACGTTTACAATAAACTCATAAAAATAGTACTACAGAAATAGTAATGTAATTATTATTTATAGAATGAGTAACGCCAGAATACTTGCGAAAGATCGTAACTAACAGATTCCTAACGATCTCGGGGCATTAATTAACAAGTAAATCACTTTATAGGCTGTTCACAGTAAAAATAGCATTTCTGAAAGACCTGCGGAAGATCTACTTGTATGCACGTTGTGTATTCTTCTATCATACGTAAAATCAACATTGCCACGGGCCTCATCGCTTTATACACGCGTCTTTCAAGTGAAACTCTAAAATTATTATAAAATTAAATATTTTACAAATTTACTCACTTTTACATTTTGATGCATTTAAAAGGAACGGGAAACCAAAGAATTAATTTAAGTTATCGCAAATTGTTACCTAACACTTTTTATTCGACTTTATGATATGGAACTACTTTCCCTCCATCGTTACCAACTTTACTGGGCGCATGTCACTCAGTGAGCCCATTAAAATATATGCAGGCAGGAGCAGTGAGTTTTTTCCAAGGTTGGTTTCATTTTTTCGTGAACAGCCTTTAACGAGGACGTCCAACCAAAATTGGTTGGATTTTATGCTTGAATAATAATTATATAAATCCTTACCCCGGATATTCGCCTAATAAATAACATTTTCCTCTTTGCTTGTGCACCAGGCTCTTTTCCCACACGTGCATAACCGTTGCACCCATGCGTTCACTTCGACGTCGACATGATCGCCGAATCATAATTCACCTCCAGTCCAGACTGCGCCTCCGTCACGCTAGCCCCGACGACTCTTGGGACGTACTCGCCCGGATCTCGCGTTCGCCTGGCGCGTCAACGCCGGGACCCTACGTTTCACACACCGTACTTCTCGCGCCCATTGCCCAACACTCGATCGTTGTCCACACCGCCGCCGCACTCGTGCTGCCAACAAATGAATTGATTCGAACGAACCCGCGCAGTCTTATCATTTCGTTTCCTCTCGCCGCCCGTGGGCGTTGTCGCGTAAAAATACCTCCGGCCGTGTAGGCGGCACAGCTCACACACCCTATTTTTTAACGCATAAAATGCGTAAACAATACAATAGTACACTCGTTTAGTAGTATTTCTTTAAACTCGCTGTTTAGTTTGTCGAGCTGTACAATAAGATCTTTATAGGAAAAAAGGAGTGGTGGAGTGGCTAACGCCATACCAACTCATATTATATTCGCTTAGTAGGTTCTCGGACCTCTTTTACTCAATGAAAACCAAATGGAAACTCTCAGTATCTGGAAATGTTTATAGTATGAAAGTATATACACGTCTACTATACCTCGCAATGATGCCACGGAAATTCGTAACTTCGCAGAAGGTTTCGAATGGCGAAAAAAAAAAAAAGTTTTATTCGATCCTTGTGTCACACATATATATGTTTTGTAAGTTTCCCTTCAAATGTTGGTATTGCGATTGCGAGTCAAGGTACAGCGATGTGGTAAGAAGATCGTATTACTGTATGTATGTTTCAGTAGGAGCTAATACAAAAAAAAAATTTCTTTCAGAAAACCTCAATTATAAAACTCTTCGAAATGTCGCAGTGCTTATTCTTAAGCCACGTTCACGACTGCCGGTAAAAAAATGTACCGTTTAGAGCTAATCGTTACACGGAGAAATACAGTCGTCTATAAAACATGGGTTTGCACCTTTCTGAGATATTACCGAATATTTTAATACTCGTGACACAATAACTTGTTTTTTTTTTTGTAATGTACACCAAAGAGAAACTTAGAGATAAAAAAAATAATGATTACCCTGAGAGAGTTGCTGTAGTCCAAAAATATATACGTTCAAATGAAACCAACAAATTAATATTTGATGTTTAGATATATGAAGTTGAGAAAAACACATTGAACAATAAATATTCTATTCTTCAAATCGTATATAGGGTTGAGACAACTGAATTATTTCGTCGAGGAAACATTATTTGCGTTCATCCAAATTGCTGGGCTGAAATGACTGTTTAGTTTTATTTAATGCTATCCAGGAAAAATGTTCTAAGTAGAAGAAATGTTTGATTGAAAATTAAGTTTGTTATTTTTGTACTGATCGCAGTTGGTTTTACTCTACGCTCACAGCGTGGATTATTGACAAATGACAAGGCGTCAGTAAGTATAACTTGCCTTTTACTCTCGTCACATACGCGTGTGTTTACACACATTCCGTCGTAATCAGTTGTCTCCAGACAGTAATGATTGCTGACGTGTGCTCCTTACGGGGAGGTTATAATGAGGAACAAGTTTGGTGCTGGGTTGGATGTACACGTGATATTAAGTTACTTTCTCGTGCCCTCCGAAAATAGCGCCCGGTAATGATTTAGTAACTGAGCAGGTAATAGGGAGTCTGATGTGTAATTAATTAATGTTTTCTTCTTCCGCTTCTCTTTATAATAACGTTCTCAGAACTGTTTCGTTCGAGCTCCATTAACTGAGAGTCTTTATAATGAGTTAACTCGTTACGTTATTTGCAGTAGTTTTAAAATATCTGTAGTACAACTAAAAAAATATCAGACATTGCCAATTTTTTTGTGTAAAATATAAAAATAATATTAACTAATTGAAATTATACTACCGTTACCAGTAATTAATTTTGATACATGTATTGAACATTTCCCGGCATATCACTAGAATTGATTGACTGCATCCAGCAAGGAAAAATAGCGTCATTATTTTCAAAATTAATATATCACTTCGAAAAAAAATTGAAATTATTATTTAAAGTTATAATCTAACTTAACCCAATTTCATGAAGACGGTATATAACGAATATATTTGGCAATATGTTAGTGTATCTGTCATGAATTCAGAATTATGTAGGTTACATTCCCACCTAATATAAAAGAGGTGGTGTGGAATCCGGAAATGAGCATTTTCCTTATAGAGATCTTAACTGATTCTGATAGAATGCTACTCGTGTTCGTCGTTCATATAAAACAAGTGTACAATACTCGGACGTGTTTCGATAGTAATTTGATTCAGTTTGATTTCTAGAGTAGTAAAAATGAAAAATTGAATATTTAATTTATTATTTTTGGAGTGGTGATTTTTTTTTCTTTACACTCGAATGTTGTAGAGGTAGTTTTTCTTTTTACTCCAGCAACTCGCAAGCAGAAATGCGCCATCAGATGCACAGTTGACGATGATTTCCCGAATTTGCGTTTGGGAGCTCCACGAAGGCGGGGAGGGGAGGACCGCGAGATGGCCATAAGTGATTTATGGCCGTCCGGAGTTGGGAGTAATTAATTTCCCCACTGTCGGCCGCATTTGAAGGAAGCCAGTGTAACGTATGGCGCCCCGTCGCTCATCCGCGACAACAACCGGTTAGCGAGAATTCCTTGTGCGCGCACTGGACCCGGGGCTCTCTCGATTTAATTAATCGAATCACTTATTCGTTCTCTCCCCCCCCCCCCCTCCTTCACCACATGGGTCCGAATCCACTCTCTTCCCCCGAGTGACGTCATCAATAGCTAACGGGCAGGTGTTGCTGAAAGGGAATTTCATGGTCCCAGCACCCCTTTCGATACCATCGGGTCTCTCTCCTGGTAACCCCCCTCCCTTTTTTTTCGCCCCCGCGAAGCTCAACAATTCAACCTCTAGTCTAGCGATATTTATCTCCCCCTCCTCTTCCCCTTAACCCTCCCCCCACCCCTACCAGGTTTGAGATCCGCCTTGCCGCCCCAAATCCTCCAGGATTCCTGACGTAAGCACCAGAGAAATGGCCGGTGATAAATGGGATACCGCCGTTTCCAGGTACGGCAGGGGTGTCCCCATTGTGCACCCCGCCGTGATGGATTATTTCGCGATGCACGCGGAAGTATACCCCTACCCCACCCCCCTCCCCGGAACTTCTGCCGCGGACAATTGGGCCGCGCGCCTGGTCCAAAGTAAACAATCAAGTGCACGAGGCACTCTATACACGCCCCTCTGTGGCATTTGCACGTTTCCCCGTCACGAAATTTCACGCCGGCAATCAGGAATATTAATTGTCAGGAAACGACTGAAATTAAAAGAAAGGAAACTTATCAATACTAAAATCTATGTCGCGATTCACAAGAGTGCATTATATCTCCTAAACATTTTTTCGTCTACCAGATACGATTTAAATTTTTTTTGGAAAGGGGAGGTTGTGATGAATTAGTTATTCTAGACGTCCTCATAAGTTTATTTTCTTATACAGGATGTTCCGCGACTCTGCCGACATACTTCGGCAGCGTGTTATACAAATCATTGGCAACAAAAAATATAATTTACACCAGTAGGCTATACGGCCGCATTTCAGAATCACAGGGAGGTAAGTGCAATAAAGACCCACAAGTTGGAATTACGGAATGTCTTTAATGCAAGTGACTAAATTCATGTTGAATGTGCACAATCTGACCGCAAGCAGGCTGCAATACGTTGTAGCCTATACCATGGCGTTCTGACACTGTATGCCTGCAAGTTCATGTCTGAGTTGATTAGTGGCGTCGTTTATCGCCTATAGAAACTGGTCTCGTGTGTCTGATCGCCGTCCGCTGTAAACCCTAGTTTTCAGGCATCCCCGTAGTAAAAAGTCGAACGGGGAGAGGTCTGGAGAGCGCGTCGGCCATGGGACTGGCCCACCTCTTCCAATCCACCTGCGCGGATACTCAGCTGCTGAACCACTCACACTTCCGTCACAATATCCGTAAACAAACACAATGTCTGCGTACTCCCCGCGCGACAGCACTGAAACCCTGGCAGGAATGCGACCTTGGAACGATAAGTCGGCCACGCTATACGACTGTACTGTACTATCGTACAAAGAAA
Organism: Dryococelus australis; assembly: GCA_029891345.1. Classification (NCBI taxonomy): domain Eukaryota; kingdom Metazoa; phylum Arthropoda; class Insecta; order Phasmatodea; family Phasmatidae; genus Dryococelus; species Dryococelus australis. The sequence continues at coordinate 25,147,850 of CM057007.1, read as the reverse complement.
ACATTCACTCACTTCAAGGCAGCGCTTGTTCACTGCTTGAACTGCACGCACCTGACGCACTGGAGGAATCACTACTGTCGTCAAGACGTACAACGATACTGCCAATTACATCTGATACAACATCGTCCCTTTCCCCAGTATCCAGTCTCAAGCTTCTGTACGTGAACACAGTACCCTTCCCAGCCGGTCTTGGTTGCATTGTCCTACAGATGACTGCGGGAGGTTAGGAGCAGGCTTCTCGGTAACCCACTTTATGAAATTAACACTGTTCATTTGGCCGTGATAGTCGCCACTGGCAGCGCCGGCTTGATATACAAGGAGAGCATTTTCGATAAATCCGTTAATACCCCCAGCGTGTACTACAATGAATCAGTTACCCGAATTCACGTTAGCTTGTATGCCAAACACTTCTTCATGTTGCCAACATTTACCAAACGTTAAATTACCGTCTATCCATGTCATGTCTATGTAGATAATTTGTTTTCCACCTTGTCTGTGCTGTTTCATTGTAACTAGGTAGTCGTGGCGCCAAGATACGATGCGAGGTCTCTCAATTAGTATCTTCCTGTGAATGTGATTTTCTCCACCGAAAACCTAGTTGTTTTACCACAATACGCAACGAAGTATGCGACCACGGAAAGTCTATTTCCTCCTTTACCACGGGCAGTAGTTTTGCAATGGTAGAGAGACGTTTTTCCTGAATATGAAAATCCTGAATCGTCCGCCGAATTACACATAGATCAAAGTTATCAACATTCACGACAGTATGTCCCGGCCTAGTTTTCCGTCGTTTACCCGGCGTGTGCAAGCTACCGCCCTCCCCACTGTTATCTAGTTCTTTCTGTTCCTCCGGTATCTTTTTAATTAACGTCTGCGACACTCCAGCGTAGTCTGCAGCTCTTGTTGTCGCCTGGTTTATCATGAAAGCATGACGGTTTTTGTTTCGCCTCTTCATCGCACTTTGCCATCGTGTTACTTAGGATTCTCCGGCCCTCGCAATGCACGACGGTGTTTTCCTTCCGGACAGACATAACACTCGCAGCGGCGATGTTCGTGACACTTCGGAGCTAAATGTGTCACTACGGATAGTACATGCGTGACCACGCTTCCCACTCCCCGCTGTCACTCACTGTCTTGCATTCCCCGTTCCCTCATACCCCGCGGTTCCAGAGCTGGCGCGCGGACTGTACTCTGCTCGTGTAAACATTCCTGGCATTGTTGTTACAAACACTCGCCTCGATACGATAACAAAGACTGCAGCCACACCAGCAGCCAGCTTACCGTCAGATTGGTGCACATTTCGAACAGCCTGTGTGTGGGACATAGCATGAATGTAGTGAATTGCATTAAAGATATTCAGTATTCGAATGTATGCTTCTATTGCATTTACGACCCTGTAACTCTGAAATGGAGCTGCATAGTCTACTCGTTTGAATTACATTTTTTGTTGGCAATAATTTGCATAACACGCTGCCGAAGTATGGCAGCTGAGTCGTGGAACTTCCGGTTTTCGTAAGTGCAAATGTAAAGGATGATTTATTCATGTTTATTAAATTTTCTTATAGTCCTCTAACGCGAGAGCTCGCACATAGGACAAGTGCATGTAAGCTGAAAGTGCGTTCGTCGATATAATCCATTCACGATTACTTCACACTTTTCTGAAGCCCTGCCAAAGTTCTAATTCCCGGATATTCCCCCGTCTCGTGCAAACTAAGCTTAACGAAGTCTAGAAAATTATACCGAAGGACAACGGACTGAGTACGTGCTCTCTTGGTTGTAAAGAAATTTTGCATGGGAACTATTTCTCTCTAGGCGCTCCCAACACACATGTTTTCTCACCGTTTTCCATCAAATTTAATTTTAATGACTTTTTATAATTTGTAGATAAAATACGAGTAAAGCTTCAAGTTATCGAAAAATGAGATACTTTTATGTTAACAGAGGTATAAAACACTTGTTATAGAGGGCATACATTGAAAATAACAAAAATCATCATACGTGCGGTGATTTTTTTTAAAGAGGTTCGATTCAAAATGTGTGATGAAACCGTAAGTAGACTACAGCAACTTAGCACAGAGCGCGCATAGCACACGCATGTCGCACGCGGAGTTAACCAACTTTGAACCCTTCCGTGCTCTCTGCGTAGAGTTTGCGCGTGCAGTCAACCGGGTAACAGAACATGTGATACAGTAAGCTCCCGAACGTGGAGCGAGTAAGGGACTAGAGTTGTTCGTTGCTGTGAATTCATTTATCTGTAATACGCTTGGGAAATTTCGGAGGTAGACTCGTAAACGGCACGGAATGAAAGAAGGGCATTTATGAAGTAAAACAACGAAACACGAAGCTCCTACCCAGCGTTAATTGCGTGCTGAAAGTAATGCTTTCCATGGAAAGAAATTGCAATTTTATAACGAAACCAATTATATCAATCCGGAATTAGGCATATTTAGTTGAATATTTGTTAACGCGAACACACAAATTACGGCCTTAAATCAAAGATATGAGTTGATCTATATAAGATTACTGTGATTTGAGTAGCGTGTATTTGAGTAATAATGCGCAGGAAACAAGCGCAATTGTTCAGTATATTTTAAATCACAAAAATATTACAAAATGTAACACATGTATTGATATAAATCAATCATGATCTTTCCAGGTTAAAACGTATTCAAATGATATTAAAAAACTATTCAGTCATAATATTTCCTGTTACATTGAACTCACTTCACACAAAAAAAACGTATGGCAAATTACAGTTAAAATTTCATTATCACCTGAAAAGGCCATAAAAACCTACATTTACAGAATTAGGCGGAAATTATTGTTAATTTCAAAATGGGATAATTAGCTGCCTTTACTCATTAGAGTTCGAAAAAAAATGTTAATTATTTCAACTGGTTGTAGTAATGGCATTACAAAAATTTTCTAATTACAAAATGCTAACAAATTCTTGTATTGCGGTTCATCCACAAACTCTGCATAATCGAAATAGAATAGGTTCCGTGAAATTGTTCACATAATTAAGCAATGGGGGGGGGGGGGGGTAAACAATCTGAAAAAGGAATGTCGTGTATTCTCGTGAGCACATTACCAAGCCTAACTATTCTATATGATGTTTTACAGCAGTAATAAATACCCTTATTATTTACAATCTGCTTAGTACCACAAAAACTAACATGACTTAATTTTGAAGATTTGTACACACATAAAAATTCTAACTTTTTTACTTGTTGCACAGGTTTGAAAAGAAAAGTTGTGTTTGCACTTTAATGGAAAACGATGAGTCTAAACAAAGAAACGTAATTCCGTAATTTGAAACCCATATATATATATATATATATATATATATAATATATATATATATATATATATATATATATAAGAAAATATTTTGAATAGATAAAATATATTTTCTTCTTGATTAATAGACGTGCCTGGGCAAATGCACTTGTTTATGCGTCGGGTGTACATCTTAGTTAAGTTTTTAATAGATTTTTGTGGCGGTTCCGTAGTTTTTTTTACGGCAACTACATTAATATTTCTTTATTACTACTGGAAAAAATATTTGGTTGGTTTTGTGGATGCTTCAGGTCAAAATTCTACAATTGACTTCCCGTAATGGAGCTAACTGTGAGAATATTAATGTGTTCAAATAAAATGAATTTTAAGTTAGGTGGCCGAAGTGATAAAGGAGGACCGGGTACTGTTCTCGGCGTGGTATCACGAAAATTACGAAAAAAATTAAAGTTTAGCTCCTTTTTTATTCAAAGCAGCAATATAAAAGGAAGCAGTTGGCAGACGCCAGAAGTTGATGAAAGTTTTAGGAGTTTTATCCCGTGAAATAGTGAAGCAGAGGGGAGGGGAAAAGAGAAATCACTAGTTTATATTTATCCAAAACAGCTGTTAAATAGTAGAATTTGTTCACGACATTTTACCCAATGCTTCGCTTCACATTTTAAACTACAATATTAATATTTGTGTATCACAAGTAATAAAATCTAGTTTACCGGTATGAAATGATATTAATTACTCCAAAAAGTATTGTACGAGTCTCCTTAAGCTACGAGCTACGTATGCAATAACAAAATATTCCGCATTATAGAATGTGTGGTAACACGTTTGTATGCAGAATCACTGTATGTCCACAAGTTGAACGGAAAATGAGCGAGTGAAGAGATTTGGGCAGCTCTTGATGAGGGTGATTGAAGTGATTATGGAGAAGCGCCGGAATGAAAAAAGGGGGGGGGGGGGAGAGACGGGAGATCCCCAGAAAACCCGCTGACCAACGCTACGATTACCACATGCGAAAATCCGGAGCGACCCGGCTGGGTATTGAACCAGGATCGCCTTGGCGGGAGGCGAGCAGGGTAACCGCTCAGCCACCGCAGCCCCTAAACGAAAAGTCCTTGGCATGTAATATTTTTTATCGCATCTTTCACATTGTAAGCTGCCATCAACATAATGAACGTCCTAATATCTCAGAAGTAATTAAAATCAGTCGTTGCTGCAACATATTCGATATTTTTGTGTCTCAATTAAATATAAAAATTTATATGTTGGTGACATAAATAGAGTGAACTGATGCCAGTCTTTTTTTTTCTTACATGAGACTGAAAAACAGTAAATAATGAGTTAATATTTACTATGGTTACAGATTCAACAAAACCAATATAAGTTGAATATTGCGGACTTAAAAATGTGAAGATACGTTCTGTGGACTGACATCTGTCGTTTTAAAATATTTGATCTGAAAAGTAAGTTACGGTGAAACAAAAATAAGTCCAAGATGAGAGGGGGTACTGCCCAATTAAGTCGTAACGGTGCATTCGAGAGCAAGGAAATACTTTAGCAAAACACGTGCTTGCAAAGTTGGCTAAAACGTTATAGGCTGTTCACGGCAAAGTGAGCACTTTTGAAGCCCTAGTTACCTTTTTCCTATTAGCCATTTCTATCCTTCCATCGCTTTATAGAAATAAATACTGTCATGTAAGTAATAAACGCAGTGTATATATTCCTCCAGACTCGAAATTTTACGTCTAAGGCTATAATAATAAAATATGAATGGCATATACCTATAGTATGTTAGCGGTATATTCACACTTTTAGAACCAACCCTTTGAAATTACATCCTTTATATGATGTGCTCTGTTATTTCTTAAATATGACTGGCTGTTTCCTAAAAACGTTGGGTATCAAAAGCGTTTTTTTTACTCGTGTTAATTAAAAAAATTGTATTTTTGGTTAAATTGAAAATTTACTTATATGCTATCTATAATTTACAATATTTCATGCATAAAAAATATAAATAAAATCGAGTAAAACATAGGTAGGCTGGTAATGCCAAGTAATAAGTGGTTGGGTATGAAGGTAGTTGGGCTTTAACCTCTCGTCGACAGCGAAGTCAGCAGAGACAGTGCAAGTTGCGCAGGGGAAAGGTTTCGGGGAAAGGAAATGGGCCATTGTATTTGTTAGGGATCCGTCACGGCGTTCGCGTGGAGTGACCTCGGAAAACTATGGAAAACAGAAATCATGATCGCCGGACCAGGAATCGAACCCGGGTCCAGCGAGTTACCACTGCGCCGCCTCGCTCGGTAAGAAATAGTTCTTACGGAAAAATATTATTACACTGAAAGAGCACGAATGTGGTGCGCTGTCATTTTGGCGTAATTTTCTTGACTCGGTTGCGCTTTGTTTGCAATGAGGCGGAGGGATATCCTGCAAAGTAGCAAGGCTTCCGAAAAGTTTAAAGTTACCTCGAATGGGTCATATCTCTGGTTTTTCACGGGAAAATCTAGCAGACTTCAGTTAACGTGTTTATCGTCGATTCATGCGCAAATAGCAGTTCGAAAATTCTATTGGCGGTGACAAAGCGATGAGTTGCATGTCTGATGATTTAGAATGGAAGGGAATACAGAATATATATTGTGCACGCCGGCAGCACAGTAACTGATAAGTACTGAATATTTTGGCTTTTCGCGGTAAAGTGAGCACTTTTGAAATCAACATTTAGAAATATCACTTCCCGTAACTAAAAAATTTATACAGGATTATTGAGCAAAGATGTTCACCCCAGATACCTTCCGAACCGCTGAAGGTATAGACATTTTGATTTAGAATTCCTAAATGGCGCTCCGGGGCTCGTAGACACTGTTTATCCCTGTTCCGAGATGTAGAATTACGTACAGATAAATTGATGTAGACTTTGGTTTTTCAAATGGGAATATACCGATTTATCCCAATACTACAACCTGCTATGAAGCGGTGGGTTCACTGACGTTTTTATTTGGAAATACGAAGAGTATTTATTGAGATACAAGGGAGTGTTCACAGGTGTAAAGATTTGGCTGTGGATGTTGCCGGGTAGGTTGCGTTATTCGCCGGGAGATGTTGAATCGACGTGGACTGTGAAACAGACGCGGTCGCTCGGTGAAATAATTGTAATCAAGCTACGAACATCAAGTTAAACTCTTGTTTTATTCGTGTGCAACATCAACAGCAACGCCAACAAACAACCTCCCGCATGCGTGCGATACCTGTATTATGCTTGGTTCACATGTTCGGCGCGATCGGCATGCATGTGAACCAGGCTTTACTCTATGAATAGCGCTTGCGTCGCCTGTAAAGGAACACACTAGTCGACATCCCAGCGGATAATTCAACCTGCATTGCCACATCTGTAGGCTATTCACGGCAAAATGAGCACTTTGGAAAGCCCTCTCATTTGGAATAATAGTAAAAAATATATATTTTATTTTAACCTTAGACGTTAACTCCCGAGTGTCGTGGGCTATGCCTACAGTGCTTATTACTTACATGGTAATATTTATTTATAGAGGTGGTTAAGGGATTTAAAAAAATGGCTGGAAGGAAAAAGTAACTGGGGCCTCCAAAGTGCTCACTTTAACAGTCAAATGCATACATCTCAATAAGTGCTCTTCGTATTTCCAAATAATCCCGGCAGTGAGCTCGCCGCTTAATAGCGTGTAATGCTATCGGGAGAAATGAGTATATTCCCATTAAAAAAACCGAAGTTGATATCGTTTATATGAGTTGTTAATTACGTCTTTAAACTGACATAGGCAGTGAATTATGAGCCTTGTAGCGCCTTTTACGAATTTCAAATCGAAATTTCGATGCATTTAGCGGTTTGTAAGATATATTCGTGGTGAACAATTTTGCTGAATAAACATGTATGCCACAGTGAACATTGGCATTATGGATTTGAGTTACGTTGGTAGTAAAGGCGTTTTATTGCAAGCGTATTGTTTATATGTATGTAAAATGGGTTAGGTGTTTTATTCACATTATATTATAAAATCGCGTATAAATAACACATTCATATGCCTAACAATTCCACAACTTCAATCGGATAGCGCATGAATAAAGCCACCAGGTTCATGACAATGCTAAATTTACATATGGTGGAAGGATACAATCTAATCAGACAAGTAGATCATAAGAAGGGCTTTTAAAAGAGTCAATTTTTCCGTGGACAGTCTATAAACGTAATTGTCTGTGGAAAGCCGAATTCGTGCCTGTACATGCTCTTGTGTGAGCGAGGTACGTATTCGCCAACTATATTGGGATAGTTTAAACTTAAAAAAAAAAAAAGACTTATTCATCTAGTATTAAAGGCAGTTAAAACACGTGTTTACCAGCTATTGTAGGCTAGTTTAGGGTTCCGATAATTTTGGGATATCGTCATAAAAAAATGATTGGTGAAAAAGCACACGTGCGCTAACCACTGCCCCGGATGTTCGAAGACAGTCGTTTATGCATGTGTGTTCTGCCAATAGAACTGTGGAACCCACACGGCCTTGAACGCAAGATTAGCCCAACTATTTACGCAAATACATGCTATGAAAATGTATTACGTATATTCAGATTTTTAATATGACGATTAAACACGCACGCATAATATATAAAATCTTTAAAGTTTTTGACAATGTTAATCCAAGATTTCTGTTAGTACATAAATGGGCTTTCTCCATTGCAGAATATAAGCCTAATAAAACTTAGAAAAAACGAAAAGCTTGAAAATGACAGTTGACTGAATGCAATTGTATTGTATAAATCCTAGGTTATGGTTGTTATTTGTTTTATTTTCGTTTCATTTCTTTGTTTTGTTTTTTAACATATTCTTTGGTAGTGAGTATATGTGCATAATCGAAATATTTGTATTTGTGTATAGATAATATTTCAAAACTAATATTAAAATATTCATAGAAGCATGGTACTGCCTGAACATATTATACCAAAGGCGCTAATTGTAAATCACACAAGCTAATGCTTCCCAAAAATTTTTTAGTAAAATTAAAAAAAAAATTACCCATACATAGTACGGAACATTTTCTACACAACAGGTTTGGAACTTAATTGCCCATTTTACAGCGGCCGCGGGACTAAGTGGATAGAGCGCTTGCAGCCAACTAAAACGAACCGGGTTCGATTCCCGGCGAGATCGTTTCCGCATTTTCACACGAGGGAGTTATGCCGAACGATGCCTCTGGTCGGCGGGTTTTCTCGGTATCTACCGCCCCCCCCCCCCGTACTAACATTCCGGTGTTGCTCCGTATTCACCTTGCTTCGCATTAATGGGCTCTAGAAAGGTCTCGCCACTCAGAAATTTTCTGGTAAATTTTCTAAACTGTAATGGGGATTTTTAACTATAATTCATTCAATATAGGCTGTTTGCGGTAAAGTGAACACTTTTAAGTCCCTAGTTACTTTTTTATTTTCGACCATATTTTATTCTTCAATCACCATTTTTAATGAATGTTGCCATTAAGTAATAAACACAGTGTGTGAATTCCAACACACTCGGAAGTTAACGTTTAAGGCTAAAATGAAATATATTTATTGACTGTTATTCGAATTGAGAGGGCTTTCAAAAGTGCTCTTTTTACCGCGAATAGCCTACAGTAACAAAACCACATGTCAGACTGAAAATATAGGAATGTTGAGTATCGTTACGATTCAGGGTTGGGGACTTTCCTTCGTGAGAGAAATTATGGATACATGGGAATAAGGTTTACTAAAGGCTGTTCACGATAAAGTGAGCACTTTTGAAACGAACCTTAGAAAAATGACACTGCCCTTACCTGCATATATTTTAACAGGCGTCCTGAGTGACTACATCCTGTAAAGTTGGCTACGATGGTTGGGAATTAGTTCAGTAGCTTAACCTCGAATAAACAGTGTTAGGAGAGCATTTATGATAACTTAAATTATTTATACTGAGTTCTGGTTTTTTAATCCGTCAAAGTGTAAAAATTAGCAGATTTTTTAAATATTTACTTTTCTAATAATTTTACAGTTTCACTTGACCGACGCTTGAATAAAGTGATGTAAATCTTACGTAAGGCAGAATAATATACAACGTGCATACGAGTAGATCTTAAACAGGGCTTTCAAAATTGCTCACTTTACCGCGAACACGGTAAAGTAAGCACTTTTGAGGCCCTAGATACTTTTTACTTTCAGCAATTTGTTATCCTTATAAAACTACCTTTAAAAATAAATATCGCCACGTAAGTAATAAACACAGTGTGTGTATTCCACCCCACGCGGAGGTTTGCGTCTAGTGCTAATGTGAAATATATTGACTGACTTTTGCTCCAAATGAGAGGGCGAGCACAGAAGACGGAACATCGCGCCCTCACTCTGTACGTTGTTTCTCTGTTCTGTGCAGAGGCGGCGCTGCCGAGGTTCGCCGAGCCGATCCCCAACGTGACGGTGAGCGTGGGACGAGACGCCTTGCTCGCGTGCGTCGTCGACAACCTCAGGGGATACAAGGTAAGCCGTAGCCGACAAGCGAAGCAATCCGCTTACGTCCGCGGGAGCGCAGGCGCACCAGCGCATCAAGCGGAAGGCACCTGCTGGTCGGCCCTTTTTAACTGCGCGCTGTTAGAGAGGCTTGCTGCGATTATTTATGTTCTCCTCGGTGCACGGCAAGCGCGAATTTAAATGAAGGTACCTCGGAAGGGGGGGGGGGCACAGCGTGGACGTCACACAGCCCTTAAAAATTTAAAAACATATTACGACCGTGGTGGTTGATAATTGCGTGAAAAAAAAAAAAAAAAAGTTCAACAGTGAAAATCAACTTAAAAATATTCCGTAATGCTTGTCACGAGTCAGTTTCACCATCTCGTCTTCTTCAATCTTAATAAAATTTACATTATTCAGCATATATTGATCAATTTTTTTTTTAATTTAGCATCTTACTACAGGTGGCAAGCAAATGCATACACACTTTTAGCCACCTACCCATCCCAATTCAATATGTATGTGCTCCCTCATATTAGAGTTTCTTGATTTATGCTTGGTGTACACTCTAAATCTGAATCGGTGTGAATTTCACTGTTTCAATCAGTCAAGCGTACCTGACGGATTCGACAGTCACTTCATTGAATTTAACTGATTATGTGAAAAATACCAGATTTCCTTCACTTATTGATTCAGTGACATTTTCCACTGATACATAAGTCATTTTTTCCCCCACTGTTTTTCAGTGGTTCGTATTTCGACTGATGGACCAGTGAAACAGCATGGCCGTCAAACAGAGTTTAAAAATGGCCGTTAAACAACGTGAATCAAGTGAAATAACAACTAATTAACAAATAAAATGCAATAGAATATACTTTATAAGATGTGTTTCGTCTTTCAAAACACCATTTTACGAGGTAATATAAACATTCAGCCTTTCTTTCCGTTTTTTTTGCGCCATTCATTTTATTTTCATGTAATTATCATAACGCTCTGTTTGAAGGTTTAAACTGCACATAATGTGGCGAAGAGAGAGTATTCATATATAATATTTCTTTTCTTTTAAACAATCCTAACGGTACCAATTAAACCAAAAACTAAAATAATCAATATACAAATTAAATTTTCACGATATTTTTTTAAGAATTTTAATATATTTTTTTCTTTTGATTTTTTTCAGCTTAACTTCGTAGCTCAACTGGTAAGGTAATGGGTTTTCAGTAAAGAGGCAAATGTGTGCGAGTTCGATCCGCGCCACTTGCGAACATAAATTTTACTTTTTTTTAATCACGGCAAATTGCTCAATACAATTAGTAAACTATCACAAATATGTTTATTTCACGTAATTATTTGGTTTAATTCAATAAAAGCTATAATTAATTCACCACTATAGTAGGACGTCACATATTCAGTCGGTGAAATATTTGCACATAAACAATCAGTGGTTTTCTACTGATTATAGGCGGAGCCATTTGTACTGATTAGAGTAGTTTAATTTCACTGCGAATCAGCGGTGTGTATGGTTGCCTCTTGGACGAATGCAGTACGTGTAACCAGTGCTATAGTATAGGCTGTTCACAGTAATTTGAGCACTTTTGAAAGATCTGCTTACATCCACCGTATGCAAGATTAACATTGCCGTGCGCCCGATCACATTATTCATGCGTCGGTCTAGCGAAACTGTAATATTATTAGAAAGAGTGGCAAAATTTAGTATGTTCCGGCACACCTTGCTCCTGGCTGGGGACACAGGGATGCAAAAATGTAAGTTAGTGTCTCATCACAAATGGCGGCCATTTTTTCAGCCAGTAAAGACGGCGGTCATCTTAAATTTCCCTTTTCGCCTTCCAAAATGGCTGATTTAGTGTTTAAAAAACCGTAGTTTTTTCGCTTTTATCACAAAAAATTGCCGAATTTCCCTCTCGCCGACGGCGGCCATCTAGGCAGCCAGTGCCAGAAAGTGCCTTTTCCCAATTATGTACACTGTGACTGAGATTTTTCCAATGTGGCTGAATCAGTCGGAGCTTCTCTCAGAGTCGGAGCTTCTCAAATTCCGCAACATTGCACAACCTCTTGCTGTATCATTCCAGTGCAATGTCTACTCAGAACAATTGGCGGCCAGCTGAGGATGTCTACCATTTTGGAGGCCAGCGGCAGTGGCGGATATCGAATGTGGAGGCCAAAAACATCTCGAATGATCACGCATATACATCGCCTCCTCCAGCGGGTCAGTCGGTTTTTTTTTTGTGACGAGACCTTAACATTCATATTTGTGTCCTTGTGTCCTGAGCCAGGAGCCAGGTGAGCCAGGACTCATTTATACTAGTACACTGCCACCTCCAGCGGTCTGTGTGTGTGCATAACACTTGTAACCATAGTTGGCTGTAGTGTCCGAACAGTTTAAGTTAGTGTTGCCAAGTTCATAACATAGACATCAACCACGACTGGGAGAAGGGTTGCGGGATCAAATATGCCCTATGCCAACTTATAAGCATAGTTGGTCGTAATGTCAGAATGTCAGAACCGTTAAGTTATAGTTGTCAAATTCATAACATGGACATCACTCCATAGCCTATAAGCATAGTTGGCTGTATTTTTCGAACAATTTAAGTTATAGTTGCCGAATTCATAACAAAGGCATCAATCATGTCTACGAGAATGGTCGCGGGGGTCAAGTTATAGCTGTCAAAAAAAACATAGGCATCCCCCCCCCCCGATTATGAGAAGGGAGTCGCGATCAAGTATGGCATATGGCAACCTATAAGCATATTTGGCAATAATTACCGAACTGTTTAAGTTTTAGGTGCCAAATTCATAACATAGGTATCAATCGTAGGTGTGGGGTCTCCCTGATAGAACTTCCTACTCTATCATTCTGGTCAGTGGTCTGTAGGCGCTCACAACTGATATTAGTAGTACAGTTTTTTTGTGTTTCTCTTCCTACTTAAAGTGTGCATGTCCCTCTTACACATTCAGTGTGGAGTGCGGAGACCGCATTCCCAGACACCCGGCAATCCTCAGGTCAAGTACGACCTATATATATATGTGTGTGAATAGATGGCTGTAAGTTCCGAAGCATTGGTGACCGCCATGTTGCCAGCCAGTCGCAATTTTTTTTATATTTTCGATTGACATCGAATGTGGCGGCTAGAAACATCTTGATAGCACACAGGTACACCACCGCCTCCAGCTGTCTGTCAGTATGAAATTTTTTGTCATGTGACTTTAAGTTACATTTATGTGTCCCGAGCCAGGAGCCGGGCTGCCAGAATCGTATCGAATGTCCTGGGAATTTCCACGAGGAAATAAGAGCGGAGTTCTTTGTGACATGATCTTAATTTACATTTCCGTGTCCCTGTGTCCCGAGCATGATGCCGGGTGGGCCAGAACCAACTATAATCGTACTCACACACACGCACGTGTTGCTGGTGACCATGTTGTGACTGACCACAAACCCACTTACCGATGTCCTCGACGTCCGACCACGACGAAGCCCCCGCCAGCACTGACCAATGAATGATAAGCTTCGTATTCTTACTATCATTACGAAACCAATTATCCTCTTACCCTAACAGGTGTAGCAGTGAATGCCCATAGGCTGCGAGCACACTACGACGCGACTTCACTGGAAGCGGAGACCACAATGACCGGTCCCACATTTCCGTGCACAGTAGATACCGACCAAGTACTGCATCCCCATCACCACTTCCCTCTTGCAGATGTGCTTATCAGTATTGAAAGGATGCAATAAAGGTAATCTGAAGCGACCTGGACGTATTGCAGGTTCGATTCTCGTAGAGAGTGATAGTAACAATAATATAAGTTATCATAAAAGCTGTCATTTTCTCTACAACAGTGTTGGTAATTAAAGGCAATCAGTATCCGAGCTGCACTCGCGTACCAGGCCCACCACACACAATTAGAGATAGTTATATACATTGTTCTGTGTGCTTTCTCACGTCATCTGCTAGAGATAATGAAGGAAATACCTACCAACCCGCACACGCAAATTGCACAAGCAGACAAGACCATACATCGTATGTCAGTCATAAAAGCCACGTAATTCCATCACAAATTGTCAGGTTGGCCGAGCAGCCTAAGGCGCCTGATATAAGCTCTGGTACCAGTTACAGGGAGCGTGGGTTCGATTCCTTGCACCTGACACTTTTTTTTTCTGTACCCATCTCGAATAAATAAGGTATCGTAGTTTTGATTCCCATTGAGAGCACATGCTGACACGCCTGCAGTCATTCGTTGGTCTCACCGCCCATGAAGAAACTAGCATGGCAGGCATAATATGTCTCCGACCTGCACTCACGTACCTACCCTTTTGCAAGAACAGACAGCCATATTCTAATGCCGACCTGTGCTCAAGTACCGACCCATTTTGTAATTACAGACAGTGATGTACCACATAGTTGGCTGTAATTTCCAAACCGTTTAAGATACAACTAACAAAAAAATCATAACATGAGCCTACACACTCAACAGTATCTCCGTTCTGCACTCGTGTACCGAAGCAGGTAATAATAACAGGGAGGGGCCAAGAAGGACCAGGGAGGGGGTTAAGGATGGTTCAAGGAGGGGTCACCCTGCTCTGTAATATGAGCCACACCCACACATACAATGTAAATGATACTAGATTGCTCTGGTTAAACGACCCCCCTTACGAACCGACTGAAACGAAACCACCACTCACAACCAGACTGCGACCTACACACTCGTGTACCAAAGCCTGCAATTACAGTCAGTCATATCCTGTATTTAACCTTCAATTTACAGCAGTTATTCTTCAATCCGCACTCGCGTACTGAAGCTTCAATGCTCATAGCTAGTCTGTACCCCACATCAACTGAGGACCGACCTGCACTTGTCATGTACCTAGATTTCAATGTACATCACATACATATCCATCGAGGATTCTAGACAACTAAGTACAATCGAAATATACATTGTGAATAAGGAGATATCACACGCACGCACACATTTCAACAACGTACATACTTGGTTTGTAGAGCAGAAGACCTGTAGGTCGCGATGTGAACTCACTGGAAGCTCAGTGTACAATGATCGCTCTATCTTTCTGTGTATGGTATACATTACTGACCAAGAAAGTACATCACAATCACTATGTTTTAAAAAAAAAAAAAAAAAAAGGTACGTTCTTGAAAGTAACTATTGATTACAGCCTGACGACGAAAGTGTATGATCCGTGAAAAAAAAAAAAAAAAAAAGATATCGAAGGGTCTATTCCCATTGAGTGTGTATGCTGACACATCTGCAAACAATCGTTCATCGTCGGTCCCACTGCCCATGACGAAGAGCATGCAGCGGTCATGATAGTCATACCCGTACCCGAACTGTACTTGTGTACCGGACTGTTGCAATTACAGGCAGTCATACTTTGACGACCTTACCTGCTCTCGTGTACCGACCAAGGCTTTTTTTTACAGTTACAGGAAGCCATAATATGCCAGACCTGCCCAAGACTTCAGTGCATCTACCAAGCCTTTGTAATTACAAGCAGTCATACTCTGTCGGCCCTGCCCAAACCTTCAATGTATGTACTTACATATCGTACCAAGTCTTTGAAATGACAAGCAATTGACCCTTCCCGAACTGTTAATGTAGGTACTTAGAGAGTGTCCATCCACCATTACATGTTCAGACATTCCAGTATGATATTTGCAAATGTTTTATGTTTACCCATAGTGTCTAGTCGCGAACCCAGGTCCCTACAGTTACAGGTCACACGCACTTTGACGACCCGAGACACGAACCGAGTAAGGAGGTATTACAACACACACACAGAAACAGACATGTTAACTATGTATGCACTCTGCTCTTAGATGATGCAAAGCAAAGGTTTCACCTTAACGAGTGTAACTGTTTAAGAAGACCTGCATGTCGCGAGCACATATCATCGTCGTGAACTCACTGCAAACAATGACCACCTTGCATTTTCGTACGTGCAATACAGTTCCAATTACATGTTCGCCAGCAGACAATCGTTCGTCGGAGGGAAGCAAGGCCCCGCTGACAAAACGTTACGAAGATCCATCATCTACAAGCCCTAACCATATGATGCAGACGAAGTGTGTACATTGTATGCACACAGCAGGAAGTGTTCGAATGAAGACTAAGTTGATCGTGTGCGAGTATAAAGAGACCAAACCTCATAGCCAGCAGTCGAGACATCGCAAACTTGCATGGAATTTTCGTAATTATAGTCATATTATGTCTCTGACATACACTCATTTACTGAGACTTTACAAATACAGACAGTAATGACCATGCCAACAAATGCGTACGGACCGAGCCTTTGTAATTACAGGCAGTCATACTATGTCGATTCTGCCTATGCTAGAACCTGCAATGCATGTGCTAAACCTTTCCAAGTAAAAGCAGTCATACTCTGTCGATCCTGCCTGTACTCGAACTTCCAATGTGCGTACAACAAGCAGATTCCGTCCAGCGGTCCAACAGTTCCACCGTGATAACTGCGATGCTGTGTGTGTGCCCATTGAAATAAGCTGTGGCAAGTCGCCCACTCAGGTCTCTACAGACAGCTGCTTGCACACTCACTCCCCAGTCTCTGCTTGTTTGTTATTGTGTTACCTATGTTATATATAAGGATTTCGTGTGTGAATAAAAATAGTGTGTATGTGCAGTTACACGAGCTCTCTGGCCCATTTGCAGGTAGTCTGTCGTTAGAGCTCGGACAGACCCGGTAGTGTATCAGTTCGGGTCAGCAGTTTGTACCATACCTACACCACAAAAAAAAAAAACTAGTCGTCAGACACAGTGAAAATGATGGCACGCTATTCTAGTGGTCAGAACATTCTATCAGCTATTGTGGCATATTGAAAGCATAACTCACTTGCAGCATTCGACAAAGAAACTGAGCTCGCATACTTGCCTAAAGAATTCCTTCTGACATATGCACATAGTGAGATATTGTTTGTTTACAAACATCTACCCACATATCTACAACAGGACGAAGACATATGCGACTGTCGCCTGTGTACTGAGTGTTTCCAAGGATGTACTACTGTTATGGACACACCACATTCTAGGGGTAAGTGTAATTCATGACGGAAGGGTGTTAAAGGAGAATCCAACACTTATTCTTTCACCTAGGTATTCATGAAGGGGGCGCGCGCACACGCGCGCGCGCGCGCGCGTGTGTAGCTGGAGCAACTGACGATGTCGTCATTCGATGCGGATTCGGCTGACAGTCACCATTAAGCTTGTAGTTTTGTCCCTGAGAACCCTCGGTGCAGTGGTAGAGATGTTCTGGCAAGGCACGCTCTCGCAGTTCTACCTCCTGACTGCGTTGACGATGATAGACATGAATCTCACAGGTAGTAGTTAAACCAGCAATAGGATGGTTTGAGTTTTAAGACGGGGACCTATTAATACTGCAATATTACTGAAAATGTCATATTTACAGGTATTATTTAAATTTTATTTCTCCACTCTAAGAAGTACTAACAGATTCGAATTATATGCTGCATTCTATGGAATTCATTGTATCTAATATTATCATATGCGCCATATTGGAACTGTAGTAATTACATATAACTAAAAAGTTTTCTTTTAATTTAGCTATTAAAAGTAAAAATGGCTGTTATATGCTTTTTAAATTAAATTTCAAAGTGCCTTGTTTTTCGTGCATGTAAGTTATTAGAAAATTTGGAAACTATTAATTTTTACAATACTGTTACGTTTCTACTTGACCGACGCATGAATATAGTGATCATGCCCTTGGCCATATTTATTTTGCGTAACACGTAAGAACTTACAACATGCATACAAGTAGATCATAATGCTGTTGCCTGGCTGAGAATTTGGTATAGGGTATAGGGAAAAACAAGTTAGTAAAATTCCGTTTTTTAATGTTTCTGTTAAAGATATATATGTAGATATATACACTCACACACACACACACACACATATGTGTGTGTGTGTGTGTGTTTTGAGGGTTACATCCTTTTACCATAACACCCACGATATATATATATATATATATATACCACCACTACTACCACCACCATTACTACCACCACTACCACTATTACTACCACTACCACTATTACCACCACCACTACTACTACCACCACTACCACTACTACCACCACTACCACAACTACCACTACCACCACCACTACCACTACTATCCACCACTACTACAACCACCACCACTACTACCACCACTACCACTACTTCCACCACCACGACTACCACCACTACCACAACTACTACCATTACTAGTACCACCACCACTACTACAACCACTACCACTACTACCACCACTACTACCACTACTACTACCACCACTACAACCACTACTACTACCACCACCACTACTACCACCATATATATATATTGTGGGTGTTATGGTAAAAGGATGTAACCCTCAAAATTCCCGAAAGTGATATAATATGCTCATTGAAATTGTTGCATTCATTGTCACGTGTAGGTAAAATACTGTAACCCTAAAACCATTTGCATGGTAGATATACAGTAATTTTGTGTAACGTGACCCTCAAAAAATCATTTTCCAGTGAGGTAAAAATGTTGTATGCCACGTAGGTACAAGGGAAGAGGAGTAATAAAACAAAAGAATGTCTCGTGCAAGCGGAAAATGAAAAGGTTATGGATGTGAGTGTAAGGTATTGTGGACTTCCTGAGCGATCAACCGAAGAAATGGAACGAGTTACTGCTACGGCTAGTGCCAGTACATACCTACAGATAGACCCATATATATATATATATATATATATATATATATATGGTAATATAAGTGTAGGTAACCCTAAGTGTAAACCTAGTAGCGAAGTGACAGTGACATTGCAATTAGAGAGAAGTGTCGTGGAAAATGTATACCCTCCAATTTATCCCAACGTCAGTAATCGCACAGGAAATGAATATACCCAAAAAGCTGATGGTAAAAATGTCATGCTGACAACTGAATCAGTGTCATCTAATACTGGTGAAATATTTCCCTTCCACTAATGAAGTGCAACAGACCATTTTGGGTATTGTAGAAGACATTACAATGAATGCAAATTATTATACTAATGTGCAAACAAGTGTCACTAATGAAATGGATGGAAAAAAAGTATGCAAGATGTGGCCAAAATAAGAGAAAAATCTGTGGTAAAAAACCTAGAAGAAATTGTTGGTGATAGAGGGAAAAGGAAACGCCAAATGCCTCCAAAGTCATTTGTGCGAAAACGTAAAAAAAGTAGGGTCAAAGCGTACATAAATAAAACGAACAAACAAATGACTGCAAAAAATGTCAAATCTGACCCATGTGCACATGGAAAATGCCAAAACAAATGTTCTGCGCAATTGGGAGGTGAAAGGCAGCATCTCTTCGACATGTATAGAGCATTAGATAATGAAGGTAAAAAGTCGATCTTGCTATCCTGCATAAAATAAGACGAAAATAAATGAGTGTATACAAAGCAACAACACAGTAGACGTGGCAGAACTTTGACACATTACCTGCCCAAGGAAAAAATGAAAATGAAAATCTGTCAACAGTTTATATTGAAAACACTTGACGTCAGTCAGCGAATGCTTCATTGCACATTTGACAACAAAAGCGAGCCACATACACCAAAGCCAGACATGAGGGGCAGGCAACCGCCTCCAAATAAGACATCACATGAGTGAAAAGAAGCCGTAGACTACTCTTGTTATTGAGATATTTGACTTGATTCCTTAATAACATTAATCTTTAATGGATTTATTATATTTGTTAATTGAAAACACTAGGTAGGTAGGCACCGTCGATCTTTATGTCTTTTATACATATGGAAAAGTGTAGTAACCCTCATAAGTGTTAAGCTAAAAGGATGTAACCCTCAAAATTATGTTTGCTTTACAAAATACAAGGATATCACATATGGATATGCGATTCTATTAACTGCATTATGTAAATGAGAACTCTTGCTGCATGTACAAACTGAAAAGTGTATATAAATATTAATCAGTCAATAATAAACAGTTTTTTTGTTCTCCTGAAAAATTGTGTCACTGTGGGTTACATCCTGTTACCCGCGGCTCCATCGGCGTGCAAAATTCAAACCTCAATTATAATAACCAAGTGCTCTATCTTAATTGTTCTTCTTTATTACTCTAGTATTCTGGATTTGCGCATAGCGTACTTTTACTTTTAATCCCGGACAAACGAACATATCCTTAAGGAATATTTAGAAAGACTTCTAACCAGCGCCTACTCAAATAGTTGGTAGCATATTTTATATACTCCCTAAGAAAATGTTAGTTTTTCCGCGATGAAAAGTACTCTATGTGCTAATCCAGAATATAATCTACTTGTGTTTATATTATATATATATATATATATATATAATATAAACACAATATATATATATATATATATATATATATATATATATATATATATATATATATACACACACACACACACACACCACGAGGGACTTTCTTGAAGAAAGAAATACGTACTTATTTGCTGTCGAAGCCTTTTGTAACATTAAGGTACAGATTGTTCACTGGAAAACTAAGAAAACTTAATAAGTAAATAAAACATTACTGAAAAACAAATTGTTATATTTGTGTCTATGGAGTTTGAGAGTATCATTTCTCATACCAAGGGTTTTGTTTAAAGTTAATATCTTCAAAATTGGCTTCAAAAACAGAATTTCACTAACATGTATTTCCCTATACCAAATTCTCACTGCTTTCAAACCCGACAAGAGTTATCATGGAACTAGAACAGGGGTGTCAAAGTAAAATTTAGGTAACGGCCCCATTATCTGATCGCGAGGCTACTGAAGATCAAGTAATTATAGAAAAAATATTGCTATTAAAACAACATTCATCACAGAATTAGTTTAATTAATACATTAAAATCCCCAATTGTACCTACAACTCATAACTGTTAGAAAGCAGAAACATAATAAAAATAAATACAATTGAAAGTACCAATTTCACATCCTACAATGTAAAAAGCACAAAGAGTAAAATAATGCAGTGTAAAACCCCAATTTTACATTAATCACTGTAGACTTGAAATCTGGCATCGCTTTCCAATTAGTAATTGTTCAAAATCAAGATATTCTGACTTGAAAATACTTGCATTGTGCTATGTAAATGCTCGTGACTAAGCTGACTTCGCCGATTGCATCCGTTTGAATTCACAAGAGAGCAAAATGGTTCTCTAATCTATGTTATGCCACACATCTGTAAATAAAACAAGTAGGCCTACCGTTGTTTTAAAATAGTTTTTGAAATTTTCCAGGCTCCATTAAAAAGAAAAAGTTTTCATATCTTGCCAATTTTTCTTTGAGCGCCAAAATTGCTCAAACTTAATCTTGATAAAGAAATAAGAATCCAAAAATCGCATTTACATAAAAAACAAAACAACTCTCCCACTCGACTAATATGAATTTAATAACTCGTGGAAATAAAAAGCACTCAAAACTGCTGAGTCCTATCTGGGTCTGCCAAATTGTGTTGTTCCTTGGCGTTAGTTAACCTGTGTTCTTTCGGGGCGCGGCAAACTTGTGTCTGACTCTACCAACTTTTGAGCTCGGCAAACGGTATTTTTGTCTCGGGTTAAGACTGGTAAAGGCTGTTCACGATAAAGTGAGCCCTTTAGAAATGAACTTTAGAAAATAATTCACTGCCCCCGCATGTATATATTTAAATGGTCGCACTGAGTGACATTCGTCCTGTAAAGTTGGTAACGATGGATTGAAAGTAGCTCCATAGCTTAACATCAAATAAAAAGTGTTAGGTAACTATTTGTGATAACCTAAAACTATTTATTTCTCTTTCTGTTTTTTTTTTTTTTAATGCATCGAAGTGCAAAATTGAGCAGGTTTGTAAAGTATTTACTTTCTTAACAATTTCACAGTTTCATTTGACCGACGTATGATAGAGTGATGAGGCCCGTGGCAATGTTAATTTTACATACGGCGGGAGAATACACAACGTCCAAACAAGTAGATCTTAAGCAGGTTTCATTCACCGTGAACAGCCTACAGACACGGTTCAATTTCTCGTACGAGAAGGTGTACATCGTTCTTGCTCAAGTAAACTTGCCCTGTACGACTGGCTAACTTGTTTGGAAGAGGCTTTCGTGCTAGCTAGAAACATTAGCCACTGTTCTGTTTTCGTTCACATTTTTCCGCAAGCAGTTTGTTTACATTTGCGTTTCATGCGTTTGAGTAGTTCGCGTATACTCATTATTGGTGATACTGGTAATTTAAGAGAAGAAAACATATTTTGATTCTGTATTAGTGGTTTGTTATGTTTGTAAAATCTTTGTGTATTGTGGTGGAAACAGCATGCTGCAACGTTTGAGTACCACCACAGTGTGTACACTATGCACGAGGGACTTGAATACAAAAGGATGCTCAGCTTCTTGTTCACGAAATATGTATCAGGCTCCACATTACTGTATTAACTTTATGTTCCGGTGCGGACCGGAATAACTGTTTCCACTGGGGCTTTTATTTGGCACCCCTAAAATATAACATATTAAATTATTTCAAAGTAAGGAATAGCCCGCTCAGGTTAGGAATCAAACGAGATTTGTGATTGGGAGAGTTGTGCTCGAAAAGGTAACTTTTAATTAAAAATATAATACGCGAGAATAATAAAAGAGAAAGATTTTACCTAGTTACGAGGTTATTTTGTATTTGTCTTACGATTATTGCAATCGTCCTGTTTTTTTAATAACATATAAAATAGAAAAACCCGGTACCTTGTCGTTTACGTAGTGGCAAATTTAACATTGATCCCCCAACCTGTATTAGGAGTAATGTTACTCACGTCATAAATGCATAGGATGGGTTTCTTGAACATTCACATGTTAGCAAACGTGTTTCTCTAAGTTGGACCGCGTGACTTCGGCAGTGGTACTCGTGACGGGCGAGTCAGTGTTGAGGAAATGTGCGAAAGGCCAAAAAATGTGTCTAGCTCATCCTTAGAAATCGATTCGACAACGTGGTTTTGGCAGTTTTCAAAGTTCTACTGGCGATGGGAGAATGTAATTTTAACGTACACGCACAGAAGTGGTAAAATCAGTCCACAAAAAATTAAGTCTGCGTCGCACGCCTGAACTCTTGAAGTGAATTTCATTAACGTGCAGTTATTGGCAGCTATTTCGTGGGCGCTGTCTGTAACTTACTGCATTTAAGTCATGTGTACAGTGAACTGTATTTCCATTTTTTTTTTCTCAAACGTGCACTTATTTTTTATTGACAGCAACTGAAATCATTCGTTTTTAATTTCATGCAAATTGGAGCAATTTTAACGTTTGAAGATTTCAGAGAGTTTCTGGTTGCCCCTTCGCTCATTCTTAGATATTGGCCATTCAACTCTTGCGAAAGGTTACGCAGTCAGCTCATAGTGGAATTTAGATTGAGCTTCACGTTTAACGAATGTCATTTCATATTTCATGAGAGTTATTGCGCATAACTTTAGTAGCGAAGCTGGCAAGAAATTTGGCGATCTTCAACCCACACGAATGCTTGTCAACATTCTCATAAGAAATAAGTGTTAAATCTTAATACTGTATTTGCAGCTGTAACGAAGTAAAAATAGTGTTTCGTATTTTGAGATGTATGCTGTATCAGTGAACACGAGTGTTGCTTCTTTTCTGTTTAATACAAATCTATCCTATATTTTACTATAGTGAAATATGTATTTTTTTTTTTTTTTTTTTTTTTTTAGTTCAAATGGTAGGAGCTATTTAGCATTTACGAGTCGCTGGTCTTATCTCGTGGAAATCGGCTGCAACAGATCAAGGTTATGTAATTTATTTTGTTTGGTGCGTCACCAAGTAAATCAAAACGATTCGGAGGAAAAAAATGAATAATTGATGGCGGGAGCCGCACTATGAAAAGTTGTTCTGGTCAATAAAATTGATCCCATAGCAAAGATAAACCAGACATAAAAACGTGACTGGGTTCTAGATGTAATACAGATACAAATAAAAAAATAAAAAAATACGAATAGCGAAACTTCCGGAAAATCCAGTCGAAAGAATGGCGTCGACGGGCGAAGGAAAAGATAAAGAAAGAAAGAAATACGAGCGTATTTACGTTTATTCCGCAAAGCCGTCTCCAGAAAACTCGATTTATGAGGTTATATTGACGACATACAAACAGACCGACAACAGATAATGTGCGCCATAACATTCGCTCTCCGCGCGCGGAGAGAAGGGAAAAAACAAGGGAGCGGCCGAGCGTGTAGGTTGGCATTTCTGGAGGGGTTTTCTCGGGGCGTGTCTCGAAAAGCCCCTGAGGACATGGAGGCCTGGATGTTGAAGGGGGTGGCAGTGGGAGGGGGGGTTACCGCTTCGTGAGACGAATTCGCATGGGCCAGTGGCGTACGTGGAGGGGTTACCTGATGTCGATCTCCGAGAGGAAAGGGGACCCGAAACGGACTGGCCAACTCAACATAACCTTAGATCTCTCGTGGTCTGCGTTGGCAACGGAAAGAGAGCTGACAGGCCGGGTGAGAAAGGTAGTAGAAAAGAGAGGGCGGGAAGGTAGGGCGCGGTTTGAAATATCATTCAAGGCGACACCCGAACCAGGGAGGAAAAAAGTTTCCCCGCCTTCTCACCACACCTCCCCCACGGGACGCCTTCCGGAAACACGATTACGCCCACAAAGACACCAGACGTCAAATAATGTTTTTGTGGCTGTTTCTAAACTTGACACGTTGGAGACTCGTGTGCGACGGTTGCAGAATATATTAACGGAAGAACTTGTCTATCGCTTAAGGTTGATGGAAGGGAAACTTAAGCCGTGTCCGAGATGACATATTCGTTAATTTGTAATTTGGCATTTCGTAAGTTTTAATTCCGACCTTGTCGACAGTCACTTGTTTAATTATTAAAACGGACGTAACATTTCTACAATAACCACTTGAATGCTGCGAATATGTTAATAACTGAGAATATAATAAATTATGTAATAACTACATCAAACATTTTTGTTGTATAATATATAAACTAAGCACGACTCTTACTTCCTTTTTAAAACACGCCTACGGTATTTAATGAAGTTATTTGTTTTAGAAACATTTTATTGACCCGTTCGCGCATGTATTTTAAAGGTAAAAACCAATATGACGCTGATTTTGTCATCTTTTATTTTTGATAACATCCGCTAGATACAAAATGTGCCATTTCGGACACAGCCTAAGTGTGATTCTGCCTCCAGAGATGGCGTCTCTTTCGTCGGCTATAGAAAATGCAACGCCTGTTGGTAGGCAACAAGCTATCCCAGACCGTGATGTGCCTCCTGCTGGGGATAATGTCATTTCGCTCATCAGCTTATCGATTTTTGCAATTACCACACAGTCATATCTGTGCGCTGGATTCTCTAAGACAGCAGTCCAGCAGAACAGTTTTACTTTCGCGTATCTGAAGATTAATTCGCAAATGTTTGGTAGGTCCTCACATTTTATATAACGGAGGTTATTCGGAAATACAAAGGCGTAAATCAGTGTTACAGTTCAACGAATGGGCGATAAGCGATACAACTGTCTCCGTTTCGTTCTATGTTGACAGCACTGTGCTATCGATTCTATAAAACAGCAAATTTGTACCACTGCGTAGTTTTTAATTTCCAGCAAATTTAGTTTATTGAGTTATGAAATCTATGTAACAGAATTTTGTTGATGACAACGTTACGAGCAGAGCATTAAGAAAAACAAGTTTTGGTTGTTGTATAATACGAATGCGATGGCTAATAATTAATGTGAAATTTATGGTATTTTGATAGGTAACTGGCGGCTGCACCTCGTTCCATGGAAACGTCCGCCTTGTTTATTATTTCCAAGACGTAAAACAAACGGCTCCCGATAAACAGAATGCGAATGATAATCGCGCCCCGGGACACACACCTTCAGCTCCGAAGACACGCTAGTTCGCCGCGGTGGTTAAACGTCTAATAACGTACAGGAATGAGATGAACTACATTCGGCGTTAGAAAGACGTTAGTTGTCCAATCGCTACCATCGCAGACGACATGGATCAAAAGAAGAGCATGGTTTTTTTTTAATCTGAGATGCATCATATTAAAACTACAGCTATATTTGAGTGAGCTAAGACAAAATTCAATAGTGTATTTTTTTTTACTCGTAATAAATATCCCCGTGTGCTAAATAAAAATAAGTAATACGTTAACGGTCGTCATAAATCATAGACATAAAATTTTGGTTTTTCGTGAGTTACCGAATAAAGAGGGAGCAGGGCGGAGGCTTAAATTTTCTGAAACCACGCCATTAATATATTTAAGTATATTTAATTAATTATTACTTTAATATATAAATATATATTAATCTTATCTGTATCAAAGTATGTTTTATGTTTGTGAGAGAAGTTATGCACGAATTTAACACGTGTTTTTTTTTTTGTTAATGCCAGGGTTTTAAACAACACGAGTTACAAATATTTAAGAGATTACGGTACTGAATTTCTGCTTTAAAAGTCAATGCAACTTATATAAGCATCCTTAAAATCTGAACTTTATTAATGAAATATGTATTACAATTTTTACAAAACCAAAAAAATTAACACTTAAAATGGCATCATATTTGGAAAGTAAAAATGCGAGAAAGGTTTTTAAGATAATTTCTGAGATGAAGGGAAAAATTGTGCTAGTATATTATTGTTAGGAAAATCATATTACCTGAACATACTTACGTGTTGCTTGACCTCTGGGAACACTAAAATTGATGTCTCTAGTCGAGGAACAACGGAAAAATTCAGACCCCGTTACGCCCAATTTTGAGTACAATCCCTTGTAGGCTGTTCACGGTTAAGTGAGCACTTTTGAGGGCCTAGTTACTTTTTACTTTCGGCCATATTTTATCCTTTAACCACCTTTTAAAATAAATATTGCCATTTAAGTAATAAACACAAGTGTATTTTCCACTGCACTCGGAAGCTACGTCCAAGGCTAAAATAAAAGATATTTATTGACTTTTATTCGAAATGAGAGGGCTTTCAAAAGTGCTCACTTTACCGCGAATAGTCTGTATCTGCAGAGAAGGAAACAATGGCGGTAATCTACGTGTTTAAATGTATCGTTTTCGCTCGCATTTTTTTTTGTCGCCAAACTATCATCACACGTTGCGACAAAGCTACGGGTTTTCTTACACGTGTGTGCATTATTTCATTTTCCCAGGAAGGCGGAATCGCTTCTGCATTTCGTCTGAACATATGGTGCTATTTGAATTATATTTTTTTTCGCAGAACGTTCGGTCTACTTTTGGGTGGGATATGATGGCTTTTTCTGTGGACAGTTTGAAATTTATTGTTCATTTTTGCTTTAAAGTGGCACGAATCTTTTCTTCTGCTAGAAACAACACTCGGATGGGCGGGAATGGTAAATATTACCCTTAAATAATGAGAATTGTGTGACATTTTTTGCTTGCTTTATTTTACCGTTTAAAGTTTTTGTGTCATTGTGAAATTATCGAGCGAAGTAACGTATTCCTAACAATATGAGCTTGCATTCAGGGAAACCAGGGTTCTATTCACTAATTAGCAATCTTTAAATAGGTTTTATGTTTTTTTGCGTTATGAACTTCATGCGGATAAACGCTTCTGTTGTTCCTTAATTTATGCAATATTGTAAGATGTTCTGACGTGACTCAGACGTGACATTACTTATAGCGTTAATCACTTGGCGAGGCAAATTAAAAATTTTGCGTAATCGAGGACTACAGTTTGTAATTTGTACTGGGGTACATTATAAGACGAGAATCTGTAATTATAAATGTTTCTATTTATCTATCACCTCTTCCAACAGCAAATACAGTCGCTTATCTTTATTCCGAAAAAGATACATAGAAAAAGCTGAAAACTAATGATAGAGCTGATGTTTTATTATATTTTTATGCTCTGATCAGTCAAATACCGGATGTCAGAAATTAATGTTTACATACACTCCTTGTGTGTTGAGAGATAAAACATATTAGGTAGTCCAATGGGACTGTGCGTATTCGATGCTATATAACAACGTTATGCGCGCGCACGCGTTCAGCTATTCCGCTTTATTCAGTTCCGTTTGCAGCTACGAGCGGCAACACAATAATTGTAGAGGAAATGGCGGACGTGACGAGCTATTGTGGAAACTTGACGAGGGACGGAAATGTGTCCGATGCGATGAGAAAGGACGGCGCGGGAGGAATGGAACGGATAGCGGATGAAGGAAGTGCGAGGGCTGTGTTGCACACATTCACACGTCCTCCTAGGAAGTCAAAACCCGCGCGACAAACTGCGCGCGAGTCGGGCGTCAGCAAATCGCGTCTCAATCGCATGTTAAAGCAAGCAAAGCGGAGGCTCTTGCACTCTCAACGTTGCCTCGCGCCACGAATTAAGACGAGCCGAGCGGAGGTGCGGAGAATTTTGTAATAATGTCGTGCACATGTGCAAGGCCCACTAACACTTTCGACCATCAAAACTGTGTGTACTGGGCCGGTGAAAATACCCGCATTGTTCTAGAGCCAGCAGATATTCTCCACGGTGTAACCGTGTGGCGTTATGCGTCTGTTTGGGCCCCATTTTTTTTTTTTGTGACGAAATGGTGTGAAGAGTGAGAATTACCGCACGAGTTCGCAAGAAAGCAATTTTTCCAGCTGTTCACCAATCCTACGCAGATGACGATTGCTTTCGCCAGCAAGAAAGTGCACCGTCGCAATAGCTTCGAACTTACGGTCGTTTCCGAATGAAACAATTATCGGGAGGTGAATAGGACAACGAAGTGTTGATTATCAACCCAGATCTCCAGATCTTTCGCCCTTAGAATTTTTACTTATGAGGAACTCTGAGGAACACTGTGTGCACTACAAAGTCACGGATATCGGGTGCCAGGAGACGCGATTGTGACCGCTTGTGGATCCACTTCAATGGAAATCGGAGCTATTGTTTGTCGTTCTGTTCTACATAGCCGTAGACGATGTCTTGCTGCTGATGGTGGACATTTTCAAAAGTCGTACTTATAATACACATTCACACGCATCCAGCGTTGCCATTATACCGTTACATACAAGCAGTGCTATGAGATCGTATTTGATAGTTTCTCTCGTATTCACGTTCGAATAGTGCAATGGTTATTTTGAGACATCCAATATAAATGCATTTCTAGTTCTATTCTTTCCTATTGCAAAATTTAAACTTTAGTGTTTTGTCTTATATTTGAAATGATAAACCTATAAATTTGCACGTCTTTCTAAACTGGATGTTTGATAGGCTCCCCCTCCTTACAGCGATATCTTGGAAGCATTGATTTTGCGTTTCTCATATATTATCAGGAATACAAGTGCTGTTCTGCGCGCTACAGTTCTGTAACCTCTTTTCTTATCTTCTGTAAATTTAAGATGTTTCTCACTTTTGTTCTTCTCCCACTTTTTACACATAACATTTTTAAATAAGAAACTTTTTTGCACATTCAATTTCCGAATTTTCAGCACATAATCCGTTTCATTAATTTTCCTTTCGTAAAATATATTTCTTCAAATGTAAAACAAATATTGTATTAAAATTTGGGATTCGCAGTTTCGTTCAGCTAATGGTACACATAGAATATTGTTTATTAATTTTAATCGCCACAGTCGCCGTTACTTCAACTTCCCGTGTCTTTTAAGTGTCAAGCAATTAATTAGAGAATCTGAATTAATTCTTCTGCGAAGAGGCAGTTGGCCTTATTTTGTTTGCATTTTATGATTTTGGTAACTTGACGTGAAGTTTGACCAACACATCCTACTAAGTAGACGATCTCTGTCTGTCTGTCCGTCCATCTTTAATACCTCTAAGTCCCTTGAAACTCAACAGAAGTTCTTCAAATTTTGCTGAACGAATCCTCAGGGTAAAATACGGGTCAAGTTCGAATTTCAGCAAGATCAGATTGCCTTTTACACTAAAAACTAACTTTTTAATTACTTTTTTCCTATGAAAGTTTTGTATTAATGCATAGAGAATATTGCATAGAGATATGAAGGTAATGGAATATCATTTTTGTTTACATTAAATGTCTCGCTTCAACGATTCCAAGTGGGGTCACAGTGGCTCAGTGGATATAAATATGCTAAGTGGGGCCGCAGTGGCTTAGTGGGTAGAACTATATCAAATGGGGCCATAGTGGCCAAGTGGATAGATATATCAAATGGGGCCTTAGTAGCTCATTGGATAGAGATGTACCAAGTGTGGCCTTAGTGGCTCAGTGGATAGAGAGATTGCAAGTGGGGCCGCAGTGGCTCAGTGACTAGAGCGATTCCAAGAGGGGCCTTAGTAGCTCATTGGATAGAGCGATTACAAGTGGGGCCTTAGTGGCTTAGTGGATAGAACTATGCTCAGTGGGGCCGCAGTGGCAGAGTAGATAGAGAAATATCAAATGGGACGGCAGTCGCTTCAATGTTGAGATCATTTCACATCATTTCATTATTACCTACATATATCTATGCAATATTTTTTTCAGTCTTTGTATGACAACCAAATTTTTTAACATGGTAACTGTTCTAGCCCCGTGACATAACAAAAAAAAAGATCACCGGTTAACCCCTAGTCTTATGTAATAAGCAGACGGTCTCTGACTGTCTGTCTGCCCGTCCGTCCGTACGTCCGTCCGTCCGTCTTTAATACTTCTAAGTCTCTTGAAACTCAGCAAAAGTTCTTCAAATTTTGCAGAGCGAATCTTCAGGGTAAAATACACAAGTTCAACTTTCAGCAAGATCATATTACGCAATCATTAACTTTTTCCGTAAAAAGTCATTTTCAATTACTTTTTTAATGAAAAGTTTTGTATTAATGCATAGAGAATATTGCATAGAGATATGAAGGTAATGGAATATCATTTTTGTTTACTTTATATGTCTCGCTTCAATGTTGACTTAATTTCTATTGTATATTCCAATTAAAGTGAGAGGGCGCGAAGCAAGTGCACGTGATCGAAGATAAGCTGTGACAGTGAAAACATGCAGTGTTCACGTGATCGCGGCCTGTACACAGGGGTGTCCAGAATGCTCGGCGCACGAGCGGAGAAATACATGCACGGATATGCAAAGGTTGACGAAACTGTTAGTGTATATGTCAAGTAGACAACTATGTAATATCACAACAGTATGGTACGAGTAGAGTGGAGAGATTTGAGCGGGTCGTTACAGCATGGTCATGAGAGCCGATGGGGGTGAAGTGAGATGAGTATGAATCAGCGCCGGAATGCAAGGACGGGGGGAAATGGGAGGTCCCTGGGAAAACCCGCCTACAAGCGGCATCGTCCGGTACGATTCCCAGGCGAGTAGTCTGACCACCAAGCCACCGCGGCCCCACCGCATGGTAGGAGTACATAAACATCAACACGGTTAGCAATAACACACACTGTCGTGCCATTTATTCACGCCAACGGTAACACGTGAAACGACAAGCAAACAAAAAGGAACAAGAAACGTATTGGTTATTCACGAACAGAACACCGGCATTTATGGGATACACAAACAAATGAATGACGTAAAATGAACTTTAATAGTTATTATGCATATCGCAAATGACATCACACAACACCAATCGCGTTCAATCATATGAACTGGAACTGTCATCATTAAGGTTTATTATGAAAGTGTCCTCCTTCTCGTCTATAATGTAATCCAGTTTCCACATTTCACTTTCAACCTTTTCGACCACATGGCATACACGTTTGTTCCGCACACCTGGAGTCGCGGCTTGTATTGCTTCTTCCAGAAGTACTTTAATGTCCGACAACATGTATGACTTATTCTCCGCTGCAACAAATCCTTTAATTCGGGCCGAAACCAGTTCTATAGGATTCAATTCGCAGTGATATGGGGGAATTCGCAGAACACACTTACCCGCATCCCTAACCATTTCATCAACTGCATACGCATTGTATTCTAACATGTGTTGGTTAACAATGTTGAGCAATTCCTACTTTAACATGCCATCTTCGAAATCAATATTCCTTGCTGTTAACCAGTTCTGTATGTCCTGCTTCTTAGTATTTGCATTGGAAATTCTTTCCTTCTTACGGGAGTGGTATGGCCCGTTATCAAGCATGATAACAGCATTATCTTCAAGTCGAGGAAGTATACCTTTGAACCACTTCTCAAAGGAATCAGCACACATTTCCGCATGATAATCTCCAGTCCTTTTGGACTCAAACATCCACAACCCCCCTTCCACAAAGCCTACCTTTCTCCCAATGTGCGTGATTATGAGGCGTTTTCCTTTGTGGGAACGGCCTTTATTGCCAGCTGATAGTCCAGACAGAAATGCTTCTTTGGATGATGTAATAGTGGCATCCACCCAGACGCTGTTTCGTGTGTGTCCTGCATTTAACCACGTTTCATCGAGGTATTAAATTGATCGTCCTTCACTCCTCAGTTGTCTAATGGTACGCAAATAACGTCGCCTCCATAGAATGATATCACTCTGTCTATCAGCATGCTGTCTCGTCCACGTCTAACATATTTGAAGTACAGTTACTTTAATAAATGGTAAAATGTGGTTCTCCGAAAAGCAGGCAAATCGGGGTCGCCATTCACAACTGCAAGAACTTTATCGACAGTTGGCAGTTCATTACGGAAGTAAAACCTTTGTACCTTCCTACGTATCGCATTCCTGTTGAACCCGTCAACACTTTCCCTAAACGTCCGGCGTTGTTTTTCTTACTTCGGTGACTTCAAGGTGTGCGCGGATTTATACTAACTTATCACACGATAAACTGTTGCGGGACTTACTCCAGTAGAACGCGCTGCTTTTTTAACGACGTCATCTATATGCATGCCTGGATTGAGTTCTATTTCGACTTCATACACATCGAGAACCATATGTTTTCCCGATGAACTGAGCGCCCTCCTCTTCGGTCGCGTCTTGGCCGGACTTAAACCGGCCCTGTCTGTATCGCTCGCCATCTCCGTAGAGGACGCCATCGCTAATTCACACGTACGTTAGTCTAGTGTAAAACCCAGAGAACTATATTGTTATTACTTGATACAGAACAGAGTATGGAGCACATCGTTCGGTGTAGAGGTACTTATGTTCGCACGCAACAGAACAACACATTTAAAGCCACACCTTCAGTCAGACTAACACAATACAGACAATCGGGTGCCCGGCCACCAATACAGCATAGGGCACCCTGCAGCAACGCCCGCTGGCTTGTGGCTTGTACACCCCTTGCTGCTCACTCTGGTGTCACGCGCTCGTGTTTACAAACACCAACTCTCGCTTCTTGACGAATGGACTATGAGTAGGGCATTAGTGTCTCAGTGGACAGAGCGATTACCTTAGTGGCTCAGTTGATAGATAAATATAAAATATGACCGCAGTCGCTTCAATGTTGATTTAATTTCACATAATTTCATTATTACCTACATATATATACGCAATATTTTTTTTTTTTCAATCTTTATATGATAACCAAATTTTTAAACATGGTTAATGTTCTAGCCCCGTAAAAAAATAGGTCACGTGCTGGGTCCCCTAGTTTTAGGATACTAAGTTGCGTAAAGATGAATCTGGAATTCAGTATGTTAAGAATGGCTAATAATTATAGGCCTTCCGTTGATGAAAAAAGAACGTTTAATGTTCCGAAGCATTTTACACGGAGCATATTATTTTCGGCTTACCTCTGTTGTTAAAGGTCTGTCTTGTAACACGAACGCTTTAAAATATTTCCGTGACGTGGTCAGTTTGCTATTGTATGCACAGCATAAATCTCTGTTTTGACTCACTATTCAAATAAATATTTCTCTTCGTAGAAATACCCATTCACAACAAGGCATAGCTAAATACTACAAAGGTGAACAGTAAAAAAAAAAAACGGACATACAAGACAGCAAAATTAGAATGTTACCAGTATCTGACCTGAGAAGTTTATCTTTAACGTTTAAAGGTCGTGTTCAACAATATTTCCGTATCCAAGTAAATGTTTGGATTTTCTAAGCGATTGTATTAAATCACTAAAGTCAAGAGTAAAAAACACTCAATTACTGTAATGAAACTAACCATATTTTCTCAATTTGTTAATTCATAAACCACTTCAAGAATTTAACTCGGGGTCCGCGGTGGCGCAATAGCTAGGACGTTCGCCTCCCACCAAGGCAGATTGGGTCGATCTCCAGCCGAGTCACCCCCGGATATTTGCAAGTGTAAATCGTGCCGGACCATGCCGCTTGTCGGCGGGTTCTCTCAGAGATCTTCCGTTTCTCCCTCCCTTGCATTCAGGCGCTGCTGCACACTCACCTCGCTCCGCCCCCATAGGCTCTCAAGAAGATTTCCTTGTTAAGCGCTGCCAAAATCATCTCTCAATTACCAGCTTCTAACTTCCAACTTATCAAGAAAGCGTTGCCTATTATTGACTAAAAAATTCAAATTTTGTTCTTGTAGGAGGTTCAACAATATTTATGTAAATGGGTTTTGTCCTCATTTCCTACATCGCCTTCGTCTAATAGCCTGTATTAATTCTAAAACAAATTCGTTTCTTGATTTATAGGAACTTTGGTCTGTCTTAGAAACAATAAATCATGCAATCAATCACCAGCATTCCTCTTAGATTTCTTTTTTCATATGCGAAGAGTGATGTTTAATTTTATTCGCTGACCTAATAGGTTTTGTGGTATAAATTCTTTGTAATCAGGCTGATTAAATACAGAATAGAAATATCATTTATTGTCGGGTTTGCTGCTTATCCATTTGAAAGTTCACTTAAAATTACTGTTTATTCATATATATTTTATCCCTGAGGTAATTATTTATCCATAATAATCCACAAATTTATATGGCCTTGATAACCCAAACGTTAATCACAAACATTCAGATTAAGAAAATAATATAGGTTTTTAGCGTACGTTAATGAAAATTGTACTTTCCTTACAAAAACATTTTTTGACGGTAAAATATTCCCTTGTTGATCTACTTATGCTTATGAGGTATATATTATTATGGTAGACTGTCAAACGCGGGCCTATCTACTCTCGAGAAAATAACTGTAGTAGTAAATGCAGTAATATACAAATTTTTGAAAATACGTATTTATAATATATACTGATTAACATTATCTACTAGTAATAATTAAAGAAGAAAACAATTTACACGTGTATTGCAGTTACCAGAACAGAGGTACGTAATTCTTATGGATTTCATTACATCACACACGTAACGGAAAATCTCTTACATTAGATCAACTCATAAAATTAAAGATTTTTCGTACAAAAAACATATTTTGTGTTAAATATATGCAGTAACATGGTTCAGCGTATTGTATTGCAAAGTCAAAATAAATTCATCAATATGTTTTGTATAAAAATGTATTTTCTTAACCATGTTATTGGTATTTTTCAGGGAAATAATTGCTTAAACTTGACTGTGTGTCTTTATAATTTAACAATGGAAGCTATACATTTTCCAAAAGTATTTAGGAACAAATGCTTTTATCATTCTCTTATTAGCCCAATCACATTTATAATGTACACATGAGATGCAATACTTAAAACGAATATCATGGGTTTTGTCTCACAGAAACTGTAGAGCCGTACAAATTAATCTTATTTTCTTCTCTCCTACCTATAACATTTTAGAAGTGCTCTCTTTTTTTTGGACCACGTAGAATGTTTTTCACGTTTCGGTGTTTTTCGTAGTTCAATTATAGTTATTTAACTTCGTTTCGGCACATCGAAGTATTACATTCACAGTTACAATGATTACTTATTACTGCTTAAGTGCATTTTTATAATATTTCGTTATATCAAAAATTTACTTTCCGAAAATTAATCGGACCAACTTCAACAAGCATAGGCAGTCCAATCTATGAAACCGCACAAAGTTTAACATATCATTTGCCAGACATAATTTTTGGTACCAATTTCACATGTTGCATATTGAGGGAAAATGTAAATGTATGCTGTTCATGGACATTTGTATACACTGAAATAATATCTAGAAATATGTTTCCGCTTACGTATTGTCATATAGTGTGAAGATAAAAGCGAAGGAACATTTCAATTTGCACATCTGCTCTTCTACATCGGGTATTAAAAAAATATACAAAAGCATTGCTGGCAGATATCACTTACGTACGAATTTTCAACAAATATGGCAATATGGCTGCTGCCCGCTAATTTAAATGCCATTGACCTTCTATACCATATTTTTTAAAAATTGCGCATTTCTTTCGCATAATTTTACATAATACTGCCAGATTTCTTTTTAGTCTAAACTGCTAATAGTTTGAAAACTTCAATACTGCGAATAAATTATTGAAAAAATATATATGTATATACAAAATGTGAAGTGTATTTGACATCCAGTCTCAGAAAAAAATAATATCGCTTAGTTATATAATAAAATTGGTTTATTTTTTGTTTGCTCGAATGTATTTAGAAATGTCTGTACGTAGGAAATTACCAACGAAACTTATTTTGCAAACTCCAAAAAAAAAAAAAAAAAAAACAAGCCACAATAATTAGTGCATACATGAGGGCGGTGAACATTAATTATATTCATATCCGAGCAGCTGAAAACAGAATGAAGTATTTACATACCTGGACAATTTTTTCAAGTGCTCTGCAGTTGGTAATGGCCACTCGTCGAATTACGAATGTCTTGTCAAACACACCTTTGCCCGCAGCTAATTTTACTCCGGCTGTTCATTCTCGTAAATACTTCAGCGTACCAGTCCCCCCCCCCCCCCGCCAAAATGAGTGCGCGGTCGCAAAAAAAAAAAATAATAAAATGAAACATTATTGCCCTTGTTGCAGTAGCGAGGTTTTTGTAAAGGGGACGCACTATTTTACACTCGGCTTCAGTGCACACTTAACCCCGCACGGCCAGTGATATCTCCTATTTTCCAAAATAGGGCTCGCATACTTCTCATCACATATCTGATGACTGGCCTACGTGAACAGCCGTGGAAAAATTGGGAAATTAAACAAAAAAATTTAACGACGTCGGATGTCAACCGTTAACTGCTATACTCGGAAGAAGGGTGGAAGTTTTTTTTTTCCCCCTTCCCATTGGACGAGAGTGTACTAGAAAGAGTTGGGTGGGGGGGGGGGGAAATAATAAATTAAAAAGTTTTCCCACTGTGGTTACCAGCTCCACTCCACACTAACATAAACTGGAAGAGCGGGAATTGGAGCTTACAGAAGGGTCAGGAGGGGGGGTGGAGGGGGGGAGGGTTGGAGGTAGGGCGAGTACGATAATTTACGGTCACAGCTGGAAACTGTGTACGATTCTCGCGGATTTTATCCAGCACGTATACGCGTGTTCCGCGCGTGGGAGTAACGGCACAAGAATACGCGCGCGGTTCCAGCCACGTTCCGTCCCGCGTACAAGTACGCGCGGCTGGAGAATAGAATTCAAGTTGCACACCGTGTCACAGAGGCGCGCGTAATTCAACCCCCCCCCCCCACCTCCTCCCCCCCTCCTCGTCGACCTCCACACCCTCCTTCAACCATTCCCCCGTGGTTGGATTTATGACAGTAGGCTCACACATTCTTTCGGCTTCCCTCGCGTGATTCCGACATTCACGCGATGGCGTGGGTACGCGCTCGCGCCTGGACAACTGGATACGTGGGTGCCAACGATACAGCTTCGTGGAAAAAAAAAAAGTCATTCTACGTGCGAACCAAAGCTCCCAGCAAATATAAATTATGGGTCCAGGAATACGTTCTCCTCTGTTAAAACATATCATTGCGGTATGGATTTGTTTTTAACAATTATAATATAACTCTTATTTCATTCATTATTTTTGTATAACACATTTTCTGTTTATAGGCTGTTCACGGTTAAGTGAGCACCTTTGAAAACCCTCCCATTTGGAATAATAGTCGATAAAAATAATTTGTTTTAGCCAGACGTTAAATTCCTAGTGTTTATTACTTACATGGTAATATTTATTTTATGAGGTGGTTAAAGGATAAAATAGGGTTGAAACGGAATAGTAGCTAGGACTTCAAAAGTGCTCACTTTACCGTGAACAGCGTATAGAAGTTCGTACACTTCCAGTTCAAACTTTTTAATTCTGGTAGCTGTACTGAAAAGGGCAGTGTATTTTACATTCATGATTATGAGACTGGTGCCTATTAATATGATGTGACGATAAGAATCTGTGTAGTGAAATTGGGGAAGAAACGGGAGAACCCTGAGAAAAACCCCTTGCCACGGCGGTGTCCGCATACGATTGAAGTCACCTTTCGTCAACGGGAAGCCGATCACTGAACAAAACACCGAGTCTTATTGGGGCGTTCGGCCCGAAGTGCCATAACTGAGGTTGCTTTCTACCTGCGGTTGGAACTTCAGGTTACCCAAGATGTTTGCTTTGCTGTCACTTGGCCAAAGGATGGCAAACTTTAGCGGCAGGTGCAAAGCAACCTCGGATTGCGGCTTGTTGTTTGGCCTAAGCCCGCGCAGCACTAAGGATGACGCAAACACGTGCATCTCAATATTATGGACGTCCATATGATACTTCAAAATTGCGTAACAAAAACATACCGCGAAAAACTCGAAATCAGCAATAACATACACCGCAATAAATCTATTTAGCAGCCATTTCGGTAATAAGTGTCCATCATGGCCGAAAATTTTAAAAGATTGTTTTCACTAAGCATAAATAAGTTTTCAGATTTAATGAATTCCAGTGAAAAAATTTCAAATTTGTGAGGGTGCCCACTTACACACGTGAAGGTGATTTCATAGACGTCTGTCAATTTTTTTAGGTGTATTTTTCTATATTGTTATAATATATTTTATATCATTTCTGTATGTAGATTTATACTGTTAAAAATCATTGGTCGGAGAGAAATCTGTTCTGTTAAGTTCCTAGAACAATGACAGTCAACTATAATATATCATTTTTAAATTATTGGCTTATTACTTTTGATATTATGGTGTTTTGAGACTGAGGGTATTACAGCGCACAATCTTCTCAGGGAATTATTTGTATAGCTTCGCAGAATTTATGCTTGATCCTCAGATGGCGCAGCAGACTTTAAAAGTAAGCTAGCCGTAGGAAATTAAAAGTGTGCTGGAAAACTTCTGCATAAATTAAACAGCAAAGATTATTTATTCGCATTTTAATACCTCCGTTAAGTTTCTGCAAGAATGTACATTAATTATCACAAAAACCTTCCAAATCTGCCCACACAGCAATTAGCATGGGGCATACTTGGGCTAGCTTGGCTTATCAAGCGTGCTTAATCTCCCAGGAAATATAACACAACAAACATATTTTGTTCTATACCGGAATTGAGCATTGTTTTATTTGGTGAGATATTATTACGTGTATTATCGAGGCTGAAATTTACTTTATAAAACGTGCGTGTGGTGCTTTAGTTTGTAGGTTTTTAATACGTAAACAAATACAAGAAAATACTGCAAAACTTGTTTTAATTTCTGCTATGCTAATACGGTTACCAACACTACTACACGAATCGTGCTGGATGATGCCGTTGGTTGGCAGGCTTTCTCGGGGATCTCCCGTTTCCCTCACCCTTTCATTCCAGCGCCGCTCCATGCTCACCTATATCACCCTCGTCGGCTCAGCAGACGTCGCTGTTAAGAGCCGCCCAAATCTCTTCACTCACACTCACCCACACTACTACACAACTTCCAACACCACTGCCTCTGGTATAAAAATTTCTCAAAGTTTTTGTAGCTCCAAGCTTGGCAATCACTTTAGATTCCGTGCCGCCATCGTGCGGCAAATAAATAAGAGGATATTTGAATTAATGCTGAGACTTTTACAAGAACACATTTATTACCGAAAAATCAATAAGAGGCGAGTTATCTCCCTTCAATATCGTTATCATTATGAGCGTTTTACTTGCATCTTCTGGTTACCCTTCATGGTATTTTATTTGAAATGCGCTTTAAAATCATCAAAACAACAAAACAACATCGCATCATTTTCAGAGTCAAATCAATCTTCATTTAAGGAATTTTTTTTTAAGTAGTTAGAAATTCAAAAGAGAAAAAAAAAAATGGGACGAGATCTGGTCTAAAAGGGGGAGGGTGGCCGTAGAGATGCAATCCTCGACAAAATACTTTCTCCAACGAACAAGTTACGGGACATCGTAGAGTCGTCATAAGCCCTGAGAACATCTTAAAGCGTTCATCAAGCAGCCTTGTTTGCATGATGTTGCTCACGCGTTTTCGACATCGTACAGCTTCGATGCACCTCAGTCTGAAACCACGTTCAGCTCGCTACTGACGAAGAACAGCTTAACTCGGGCGTGGTTAGTGGCAGCCAAAGTTAGCGAAAAGTGTGCGAATATTATACGGCACTAGCGACGGATGACGTATCGATATTTTCCCCAGTACATTCTAAAGGCAGCGTCAGTCTTTTCTGAACAACCCTTGTAATTTTAAGTTAGTCATAACACCTCTTTCTGAGATATTTAAACGTATAATCCAGAAGAAAAAAAAAAGTATACCAACGTATGAAGATTTATCGTAAACGTAAACAGTTTCAATAGAATGGCAACAAAATATTGATTTAGTAGTGCAAAGGGCCCCCGCGCATGTAACTACATCATACGATCACAAGTCGCCAGGGAGGCATTCGATTTCGCGAGGGGTGTAGGTCTTGATAAATATTTAATTACTAAATTTAAATTCTTCGTTATTCTAAATCTTGCAAAAGTACGCACACTTGTTATTTACAACACTAAACTTCCTATCTCCACCTGTTCACTTTATCCTTTCGGTAAGCGCTATATAGAACGGGAGTTACGCCGTGCACGGGAAAGTATGAAGTTAAAAATACGCTGTCCCACATCTTGAATATAGTGTCCAAATATCAACCCTGAGTGGATATGAATCATCAGCCACAAAATATTACCCTCGTGAGACGTGTAAATTATTATTTTTTTTTTTCCGAAGCGGTAAAATCGCTTTGTCGAATTACGTTTGGCATAATTCGTCCGACCGTTTGCTCCAACACCAGTGTATCTGGAGGTAGATGGGAAATAATATACCTACTAAAGTGAATGTGTGCTTATAGTTGTAGAAGTCAGAACCACTGTGGGACGGATTTTGTGTTACTACGAGCTTACAGTCTAGCGTTCCCAAACATCCGGGAAAATTCCATCTTTCTTCAAATCCTTTCTGAATCTCTTTCCAGGTGTTTTCACTGTGGGGAATCTGTCAGAAGTAACGTTAAAAACGTCGCATTTGTCATATTTTCCACATCTATACGAGGAAATAATAATATGTTACGGTGAGGACTTGGTTTAATGCACTGATACACTCAACAGACAAATCCCACTCTGTATGTACGTAAACTATTATTATTTAAATCTAATTTGATTAAAAGAATTGTTATTATGTGAAGCTTGTGTGCGAACAGCCCTGCCCGTAAGAATGAAATGCTATGCCACATTTTTGAGTTATAATATAATGCGATGGCATAATTTAAATAACAATATGTTATTTAGAATGAAATTCTTGCAGTTAAACGAAATAATATTTATTTACGGTTTTTAGTGCACCGTTTTAATTTATAATACGGTGTATAAATTGTAGTTATTTATATAGAATTGTTTGTCTGT
The DNA here is from genome assembly GCA_029891345.1 of Dryococelus australis. Classification (NCBI taxonomy): domain Eukaryota; kingdom Metazoa; phylum Arthropoda; class Insecta; order Phasmatodea; family Phasmatidae; genus Dryococelus; species Dryococelus australis. The sequence continues at coordinate 25,106,501 of CM057007.1, read as the reverse complement.
CTACGTAAGGCATTTTAATGGTTTGACTCGCAACAGAATTACAGTACGTGTTTAAATATTGTAAAATAAATGTGTCAACATTGAACAATGTTATGTGCACAAAATTCCTTCTTCGTTCACAATTCAAATTAGCAAGAACTATATACGGAAAATTATATGACGCTCATATCTGCACATCCACGCAGGGCTTTGTGTGTTAACGTAAAATACATTCATAGGCGAAACTAAGGAGGAGAGGTACTAGTGGCCGTGGACCTCCCCCCCCCCCCCCGCCCACCGCAAAGATACTTACAATATGTGCTCCTGACAAACAAAATTAAATGAAAAATTAATATTATATATAGCCACTCTGAAGTATACAAACACATCATGGTATATTCGGAGAATAATGCTTAAATTGATGTGTCATAATACAATGTAATAAAGGAAACTAATATTGCATTTTATAATTTGCTGGAAATAACATGTAAAGTGTCTGCCCTCCCCAAAATTGTATTCTGGTATGGCCTATGAATGCATGAAACAAATGTTCCCACGCTACAGTGTTATGGGGCTCATGAAATAGACAGCTACTGAAATCAAGCCACAATTTTCAGGCTTCCAACACTTCGACCGCGGACCACCAAGGGACTAGATACAGAAGACCAAGACGGCGAAGAGGACACAGAATGAGCTCAAACATCCACGGTCAACCAAAACGATAGGCCCTGCGGGTCGTTGAAAATTCACAAGGACGGGGGGGGGGGGGGGGACGCAAGGCGCCATCAAATGTCGTAGCGGTGTTGACAGGTCTGCATGGTTGAATGAAAATAACAGAGGAAACATACGAAGATGACAATGAATTTGAATGCTTTGGTAGACTAGCTGCCTGCCGACTTAAAAAAAAAATAAAAATGCCATTGAATGCAGCTCTCAAATATAAAATATTTTAATGAAACACCGCTTTCTGGTTGTGAGAGGCAAAGAACTGTGTTTAGCACATAATTCCTTCATAACACAGCAGGATCCTCACATTAAAGCAGTAATTTTAAAGTCATTTTGTCACAAGTTGTATTTCAGATAAATTGGAACATTCTGTAGGGACAAAATGTATACAATTATCTAGTAATTAACAACTTCATGCTAATTATTTATTGCTACATTATTTAAGTTTACATTGTTTTGCAGATTACTGTAGACAAATTATTTATGGTTTTTCCTTTTTTATGTTTAACTACCTCTAAACTTTTATCAGGTGAGACATAATAACTGCAATGGTTTTACTTACTAAAACGTGGCCAAGTACTTTGATATGTTACAATTGGGTAAGAAATAATTACATGATTTTTGTTACCTGGATGTAGTCTTTCAATCTTTCAATACTGTAAAAATAGCATTCCGAACTTCCGGAAGAAACTGCGATATCGTACTCTTTGGCACGCTGTACAAATATTGAAGTGATGCCAAACTGTTTCCTGTTGACCGTAACGTGATTTACAGTTTTGTTCTCGCAGGAAGAGCTGGCCTTATCAAAGTATCTTCTTTTTGAATGGCATGTTTAACTTGAGCTAGTAGCAATTTCAAAGGCGTTTTCTGTTTATATACATTCCGAGATCACCATCGGCAAGATCACGCAAAAGTGTTTCAGATGCACGTAAAGTGATCCGTCTCCGAATCCGCTATTTAACCCACGTTCCGCACCTTTTGTTTTTTCTGGTTTTGCAGTATTATCTCCGATTCTTGAATCAGTATATTTGCAATACAGTATAAGCCGCAAAGAAGGGCACTTTTCACACAAAATGGTGCCATATTGTTTCACTTCGCTAATTGGAAGCGTGTAGACACCCACTTGATCACCTAGCTGGAATCGCTGACCAGCCTACTTACTGGACCCGGCTACTTTTTACACCAACTGTCCTGGTGTAAACGAGTCTTAATGGCCGTCCACGACTCCAGACTCTCAACTCAGACACACGCCGAGGCTTATATAGTGGGTGAAGAGATATGGGCGCCTCTTAATATCGAGGTCTTGAGAGCCGATGGGGTTGAAGTGAGGTGGGTATGGAACAAAGCTGGAATGAAGGAGCGGGAGAAACAGGAGACCACCGAGAACACCCGCTGACTAGCAGCATCGTCCGGCACGATTCTCTCATGTGAAAATCTGGGAGTGGCCCCACTGAGAAACGAACCGACTCTCTTTGGTGGGAGGCGAGTAGTCAGCTTGCCAAACCCAGCCCAGAAGGTTCTTCGGAAACTGAGAAGCGCCGAGGGGAAATGAGGGGCGATGACCGGGAAATTCGCTCAGCGACTATCCAAAGATTAACCAACCCTCCAAGGAAGGGAGCGACTCGAATCCAGATATCCTATCATAGCACTAGGACTGCTCGATATCATAAAAACATAATATCGATATTTTTACAAACAGTTACTCGATATTTTCGATATATCGATAATACAGAAATTATCTGTAATACCGAAATTATCGATAATACCGACAACTTCGATAATATCGAAACATCAATATATCGATATTTTTCTAAGTTAAATAATGATCGATAATTACCAATGTATATCGAAATATCGAAGCCTACATGGCGACTGGTTTGTAACAGTGTACTCTTTTCCCTTTACCGGTGATTCCCTTGAAATACTGCTCTTCGTACTCTCGTGAGGGATGGCGAGGGAAAGTATGCTGAATGGGTACTAGTAGCAATATCGACGAAGATGAATTAATAATGGAGGTAAAATAGTTTGGCCCTCCACGCTCGCAGTCGCGTATGATCTCGGGCAGCAGAGTGGCGCACACTTGCGCCTAATTACTTTTCTGAAGCCATATTTGTTTGGTGCGATTTAGAGATAAAATCTGAAGCCGGTAATTTTTATTACACTGTCGAGTAAACACGAACATGAACAAACAAACTTCTCTGCAAACACCCAACAAGAAAATGCAAGTAAACAAACTTTTCATCTCATATCGCAGAAAATAAACAATAGCATTAGTCGACAATGAAAAAACAGTCGATAAGATTTCTTTGCTAGCGCCGCCATAAAAGAAGCAATACAAAGGTTGTCCCGAGTGTGTTCCATAACACATAGAACAAAAGGTAAAATTAAAATATTTGTTTTTGAAATATTGAGTTACGTCACTCAATGCACGATGATGTTACGGGATTATCGGGAGGAATGGCAAATCTTCTTAGCTTCGGGCCAGCTCACTATTTTGAAAAACTACGTAAAGTTTTCTTATAGCTTCAGTCCTGTAATATGCTTTACACCCTATTGTTTGTGAAATATGCAACACCCAGAAATAATGGCCTGAATTAATCAAAACTCGGAGGATGTGTAGAACAGAGTACCAGCAATAAGTCATTGCGTTTGTACAGAGACGGCTTACACGTAAGTCCAGCAGCGCCCTCTCTTATGTGACCGGAAAGGTCATTGCTACGCCAAGCTGAGTCAATGAAGAGCCGCCAAGTGAAGTGTAAGCAAGTGCCAGTATACCTCGTAGACGTCAAAGAGCACGATAAGAGCATGTGTGTGAGCTCGAACGGGGCAGAGTGATCGGTCTCCGGGAAACGGGTTTGTCATGCCGTGACATTTCGGCTCGTACAGGGCATGCTTCTACGACAGTGACGCATGTGTGGAACCAGAGGATAGAAGATGGTCGTACGCAGCGTCGAGAGGGTACTGGGACGACCACCATCATGTCCGAATGGCCGTAACGGACCGTACAGCCTCGTCCACAATGTTGCCTCGATAGTGGAGCACTGGAACTGGCGTGGACATGTCTGCGTAGACGGTTCGACGCCGTCTGCTGCGGGCTGGAATGGTGGCACGCTTGCTATTGGGTCGGCTTCCATTGTCCAGAAACCACAAACGCCTCAGACAGCTATGGACACGTGAATGTAATCGCTGGCTTGCTGAGTGGTAACATGTAGTGTTTTCGGACGAGTCCCGCTTCAACCTGTCCTGCAGTGATGTCCACATACGTGGTAGACGTTACCGTGGCGACTGCAATCTCGCAGCGTGCATTGTGGAGCGGCATAGCGGACAAACGCCAAGTGTTATGATTTGGGGCGCCATTGGATGCAACATGCGATATCGACTCCTGCGTATTGAGGGCAATCTGAACAGCAACCGCTATATCATGATGGAGGTTTTAGAGCCCGAGGTGCTGTCCCTCCTTCAGGCAACTTCACCGGCCATATCTCAGCAGGAAATTGCCCAGCCACATATGCTGAGGAATGTGTAAGCCTTCTTCATTGAACAGTGTGTAAACTGCTTCCTTGGCCTGCACGTTCGCCGAACATGTTGCCCATCGAGCATGTCTGGGATATGGTCGGTCGGCGACTTGTTCGTTACGGTCCTCCAGCAACCACTGTTGATGTTTTATGGACTCGCATACAAACCGCCTGGAGGGAGATTCCCCATAAACATATCCAGTTCCTCTTTGATACCATTCCACGTAGTTTAGGGGCGTTGATTGCAGCACGTGGAGGCTTGACACCAAACTGGATTCTCAAGAACAGAGATCATGTACGTTTCTGTAATCCAAATCAATAGTGTATTTCCACGTACCTAGTCTGTGGTATAATGTTGAGTTCAATCTCATGTGTGCTCCTTGGTGTTGCATTTTTCACAAACGGTAGTGTATTAAAATATACTAGCCTACATAAGTTAGAGTAGGAATACGAAATACCCATATGTTTGTTTCTGCACAGTAATGACAATTATTTTTGCACATCACGTTAGATCGCTGTTGGCGTCTAGTAAATTCATCCAGGCATTTTGGTAACCCTTCAGTAGCGCTGTGAATGTGTCTTATTTGTGACGCGGCGAGAAGTTTTTTTACCTTCGATGTTGAAGTGTGATTCACGTCGTCATAGTGTGATTTACATGGTAATATGTTTCGGTTAAAATGAAAATAACAAGGCATGACGTCCACTGGAAACAGAATTTTTAATTTCGCTAGTAAATTATAAGATGGCATAACATGTGACACCAGCTCGGTAATAATATGAGATTTTCTCAAATTTCTATAAATCATTATTATAGTTATCTGTGACATTCACAACGTTACATTTATTTCCATATGCAAAGGAATAGTTGCCGAAAGAAAGTGTAGGTCTAAGAATACACTAAATAATGCAATGTGCTACTTCTACTCTCGCGTATATGTTTTTGAAGGTATGCAGATGGACGCAAAAAAAAAAGTAGAAGAGAAGAACGCAGATTACAAGCGATTCATCAGTAAATCAGAGCAATACTGGCCAGGGTCCGAAGATGCAATCTGTATACATTGTGACTCGAAATTCTCTGAAGACTCCAGGGGAAAAGTATGGATCCAACGAGTCTTATGAAAGACGTGAGCCCCATGCAGATTGTGCAGTTACGGAGAGCGACGTATTTGCGTGTAACGGTTGGAAAACCATGTTTTTGACCAGAGTGATGATATTCATTGGGCGGTGGTGTTAATATTTGTTTCCCGAACATTTCTTCCGACGTTCACAACTTTGTTCACCAAGGACTTGTACTGTCTCATATTACTACCCGATTGTCAGATTCTCAGATGTTGTCATTAGTTGAAAACTTTTCATTATTGCAAATCTTATAATGCACATGAGAGCTTTATTTACGCATAACATTCCCCATAAAATTCTGACTCATTTAGTCACACTTGTGCATTCCGAAAGTTTCAGGATCTATGGACATAAATTATGTCTCATATTATTACTTTGTATTTAATATCGGCGGAAATTAGCATGCCGCGAATTGACTTCGATTATTGAATATTTTGCTATAGAAAGTTACAACAGTGTGAAAAAAAAATTACATCCCGAGATTACGTAAGACATAACTCAGACAGGGTCAGACAAGGGGAAAAATAATTGAGGACAAGGGGTATTACGTTTCGAGATTTTTGAATCGGAAGTGTCAGAAGGGCATCGTGCGAAACAAAGAGACGGAAGGTCGAAGGTCGCGTGTTTGACAAGCTAACACCTCGTGTACCGCTTCTCTCACCCCTCCACGCGCCCCCCCCCCCCTCCCCAGACTATTCTGAACCACGGCCCGGTGTAATTCGATAACGGCTATCTCTCGCACGGTCGTGTTTCTGTAATTAGGTCCCAGCGTGCCATTTTGTATGTTACTTTATTAACTTCGGCCGAGCGGGCACGATGTTGTAAGCCGGGAGGAGGGGTTTGAGCCGTTGAGAAAAAAAAAGGGGGGTTATGTAGGGGTCGCAGTGTTACCAAACGCTCGATAATTATCGTACATAAATGGTTTTTAGGGCGTGACATAACACGGGGTCGAATTCAGAGATTTGGGCGACTCTTAAGGCCTATGGTGCACGCAAACAGTATATTTACCCGATTTTCGTTATAAAATTTTTTTTTAGAGGGTTTATCGAAATTTTTACCGCGACAAGACGTACATATTAATTTTCAACAACTTCTTACATTTTCAAATATTCACCACCTTTATTATTCTGTGAGGATTCATGGAAGATGACAAATAATATGGAAGATAACAAAGAATACAATGGCAGTGAATATCTATCACTGAAATACGTCGTTCGAAATTATTCTTTATGCCTTGTCTTGCCAAAAATTTTGAAAAATTCTCTTAAAAACAATTTCGAACCAAAATTAAGGTAAATACACGGCTTGCGTGCACCATTCCCCTTAACCACGGGGTCTTGAGAGCCGGTGAGGGTGCAGTGAGGCGAGAGTGGAGTAGCGTTGGAATGCGAGGACGGGGGAAACGGGATATCCCCGAGAAAACCCGGCATCGTCCTGCACGATTCGCACGTGCGAAAATCCGGATGTGACTTGGGCCGGGGATTGAACCCGGTTCGCCATCGCGGGAGGCGAGCAGACGAACCGCTCAGCCACCGTGGACCCCGTACCACTGGATCTCATGCACTTTTCATACAACATTTTTCTAACAGTAGTTATTATGCCACGCGTGAAAAATGTTTCTTGCTTGAATGTAAAAGTTAATTTACTCTCGCTGTCAAGTACAGTAAACCTCACCGCTATTTCAAATGCTGTCATATACGTGTAAGTTTTCTATTTTTCGACTTTTATTTTCTACGAAATTCTAGTGAAACCTGTGTGGATGGCTTGTTGCTTAATCTAGACATAGGCCCCTACTCTATTCCTCGTTTCTCTTAATCGAAATTAAGCATCGTAAGAGTCAATTTTTTTTTTCTGCTCGTGTGTGTGTTCCATTTAGAACAACCAAAGTAGTGCGCAGTTTTGTTGTGTGTTGGTAAGTACAATATATTGTACGCTATGGGACCGCAGTGGTGCAGTGGTCAGAATTATCGCCTCCCACCTAAGCGAACCGGGGTCGATTCCAGGGGGAAATCGTGCCGTACGATGCTGCTTGTCGACGGGTTTTCTCGCGGATCTCCCGCTTTCTCCGCCCTTCCATAACGGCGCTGCTCTATAATCACCTTGTTCCACCCTCATCGGCTCTGAAGCCCTAATCTCTCCGGGCATCCACACAGTGTACGATATTTCCGTGTCCGGTACGAGAGTTTTTATTACTGTGTACGATAATTGAACATGAAAATGTTGGCAACGTTGGCTCTGACCGCTGAGGGGTGACTGGGGGGTAGCGAAAGGTGCGTGGGGCAATTAACACGATTCGAATTGCCTTTGGTAACTGAGGCCTGTTGCAGATTCACGTCCCGATAATGGGGAATCGTTTCCTGAAACGAAACAAATAAACTTAGTGCGCTGGTAGGAAAGTACAGCATACGAGTTGGTCAGAATAACATTTTTTTTTTTTTTGAAAAAGTAACGGCGATGCGATACACAAATACGTGCCTAATGGGTTTTAAAAAAAATGTCACGCAAAATTGCCGGGAGCATAAATTAATTTTTTCATTTCTGTAAGAATTCTGACAATTTTCGAATACCGGTAGGCCTTCGGAAATTGAAAATTTCAGCAGAAAAATAGTATCATAATAAACAAACAAAAAAAACAGGCAGAAATATGGCATGCCTCCTCAGTTGGCCAATCATGGCGACATCGCTGTTTTTGAAACAAGCCTTGGAAAAATCCTCCCCAAGTATAACGTGTTTGGTTGTTTTCAAAATACGTTATGCATCACACGCGTTTTATACGTCTGTTAAAATAAAAGTATTTCATTTTTGGTTGAAATTAACTTTTACTTTCATTTATAGATTATAATATTTCATTACTAAATAAATTGAATAAAAACTGAGAGAAAATATGGATTATAATATTTCATTAATAATTATGTGAATAAAAATAAAGTATTAAAGTTGGCAATACTTAGTAAGAAATGGTTTTTATGCAACATATTATTAAACTGAGCTCTGTTACGTATTAGCTTTTATGTCGGTTCATACCTGATAGGGGCTACGGGAGTAGTTAAATAATGCCATAATTAGGTAGAGCACAGCAGTATTAGATGGCGTTTATTAACACAAGGATTATATAATAACTATTTACGTGTCTATTGATCGGGGGAGCTTAAATGGAATACCAATATGCCAATTGATGGTATTAAGTTTTACTACCACATCCCATTACTATTACAATCTAATAGGAAAGTCCCCACCTTGTTCATGTTGATGGTGGCTGATTCTAGGAGGCGGTTAACGACGGCCGGACATACCCATCTCCATATCTTCTTGGTCCGCTGCCCCGATGACAAAAGACGCCGCTCCCAGTGTTAGTTGGCCTATATCGGGCGCGTTGTTCTCTATTTGCGGCCCCGTTTATTGTCCCGGGGAGGGGGTTTCTGTAACTGTATTTCGCAAGGTGTTATTGCAATCACGCTCGTGCCCTGGTTCAACGTTTGAAGGTATGATCAGGCGGGCTGTTCAACTAAGGCCTGATCACTTCGTAACAGTTCACACAAATGCCGTGCGTTGTACAACTGGAGTAATTTTTTTAAACCTTGTTAAGGTTTGTTTGGTTGAGGCAGAGGATTATCCCGAAAATGGAAGTTTATAAGGCCTTTATAAAGGATGGTAGTAACAATGAATGGATTGTATACAACTGGGGAAAGGAAGCACAATCTCGTTTTAACACGTCATAGAGTTGTACAAATTTAAGTGTTGCCACAGAAAAGAAAACACTTTATTGTGGTATTTAACTGCGAACGTCCTATTGGACAGATCCACGTATTTTCTTCGAGAGTTTCTTTATGTACTTCCGAAATTCTGTCAAACGGGGTTTATTGATGCGTCGAACACGAGGGTGCAGCACTACAGAAGTCGTACGTTCATTGTTTGCCTCTCGCACCGTAAGATGGCCTCCTTATCGAGTGATTTCCCCATCCTTCCTTCACTTTATTGTAAGTGTGCTTATTTAACCAGAGGGCGACAATCAACACGAAGTATGGCAGTGCAATAAAGTTTATTACTCGCGTTCTGAAGCGTCGGTTCCCATTTACTATGAGTGGTTTTCAGTTCCCTAATATGATTCTTCCCTTTCTTATTGCACTCTTTAAGGTTCTTGATTACAGTGCTATATATTAAAAAGGAAAATTTTATCTTTTATAATATGCTTCTCTAGCTGGAAGTTTTGAAGTGTCCAGTGAACCAAACGTATATCCATTTGACACTTTTAATTGCAGTTTGCAAAGTATAGGACATTACATGCTATTATAATTATGAATATTCTCGCCTCCCACCAAGGCAAACCGGGTTCAGTCCCCGGCCGGGTCACCGGATTTTTGCTAGCGTGAATCGTGCCGGACGATGCCGTAGATCAATGGGTTTTCTCGGGGATCTCCCATTTCCCCCGTCCCTTCACTCCGGCGTCGCTCCATATTCCCTTCAATCGCCCTCGTCGGCTCTGAAGGCTTTGATGCTAAGAGCCGCTCTAATCTCTTCACTTCACTTTACTTCAATTATGTATATATTGTATTAACCAGAATATTACGTCTAATAAAGACACATTTCCACATGTTGAATACCCAGATTATTCGTTGTTGAGTCTATGTGATCGATAGTCCCATAAACATATACTGGTGACGTCACGTACAATACCGTCAGCAATATATGGCACACCGTTACACTGATACAAGTGTATTTCCAAAAAAAAAAAAAAAAAAAAAAAAAAAAAAAAAACTACTTGTAATGTCTAGTACTATGCAGTACTCTGTAACTGAAAGGGTTAGTGAACTGTTTCCTGCCGCGAATTTCCCTTCTGATTTTTAGTGCGAATATTTACAGGATGTTAAATTGGGCTCCAATAGAAATCTGGAAAGAGACACCTGGCGATTCCACAAATACTGATAATTTTCCAAATTATGTTAATGGAAAACAACAAATTTTACGTAAAGCTATTAAATAATATTCTGAGCTTAATAATGAAGTCACGTCTTCAAACGAAAAAATTATTTTCTGAACAATAATTGCGCAGTCTACGTTCAATAGTAATTGAATTGGTAATCGTAAATTAAAAAAAAAAAATTCGAAACTCAATTGCATTTATACGGGTGAGTGGTTTATGGTCTGCGCTGGTTATAAACAATAAATTTGTTTATACGCGGCGCTTGAGTGCATAAACAATGTTCGCTGGTTCCTTTTTAGAAAATATTTCATTGCCACTAAAAATCGTCGCAACATAGCTTCCATTCATTTTCCCAAATCTGTTCTTGGGAATTGAACCTGTGGTGTTTTTGTGCAAGTAAAGGGACATGGGTACATCGTCTGTGTAACCACAAAAAATACAAAAGCTGAAATGATTTTAGTGGTCGCAGTGGAGAAATATTTTTAGTTTCGTTATCAGATTTGGCTGATTTTGAGTGGATTTCGCAGTTTGGGGATGCACGCTACGTAGTTGAATACTAACTAGAACAGCTGAGACAATTCCAGAAAACGAGACACAGAGGAAAGGGATTATTACAGCCTTTATAAGTAGTAGCCCAAAAATTATAGCGAATTTCTGTACACTTTTAGTACTCACTACGACGTAAAATTTTGGTTTTTATCAAAGCAGGAGAAAATACTAGAAAGGTATTTTATTTGACCAAAGAAAGATTATATTTGATATGAGTATAAGAGTATGTTTTACTCATGTCTGTTCAAGAATATTCAAACCAATAATCTTGTTATCGAGGTTAAGCGTCAAAATATTATATATATATAGATTATTTAAGATGGAGATTTTTTTAGTATCTAGACTGGCCTCTACTAACTTTCCGGTTGCAAGATACGGTGATATTTTTTGGATTAAAACAATATTACAATTTACAAAATATTATTCTACTGGCAGCAATTTACAAAAAGAGGGAAACGATAGTCAACTGTTAATAAGCCGAACACATTTGAAAGGCCAGATTTTACCATTCAACAGGCGACGTGGATAACGGTTGACTAGTGAACACAAATTTTATAAGAAACGGAGCCGCTTTAAGAGAAAGATTGTGATTAAGATACGAAATAAATTTACCCGAATGAGATTTGCTTACACCGAACAATAGCTGTTTTCACTCAACTAGTCGGCTCTTGTTCTAGACGCCTGCATTCGATCCCTCGAACAAATAAAACACTTAAAAATAATTTGTTGAGCCGAACATATATACAGCGTGAGCCTGAAAGTCAACGACAAACGCTTGCAGGCGATACCTTAGGAAAATATAAGGCGAAAATTTAAGAACCGCGTTTTCCGAAAGTGAGCTGTGCGCCCCCAAAAGTCGGATTTTGAAATACCTTAAGTTTAATATTTTAGAAACTACTTGCGACTAAGCGACTAATCGGCATATAGTGTTCTTTATAATGGAATTCGCTCACCTCGAGAAACGTGGTTGGTAATAGCATCCCCTTACACTGGGGAAATGAGGGTTGCAACCCTGTGTCTGCACGAATCGTGTTAGCAAAAAATTGTAAGCGATTTATTTGCATGAATTTATTAATCATCACGTCTACATGAACAAAAAAGGTCGTCTTGTCCGAACACTCTCAGGTGAACCGTTTGCGAGAAATCCGTGTCATGTACAATTCCCCTTAATTGTATCCAACAGAATACAATAATTTAACTCTTTCGTCAGAAGGGCGGTATTATGCTCTACAAAGCATTTACGAGGAAGCTCTGCTACCATTTGATTATCTAAAGATAATCACCTTGACTCACTAGTGTCAATCACACTAAGGCTCGGGTAGGTCATGCCCGCCCCGCTGGGAAGGCCAATGTAAGTCGGCGTTTGTCCTCTCCCCTGGACGACGTCTCTGCAGCCAGAGCTCGAGGTAGACGGACAGCAATGGCGATCCCTGGCCGATATTTTTTCTAACTACCCTATTACTAAGTATGAAGTGGATCCCGTAGGTAGGACGGGAGCTAATTGCGTCTCAGGGCGAACCCCTTACGCACACGAGGGAGGGAAATCATGCAAGGACGCATGCATCGCGGCAGAGAGGGATTTGGGCAGCCATGGCCAGCGATTGGGGCCATGGCTACCTCCCTAAGTGTACTTATAGCTAAGCTAACACTAGAAGAGACTGGTAAAAACCAGCATAGACACCGGAAAAACCCAGTCGACAGAATAGAATTCAAAATTATTCAGGCATTAAACAGAAATGCTACAGGAGACAGAGTGTGTGTGTGGTACATGCTCGTGTTAGTAGAGATGAAAAAGCTAGCAGAGAGGGGACAGGTACTTTATTTCTCCTTTGCCTTGATTAGTGGGAGGGATGCTGGCTTAACCAGAGAGGTGTTTGCACACCTCTCTGGTGGGTGAAGTGGCACTATTGGGCCTCTTCCCCCCGACTGACGAGCAATTTTTTTTTTTTACTGATGAGCTCCCAAATCCCGCCACCCCAGCGTGAGCACCTTCACAGTTCTGTGTGCCCTCCGGCATGTATGTTAGTAGCTAAGTCGGTTGGAGAATGGGATGCCTCTCAGGGTAAGCCCTACACGCCTTAGGTCGGGTTTATTATTATAATGGGGGCCACGCTTATACACTCTGGCCGCGTTCCCGATTCCCCCCCCCCCCCAATCAAAAACCTCCTTGGATTGAGTGCTCTCTCAGCCGCTCGGATATTGGCTTCGTTGGAAATAACAATATGACTTCATATTTATTAGTATAATCCACGCAGACAAGGACGGGAATCTTTTTATGTTGATTTAAAAAGTACTCGGTTTATAGGAAACTAGCATATGCTATCATAAAAATCCGGGTTCGATTCACGGAAGCTCCACTTCTAGATCTTCACACGTGGGGAAAGAATGCTCTTGTTGTTGTTAGTTTAATGTATTTAACATTTTCAATCCGTGTTTATATAAGTTTATTTGCTACATAAAGGACGAGTTTAATCCCTTAAGTATAAGGCGCGAGTTCAATCGCTGTAGAGCATACATTTTTATTGTCCATATTGCATGTAGTCTTATTTAACACGAAATGAATAACTGAAAAATTGAAGAGCATACTAATGACCCAAGATTAGGAGAAAATAAAATATGTCAGGGTCGTTCTGACACCAAATCATACCATTTACATAACAAACCCCCCATATAAGTCAAGGGTTAAATTTTTCTGATCTTAAAACACACTTAATCAACATCTAAGAAAGTAAACCGCTGCATTGGTAGCAAACATTATTGTTATTGGAGCTACTAGATGACTATAGATTTAGCTGCCCCTATAAATAATTACAACATAATCTTGCAATACCTAAGGGAAATCACTGCCATCAAACTTTATATTTTAGTCTAAAATAAATAATTCTCAAGATTATATAATCGCTTTTGACGTTTAACATCAAATACCTTTGATATTTATGAGGATGCAGAGATAAGGTTTCTTGACTTCTAAATTAGAAGCCATTATTTGGTTAATTTTTCTATTAACTTTAACTATTGACTTTTCGTATACCTTAAAGCTTACTTGATTACAAACATACATATCATAGTATTACATTAAAATAATTAAATTTATGAAAGTAAACTGTAGATTATTCTCACATTACATGAATTTAAATTTTTCCCGAGTATCTAAAAATAATAAAATAATACTCTAACTGCTTACAAATTTGCAACCAAATAATTAAATAATAGTAATAGTGAAATATGTAGTTAAAAAGTGGACGATTCGTGACGAATAGTAGTGGAAAGATATCTTCGCATGTTGAAATCAATTCATTGATATGTCCTTGTTTCGAGGTTTTTTAAGCATCACAGTAGCACGTAAGGTTCAGTACATCATAAAAGCAGATTACAACATATAACATTATAAGCTACCTTAAAGCACCATTTTATTGGAACAAGTCCTTCGCATGTGAAACGGAGGTCGTGTGCGTGTTGCAGGTGGCGTGGGTGCGCGTGGACACGCAGACGATCCTCTCGATCCACCACAACGTGATCACGCAGAACCCGCGCATCTCGCTGTCCTTCAACGACCACCGCTCGTGGTATCTGCACATCAAGAACGTGCACGAGACCGACCGAGGCTGGTACATGTGCCAGGTCAACACGGATCCCATGCGCAGCCGCCAGGGCTACCTGCAGGTCGTCGGTGAGTCTCCCTGCAACACAGGACTTCATTATGTCTCTTGCATGTATCATCTTAATAACGATCCCATGCACTGCCTCCAGGGCTACCTGCAGGTCGTCTGTAAGTCTCCCTGCAACACAGGACTTCATTATGTCTCTTGCATGTATCATCTTAATAACGATCCCATGCACTGCCTCCAGGGCAACCTGCGGGTCGTCAGTGAGACTACCAGCAGCACAGAACTTCAATGTGTCTCTTACATGTATCATGTCAATAACGATCCCATGCACTGCCTCCAGGGCTACCTGCAGGTCGTCGGTGAGTCTCCCTGCAACACATGACTTCATTATGTCTCTTGCATGTATCATCTTAGTAACGATCCCATGCACCGCCGCCAGGGCTACCTGCAGGTCGTCGGTGAGTCTCCCTGCAACACATGACTTCATTATGTCTCTTGCATGTATCATCTTAATAACGATCCCATGCACCGCCGCCAGGGCTACCTGCAGGTCGTCGGCGAGTCTCCCTGCAACACAGGACTTCATTATGTCTCTTGCATGTATCATCTTAGTAACGATCACATGCACTGCCTCCAGGGCAACCTGCGGGTCGTCAGTGAGACTACCTGCAAAACAGAACTTCAAAATGTGTCTCTTGCATGTATCATGTCAATACTAATCCCATGCACTGCCGCCAAGGCTACCTGCAGGTCGTCTGTAAGTCTCCCTGCAACACAGGACTTCATTATGTCTCTTGCATGTATCATCTTAGTAACGATCCCATGCACTGCCTCCAGGCCAACCTGCGGGTCGTCAGTGAGACTACCTGCAGAACAGAACTTCAAAATGTGTCTCTTGCATGTATCATGTCAATACTAATCCCATGCACTGCCGCCAAGGCTACCTGCAGGTCGTCTGTAAGTCTCCCTGCAACACAGGACTTCATTATGTCTCTTGCATGTATCATCTTAATAACGATCCCATGCACCGCCGCTAGGGCTACCTGCAGGTCGTCGGTGAGTCTCCCTGCAACACAGGACTTCATTATGTCTCTTGCATGTATCATCTTAGTAACGATCCCATGCACTGCCTCCAGGCCAACCTGCGGGTCGTCAGTGAGACTACCTGCAGAACAGAACTTCAAAATGTGTCTCTTACATGTATCATGTCAATAACGATCCCATGCACTGCCGCCAAGGCTACCTGCAGGTCGTCGGTGAGTCTCCCTGCAACACATGACTTCATTATGTCTCTTGCATGTATCATCTTAATAACGATCCCATGCACCGCCGCCAGGGCTACCTGCAGGTCGTCTGTATGTCTCCCTGCAACACAGGACTTCATTATGTCTCTTGCATGTATCATCTTAATAACGATCCCATGCACCGCCGCCAGGGCTACCTGCAGGTCGTCGGTGAGTCTCCCTGCAACACAGGACTTCATTATGTCTCTTGCATGTATCATCTTAATAACGATCCCATGCACTGCCTCCAGGGCTACCTGCAGGTCGTCTGTAAGTCTCCCTGCAACACAGGACTTCATTATGTCTCTTGCATGTATAATCTTAATAACGATCCCATGCACTGCCTCCAGGGCAACCTGCGGGTCGTCAGTGAGACTACCTGCAGCACAGAACTTCAATGTGTCTCTTACATGTATCATGTCAATAACGATCCCATGCACTGCCTCCAGGGCTACCTGCAGGTCGTCTGTAAGTCTCCCTGCAACACAGGACTTCATTATGTCTCTTGCATGTATCATCTTAGTAACGATCCCATGCACTGCCTCCAGGGCAACCTGCGGGTCGTCAGTGAGACTACCTGCAGAACAGAACTTCAAAATGTGTCTCTTGCATGTATCATGTCAATAACGATCCCATGCACTGCCGCCAAGGCTACCTGCAGGTCGTCTGTAAGTCTCCCTGCAACACAGGACTTCATTATGTCTCTTGCATGTATCATCTTAGTAACGATCCCATGCACTGCCTCCAGGCCAACCTGCGGGTCGTCTGTAAGTCTCCCTGCAACACAGGACTTCATTATGTCTCTTGCATGTATCATCTTAGTAACGATCCCATGCACTGCCTCCAGGGCAACCTGCGGGTCGTCAGTGAGACTACCTGCAGAACAGAACTTCAAAATGTGTCTCTTGCATGTATCATGACAATAACGATCCCATGCACTGCCGCCAAGGCTACCTGCAGGTCGTCGGTGAGTCTCCCTGCAACACATGACTTCATTATGTCTCTTGCATGTATAATCTTAATAACGATCCCATGCACTGCCTCCAGGGCAACCTGCGGGTCGTCAGTGAGACTACCTGCAGCACAGAACTTCAATGTGTCTCTTACATGTATCATGTCAATAACGATCCCATGCACTGCCTCCAGGGCTACCTGCAGGTCGTCTGTAAGTCTCCCTGCAACACAGGACTTCATTATGTCTCTTGCATGTATCATCTTAGTAACGATCCCATGCACTGCCTCCAGGGCAACCTGCGGGTCGTCAGTGAGACTACCTGCAGAACAGAACTTCAAAATGTGTCTCTTGCATGTATCATGTCAATAACGATCCCATGCACTGCCGCCAAGGCTACCTGCAGGTCGTCTGTAAGTCTCCCTGCAACACAGGACTTCATTATGTCTCTTGCATGTATCATCTTAGTAACGATCCCATGCACTGCCTCCAGGCCAACCTGCGGGTCGTCTGTAAGTCTCCCTGCAACACAGGACTTCATTATGTCTCTTGCATGTATCATCTTAGTAACGATCCCATGCACTGCCTCCAGGCCAACCTGCGGGTCGTCAGTGAGACTACCAGCAGCACAGAACTTCAATGTGTCTCTTACATGTATCATGTCAATAACGATCCCATGCACTGCCGCCAAGGCTACCTGCAGGTCGTCGGTGAGTCTCCCTGCAACACATGACTTCATTATGTCTCTTGCATGTATCATCTTAGTAACGATCCCATGCACTGCCTCCAGGCCAACCTGCGGGTCGTCAGTGAGACTACCTGCAGAACAGAACTTCAATGTGTCTCTTACATGTATCATGTCAATAACGATCCCATGCACTGCCTCCAGGGCTACCTGCAGGTCGTCTGTAAGTCTCCCTGCAACACAGGACTTCATTATGTCTCTTGCATGTATCATCTTAGTAACGATCCCATGCACTGCCTCCAGGGCAACCTGCGGGTCGTCAGTGAGACTACCTGCAGAACAGAACTTCAATGTGTCTCTTACATGTATCATGTCAATAACGATCCCATGCACTGCCGCCAAGGCTACCTGCAGGTCGTCGGTGAGTCTCCCTGCAACACATGACTTCATTATGTCTCTTGCATGTATCATCTTAGTAACGATCCCATGCACTGCCTCCAGGCCAACCTGCGGGTCGTCAGTGAGACTACCTGCAGAACAGAACTTCAATGTGTCTCTTACATGTATCATGTCAATAACGATCCCATGCACTGCCTCCAGGGCTACCTGCAGGTCGTCTGTAAGTCTCCCTGCAACACAGGACTTCCTTCTTTCTGCGAGGTGTATCTAACCTAAACGAAAAGTCTTCGACTGCAAGTTATTCACGGATAAGGAAGGTGAAAACATTTATAGGCTGTTCACGGTAGAATGTGCACTTTTGAAAGCCTGCTTATGATCTAGTTGTATTCAAGTTGTGTATTCCTCCACCTTACGTAAAATTAGCATTGCCATTGGTCTAATATCTTTATTCATGCGTCGCTTAAGTGAAACTGAGAAATTATTAGAAAAGTAAACATTTTATAAATTTCCTCATATTTACACAACCGATACATTAAAAGAACTGATACCGAAATAAATAATTGAAAATATCACAATTGGTTACCTAACACTTTTTATTTGACGGTAATAAATTGAACTACTATACTCTATCGTTAACAATTTTACCGGGCGCATGTCACTCAGTGCGCCCGTTGAAGAAGATGCAAGCATGGATAGTAACTTTTTTCGAAGGTTGATATCGAAATTGCTCACTTTATCGTGAACAGCCTTTAAGAGAATTCTAAGGGTGGTGCACATGCTATTTTATTACAAATATTGGAATTGGAAAACCGAGTGTCTAATTAATATCTAATGGCACAAAGATCTGAAAACACCACAACACTTACAAGTCCCTGTCATAAAACTATCTCATGAAAATAATCGCGGTTACTACACTTATTTAGATTTGATTTAAATGATGCTCTAGTATACTTGGGGTTTATTTACCCGCATGTCAGAATTAACTTTACATATTATCAAGATACGCAGTGCTCCATCTGTTAATAGTAAACTTGTGCTTCGTGCACTTTATCCCCATTGGATGTATATAATTTTCCATCGTATTTTCATTGTTCTTAACCTGTAGCTGAAGTTGGTGAGCCTAATTTAGATACACACTTTATTGCTGGTGTTATCGGAATGTTTGTATATGTTTGGTCTAGACTTTCAGTAGTATATGTGGAAGAAGTCAAATACCATCAGATGACATACATTTCCAGTTTATGCGAGCTCGTATGATATAGATTTTGCATGACTTTCACTTTGTGTAACCTTGACATTGCCATAAGTTGAATCCAAAAAGAAAAGAATTAGATTATTATTTATTTAGTAAAGTAACAGATTATATAAATTAAATATAATTAATGAGATTTGATGTTTTAGATTAAAAATATAAATTTCTGAATTTATTATACCTTTCCAAAAAAAAAAAAAGTTGTATTCAGTTAAATACATAAAATTGATAAGAGCGATCAACATACCATTACAAAAGAAAACTACGCAAATTAAATTTTTTTCTTGGCCTTTACATGTTTTCATTTTTCCGTCAAGGTCACACAAGGTCAAGGCCATATTAATAAATTGGTCGACTTGCTAGGTCACTGACCTATTTTTACATTCGCTAAATTTAGCTTTTGTCTAGTCATCACTTGTACACTTTCATTGTTAATTACAACAAAAAGAAATTAAAAGCTAAAATTAACATTTTCGACAATTCTTATCATATTGCGTATCAAATATTCAGAATAAGGCATGCACGCTCTCATATAAAGGAAAATTATCCTTTGAAAATAGTTACCAAATATTTCTCTCATATACTGCTAGGAAAATGCTTCGGATTCTTAATTATGCTAAAATCTGATAAACATCTAATTAGAATACAAAACTTTAAAATCGCGCATTTCTTTAATCTCAGAAGTAATACCACCTGAAGCAATAATACCCATGGAGATGAGCACTAAGGGACGGGCTTGCATATTTTGCTCGTAAACACTGATGGGTGAAATGGAACGAGACCTTGCGGCAGAGCGCCCAAGGAATGAAACACTCTTAACAGAAGTTCGCTAAGTAAACGGCAACTTTCGTAACGTTTGCCACGCGGGAAAACTCACGCGTGTCCCATTTGGAATACAAGGATAGCACCGGTGCAAATTTACATACAATAGCCAGTCGGATACGTTAGCACTTTGTGTGTACGTTAAGCAGAGTATTCACTTGTCTATTTACCATTACAGTGAGTATTTCTGAAACTCTGCCAAAGTTATACTAAATGTCTCGAAATTACGTTTACACTTTTTCATTGCGTACACCATATAAGCTTTTAAAGACAGTCTGATAGGACAGCGTGTATTTGAGACTATGAGGGTAATATCGTGTGTGTTTACGCGCAAGCACGTGTAGCTATTCTGCTGCGGTCACCTCCGTTTGCAGCCAAAAGCGGCAGCACTACAATTCGAGAAGAAATGCCGAAGGTGACATGGTTTTCGTTAGATCAAATTAAGTGGTGTTTAAGTGTCACAGGAAATGCGAGAACATGATTGAGGCGCAGAGACGATAGAGTGCAGAGTTCGATATTACACCGCCGTCGTGTGTAACAGTTACACGATTACGCGACAAGTTTGAGAGGGACGGAACTGTGTGTGATGTGAAGAAAGGACGGCGCGGCAGGAAGTAAATGACAACGGACGAAGGGAGTGTTTGTAGGCTCTGGGTTATATTGCGCCGATTTACACGTTCCCCGAAAAATCGATGTCCGTGCGGCAAATAGCGCGTGAGTTAGGTGTCAGTAAATCAAGTTCGCATCGCATATTGAAGCCAGTATAATGGAGGCCCTTTATCTCCATGTTAGTTCACATTATGAAAAAAGGACAACCCGGATTGGTTGTGAACTTGTGCAGCGACAGAGAAAATTTTACTAACGTGATTGTTTGGACTGATGAGGCAATCTTTTGACAGCATGGAATTGTTAACCCCCACATCTCTGTGTACTGGGCAGATGAAAATTCCCACGTTGTGGTAGAGGGTACTGTTAATCTTCGCGGTTTAACAGTGTGGTGCGGTATGTCTGCCAGAAGATTTCTGGGGATATTATTCTTTGGCAGAACGGCGATAGATGAAAGTTACCCTCAATTTTTAAAAATTGGGGTGTGGTTGTGTTGGGGACACGGCCGTTTGTTTTGCGTAAATACATCTACGTTGACGCGCTCGGACGCCTTGGTTTTTTTTTTTTTACGTTCCCGGCACCACTTCACTTGATCATATGGGGTTTTATGGGTATCACTGGATTGATTTTGAGATGCTCTTTCCAACCGTATACGATTTCTGTATTTCTATTTGGCAGTTTGACGAGTATATGCCGACATTGTGTTATGTTTTCTTAACTCCTTACATTAAACTCACACAATTTTACCATAGACATGCCGCACAAAGATTTTTATATACGCAGTCGATTGGTCGTGACGAGAGCTGTCGATTGAAACTTAAACGAGCATCGTAGCTTCTCCTAGTCAAAAGTTATAATACGGGGAATTTATGAGACGCGGCGAAACGAACTCAAAATTACAGGGACTGCCCCCCCCCCCCCCTTCTTAGGACCGTATACACTCGACGCTTCGCAATCCTCACTCAACGTAACATATTATTAGATCCTTTGGCAACCGAGTGGTGTAACTGAAATTGTAATGTAGACGATAGATTCGGAGTTGCAATGCCAAACTCTATCCCCCCGATTTTATTATCATCGGATTGTCTGGATCGCCTCCCACTATATTTGTGCGAGCTGTTTACCAACTCAACCGAGATGACAATTTCCTTTTCTAGCAGGATGGTGCAATACAACAATACCTTTGAGGCATTCGATCTTTCGTAGACAGGGCATTTACTGGGAGGGCGATAGGCCGACCGAATAAGTGTCGCGTATCCACCTAGATCTCCGGATTCAAAATCGTTAGATTGTTACCGGTGGGGAGCTCTGAAGAACACTGTGTACACCACAAAGCCACGGAGACTAGACGCAATAATATAAGCGATCGTGACTGCCTGTGAATTTACTCCCATATAAATCGTAGCGAACGTTTATCGTTCTGACTGACAGCGTTGCAGACGATGTCTTGCTGCCGATGGCGGTCATTTTGAAAATTTGTAGCTGTTATTGACATTCGCACACACCGAAGGTTTCCTTTGAAGCATCAAATACAAACGGTGCCAGTAGATTATCTTCGATAGTTTCTCTGTTATTCGTTTAAGTTAGTTAGAGAAATCCACTACTTTCGGACTACCCGATACGCATACTCCCTTCAACTGTAAACAAAACGTTCACCTCATAAACAAAAGATGAAATAGACTGATTTTCGTCTGTTTAGCATGTTATCAACTTTAACTTAAAATTGTAGCGAGAACTGTCGGAATGAGTGCCATTTGTTTAAATTTCGTTAAAAAATTGTTTTGCGTAAGTTATGAAACTGTATTTGCATTATATGTGTACTTTCATCACAAATCTCTTCTTTATGTATCACTGAGCTAATTTTTTTTTTTTTTTTTTTTTTTTTTCGAAATCACTGGGTTTTGAGAGCTGTGAAGGAAAAACACGCTTCAATATTGGGACAAAAATGACGCTACTACACAGCTGGCATACGAATTATACCTCTCATTCCCTCGAGAAAATTACCATCATAGGGAAACAATGACCATTATTACGCAAACAAATATAATAATTTTTATATGTATAAGTAAAATGCCCCTCCGCCCCCTCCCATTTTTACCAGAATACATAAACATGCTTTTAAGGATAATTATATTAAATAGTTTTTTTAATGTTTTACATAAGAATTGACTCTCGCCGACCAGTACCAACACACCGCTTGCTTTATGTTTTTGATGCTTATTAAATTAAATTATTTTTACTATTTATGCACGAACTCGAGTGAATGAGTCATTCAACCAACAAATAAGGTACCTTGATGAACGGACATATAAAACGCTGGTGATTATGTTTGATGTAAGAAACAATTAAACGAAGAAGACCTTTAATAGGTTTTGATTCGAAAAGTATGACGTCACCTTGAGTATTTTCTAACAGCAACTGTCGACTTTATTCGGTGACACTCTTCTTGGAAGTCAATGCTGAAAAAAAACAAGAAAAGTCAGTTACAGGTAAATAGCTTTTATCCAAATTTTTGTGTAAATATTTGATTAGACGGATTCAGTTCAGCCAACATTTTTATGTTAAATCCTTACATTGTACTCTATATTGTAGCTCAATACAATGCAAAAAAGGATATATAGGAGAAAACTATTTTTTAGACAACAGTGTATCGTAATGATCTTCAAAATTCCTGGTTGCTAGAATATAAGAAAGTATATACATAAAAGTATTGAAGGCAGGAGTCGATGAGAATCTGACAGTCGTGGGAAACTATTTCTGCGGTCTTTTGGAAACTTGTATCTACGACACCATGGAGCGGGAAGACAGCCCTTACTACAATAAAGGCTGTTCATGGTAAAGTGAGAACTTTTGAAATAAATTTTTGAAGGGGGGAAAAAAAATCGCTGCTCATAACTACATATATACTGCAATTATACAGACCGGCATGCAGGCTATAAATTAAGTTGGCAGTGATTTAGTTAAAACTGTTCGTAGAATCGACGTTGCATTGCTTATGTAATATTTAAATATAAGTCTCCTGAAGTCAGTGTCTGTGCGTCGTATACATACGAGGACGAACTGTAGTTTATTCACTGTTACGTCCAACTTTTCTGAAGCCCTGCTGAAATTCTACTTCCATGATATTCCTCCGCCTCGTGAAAACAAATCTTAGCCGAGTCTAGAAAATTACACCAAATGGGTCAATGCACTGCATTCGTCCGCACTATTTCATACTAAGTATTACCAACACACACATGTTATTCCCTGTTTTAATTAGATATTATAATTGATATGTAAAATATAAGTAAAAGTTCCGTTTATTCGAAAATAAGGTATTTTTTTAAGTTAACACGTGTATGACACGTTTGTGATGTGACATATTTGGGAAACAAAACCAAACACGTTCTGCATGGGTTGATTTTTAAAAGGTTTGATTCAAAAAGTGTGAAGACACTGCGAATAGACTACAGCGTGTCATTGCCACTTTAACTTTCCCAATAATTCCACGGTTACAATTGAATAACGCATTAATAACATGAGACTGCCAGTGGAAATACTTATTATTTACATGGCGAAAGGATGCAAACTGTGAAGTAAAGGCGAGTTTTTCCGAAATGCTCAGTTATCCGTGAAAACCCTACAGCGATAATTTTGTACTTGTTACACGTATAGACGTGTGGTATTATTTTTTTTTTTTACCGCAGTTGTTATGTTCGCAAATGCACAAGTACGCTGAAACAGCTGCGAGGGGTAGTACAAGAAGGCAAGAAAATTCTTAGATTATTTCGATATTTTAAATTGACCGTGTCTTTTGCCGAACGTAGGGGAAAAAATCCCGAAGATAGAACACTACACAACAAGACGTCGAAGTTGTATGAATGTGTAAGGACCATATCAATCACTTAAAATACATTCCCGATTCCTAGAACTTAATAAAGGAAGAAAATGCTTGTTTTCCGCATCGTCTGTGTAAACATCTGATACAGCCGAGGGCTACAGCATACAAAAATTGCCATACTGCAGAGGAAATTTATATTTTTACGATTGTTCGTCCGTTGTTTATCAAAAAGAGCTAGAAGCTGTTCCACAGTATATTGTTTTCTCCAGTATGATAGCAAATATTAAAAGCAAATTTATCTTGCTGCAGCACTGAAATGTGTACGTATGAACGGTTCGCTGTAAAATTATCACTTTTGTAATAAATATTTGACCGTAGTTGCATATATTCTAAAGTAAACAATATCTAACAGGACTTCTTTCAGTGAAGTTGACACAAAATGATTAGAAGTTCTTCTAAGATTTAACGTCTTATTCAGGGTGAAATATTGAAGTTAATAAACCATGAAGACCTCCAAAGCTCAGTCAGTGCACAGTCCTGTTGGAAGATGACATCTGGGCGGCACTCAAGAAACTGAGAAACAGCCAGCAATTGCAGCTTTTCCAGATGCACTGGAGATGTGATGATGCCCTCAGCGGGAAAGGATGGCCCCGATGATTGCGTCATGTAAACGCGCGCACCGTTGGGCGACATCTGGTACGCTCCGACACCTCACCAGAGGGTTCGGAACCCGAAATGCGCGCGTTATGTCGAGTCACCTCACTACACCACACACACGAATAAGGGTCGCCTCGTGAGAGAGAAACCAACACGTGTGAGATACCCATCATTGCCCTCTTTGCATGATAACATTTCGACTGCAAATTCATTCAGACGCGTGCGTGGCGACCTTGGGGCGACACGGCAAAGCTAAAACAATTTGCAAACTTTGTATGCGCGAAACAATAAACGTTTGTGTAAAAATGTCACGAAGAGAACTTCTTTGCATCTGTAATTCACGCGGGGTCCTACGAACTTATTATTATTTTTTTTTTAGGACTTAGCACGAAAGACTGTATCCCTGCTTCCACCCGCTAAGCTGAGGTTGATGGTCGGCTAGTTTTCGGTTAGGTCATGCAACAAATCCCGTGTTCTTGGACTTGTATCACGACCTCATTTTCTTCACATCGGGTAGCATCTTTCCATACGTTGTCTGGAAGTTCCCCTGCACTGTTACCACAGGACACACGGAGTATTTCCCTGTTTTACGAACGTGTCCGGTTTCTCGGACACTGCAACTGCTACGCTGCAGCCACGTTACTGGAACGTCCAACAAAAAACCTTGGCTCGTTTGCCAATAATTTGGCACTGTTTCACAACTTCAACTTGCATAAACAAAGTTTGAATTCAGTGTAAGACTTTTCGGATAACCTGTACATTATGTGCAAAATTAAGTAGAAAGTTAAGATTAATGTATCGAATTTTAAAAATCACGTTCTTCGAGAATCACATGTAAAAAATTTGTATATAAACGTGAACACGATGGACAAAGCTCACGTGCCGTTGTTTGAGTGATAACGTAGAATTGTTGGGACTTTTTGTACGTTACTGATCCGCAAATTCCCGCTCGAATGTGCATTAAAAAATTAAAATACTAGTTTTAATGACGACCACTTAAAACCGCAGATTTCGAAATTAAATTTTATAAGAAAAATTTGTAATGTTTTACTTATACTGATGTCTGTATGCAAGTTAAATATTTATTGTTTTTGGCAGAATTTATGCATCCACAAAGGGATGAGCCGGCTAATAAAAAGCGTTATTTTTCTAGTCAATGTTTATATTTCAAAACGTTTAACATCCGACATTATAGAATCTAGAAATACAAGCGCATCGAGGGTCAGGTGGCTGAGCGATTAGCACGCTCGCCTCCCACCAAGGCGAACCGGGTTTAATCCTCGGCCGGGTCACCGGATTCTCGCAAGTGGGAATCGTGCCGGACGATGCCGTTGGTCGGCGGGTTTTTTTTTCGGGGATCTCACGTTTCCCCCGCCCCTTAATTCCGGCGCCGCTCCATATTCACTTCAATCATCCTCATCGGCTCTCAAGGCCGCTCTGTTAAGAGCCGCCTAAACTCTTCACTCACTCAAAGCGCATTTTGTATCTGAATCGCAGTTTCTGTTGAAACGCTAGTTACACAGAATTCTCTGAAAATTTTGTAATTTTTACTGAGAAATTCTTTGTAATTTTACAAATGCTTTTAACATTACAAAGATTTTTCTTGTAAAACTACAAGGGCCGTGTTTATAATGTATCTAGAGAAATGTTTGTATTATACTAACCCGTTTCCACGAGCTTCAGCAAAATATCGGGCACTCAACAAAGTAAAACCGTATATAAGTGATTGTGCAGAAACTATGAGTGATTTTAAGCGTCAGCGTGCAAGAAGGAATGTATTGCAAGTTTGAATAACGTAAAACACATAAAATAACACAAATAATCATAATAAAATGATCATTTCAATAAAACTTCACCGTAATATTCATTAACTGTTAGTAATTCTTATCTACACAGAACTCTAAAATCGGCTCTCAATAGTTCGTTGTTAAGAGTCGTCCAAATATTTTAACTCAACAACAGAAATCTTAAATTGAAATAAATGTACATATTCTTTTTAACCAAATAACTCCATTAATATTTAGTAGTTAGTTGTTGTTTTATTTTATGTAAAAATAAGTTTTGAGCTAGTTAGTTAAGTTGGTATTGTGGTTCGGGCGCTGGTTTATGTTAAAAAGGGTTGTGTATTCTAGTCCCCATGCTGGCAAAGTGTAAATTTTTTTCCCGTAAATTATATATATATATATATTTTTTTAATTATACACTGTTGTTAATTTATTACATTCGTTTTCTGGAATAAATAAAAAGTAATTTTATGTACACTTTCTCAATAATGTCAGTTGTAATACAAGGCCATATTTTGTAATATTACAAATAAATGTCTCGCAGATTTTACAAGAAAACTCTGTGTAGATTTACAGAGGATTTTCTTGGCAACTGGGTTTCCAAGGATTTTGCTTGTAAAAGCACAAAAAAGTTTTTAGAGTGCACTAACGAGTCGAACCTTGTCAAAAAAACAGAACATCGACCGACGCGTGACATGCTCACATGTGTGGACGAAAACTGCGAAAGTCACTGTTAACATGATTTCATTTCGTGTTCTCGATGCGCTCTGATCCACCTGGAGTCGTTATTAAGGGGGGAGATGCTAGACGCCATCCGGGATTCGCAAATATTTCGTTGTTACTTATGTTCGAGGTTGATTTTTTTAAATGTAACTACGTCAGGGCATGGAGTATTATTTCATAATATTTTAGAGGCTATCACTGTCCCACTTTTTGTACCACTGTGACTTCTCAAGTCATTCTCAGTAATTAATCGATAATCCGCTCCTTATTAACCCAAATGGTAAACACATTAAGACAATTGAATTGTTATCTAATTTAATAATTCAAACGAGTCATAAACTATGACTTGTCGAATGAAATATTTGAATAAAGGAAGTTTTATACATTTTATGGCTCAAAAATTATAACACCAATATTATTCCCATCCCTCCTCCTCAAGGTCTTGCATCAAATGAATGTTCTGAGCGGTTTATTACATATTGTGGATGATGTTTCCTTTACTAACTGCCCAAATGACACTTCTCAGCATCGTATCAACTTACATTATTTTGGAATATGCTTTGAAAACAAGATGCACACGTTCTTGTAAACGTCTTATGAAGATCAGAGATTTGCTGTAATTCTTACCCTGCAAGCAAATAAACCTCGCTGTAATTCTATTCCTATACACGTCTTCTTCTGTTTTTTTCTTTTCTTGATGCCTTAGACACATGTTAATGGATATAAACATCCGCGGCGACAGAAACTTGCCCGTCCGATGTATGTTGGCCGAACATACTGGCTGGGTGAAATGTTTCTCACGCGATGTGTTCGCGGTCAACTTCGCAAGCAGCCGTGGACCAGAGATGAGGTAGACCGATCTCTCTGGCTGTGCACAACTAATCTACGTGTCTCGACACTGAAACGCTCTCCTGCCAACGCGACTAGCGAAAACGGCGTGGTTTGGAATTGAGGTCAGAACGTTCGTCTAACCAATTTGTAACCTAATTTGATTGAATTCTAATTGGTGAAAGTATTTTACTCATATAAAAATGCTTGACTTTTGAAAATTGATATACGAACACACTCTTTCATCAGTGTTGTTCATGTAACTTTGAGAGGTGTGTTCCGTTGGGGTAGGTCAATGTTGGGTACATGCGCAGAAGACTAATAAGATGTCTACCTCATCTTTAGTCGGTGTAAGCAACTAGGCGACCATGTTATGTGACGGCTAACGTTCGGTATGCGTGAAGGCGTTCGGTTCGCTGTGTGCAAGCTGCTTTAGATCGAGCGACAACTGATTGCAGTAGTCCATCACCGAGAAAACGTTTTATGCCAGTCAACAGAATATTTGTGTGTTAAGGGCCGAAAATATATTTAGTTGCCCCAACTAAACATTTTATTGAGTAAACAAATTTGAAAATTTTCAAAATTAATTTTATTCGCCTATGAAAATACAGGCTTGAATTAACGAAACCTCTGAATTTGCCTAAAATAAATTAGACTGTCAATAAAATATTTTGTTGAATAAATAATATATACAATTTTTTTTTTGGCTACTCATTTGCTTGCATTGGTTCGAAAATACAGATCGAGAGTTATTTGTATATTTTTTGTGACAGGATCATAACAGTGTTTGTTAGTGAATTTTCTGATTTTAATAACCGTATAAGCATTCTCATAAAACAACTTAACCTGTAAACTAAAACGTAAAGTGTTAAATCTTGGAATATTTATTTACGCACGTTATTCAGTGTTCGAAATGTATATATTTAAAAACATTCTTACCGATCTAGATTTGAATCTCGGTCCAACTTCCAATAGAGTAGTTCCGTGTTTTAAAGTTTAATTATAAGTGCTAGGTAACCTTTCGTGGATATCTGAAAGGGATAATTTTGCTTTCTATTCTGACGTGAATACGTCTTTAAATTTGCAACCACAGTGGGAGGCAAACCAGAAAATCCGATGATAACAATATCGTCTACATTCAAAATACAATTACATTACTCGAAGGCCAAAGGATCAAAGAATATGTTACGTTGAGTGAGGAGTGCGAAGAAACGGGAGGAGGGGGGGGGCGGGGAGGGGAACAATTTTGAGTTCGTTTCGCCACGTCTCATAACTTTCGCGTAGCATAACTTCAGACTAGGAGAAGCTACGACACTCGTTTAGGTTTCAATCGACAGCTCTCGTCAATATCAATCGATTGCGCCTATAAAAACATTTGTGTGGCGTGGTTGTGGTGAAATTGTATGCTTCTAACGCAACAAATTAAGAAAACTTAAGACATTTTTTTCGGCCTATACTCGTCAAAAAGCCAAGTCGAAATACAGAGATCGTATACGGTTGGGAAGATCACCTCAAAAGCAATCCAGTGATACCCATGAAACTCCATACGATCGAGTGAAGCGGTGCCGGGAACGTAAAATAAACATCATGGCGTCCGAGCGCGTTCACGAAGACGTGCTCACGCGAAACAAACGGCCGTGTACCCAACACAGCCAAACCCAATCTTTTAAATGCCCATCAGTGTACAAGTTAGCAAAATTGTAAATGTATATATTTTCAAAATAATCATACAATTTCCCATTACAGACGCACGATCTGATCGCTTGGTTCCTGCGTGTGTAAACTGTCCACGGAAATGTTAACTATATTCATGCCCCATTCCTAAAGAATCTAATTAAATATTAAGCCGCGTATTAGTCTTAAACGTCGTGACGACATATTTCGTTATATTTACAGTCCATGCAAAGTACAAAGTTTATTCTTTACGTAGGTCTTAACACAGTAGAAATAGGAATCTTTTACACAGTCATATTCAATTTACAAAAATTGCAATCATTCCAATTGCCTACGGAGAAAACGGGAAAATACGGCACCACGGCTCCCTGGCGGAGAAAAATTTTAATTGCTAAGAGAAGTGCGCACCTGCGCGTGTTCAAGGTCAAGTTCGAGGGTCAAGCAGCGAGGGAGCGATACGGGCGACAATAAGACGCACGCCTAGTGCCTTATCGCTCCTGCGCGCAAGGCGTACAGTGTTTCCGTCGTGGTCCTGTACTGTGCAAATCATACCTGTAAGTGTAGGATTCTATCAAAACCAATGAAAGCCCACAGATTAAACTACGCCCGTATGTTTGTACCTTTCTCTTTCCGTTTTAGGAAACTTGCACAGGCGAGCTTTAAAAATTCGATATTTGACCATTTTCACGATTTTTTCCCCCCGTGAATAATATTTTAGAAATAAAAACACAGTGACATAGATTTTTGTTGTAGCTAAAAGCCGTATTTACAGAACATATATTTACCGAGATACGCGAATACGCGCAACCAACGATTTTACAAAAATTGTTTCAATGCACACCCCTCTTCAACAAAAAAATGTTACAATGCACACTCCTCGTAAACAAAAAAGTTACACACTCCTCTTAAACAAAACAATGTTTCAACGCACACTTCTCTTAAACAAAAAAAGTTTCAATTCACACTCCTCTTAAACAAAAAGCCTTGAGCTACCCATCCTGAGTTGAATAAACCTTAACACGTTATTGATAGCTATTTAATATGAATACAAATTGTATTAAAAATAATAGCCATCAACTTTTTCTAGGTTAAATATTAGAATTTTAAATTACAATGATAGTTAATACATTATTAAAAGATTCATTTTAATAAAAACAATGGCGCCAGCTAAAATTTTTAAATGAAACCACAGGTCTGGCGCATTTGCTATGTCTTGGTTCCCCTAAAGTACAGCTTTAACTAACATTCTGACTATTTAGCTTCATTTTATTTCAAAAGTTAAAATTGAATTACGCGCGAACCGAGAAACGAGTTTATAACAACTATAATTCACTGAATTCTTGTAACAGGAAAGAATTGTGACATTTTTCAAAATACGGGAAATTTTGATTGAACCGAAACACGTGTATGAGAATTTTAATTCTCAAATTATGTAAATGTTTTATTCAGTAACTATTATTAAGTCTTTAAGTGGTGTTGTCAGTAGTAATTGTTAAAAAAAAAAAAAAAAAAAAAAAAAAAAAAAAAAAAAAAAAAAAAAAAAAAAAAAAATTCCCTGCGTGAAATATTTATGTAATTTTCATGACATGTAAAATAAATTTCAGACCAATCAACGATAGCGAAAGGGATGTGATACAGGATATGGTAGGCTCGAAATATGTGTATATGAAAGTATCCAGGTCATCGATAATATCTTAAAGCAGGAAAATTGTTTTTATATTCAGCGTTTAATTGAACATTATCACTGTCTCTCTGAACT
The DNA here is from genome assembly GCA_029891345.1 of Dryococelus australis. Taxonomy (NCBI): domain Eukaryota; kingdom Metazoa; phylum Arthropoda; class Insecta; order Phasmatodea; family Phasmatidae; genus Dryococelus; species Dryococelus australis. Next base: position 25,074,840 of record CM057007.1, on the reverse strand, counting down.
ACAAAGAAATAGGATTATAAAAACGGAAAATAAAGAATATATATGTATGCATATATGATATTTACTTGTATTCAGTTATTTTTTATAAACTTGCCTTCATCTTTAGATAATTTTTTTAATTACTTTATCGTACTTTTCTCGGGTTTACGTGGGTTTTCAAATACTGTACTGTTCGATTATATGTTTAAAGTGGTTATTATCTTGTAATTTTCAATCCATCATACGCACCTGAAAAAAAAAGAAGTATTTTAATCAATATCTGAATATTTACACCTTTTCCATTCAGTAAACTACAAAACAAAATCTTATAACATAGTAATTTACTTGTAAAGGAAAACAATATCAGCGGAAATGTTTCGATTTACGTGCGAATACACATCAGTTGTGTGAAAATACAAAATTTATACTTGAAAACTGTGGATGTTGTAGGATTGCCATTTTTTTCTCCTCTTATCAGATATCTCTAGGAAAGACGTTAATAATGAGAGAATAAACCGTTATTTAAATTATATGATAGAATTATGAAAAGTTTATACCAATTTGCAACGATATAAAAGCGCTCGGTTATGTATTTTATAATAAATAAGCAATTTGCTTTAAACGAAAAATAATTACGTTTATTAATACACATAAAAATTTAGTCACAATCTTTATTAATTTCTCCTTTTTTTTAATAAAATTTTCCGTACGTAAAATATTTTGAATTATTATTATTTTTTTTGGGATTAACATCGCTGTACCCGAATTACATCCAAACACACACATCTCGGATCTGTGAAATTACACGTGACAGCCACAGTATTAGTTTACACGTATCTGTGTTTTCCATGTTTAGATAACGAAGAAAACCTGTTATGCATTTTTTTTAGGGGGACCTCTAGCAAGTAGACACACTATTATAGACAACTGCATAATAGTTCCACCTCCCGGAATATTTTCATTCACAGAGTAATAGGCAAATGTATCGTACTCTGTCGCCAAGAGGATTTCAGTAAATGAAGAGGCAGGCAGACAGACATTCACGATAGTGAAAAACGCGTAACTTTAACCGCAGTATTTGTCGTAATTCCAGTGCCATTCTTTACAAAGATTTCACAAGCAGTATTCCGAACTCGAACTGTGAGCTCGTTTAAACCACTCTACTGCCAGGGATGCGTAGATGGCGGTGGCTACAGAATTTTACTGGTATTTTATACAACACATATAGCTGATATCAGGCCATTTCATCTCCATGCACGAGACTTAGCAGGGGAATCCACATCAAGAGGCAACAAGCTAAGCGAATTGGAATGTCACGTGCCGTCGAAAAATCGCCATTACGTTCAGAACGATCGAGTTCGTTTACGCACGAAATACGGCCGAAGCACAGAAAAAAAAGAGAGGGAGAGAGAGAGAGAGAGAGAGAGAGAGAGAGAGAGAGAGAGAGAGAGAGAGAGAGAGAGAGAGAGAAGCCCGTGTGGCCATAATCCCGACCTCATCCGGCCTGGACCGAGAACTCACGTGCGGGTGGGAACTGTCAGTTTGTCAGCTGAGCTGACTGGGTACCTACCCGACCAATGAATGTTTCAGTGGACGTTTCCATCCGCTTCACTACCCCGTTTCTTCCCCCCCCCCCTCATTCTTCGACTCATGTACCGACGCGGTCCCTTTCTCCAGTAACCGATGCCCTTTTACAGCCCCTGCGTCCCCAACACTTTCGCGGTGTGCGCCCTGGGAGTTGGCAGACTGGAGCAAGCAAATATACAGTAGCTAAATCGGGCGGGGATTGATGGCAAGGGGGGAGGGGGAGGGGTGGAAGATAAGACATGGAAACAATAACTTTTACAAGATTTCCTCCGCAAAGGAAGAACATAGCACTGTTTCGACTAGAAACCTTATCGAGCTCGCCTCAGAACATGTCTTTAGGAAAAAGCCGTGAGCGTTTGAATTTAAAAAATAAGCGCTTGTATTAAAAAATAACTCTAGGTTATAGCTATGCAAACGTTTTTCCTGACGAATAACATTTTATTTAAAATTTAGAATAATTGCATATTAAATACACTGTCTCCATTGCAGACTGCATTTAACTTAAATGATTTTATCTGTATCACACTATCAATGTTTTATCAGAATTATATTACGAATTTTATCCTTACACCTATCCCCATAACGTATAAGAAATATTTACGGGACGGGCGTATAATGCTATGTGAAAACGTTTTTAGGCATAACGTACAGAAGTAAGGTAAAAAAAAAACCTTCACCATAGAAATCGTGACATACAACGGTTTAATTTGTAATTTATTCGATGTAAAGACTTAAAATTGTTTTGTTTAGATGAACTTATAGGTTATTTTAGATTCTCACAGTATCTAGCAAGGAAATATATTTCGGGTTAGAAAAGGATATGATTTATTTACACATCACACTTCATGTTTAATAGAGAAAACCAAGTTTAGCACAGTGCTGTAACAAGTAAAAAGATTTTTTAGTGCATCATTACTGCAGCAAAACAAAATTCAAAATAAGTCAACATAATCCACAATAACCAATAATTTTTGTTATAAATATAAAACCAGAGAAGTGTATGCGAATTATCAGTTCTAGAATAAGTAACAAATTTTGGTGTATTTTCTCATAGAGGCCACCTAACGCTGTGATAGTGCCTTTATAAGATTTTACATGTTTTAATTTAACTGATAAAATAATATTTAGGCGTGACTTGAAATCAGAATTCATAATTACTGCTACAAAACTAAGCGGTGTAAAATATTACTCAGAAATTTTTTTCATAGTCATGACAGCACTAATTTACAGTTTAATATTTGTTTTTATCGTTTCAACTAACCGAGTGAATGTAATTGCATTACAAACTGAAAATAAACAACAAATCGTCTAGATATAACCTCGAGTCAGATAAAATGAAGCTATCTTCCTCTGCAGAATTAACATTGACGTAGGCCTCATCACTTTATTCATGCGTCAGTCCGGTAAAACTGTAAAATTATTAGAACAGTAAATATTTTACAAATTTGCTCCTTTGTACCCTTCGATTCATTAAAAGAACAGAAAGCGAAAGAAATAATTTAAGATATCACAAATCGTAACCTGTCACTTTCTATTCGATGTTAATATATGGAAATACATTCCATCCATCGTTACCAACTTTTCTGGGTGCATGCCACTCAGTGCGCCCGTTAATATATACGCAGGCAGGGCCAGTGAAATTTTTCTAAGGTTGATTTCACTAGTGCTCACTTTATCGTGAACAGCTGTTAGTAGAAATTTTCTCACGCACAGCTGTTTTGTTTTCAGTTTCTTCCATTCAGCAGTTGCTCTGTCAGTCACATTGAAGTTAGATTAAACATTGCAGAAAAAAATTATCCCTCATTGACATAGGACAAGACGTCCTATAGCCCGTATTTCAGCTGAGACACCAGGATATCGTCACCAGCACCTCATGTGTGAAAGTGACAAATACCGACCATCCCGAGTCCAACAACGATCAACACCTCAGCAGTTGGCAAATAATAAGAAAATTTCGATTAAAATTCTCTTTCTTAAGAACTCAAACTCCTCGTATTTCCAAAATCAGAATAACTGAAAGGCATAGGGGAAAATCTGAGATACTTTGCCACAGGAATCCTACACGCACCCAGTGAAAACAAGAAAAGGTTCTTAATTTCATTTTATATCTTACGAAATTTCTGAAATACAACATTCAAATAGTATCACAGGTAAAATTTCATTTGTTTTTTTAGAACCGTGTTTTTCTTCATACAGTTGAGCCTAAAGTTAACCAAACTAGAGGTATAAATAGTTACATAGAAATTGTGCTCCAATGTAATATAAAGTTGCTCATACGAACATAATCAAACCTTATGACGATTGCATAATATACAAGCCACATAGCTAATCCCAAGTACTTTACAAGAAAATGCAATAAAACAGGCAATCGTGCCTATAACATTTTTCATAATGAAACCCTTACACAAAATATGAAGCGCGAAATGCCCATGTTCGCTTTGTCTTCTTGATCCTCTGTGAATCGGTGGTCAAACTCATAACTGTGTCCAGTATATTAAAATAGATGGACCTTGTGTTTCTTTCCATTCGTCCTACTGATGTGAAAACTACACTGTCTGCTAGATGCGAAGTTAGAGCCCTTTCCCTTTTTGCTACAGCATCCCATTCTATACTGCTGTTGTTGTTGGCCAGAGTCTTGGCTTTTTCCTCTAGTTCATCATATTTATCGGAGCTTCTTATCCTGGCCAACTCTTCTTCAGTGCTTTTGATCAGACACCCCGCTGTCATCAAATCTACATCCTTGGACTGAAGCTGTTGGGAGAAGGAATATGTTATGCCCAGAACTAGCGCCATTGTATATAGAAGAAAAATGAAGCTCTGTTGCTCCATTTGAGCTCGGATGCCAACGCTTTCTGCCCTGTCTTTCATGCCTTCATCAAGCACTATTAAAATTGCTCCAAAGTTTTTCAGAATCTTACTCACTGCACTAAACCAACAAAACCATCGTGCAGGAACGAACCGTTCTAGGCACACAAAAGGCTGCTTTAGTTTCCTCCGGGTTTCTATAAATAGCTCATGTCGAACTGAGCTATTGAATATGAAGCAGTAGATTGTTTGCAGGGTAGAAAAATAAATCTTTAGTTTCTTCGCTAACGCTCAGTGAATGTACGAATACTAAATTGAGACGGTTGGCATGGCAGTGAAAGTAAATAGCATGAGGTGCCTGATGTTTTACTCTTGCTTGGACCCCATTTGCCCAGCCACTCATTGTATTGGCATCGTCATAACACTGTCACGCACAATTCTTTAGGTCTAGCCTTTTCTCTGAAAGAAGAGAAAATATGGCATTTGAAATATTCTCTGCACTACAATCCTTCAAATAATGTAAGCCAGTAGCTCTCTCGTTTATTTTCCAGTCCTCGCAATCTACGTATCTTATAAAAATTGCCAACTGTTCCACCTTGGTTTCATTAGCCATGATTGAGTAAAAGCCAGCTTCTTTTGCTTTTTCGGTGATATACCTTAAAATTCTTAAAGCATATACAGATATCAAATCATTTTGGTACTCTGGAGAACTGTAATTGCCATATCGACCAATTATTCTTTCTTTGAGTTTCGGATCTTCTTCACACACTGTTTCTAGCATTTACAGATAATTCCCTTTATTTTCGGAGGTTTCCGACTCTTTATGGAGATTCTTTCAGAATTTAATAGAGAGGCTACTGACATCTGCATTGAGCTTCGGCTTTTCATCGAAATTTTGTGCCTTTCAGTATTTTCGTGTTGTTGAAAAAGGGCTGAAGCTCCCTTCCATTTCTTGAATCCTTTATTAATAAATGTTCGGTTTCCGAATGTTTCCCCTGAGCGAACTGTAGATTCTGAACAGAAATGTCGACCCGAGAAACAATACACAGCATCTTCGGCTTATAAATATTCAATATATCGGTGAACACTATAATATCGAATAGAAAATCTTCTACCCTTAGTATGAGAAAAGTTTATGACTGTTTGAGAGGAAACTCCAATGGTCCACTTGTAGGTGGCTGGACTCTCTGTGTAGACGTGCGGCAAAAAAAATTAAGATAATTATTTTAATAATTTTGTAGCAAATGTTATAGTTAAAATATGATTCCCCCTAATAAGTAGAATTATCATCTTTAGCTATATTTCGTAGACTGAAAAATTAATAATCCGAAATTAAATTCTTATTTCAGAGTCTTATACATATACAAAATAAACTTTATCATCTGTTCGCAGTGCAAATTTTGGAGTCTAATTAGGTCTTACTTTCACTAATAAATCAAAGATTTGCTAGGTGACAAAACCTTTTTCTAATGTAATTTACACACAAATGTAATTCAATTGATTCATAGCATGATTGTATTAATATATAATTGAACTCGAAATAAAAATTTAGATAGTGTGTGCATTTTACACGCTCAGGCCGTGTTTAATTGGTTTTGAGCTTGGTAGATTGTGATTTGCAATTTCCATTTTGTAACCTCCAAATGGAACAAATCGTTGTAATTTGGTTATTCCTGAGCTGCAGCCTGGAGTTCGTAATTTGGCGATTTAAAGATGGACCTTCTCATACTAAAAAAGAATACTATATTATATTTTAAGTTAAAGGAAATAAAGTATTGCCATGCCAAAAATTTTGCAGCATTACCTGCACTCGGTTGTGAAGAAGACGAGGTTTCTGTTGCTGTAATGTCAATGTCAGACTCGGATGTGTTACCTGACGGTTCTGCTTTCGTCCTTTTAAAAAAAATCTGTAATATTTTATTTGTCCGTTTCATTTCAATGATAGGTACAGTTATAAAACTCAGTGCACATTGAATCCAAAAAGTACTGCACCATAAAACACTAACAACTGTAATACAATATCCTCACTAGCACGAATTGACTGAACAGAAGTGCAAAGCTTATTCACTGACACTGGCAAACGTGTGTGCTGCAAACCATGCGACGGAAAATATATTGTTGCCTGTTCGGAATGACGATGCTACCTGGCGTGAAACTTAGGAAGCTGGACTTTCACTTACCAAACACTACGATGCTATCTAGCGAGATAATTTTATGAAGCCACATCACATACTGCACTTTATAGACACCGATTTATCAGTAACGTCAACATATAAAAGTAAAAACGATTTATTACAACGTTCTGTTTACACAGATTAAAACTGCGATATTTTATTTCCTAATTAAGTTTTTGTAAATTTAGATACTTTAATATTAAAACTACAGTTCATGGTATTTCTATATTTATTGAATAATAAAACTTTCTTACAAGTTTAAATTTCATACAATTTTCATACAGAATTTCTCAACATCAGGGGAGGAGGAAGATTCCGCCCCTGCCCCCCCCCCCGTCACCAAATTAACCTCCAATTGTAACGCATAAACCAGATAATAATAGTTCCAATGAATCATAGATATTCATAAGAAAATACAATAGTTAAAACTACTCCAAAGCGGACATTTTAAATACACCCCGCTAAATTTGACACTACACTCGAAATCACCTTTAGAATATTTTTACAATATTAGTGAAAGTTTTACATATTGGGTGGGTAGCAATTTATGAGCCGGGGTGGGGCGGAGGGGGGACTGGTCTATATAAACCAACCGTTCTGTTCGATAGCTGCGAGTGCCACGTATTTTTTAACCGCTCCAAATTTTCCACGCTAGCGGTGTGAAGCGTTTATTAAATATTTGCACAGATGGAACCTTCAGTTACTAATTCAACTCGCCGTTGCGGCCGTTTCCAAATGGTCAACTAATGGAATTGTTAGTCCAGTGGGTTCTGGTTACAATTTATCACGGAAAACTTTATTTGTCCTACCCTCTGCGTCATGGCATATTGTTTACAGAGACTCAGTTTATTTGGATACTTTACTTTATTCCTCTGTAGAATTTCCAAATCCTTTGCACGTGGAAGACAAACTTTATTTACATCAGGTGTTTCTGTTACTACTCGTTTACTGTCTCACCACTACAAAAATGCATAATTTCCAGAAACAAAAAAAAAATTATTTTAACTAGCGCTTGAAATTAATTATCTGTTGATCCCTAAAAAAACTGGTATTAAAAACTGTAATTAACAGTAGACTTAAATCCAGTCCATCCCAGCAAATGTGTTTGATTAAGAACAGTTTGCAAATAAAGTCTGAAAATAAACACGCGAAAAATATTTTTATTTTGAGTGAACGTTTCAGCATATATCTGAAAGAAACAGTGCTTTTGGAAACATAAAAAAATATATTCCCATATTTCTGTGTTCTTTCATGAGGGCGTGTCAAAGTAAGATTTTTCTTTTCAGCGATAACGATTTCCACTTTATCTCTGTGATTTTCGTCTATCCCAATCCTTCCACACGTTATTTACATATCCGTGTAGTGTCCATTTAGTGTCTTTTTGTCTAGCATATTTTTTTAGAACCGCTGTGTAACCGTAATACAAAATTTCAAGCGTGCATCAGATATTACTTAACTGCTGAGTGCTAAATTTTGCACCTTATAATCTCCTCGCAGGAACGCCATCAGTATTTCATAAAGTCATTGTAAACTATTCTCAACAAATTACCAGTATCTACTGCAGCTGAAAGAAAATCCCGAATACAAGTATGCAAATTTTGGAAACGTTCAGCTAGATTTAGATGTTGGTTGAAATAATAATTGAAATTAACTTTTAATACCGATGAAGTGATTCTAACAATACATTTTACGTTTTACAGAAAGCCAAATGCTGTTGATTGTAACGTTAATGCAATTATATGGTAACAGTTTTGCGCTAAACATTTCCTAGGCCGCTAGGAGTTTGCAATTAGCTTGCAATTATGAAAACTAATTTAAATAAAAGAGCAATTATAACCCCTTATCGATCAGATGTTTCAGCGAAACAATCAGTACTTCTTCGGGATTAGATTACCTCTTCCCTTCCCACCGACTGAATACTGATTTTATTTAAGTTTTTAGTTGTCATTCTTTCAGTATCATATCTTAAGGTATCTCCCTTATGTAAAGCACAGCGATTTAAAACCAGTGAGTATGAAAGCCAAGTCTACACCAATTGCACGGAAAACAAGTTTGGCTTGAACCAACAAAATATTTTTTTTTGTATAATTACAAATAAATTGCAGATAAAATTAATGATAGTATGACAAATTTTGTAATGAGTAAAATAGTATGTTTGAAACCCACAGAAATAAACCATGTTTTAATCGACTGCCTGTATTTGGCTACGTCAGTACAAACTCTTATTACTAAAAAATGCATCCTGTCAACAGAGGTATATGTTTATTGTGTGTGGTTTAGCACCTATCTCTATTCGTTATGCTGACAGCTTCGCATTCTATACGATTAGGAAGTATGAAAGCATTTTTTGTGATAGCTGCTTGCGCCAAAGTGTTTGTTCCAACATTTAGAATAGAATACATAGCTCAGTAGACCCAGTTGTAACTTTTCAATATTGGTTTAAAAGCCAAGCTTTGGGCTAATCGTTAAGTGCGATATGTCCGGGCCTAAGTGTATACATTAACCCTTCCACCCGTGTTTGTATCAGTGCTCGTAACCACATTCCGTTTTCCCTAAAATCATTACTGATATTATTACTGTCGAGCTCTCTTGACCTTTAAACTCGAAGCGAACTACAAATTATTTTTGAACTGTAATCACTCTTGAGGTTCATAAAATCTCTTCACTCAAAACAGTAGTTATTCTGTCGTTTGATCGGTTTAGTTTGCTTTCATTTGGCTGTTTATTTCATACGTCTAACCCACCAATTTTGTGGTGCAAATCTGTAACTTTTTCTAAATGTTTCCTCTTTTCTGATATTTTACTTCAGGTCAGTTTACAAAAGGAAGATATAACATATTGTTCCCCCGCTCCATTTCCCTTTGAAATAATTAGGATAACGATATTTCTGCCTAGTTGACATAAATATAATTATAATTTAATTTCTACTTAAATAAAGAGAACTTCTTAATATATTTTGAATGCAAACAATTGCCCTACAACAGTCAACAAATTTACGAATTAAGCCAACCAGATTATTTTGGATGTGAAAATCTTCGCTGTCTTAGCTGCCAGTTTGCGACATCTTACAAACGTTAGGTATGAAATTCTTGTTGCCAATGACTACCTAACCCCACACATATGTCAGTTTTGGAACATTCGTATATTATTGTACATTTTTAAATATAAACACCAACATTCTTCGGTCTGCGTTCGGATGCTCCCTCCTCCCACCAAATGATATTACATAAGAATATTTTACTTTATATTTATCGATGAAACTACTAGTAAAACTTGTGCATTGATATATGTGTATTTTGTTAGGTTTGTGACTAAGAATTCTAATAAGACCATCAATATTCATTAACTATAAAAATCTCTTTTCCAAAAATATTGTTGGCTTACATTTGTAGTCCATGACCGCAGTTAAATTTATAATCGACAGCAGAAAATTAAATACGTGTATTTCTTACTAATGTATCGCTCTTGCTAATGTAATATTCCGGATCAGATGTGTTGTCTGTATGACGTATTACACTTCACTTCAGCAATAATTCCCAAAAAAAATATTTTGGCAGGAATTTGATTTTATTCCTTTTTCAACATAAAGAACATATCTGCTAGTCTTCGTCGGTTGCCTGGTCGGGTTTTCAATTCATACACCCACGCATTCCATACGTATACAACGGGGTCGAACTCAGAATGGAAGACCGGCCATTCAAGTCCAGCCTCAACTACCGCATGTTTTTTTATGGACGAGTTTGTTGTCATAGTAAACAGGAAATGGGCCAGTTGTAAACCGTTTGCCATATTGCGCGTAGCGCTAAATGTTCAGAAAATACTGACTAGGATCGAGTTGGAGGGTGCTAGACAGTACTACGCTCGACTTGGAGGGAGCTAGACAGTATTAGGCTTGACTTGGTGTGTGCTAGGCAGTCCTAGTATCGACTTGGATGGTGCTAGGTAGTCCTAGGATCGACTTGGAGGGTTCTAGGCAGACCCAGGCTCGACTTGGAGGGTGCTATGCAGTCGTAGGCACTAGAACCAGTGGACAAAGACAAATGAGAAGACCATACTCTGGTTTTATCACGTCCGGATTTTTCAATGCAATGGCACATCAAAATATGTCAAGCATTTCCCAAATCCACAAACGTTCACCGAATAGCTGCAAAACGTACCGTGATTCGTCATATAATACTTTCTAATTTTAATGTCTCTCTCCAGCGTCTGTCTATGCATCACTTGACACAGTGATAGCCCATACGGTAATTATGCACTGTACGAAATTATTAACATATTTACCACATCAGCATATGCGTGTAGCGAATAAAGCACGAGCGGTTGAGATTTTTTCCCCATACACACTTCTTGCATTTTCTCAGGGAATAGTCGGTAAGTTCCCAACTGTGTATTTTAGTGACGCTCGAAATTCCTATATTTTAGATCGCATTTCATATTATGTCCATATTGTGTATGGGTACTTAAAATCTCCCATAACACTTTCAGAAGTTGACTAGAAAACACGTTTACAGTGTATGCTTATGGGCCACAATTCAGCCATGGAATCCAAATGAAGTAACACTCCAGCGAAAGGCACTATCACTTCAAGTAATTTTCGATGCCGATCGGAATCTCCGGTTTTTTTTTTTGTAACGACGCCTAACCGCTTGACTCCACACCAAAGGTCAGAAGCTTCAACAGTTGAGACGTCAACGTTTTCAGTATACCACGTCTGTTAAGTCCTAATTTATTTATTTCACCGCTTCATTGCCGATTGCTGCTTATAGTTTATCTGTTACGAGCCTAGAATGTCACGGATAGAATGAATGTGTAGTTGCCACTCGTCATTCTCTGCTCAACATCACTAAGCTCTTGTCCTGCATAGCTGTCTGAAGCGGAAGGCATCAGCAAGCGACAATTGGCAGTGACGTGTTTAAGGATTAACGTCTGTAGTTTACAGCATGGGATTAATTGACTGCAAGCTGACGTGTCGCCTTTCCTTCTTATGTTTACGAACTAATTGAAAGAAAACTGCCGTATGAATATGCAGCCAATATTTACTAAAAAAAAATATATCATAAAGGATTCTCTACAATCCTCGAGTGTCCCTTGTGTCATTACGTTGGTGTTTGCAATAGTTATTATTCAAAGGTTGCTGCAAAACCCGTATTTTAGTTAGACAGATTTTCGAACGAAACGAAAATATGTGGCTAAAATACTTATTGTTCAGAAGTCAGAAATGTACAGAGATGTTAAATATTTCCATGAAAATTTAGATATTTTTTATTTGTAATATACATAATTTTAATATAACATGCTCCAGAAAAAAAACAATCTAATAGGCCTATATAAAAGTACGACGAGCCAGCGTTTCTGTATGTTTTAAGATTTTATGTACTGCTGAGAATCCCATAAAATGGTAAGGCTATCACTCTTATCTTTTACATAATCATTTATTCAGTGTTGAAAATATTGAAAATATAATGTCACATGGGACGTCTGAGGGCATATCTGATTTCTTGAGGGATGGAGGTCTTTATAAAAATAAAATAACTTTATTGTATTTCTAATTTAATCACACCGCTGTTATTTACAGTATTAAATCATATGTCTCCACTATTGATCTTTTATTTAACAGTGAGCGCAATATTTGATGTATATTTCAACTCTAATGAAAGCCCTTCTTAAAGTCTTTGTTTGTGTACAGTCAATTAACTCATAATTATTATTAACACGTGTTCAGTCTATCTGTTGCCACCAATTGTAATGTATTTCATTCACGAATCTAGTCCAAGAGCCCAGCCTGCCAGCTGGACTCTTCTCTACATGATACTTGTAGTTACAGACTTCCCATCCGCTCGTCACTTCTCCCACTGCTCGTAACTCAGTCACTCATCAGCGCCCTCCCGGCCAGGACGCCCGGATGCCTGTCGCACAATGTGTACTCTACTGGCATTGACTTGGAAAGTTCGACACACCCCGATTCATGCGGACAGAATCTAGGGCAGTAAACAACTAGAACATTCCTCAGGTAGACGCAGAAATTCATTACAACGAGGGTCGGCAGCCTGCACCGCAAAAAGGATTATCGTGTCGGTTTGCTTTCTGTAACATACACGTGACCACCAGCCTATCGCTCTCCTGTTCATTCAAACGAATCCTTTGGCTGGCTGCCGCCGCTATCATATAACAGCTTTCCTTCACTTAGACTTGCTCGCACGGTATGCGAAACAGCGATCGCGTAACAATAATAATGGTCAGTGTTTAACATCAGACCTTGTTACAGGTGTAGGAATACCAATTTTTGAAACAATTTAGAAAATTTCCGGTGATTTTGAAGTCTTTCCCCCCTGACGATTGCCATCAATGTTTTGTTTTAGTTTAGAGCATGTTCATTAGCTGTTCAGTTAACTGGAATTTACTTCATAAATTCCATCATTTTTGTAGAAGTAGGACTTAAAAACTCGGTGATTAAACTACCTCCTCAATATTGAATATAATTTTTAATAAACACAGCAAATAATAAGGTATTCATTTGTCTATTGAAATAAATTAAAGAGAAATAACAGCTCTGTCAGAGTTAGATATATGTACCTCGATAAAGTTTTTTCCTGATAAATTTATGTTTGGTGTAATTTGCTGATTATTTAATTTTTGGATTCCATGACAAAAATATATTAATTACATTTAAACGCTACAATATTTAAGTAACATAGTTCTGTACCTTAATTATTTATATGTTCTAAGAAACATATCGCGCTAAATTAATTTGGATATCGAATAAGCGACGTGTAATTTAGTGAAATCAACTTCGAGTAAAGTTTTTTTTTTAATTCGTTGGATTCAACGCTGACATTTCAAATTTCGACGCGTCTGAGTATTTAAAAAAACCACTTAAAATTTTTGTTTTTTCATTTTTAAAATGTTCCTGCGCATCGAAGAATTTGTAAATAAAACTCCCAAAAATTACGCGGGATGTTAAAAATACGGGAAAATACGGTGACATTCATAATTTCTACCCATTATTTATTTTAAATGGCAGATAACTGTAAAAACTCTGGTAATTTTACTGAGTTCGCAAGTAAGTAACATAAACAAGAATAATTCAGAAATGTATTCAGAAATAGTGGATGTGTTACAGCTGAAGGGAATGGGGAAAACCTTAGCGGTGGGTGAACGCAAATGGAAATGAACCTCACTCCTGTGAAATGGAAGTTTACAACGTTGCCACATCAAAGGGTGCGGCTTCCCTCGCAAGATCAAGGTATGATCCTTCATTTACGACAGCAAAAGCTGTAGCTGCTATACACGTCAGCTGAGCTTTTGAGGTATAAGCAGTTCACAGTAAAATGAGCACTTTAAAAATGAACCAAAGAAAAAAATTACTGCCCCTGCATGCATATATTGTAATGGGCGCACTGAGTGGCATTCGCCCAGTAAAGTTGGCAATGATGGATGGAATGTAGTTCCATATCTTAACGCCGAATCAAAAGTGTTAGGTAACGATTTGTAACAACTAAAAATTATTTCTTTCGCTTTCTGGTTTTTTTATAAATCGAAGAGTAAAAATGAGCAGATAAATAAGGTATATGCTTTCTTGATAATTTCAAGGTTTAACTTGATTGACGCATGAATAAAGTGATGAGGCCCACGGCAATGTTAATTTTACATAAGACGGAATAATACATAATGTGTCCACAAGTAGAGCTTAAGCAAGGCTATCAAAAATGCTCATTTAACCGTGAACAGCCTATAGTAATGTGGCGTGTTTGGACGATCGCACACTTGATTGCAAAGGAATTACGAGTTATTAACGACTATGCCGATAGGGCACCAAATGACTCCCATGGCTAATGTATTAATGGTTTGCCAGGCGGAGTAATGCGTATTGACTGACGTATGCATATATTTCTACTAGGATTATTTCCTGTTTTAGTTTGTTCGAAGGGGAAAAACACGCACACCCTTAATCGGAAACCTATTTTTTTTAAACCACGGAAAGAAATACCCTCCTTCTATCACAACCATTCCATTATTAATATATTTGTGCTAGCTGCGTTACTTCCTTGAATGTTACACTATAGGCTGTTCACGGTAAAGTGAGCACTTTTGAAGTTATAGTTACTTTTTCCTTTCAACCATTCCTTATCCTGTAACCACCTTTAAAAATTATTATTGGCATGTAAGTAATAACAGCAGTGTGTATGTTCCATCGCGTTCTGGGATCAAATAAAATTTGTTTATTGACTGTTATTCCAAAAGAGAGGCAGGCAGGCAGCTCTCGAGATAGCCGAAAAAACACATTCTGGGCTGGTGTTGCGTGGCCTTGGGCAGGATTTGCAGACCACGGTGTTGGATCGATGGCGGGGGTGCGTGTCCTTGGACAGGAACTCTCATTTCGGACGAAACGCACTCTGGGCTGGTGGTGCAGGTGAGGGGTTGCAGGGCTCTAGACAGGTTTTTGCAGTGTTGGATCGATAGTGGGGTGCGTGGACAGGACAGAGTTCCTTCTAACTGAAAACGCACTCTGGGCTGGTGGTGCAGGTGAGGGGTTGCAGGGCTCTAGACAGGTTTTTGCAGTGTTGGATCGATAGTGGGGTGCGTGGACAGGACAGAGTTCCTTCTAACTGAAAACGCACTCTGGGCTGGTGGTGTAGGCGAGGGGTTGCATGGTTCTAGACAGGTTTTTGCAGTGTTGGATCGATAGTGGGGTGCGTGGACAGGACAGAGTTCCTTCTAACTGAAAACGTGCTCTGGGGTTGAGGGGTATGTGGCCTTGGATTTAAATGGTCTTTTCGCACAAAGACGTGGTCTGGTTTGGCGGGGGGGGGGGGGGAGGTGAGGTGGCTGCAGGCAGGACCGATGTGCACACGTCTCGCTGGCCAGCGCCATGTTATTTCTTCGTAAACACTTGTCCAGGATAGACGTGCTACTGATCACGCCTCTGAACCAGCTCTTCCGTGCGACTGTAGGAAGGGTCGGCGGCTAGCGGGCTTCACCTATCATTTTAATATAAATATTTTTATAAATTTTAATTGATCAGGAAAAATTTATTTTCGTGAATTAAGCCGATATAGTGAGCTTGTTATATTTATAAGCATTTTATCGTGTAAAGCCTATTTGTGAGATCGGTCTACGAAAGTTGATAGCATTTTCAACTATCGTTTCGTTAACTAGTGCAGTGAATTTCACAGACTTAATGGAAATTTGTAGTAAGTACATTATTATAAATAATTTTTCTTCGACCAAGTTTGTCAACTAAAAATTATATATAGTATGTTTCTATAAAGTGTTGCAAGATTACGGTTTACGGTATTAAGTCATCCGAATCTCCATACACTTCAACAGAAATTAGTGTTAAAAGTGAATTATTCTTACAATAGTAAAACTTGCGTTAAAAATCTGGGTAAGTTTTTTTAACTATCTTTTTGTTGTCTGTTGTAGGATGTAGGGTAATCAAGTTGTTAATACTAGCTTGGTAAGGAAATAGGTTCTGTAATTCGTTTAGTTAGTCGTATTGAGAGTTTTTGCCTACCAGACGTCTCATTCTCTGACTAACCTTCCAGACAGACAGACGTGTTTTGGGAGACCTGCTTGTGCGATTTCATTTATTTAAAAAACAGGATAGCTGGGCTCTGTAATTCGTTTAGTGATTGTTATGTACTTGTGCTCGTTAGCCGTTTATTTGATTTGGAAACATTCGTTTTGTATTTTCGTTCATTTCCGAGTTTTTCACCTCAGTCTATAATCAAGCGTTGGCAGATGCTCACGCAGGTTCTGTTTACTCTTAATACCTCATTCACTTATAAGTCAACGTAAGTGGTATATCCAAGTCAGTGCTGCAGCGACCTCCCGAGCGAATGGGCATTTATTAAAATCACCGACTTTAACGTTTTCTTTTTTACATGTGTTAATAAATTAATTAATTTTAACATGTGGATTCCATTTCTAAAATCCCTCACTAGTCTTACAGGCGGACGGACGTGTTTTAAAATCATGTAAGGTATGTGTAATTTGTACGTATTTTCAAATCCCTTGTTAATGTGTTTAGGAAGACTGCTATTAATTTATAGGGTCATTTTTACTTCGTTGTAGCTCGTTAATTCATTTCATACAAGATACTTACGTAGATGTGATATTTTAGTGAGTTTGCACTTGTCGACACCAGGTTATTCTCATAGTTGTGTTCGTTATACTTCTCTCTCGTATTATTTATTCACACATAGATCTCATTTGAAATATATTTCGTTTGAACACTCCAAAATTTCTCTTGTGTATTACGTCAGAGCTGTTATTGATTCGGAATAACAGTATGTTTCAATGTCGCCTATCTGCCAACACCGTCTACAAGCAATATCCCACCACAAATCCAAAAAATTAACACTTATGCCACTCTTGCACAAAACTCAGCCTATATATATATATATATATATATATATATATATATATATATATATATTATATATATATATATATATATATATACACACACACACACACACACACACACACACACACACACACACACACACCCTGTCCCCAACACGTCACACCTCATCGAATGCCAGAGCTCCAAGGGTGAAGATGTACCACAGCTGCTCCCACCCCCTACCCAAATAGAAAAAAAAAATACAACTATACATTTATCACATTACTATTTTTGATTTATTAATTAAATTAAATTAATTATGTCAATCAAAGTTACATACCGTTTTATCAGATGAAAGTACAAAACAATCGATCGGATTAAGGATTAATCCAAAAAATCTCATTGGATTGAAATTGGGTTAATTTTTTCATAGGATTAAGGATTAACCCTTTCAATCAATTTGATACCAAAGGTTAATCCTATTAATCAAAAGTGAAGTATAATCGGCACTCCTCTACTACTGTAGCGGAAAATACAAAGTAAATAAAATTTGAACTCTGGAATAAACATTAAAAAGCAGAAAGTTTTCTATAAAAAGTGCACTATAAAACTTCACAATTTTAAATACTCTACATAGTGCGCGAAATTTACTGTAACTCAGCCTGCAAGTTTAGACGTACTTGGGCGTAGTATCAGCATAAATGTGGATTTAACTACGATGTAACATTTTTCTTAAATCAATGTAGGACAGACACCATGTAACGTGGAAAACAAACTTTACCCTTCGTACTCTTGTTTACAACCACACAGAGACGTCGCCAATTAACGAACCGTTCCTTTCCATGCCACACAACTGTAGTTAAAATACATTCAGAAAACATAAACTCTTTTCATTGGTTCCTCTGTGTAAGGCATGGTTGTTATCGACAGATGTTTTGTTGCAACAAATTAAAAGAATAATTGCCTAACAGATGCATAGGACCTAACTCGAATATATGTGAAGTGAGCGCGGAGGCTGTATTACTACACTCCTAACACTTTGCCCTGGTGATATCTTTCCAGGCGAATGATCAGGTGACAGACCACAAAAAGCTAATTCACAAACCAGACTTGTTGAATGCGAAATACCAAACACCACAGGCTCGTTTGCCAAACTCAGGTTAACCGCATGACCACTAAACGAGAATGGCGTGAGGGAAGCCTGAAAGTGGAATTACTTGCAGAAGTTTGGTGCAAGGGGATGGGGTATCGGAGCCTAAGCAGAGCAGACCACCGCCATCTTGGAACTTCCCCCCTTTCCCTCAAAATCAACTGTTTCTCCTCAACATTTACTAAATTCCCCTTTTCACTCAAAATTTGCCCTTTTCCCCTCGAAATTACACGTTTTCTCCTCAACAAAGCACCGATCCCCCTAGTTCCAAAAACGATCCCCCGAAAGGCACTTTTCAATCAATCTGAAGAATTTGGGGGTATCGTTTTCGAGGCAGAGTAATTACGGCCATATTGGTTTTATAGACATAGGATATGTCAAATCGATACACAGGTTCCAGGGTCCGGAGTCAAACGTGATCATCAAATATCTTGAATCTCTCAGCCATATTGTCCGCCATGTTAGATAACGGTTATCTTGATCTTGACCCCGTAAACTTGAATAATGTTGAACCCAAAAATTTCGAAAAATTTTCAATTATATACAAAAAAAATCCTAATTTTATACAAAAATTTATAAAAGTTAATTTTAAAATAATATGTATTTTTAAATCTTACATTTCCGCATATCCCCTTCCACAGCTCCATGTCAAGTAGACGACTGACCCTCCTCCAATCAATCACATTGTCTTAACATTCCCCACCCCTACCAATGTGTCTCATTGGGTAATTAGTATGTAGGCCAGCACCCATACTCATTCTGCCATCTTGGTTTTTTTCGTTTGTCATTGGTTTATACATTGCTGGAGGTCGCCTTCTTGGATTTCATGTTTTCATTTACATCACCTAGGTAATGCTATTTTCTCGACTTACCGACCAGAATAGCTGGCGATTAGCCACCAGGTGGTAGACATATTTGTTTGTGTTTTTAAAGTATAGGTGGGGCTGTCGACGGCCTCCATACTGGATTATATGTTTTAATGATTAGGTAGTACATATTTCTCGATTATGCAGCCTACTATTGATCTGTACAGGGTGGTGACGAGGACCATTCCTGCAAAGTACGTAAATTGTGATATTTTATTATTTTTATTTTTTTAATACAATGATTGTTATTTAAAATAATTTTTACATATAACGAGGTTATTATAAAATAAATAAAACACAAATATTTTTAAAAACTATTTTTATTTAGTAAATAGCTGTGCCCAAGACTTCGTTCGTGTAGACTTTAGGATTTGTTTACATATTTTAAATATATAAATAGAAGATTTTTTATAATAAATGAATAGTTTCAATCTATATTTTTTACATAATAGTTTCTATAATAAAAACAAAAAAAAATATGTTTTAAATATTAATCGAATAGAACTTACAATTGTTTTTTTATGTTTAGATGGAAAATAATGATTGTAAACAATCCAATATAAAAAGATATATATGAATAAATATATATTTATATATGTATGTATAAATGATAAAAATAAGAAATGAGATGTTGTTTGTTCTAAATAATATTTAATAATTTATTTGTTATTATTGTTTAATTTATTTTTATTTATCAACAAACTATATATAGTAATATCAAACAAATGATAATATATATTTTAATTTTTCATATCTTTAATAGCTTCGTAGAAACATTGTAATTTGAATCTCAGTTATATCGAAGCCTCTTTATAAATTATATTTTACATTCTGTTATTTTCAGCTAAAATTACTATGTTTGCAGAATTACTAACACATGAGCAAGCTACATATAGCTGCCCGTGCTTAAAACAACTTTGGCTCAGGTCAACGTCGCCTCTCCCTGAAGTTTGATATTGTGATTAATTTATTGTTACTGGGAAACATTTTCTAATGAGTAACTGAAGCCTTTTAAATTGGAAAGGCTAGTTATTTCGGACGATAGGTATCCGTGTTATAAACTCTATGTCCCTTTCACTACACCCAGTTAAAATTTTAGCTTCGATTATGTTTTTTTTGTAATGCAACTACCCTTAACTTATCTGTTTCCGTGACTTTGTTCGTGTGGAATTTAGGGTTTATTTACATATTTTTAAAATAGAAGTAGAAAAGTGAAATAAGGTGTGGATAGTGTGAATCGAAATTTATATGTAATCGTTTCTATAGTTAAAAAAAAAAATTTTAAAGTTTAAAAAAATAATTAAATAGAACTGACAAAATAATGTCTTTTTATGTTTAGGTGGAAATTAATGCAGTGCCTGCGACTTCGTTCTCGTGGACTTTAGTATTTGTTTACATATGTTTATAATAGAAAATTTGCTTCGCCTAGGTTTTATGGAGTTATTAAAACACAAGTAACCATCGCTTCACTCAGGTTTTATGTTTAAAATAGAAATATCGCTTCGTTGAGGTTTTTTGAAGTTACTAAATTCAGGCCAACATCGCTTCGCCCAGGTTTCATATAGTTATTGAAATATGTACCTATATAATTGGTTTGAAAGCTTGTTATTTTATTATCGGAAATAGTTTTATCGTCGTATTAGTTTTGGTTGTTTGATAATATGTTATTTCACTATGTTTTTCCAAAAAACTAATGTATCTTTTTCTATGATGCGTATTATATAAATGATTATTTTAATAAAACTATTGTTGTTTCAACAATGATTCTTGACAATAATGCTTTTGCAAAAAAATAAGATATGAAACATAGAGAAAATTATATGAAAAAAATTAATTTACTTCATAACAATTTGAGATATTGAGATTAAATAAATAACAGATTTTAAATTGAAATAATCTCTATGGTCTCTGAAAGGTTTATCAAAATCAATTTAACTGTTTTAGAGCCTATTCTGCACAAACATCCAGACAGACAGACAAAACTTTTTTTTTACATTTAATTATGCTTTAACATCGTTTAAATAGCATATCAAACTTAGGATATAGGTATCAGTTTTGAAATAACAGACAGAAACTTCAATTTCATTTATTAGTCTAGATGTACAAACAGAGATAACACACATATACACACATACATATACTGTTATGTATATATATATATATATATATATATATATATATATATATATATATATTCAACTTTATTGATTGCAATCTTCTGCGTCAGAACCTAGCTGTTAAAGAGCCACCTAAACAACTCCCCTATCAGTATATCAGTTGTTGTTTGCGTTTAAATATATGTAGTTGCGGAGAAGACATTTATCCAAAGATTAACTTTAAAAGTGCTTGTGGCATCTTGAACAGAATGTAGGTGATAATCCGTGATGTTTATACTGGAATCTCGACTTTACCCACATGAGTTCTGATTCACATTGAGAAAAATATTTTGTTAAATAAAACAAAGGAGTTAAGGGCAGCCAAATTTTTTGATTTGAAAGGAAAAAATAAAATATTTTGTGGTTGGAACCAAATTATTCTGCTGTCTTGATTTGGTTGACTGAAAAATTTAATATTTGATTAGTGTATTTAAAGGATTTACGAATGCGCTGAGGTTCGAAACTGAATTTCTCGCTCTTAAAAGCGACAACTTAGCATTCTCGCTCAAAGGGACATTTAGAAGTGCCGTAATGTTTCAAGATTTGTACGTCATCAGACACATGATACTTATCGCAAATACATATTTTCAAGTGAAACTTTTTTCTTTTCACTTCAACTTGATTTATTGGGAATGTTTTTTTTAACATAACTGAGCGTCTTTAATTATATTACAAAAATTGGTGTTTTTCAATTCGACAAAAAAAAAAACTATGAACAAACTCTCGTGCCGTACATTATCGCCGAAGCAAATTTCTTCATAAATCCAAAGCCAAGCAACTAAATGCTGCTGTGGGACCAAGCCGATTTCGTTTGCCGCCGCCAAATCGGGAGTAATTAAGTTAATCACATGTACGGGAATATTGCATAGATTAAAGATGAGGTGAACCGATTATTCTTCTTCTCAACTCAACACTTGGCCATCCGTATTGCTCCGCTGCAGACGTGGTAAACATTCCAACAGAACATATGAAGAACCCTTGGAATATATTCATAGACTAAACTGTGAATTATAAAAGAGATTTGATACAAAAGTGAGTGAGTGAGTGAAGCGATTTAGGTGGCTTTAAATACAGTTGTCTGGTTGAGAATGTGGTATAGGGAGACACATCTTAATTAAATTCAGTTTTTTAAAGCCATTTTTGAAGGTATAAACTTGAAACAAAAGACCTTAGTGTCAGAAATGATACCCTGAAGCTCTGTATCAAGGTAAATATACCGAATTTTATAAGTATTTAAATATTCTGGTTTTTCCAGGAAACCGGCTATATATTTATCTCACAAAAGCCTTCGATAGCAAAGAAGAAAAATATTTTTCTGTCCAAAAATGTCACTGATTATATACCTATATATAGCTTGAACATGAACGCCAAGAACAGAATCTCATTAACGTGTATGTCCCTATACCAATTACTCAACCTGGCAACAGCCTCAAGATCGTGATCAGGAGAGCCGATCAGGGTGAAGCGAGGTGAGTATGGAATAGCGTCGGAATGCAAGGACATGGAAACGGGAGATCCCCGAGAAAACCTGCTGACCGGTGGCATCGTCTGGCACGATTCTCACATGCGAATATCCACGGTCGACCCTGCTTGAGAGCGAAACCGGTTCGCCTTGGTGGGAGGCGAGTAGGCTATCCGCTAGACCACCGCGGCCGCCACTGTTAGATGTTTTATGTTTTCACATAAAAGTGGCACTTAGAAAAAACTTCAGTTGAGCACTCATTGAATTAAGGTCATTAGATGTGAACATTTTCCTTTCCCAACATGCTGAATAACCGTACTGAAAGGACCTAAATTAAAAAATCTTATGTTAAAATACACATGCTATAATATTGAAACCTTAAACATAAAATTCTTAGTTCATGGAGGAGACTATTCAAAGTAAATAAAAATTCTACGTTAATGATTACAACTGAATTTAATATTTTAATAAAGAGCACAGACAAAATTTTATGCTGATTATTTATTTCTTCATTAGTCCAGTTATTTATGCGTATATTGTACTGGTAATCTGATCTACTTACACTTCCTACGAGACAAAAATTCTTCGTTGAAATATTACGAAATACACAAGATTAAGAGGACAGTGATATGCCTCGGCATCTCAAATAACGTTCTGTCGTAAAGTTTTCATTTTTTTATACCTCCGGGATTTACGGCATCACTTAAGCTCTAATGCAAATCCCGGTGTTTGTAAATATTTTAAGCGTGTCACAAAGTTTACATCGGAGCTTAAACATTTTTCTTACTTTTTTCTCAGTACTTTGAAAACTTCGCACGGAAGTTTTTTTTTTTTTTTTTTTTTTTTTTTGCTGAAGAAAATGAAAGTTCTCATGTTTGTCGGTACAGTTCAGTTCAGGGTAATTCCAACACATTATGAACCAACCTTTGAAATAGAAAACATACTATACGCTGCTCGCGGATCATTTATCACAGTTGATAACCCTGAATATGAAAAAATTGTGTACTCGTTTTGTATCGTTCAGCCATACGCAAAATTTACATTAACTTGCGCTTTTGAATTAATTCGTGCGTCAGTCAACTAAAAATGCGACACACTAAGGTGCCTAAATATTGTACTGATTTGCCAATTCATACTCTAATATACCAGATGAATAAAATGAAATTCACGCCGCAAATATTTCGGAAATAGAAGGTGTTCTAGTTATGCGCTGGTTTCACAGAATTGAAGTTCAGACAATGGCTCATAATTGCAGCCCAGATACAGTATGTAATACTTATTGGAATGTACATTTCTTAAAACACAGATATGATTGTTTTCAAATGGAACAATGTCTATCCACACCAAGAAAATCAAACTGGAGGAAATGAGAATGTCAATAGTGTTTTAGCAGCATTCTAGTGCGAATAGTTTACGTGCTATCCTAATATGACTGTGCAGAATGCACAGTACACTTGCCTGGCTCATGCTGCTCCCTCTTGCGATTGCACGGAAGCTAACTTGCGAATTTACAGCAACAGCAGCTAGAACATTAATTTCAACTTCTTCTCCAGTCACCCCTTTTTTTTCCGTTACGTTTTCGGAGGTGTTACACTTCCAGTTTTCCGTAATTGGTTAAAGAAGTACGCAATTTAATTGTCGCGATGGTTGACGTCTGTTAGAATATCGTTCTGCGAGCATATTACAAGCGCGAACAGCATTCTTCCTACATTCGCCATACACCATGAACATGTTGGCATTTTCCGCATTAGCAAATACCATCTTCCAGAACGTCCTGCGCATAGGTAGTATGAACTATCACAAAGTACTGATGAGGAGGCCCCAACGCAAACAATACAAAGGAAACAGATTAAACGCACATAAAAATGTCGTAGCCTAGTAAGACGACTGTCGATATAGGCCATTCACGGCAAGGTGAGCACTTTTTAAGACCCACCCAACAGCCATTAACCACTAATAATTATATCTTATTGCAGCCTCGCACGTTAACTTTTGAGAGTGATGAAATGTATACACTCTGTTTATTAGACACATAGTAATTTTTATATTAAAAAGTGGCAGAAAGATAAAAATTGGCTGAAAGGAAAAGTTTAGCAGGGCCTTAAATAGTGCCCACTTTACCGTGAACAGCCTATATTTAAAATTGTTATATTACGGTAGTACGTCTAAGGTTCAATGACGTTACAAATTAGTCAGACCTGGTCTAGGTATTAGTTGGCCGCGGTGGTTCAGCTGCGAGAGCACTTGTCTCCCACTAAGGCGAACCGGGTTCGATTCCCGTTGGAGTCACTCATTGTTTCTCACACGTGGGAAATGTGGTGAACGATGCTACTAATCAGCGGTTTTACTCAGGGATCTCCCGTTCCCCCCGCCCTTGCAATCCGTGGCTGCTCCATACTCACCTCGCTCAATCCTCATTGGCTCTGAATACCCATACGTTAAGAGCCGCCCTAAATTCTCCTCTCCATCTATAATTATAGTATACTCGCAGTGACTTCACAATTTTAAAGTGAAACCTTTGAAAAATCACTCTATATGTGATGTGTTTTGCTGTCTCCTACATGTCTCGTGTATCACACTGAAAAAAAAAATGGATTTGTTATTGGCTACGAAAACTGTTTGGTTGATGCTTTCAAAAGTGAAATGTTATTGTTGGTAAAAAAAAGAAAAGAGACTGCGATGCCAAAAGGAAGTAAAGCTTTTAAGTGCTCGATAACATATTTTATTATTGAAAAAAAATGTTAATTGGCTGTCACAAAATGTTTAGTTCGCGGGTTTTCTCGAGGGATATCCCGTTTCTCCCCACCCTTGCATTCCAGCGCTGCTCCATGCTCACCTCATTTCACCCTCATCGGGTCTCAAGACCTTGTTGTTAAGAGACCGCCCAAATATTTCAACTCAACACCTTCATCACTGGCGGCCATGTGACTTTGTGGGTTTGGGGTAGACCAATGTTGGGCGCATGCACAGAGGATGAATAATATTGGTCTGTACCAATATTGTGGGTGTTTCTGCACTTTTGTTACAGACTTTTGGGAGGTGATTCCTTATGAAAATGCCGATTGACGTATGTCCGGAAACGAAGGGTTGAAAACACTACGGAAAGTTGGGCTTTAAAAATAGTTTTTACTTAGTAAAAGGGAATTTTTTTTTTTTATTAAATTACAATATTTACATTTCTCAATTTGTTTCCACTTTATTAAATAACAATGAATTTTCACAGGCCAGATTTTGGGAGTGTTTGTCACTCTTAGACGTCGTTTCCGGACATAAGTAATTCTGCATTTTCGTAACGTTTTACCTCCCCCAGAGCCTGTAACGTAAGTTACGGAACGACCTGTATAGAGCGCGCGTTGTCTGTTGCAGTGCCGCCGACGATTGTGGACAAGGACACCAGCACCGACATGGTGGTGCGCGAGGCTTCCAACGTGACCTTGACGTGCAAGGCCGCCGGCTACCCGGAGCCCTACGTCATGTGGAGGCGCGAGGACGGCGAAGACATCCTCTACAACGGCGAGAGCGGTGAGTGATGACGGGTCAAACCGATTGTTTCGTAGTGTCGATTAGTCGGTTCTTCATTCTTTACCTCAATCGATTAATCGTCGCTTGTCAACAGATTATTCGAGGAAATTGTTCAGTACATTACGTATTGTAGAGGTTTGGAAACGAAGTTCAACCGGAACGAACACGCAGTACGCACATTCGCATATATGTTACTGTTATACAAAAATAATAAATACTCATCATGGCAAAATTAAAAAAAACATAAGCTACATCTTAGATACTGACAATTTTTTTCATATGCTGGAGCAGTGCCATGACACTTTTCTTGACAAATCATAATCCAAAAATATTAGGCAAATATTTAAAAAGGGAAGTGAATGGAATATGTTTATGTAACAAATGAATTAATTTACTGTTTAGGTGCACAGGAAATGTCACAATTCAAAGTATAGATGTCGTCATTCCAATATTACTTTTCAAAATTAACTTTGCAGTGACAATTATTATTTTTAAACAATCGATTATAGTTGCGATTATCAAAATCAACATTAATTTCTTACGATTATTTAAATATAATCGATTATCAACATAGATTACCCCCATCACTAGCGGTGAGTCACTGAAACGCTGGGCCTCCGTCACACCCCTTCCTTCAGGGGGCCGCGGTGGTGCAGCGGTCAGACTACTAGCCTCCTGCCAGGGCGAACCAGGTTCGATTCGCGGCGGTGTCGCCCCCGGGATTTTCGCACGTGGGAATCGTGCCGGACGATGCCGCTGGTCGGTGGGCTTTCTTGGAGATCTCCCGTTTTCCCCCACCCTTTCGTTCTGGCGTTGCTCCATACTTACCTTGCTTCACCCTCATCGGCTCTCAAAACCTCGATGTTAAGAGCCACCCTAATCTGTTCACTCACTCGTTCAGTTCTTGACTTGGGTTAATATGCGTTAATAATTATGCAGTAAGCGCTGATCTGACATACGGAAACACGTATTCTGCATTTTCAGTTTAAAATTAATGTTGTAATACTTAATTCCAACCAATTTAAACATACGACAAACCTGTCATGTTTACTTTTGTTCCTAACCTAACCTCGTATATCACAACCATATTTAAGCGGACCAAACTTCAAAGCCGACATTTTCTGTGAGAGAAGCTTTGTTTTAGATTAAATATAATCGTAAACATGAACACACCCGTGCTTTTAATATTTTTTATACTTTCATTACTGTGAATAACAGTTTCCCGCCAACAGCACTAACTGCGCTGTTCTGATTGGTCGCCACCCCACAATTTTCACTAAAGATAAAAATATAACTATTTATTTTAACGCTTAAGGAAATCTCAACAACTCACACGACATGCTAATTTCCATTGGAAACCAATACACTTTTAGTTCTTGTGCACACAAAATAACGCATATTTAAAAGCTTAATTTTTTTATTGTAAACCCAGATTTCTTCATGCAGCCTGGTAACGGATGAATGAACAATCTTGGCAGCCCTGTTCGAGGTTTACGTTTTCTCCCATGGTGTATCCTTTCGCTACATCAAGACATTCACGAAAAAAAATCTCTTAAGCTTATTCTTTTTAAATGCTTTTACACTACTGTAACAAAAAAAATAAACAAAAGAAAACAGGCCGACTACGAAAAGCCAGAAATGTTTTAAAACAATCTACAAACAGAAATAATCATAATTCCACTATAGGATTTTAAACGACAGGATTTCTATTCATCTACTACTTATTTGGAAAGCAGTGTTATCGTCAATTGTATGTTAAGTAGCATACGTCGAAATTGTTACTAAAGGCTGTGAGCACTTTTGACGGCCTGGTTATTTTTTCCTTTCAGCCATTTTTATCCTTTAAACATAATTTTTAATTAATATTGCCATGTAAGTAATAAACACAGTGTGTATATCCCACTACACTCGGAAGTTAACGTCTAAGGCTAAAGTAAATCATACTTATTGACTATTATTCCAAATGAGAGGGTTTTCAAAAATGCTCACTTTACCATGAATGGCCTTTAATAATTTTGTCTCAAAAATCGTCAAGTTACTTTTGAAATCAAACTTGTTATGTTTGTCGCTCCTGTATCATATAAGTTTTTGGAGTAACGAGGTACGTAAAATTAACATTGCTATGTACCCGCTCACTTATTTCACACTTCCTTCAAGTACAACTATGAAAATATTAGATACATAAATACTAACTCCTATGTAGATTCAAGCAAAAGAAAGACAACCAGAATAAAATATTTTAAAGTTGTCACAGAATGAGAAATTAAACATTCGGTATCCTTTCAAAAAATCGAACCACATTCTCTATTATCGCTGGAAATTCCGTGGAAGCATGACAGTTAACATTAGCCTGTTAGCACTATTGGTGACGTAACGGTCTCGAGATGAGCTGCTGTGAGTTCAAGTTCTGGGACTCGTATTTTTTTTTTTTTTTTTTTTTTTTACTTTTTCTCTCAATTGCGTGAAATTGCACGATATAAACAGCGACTATCGAAAATTTGTTAATTTCTCGTAATTATTTGGCCTAATTCAATACAAGCATTTAATTTGCCGCAAGTAGTTCAGCTGTCACGAATCCAAACATTCGTTAAAACGACGAGTGGTTTTCCACCGATTCTAAGTGGAGTAATTTTCACTGATTTGAGTATTTGAATTTCACTACGAAACAGTGGTTTACCACTGATTGGAAGTTAGAGTGCACAAGGGATATTATTCATCTTCCACTGCGTTTGAAGGACGAAACCTTACTCTCTGCGCCACGATATAGTCAAATAATTTACTGGAAATTATTAGCAACTGAAAAAAAACTATCTGGTTCCTGTACAGTCACCAATCGTTTACTGCCAAGACCAATTCCTACAAAAATTACTATCAGTGGACATGACCAACAGACCATACTACCCATCTATACCAACAGTTGAAGACGACCGATATTGAAAAAACGTCGCCTAATACGTAGAGACGTGAAAAATTCTTTGATGAATTTCGGGACAAGCTAGAATTCATTTTATGTGCAAATGCGGGAAAACTTAAAATATAACACTCGTTTCAATTTTTTTTTTTTTTTTTTTTTTTTTTTTTTGCTGGTGGGTTTACTGACAGGAAAGTTATCGCAAGATGTTCCTTTATAATGAAATTAAAGCAGATAATGATTTTCATGAATCGATACACTGAATCCTATAGAAACCGGAGCCGATGCTTGCGTGTAAGCGGTTAGGCTTCAAGCGTCGTGAGAGGATAGAAAATTTTAATATGAAGGTTTCTTTTTAAGTAGAGTAAATTTGGAAATGCTTACAACTGTAAAGTATTCCGTATATTGATTTTCTACTAGTAAAAATAAAAGTAACTATCTATTAACATTACAGCATTACTGCTTTGTGGTACAAAAATTAAACGAAATAAATTAAGTAGATATTTATTAACATATGGTATTTTTAAAGCCTTTTTTCAGAAGGTGTTTTAAAAATTAAGAATCGTAAGCAAAATTACTTTATTATTAATACAGCACATAAAAGAACCCGCCAATATGTAGTGTTCATTAATACGCTGCGAATTAGCCAGTTATGCATTTCTCATTCGCAAATAATCATAATTCTGTACTTATTTACCCATGATATGCAGGAAAAAGAGATTAAAGAATATGAGAACACGTTTGTATTTAGATGTTATCTTTATACCTCTTCTTGATATGGGCTCCTACGTCAACCTTTGAAGATACACGTCGGGCGATTTTATTCTTTAAACAGTACTTGTTGTTGTCCGCAGTGAAACAGCGAAATTTCGTAGATAAGCCTGCCACGGTATCGTAGTATCTAAAAACAATAACCAGTATATTCCATTGAAAACAAATCAATGATGCAATTATTTTTCTTTCGTTAATGACAAGCCTGCGTCGAGAAAAGTTTAAAGTAACTCGCTCTAATGTTCCGTGTTAATTTCGAAGCCCACAACATAAATGGTGATGTAAATACTTTAATAATTAACTGCTATGATTAATGGTTGAACTTGATTTATGCAGAGGTTTTGCTTAACGTACAAAGCGTGGGTACTGAAAGTTATATTTAGTTAAGCACTTGCTCTTATAAATGACCGAAGTTGCCGACAAAAAACAACCTAAAAATCAAGGCGAGTCATAAGTTGTACACGATAGACTCATTGAAAAATAATAATAGCACCCATGATGGAGCATCCTACAGGAATGAGATGTAATGGAGCCATGCAGAATGGCAGCGGTTAATCTTCAGTTGGACTAGTGTCATGGTTTGGGTGTGATTCCGTACGATGCCACGTCACTGTTGGTCTTCTTTGCGGGCACTGTGGCGGTCCAAATGCTACGTTCATGAGGTCCTGTAACCAGTGGCCCGGTTGTCGGTAAACGTCTACGCCACCGCTCTATGCAAGCAATACAAAGCTCATCTTCATGTCGATGCCATCTCATGAGCGTGCCTTGAAGTCAAGGATATCCTGTTATGCCCAGTGGCATCGCCAGACATATTCCCAAATTATGCTAACTGTGTGCAAAATGCAACACCAAGAAGGATACATGTGATTTAATTGAACGTAATACCACATATTACGTACATGAAAATACACAATTGATTAGGATTACAGTACTGTACACGATCTCCGTCCTTGACGATTCAGTATGGTGTGAAGGCCCCACAAGCTGCAATCAGAGCCCCTAAACGTCGTGGCATGGAATCAAAGAGGTCCTGGATATTTGAGGAATCTCCCTCCGCGCGGTTTGTGTGCGCGTCCACAAAACATCAACAGTGTTTGGTGGAGGTCCGTGACCAACAAGTCGCCGACCAATCATACCCCAGACATGTTCGATGGGCGAGATGTCAGGCGAACGTGCAGGGCAGGGAAGCAGTGGCACCCGTCGTTCATTTAAGAAAGCTTGCGCATTCCTCGCCACATGTGGCCGGACATTGTCTTGCTGAAGTATGGCACGTGGAGTCGCCTTATGAAGAAGGGATAATACCTTGGGCTCTGAAATATCCCTGATGTAGCGGTTACTGTTCGGATTTCTCTCAATAAGTAGGAGTCGAGATCGTATGTTGTACCCAACGGCCCCACAAACCATTGCACTTGGCGTTTGTCTGTTATGTCGCTCCACAATGCAGGCTGCCATATGGCGATCACCACGGTAGCGTCTATCACTTATGCGGCCATCACTGTAGGGTAGGTTAAACTGGGGCTCATTCGAAAACACTACATTTTGCCACTCAGCACGTCAGCGAAGTCGATCACGGGTCCATCGCAGTCTGAGGCGTTTGCGGTTTCTGGACAATGGAAGCCGACGCAATCGCACGCGTGCCACCAGTACAGCTCGCAGCAGACTGCGTCGAGCATTCGACCACCCGTTGTTAGTGCTGCAGTGTTGAGCCAACACTGTGGACGAGGCAGTACGGTCCGTTACAGCCACGCGGACAAGGTGGCGGTCATCCCGTGCTTTGGCCACTTTGCGTGGTCCAGTACCCGCTCGTCGCTGCGTGCGACCCTCGTCTATCCGCTGGTTCCACACACGCATCACTGCCGCAGCAGCGTGTCTCGCACGAGCCGAATTGTCACAGTATGACAAACCTGTTTGCCGAAGACCGATGATTCTGCCCCGCGTACGAACTCAATCACATGCTGATATGGCGCCTCTAGACGGTGACGTGACGTGCTGGTACTTGCTTTCAATTCGTCTGACGTCTCTTCAGTGACTGAGCTTGGTGTAACACTGACCTTTCCGGTCACACAAGAGACGGCGCTACTGGGCCTACGTGAACGCCATCTCTCTGCAAATGGTGATCACTCATTGCTGGTGCACTGTTATACACATTCTTCGAGTTTGGATTCATTCGTGTCACACTGCAATTTTCGCAACAATATGTGGGATGCTTTTTTTTTTTACAGCTACTCTGTGGCGTCTACATCCCTACCACAAAAACCAAACTGTAGGAATAGCATGGGGTGAATAATCGCAGGTCGTTATTAGGAAATTTCGTAACGTAAGAAAGAATCTGCTCGGTAAATATGGCCGACCGATGTCATACTGAGAGATGTGTGTGTAAAGAAATTAACATTTCCCATACCAGTCTCAATTTGTAGTAATTTCTTGTTCGTTATTATCTTTGCCTTTGTTCCGAGTATTCAGTCACACACATAATTGTGTGTTCAGTTTTCTTGACGTTGAGTGTAAAATAATCATTATTTCTGAATATTAAACTCCTTGTTCGATTTATCTAAAGCGTCATCAGAGAGAGAGAGAGAGAGAGAGAGAGAGAGAGAGAGAGAGAGAGAGAGAGAGAGAGAGAGAGAGAGAGAGAGAGTGTGTGTGTGTGTGGTGTGTGTGGTGTGTGTGTGTGTGGTGTGTGTGTGTGTGTTGTGTGTGTGTTTCAGAATTGTTATAATCCTGTTTAAGGCACGGATAAATGTGCATAATTTTAGACGAAAATTTAAGATAATTTCTAGTTCTTAATAATCTCCTTCCCGACGCAACAGTTTACTCTAGTGGCTCGAAAGCAAGGGGCATGTTGCCAAATTAACACAGGAATTCATGTGAATTTCGAGGGACGGGGGAGGGCGGGGGGAGGCTCTTTTGGCTCTCTATATTTAATACGACGGCGAGCTGGTCAATAAGAGCATCGTTACTAAGGTAATTTGAAGATTGAAATAGAGCAGTGTTATCGATTATAGGCTATTCACTGTTAAGTGAGCACTTTTCAAGGCCCCTCCAACAGGCATTAACCACTAATAAATCTATCTCATTGCAGCCTCAGGCATTGAATTTTGAAGGTGGTGTAATGCATACACTGTTTATATTGGTCACATTGCAATGTTCATATTAAAAAGCAGCAGGAAGGTGGAAATTGGATGAAAGAAAAAATTGACAAGGGCCTTAAAAAGCGCTCAATTTACCGTGAACAGCCTTTATACAATGTTACCTAGTACAATTGAGCTAATCCACCACCCCGACACTGTGTTGATAAATTTTGGCAATTTGGGAAAGAAATACATAAACAGGTGTGAACTATAAATCGTAGCAAATATTTGCAAAGTTTGGCTCCTCCGTTCTAAATGCAAGTAATCATTCACGCTTAAATAGAAAAATGTGTTAGAGAAATTTCTTTTATCATTAGTCGTGTGTAAATACCGTATTTTCACGGAAGTCTATGTGACTAGATAAATGGTTCAGTTTCAATGGTAGTAAAACATCATTTAATATATATATATATACAAATGTCATTAAAATTAGCAGTTTCGACATTTGTATTGGAACCCGTACCTTAAATTACGACAGATTTTTTTTTATTAGAAAAACTGATAAATGCTACGTGAAGCGACGTAAAATTATGCTTTCTTTTGCGTTTATTAGTATTGATGAACATTTTATGCTTTTCTTAATCTCAGAAGAAAATTTTCTATTCTATTTTTTTTTTATTGTAGGCCAATATTTATAGGTAATATGCGTGTTTCCAGCTCTCGTTCGTTTTTGCTTCACCCTTCAAATATCGCTTAGAATGTTAAATATAGGTGAATTCTATTTTTAGAATACTTGTAACATTTGAATTTACTGTCACAACTGATAACAAAATATCATAAATGAGATTTCCCTACTTGACAGTAGCTAGTGGGAAAAACTCACGAAATCTGAAAATACAAAACTGGAGGAAATATAAATTTTCTAATATTTCATGCAAATTATTCCACAGGCACTTTTAATAAGTTACCTTTAAATGTGAAAAATAAATAGCCACTAAAATCATCTATTGAATGCTTTTGAAGTTTTACAGTTTTTGAAAAAGACGTGTGTTTTCGTGAGGACTGCCCTATTAAATAGAAAATACGATCTTATTAGTATTTGAAGTAAGCCTAGTTCTTTGTTATTTGTATCCTATGTATCACGTTATTTGCAACGCATATTAGCAAGTTAATCATATAATTGTTAGAAGGACTGAATGAAATTGATTTTTAATATGGTGGCAAACTTATTTCTTGATAATTAGGTTATAATCATTCCCGGTCATACTTTCATTAATGTTTAAATGTTTTAAACTACAATGCAAGTATATTTTTGTTATATTTTCCCAAAATACAGTTTCGCTAATTTTTTATATTTTTTAAAGGTATGGTATAAAGTAATTTCAGGAAAAGGAAATGTATACATATTCCACCTAACTTAGTTTTAAGCAGTTTTTTCTTTAAAAGTGTAGTGTAATAATGTCTACCAGTTTAACTCCAACAAATTGGTTTTTAAAAGTTTAAGATTTTACTATTGAACTTCATATTTTTAAGTAGTTTTTTTTTAATGTACAGGAGAGGAAATGAATGCTAATTTCTTATTCGGCGATGCAGGTTAAAAACAAAAATATTAAGGAAAAAAACCTCTGAAAAGGCATTTGTAATAAATTATTGGTAGTGTTTAAATACTCTTTATGTAATTGTATATTAACATTTCAGATGTACGATATCCGTAGTATTTTAATATCTCAAATGATTATATAATTTTCAACAGCAGTTAATTGTTTCCACTGCAAGTTCTTGTCCACGCGAAGATAAAAAGTCATTCATTAAAGATTAGCCAAACGAACTTTAATTAACAAGAAATTTTATTCTGTTATGTGAACCAAATAAAAACTTACAGTTGCTATCTTCGTATGATAAGAATTGGTAAAGTCTAAATCATCTTACTGTTTGGCATCTCATATATTTCAATGGAATTCCTATCGAATTACAATTTTTTTTTCATTATGACAATTTTTTTTTTGATGATTCATTAATCTGATAAATGGATTTAGATTATGCGAATACACGCAAACAAAGTTAAAGCGTAAAGTAAAAATGTGATTGTACCAACATTCACATAAATTTTTATTGTTTTGAATTTTACTAATGATATTCATAAGGCGTGATTTGTTTTTATAAAAATGTGTTTCCTAATTATTTTTTGTGTAAAGGAAGGGGGGGGGGGGGGGGGGGGAAGAAAAAAAAAAAAAAAAAAAAAAAACCCACCATAAGCGTGTTAACAGTTACCGAAAAGAGAATAAATCCGTAGGAAGATCAATGACTTCGAATATCAGAGGTCACGTTACATGTCGTTCGGTCATATTTTTGTCCGGATTCTCCCCATTATAAATAGACGTTTCCGCCCACATATTCCTGGCATGATGGCCCTTAAAAGAAATGCCTGCAGCCCTACAGTTATAGGGAGTTCACGGAAAACTATTCACTTTTGAAAGCCCTGCTTAAGAACTACTTGTATGCACGTTGTGTATTCTTCCGCCCTATGTGAAATTAACATTATCATGGGTGAGTCATGCGTGAGTCAAGTGAACCTTTGAAAGTATTAGAAAAGTTAATATTTTACCAATATGTTCATTTTTACACTTCGATCCATAAAAAAAAAAAAAAAACAAAAGGCGAAATAAATAATTTAAGTTAGCAGATATTGTTACCTTACACTTTTTATTCGACGTTAAGATATGGAACTAATTTTCCTCCATCTGTACCAACATTACTGTGCACATATCACTCACCGCGTCCGTTGGAATAAATGCAGTTAGGAGCAGTGACTTTTTTTTAAAGTTCATTTCAAAAGTGCTCACTTTATCACGAACAGCCTTTACAAGAAAGTACTTATCTTTCTCTCGACAAAACGTGACTTGTACACGGAGTAAAAAAAAAAAAAAAAAAAAATAGTGTACTGAAGCAGAGTGTCGAGATGGTTACTAACAAGACGCGCTGTCTTCGTGCGAGGACAAGAGAATTCCAGCACTCTCCACCCTCCATCTTCACCTTGCGGCCTCCGACTTGGAAGAGAGCCTCTCGTAATTCCCCTCCCACGTAACACATTTACGAAGGCATGGCAGAGCGCGGAAAATATTATAAAGCCCTGCCTCGCGCGCTTGGCACTTATTATCTGCAAACAAAGGGCTCGTGAAAGAGCATACGATAACGAACTTACGTCTGAGCCGCTATATTTCGTGGGATAGGAAATGCGTGGAGCAGGAATCTCTCTTCCGACAAAAGACATTTCGCAAAACCCATTTTCCGCCTACTTTCTAGCGCGCCCTTTGTGTTATTTCTGCAGCGAGGACGCTTGGCGACATATATGTTGAGCGATGGGGTGTTGTACCGAAGCATAGTCACGCCTGTAATATCTGAAAGTAGCCAGCTTCGTAATTCAGCTAAATATCTTATTTTGATTTTTGCTATATAAATTCGTAAATTATTTCCCCCGCAAATAATATAATATTAATTCTATAAACAGAAAACCAATTTTTCTGTCTCAGCCAAAGAGAACGAATTGATATACCGTATGTGATGTTTACGTGATTTATTTCAGTGCCTAAATGTTCGCGCATACATTCCCACAAGGTGATCACAGTCGCCATTATTCACCTGGAATCACTATAGGTTTTGCTAATATTACGCAACAGGATTCAACTGTGTTTACTCAACGAATTTTCACACATTTTCGTTTCCAACAAGTTAACTTTAAGCTCTTTTTTTTTCTGCAACCGGCTCACCAAAAACCCAACAGCTTGCACCACTCATGGACTCAAAGGAACCGTATTATGAACTATATTTGTCGTCAGCTCCTCAGGTGAACCAATTGTGTTTAAAGATAATCATTCGTTGTCTTGTACCTACGAAACAGAAAAGTGGGCAGCTAAATAATGATTCTCTGCCAGAAATATGCTCGGCACCTTTATCTTTTGGATGTCGTCGAGCAGTCGAACAGCTGTCAGCGGGAAAAGTCTCTTCACGTTCCAGTGACACGATAGGAAGTGACACCTCAGACCGGGCATTTGTCACTCAGAACCGGGCATTTGTCACTCATAACTGTGGGTGAAATAATCAAGATGTTACACAACAGAAAACAGAAACGGCTGCATCATTTGTGGTAGGCCCGGACATCATGCTGCCAACTGCTACAAGAATCCCAACAGGAGAGAACCATGGAAGGCCACACCAAAAATCCATGTTTTTACTCTCTTTGCAGTATTAACTGCAAATGTGCAGGTAGAAAGTTGGTTTCTTGATTTTTGCAGGTAATCACTGGACCGTTTGATTAAGTACGAATAGTAGAAGCGGGGCCTGGCAAATAAAGTAATAATCCACTTACACTGAAAATTCTATTTGTTAAAGAAGTGAATGTCATACACTAAAATGAAACTAACAGGTAGAAAGTAAAACTTAATCAGGGCCTTTTCTCTTCTGAATTTTTCTATCTATTGTCTATAGATAAATGACATTAACACATGTAAAAATATTTTAATGATTTGGCTTAGAGAAATTGAAAGTATGTAAATTGATTCACAATATTTTAAAAATTTTTATTTTTATTTACAATTATTATGCAAGTGTACTTTGAAACCACAATTGCAATATTCAGTTGCGTGAATAATTTGGTAGTAAAATATTAAAGATGAAGCACAGATTTTCACGAAACAAGAGTAATTTTCAAGAAGATGAGAAATGAGAGTTCAGTGTTTAGATCGACGTGGGTGTGCTGTGACCACATAGCACGGATAATTACCGCGCATTTCATGTATGAAAATAATGAAAAATCCTCCATATCGAATAAATGTTTCTTTGTAATGCCTCTGAACTTCCACCTGTCCACCAAGCATTTTTTTACTATCCAAAGCATGTTTATTTTACCGACTTGACGTCTTAGGCCCATTTTACTGTAAAATTTTCTTCCTTTTTGTGCCTTCCATAAAATCAAACTACTTCAGCAGCCATCGGGTCATTATTATTTTCTGGACTTTATCATCAAAACAGCTTCCGACAGGTATTAGCCTACATAATTTTTTGACACGCAGGACTTTCGCTCTATTTATGAAAATAGTAATACATTTTTAATGCACTGAGGATAGATAGGATAATATCTGATTGCAGAAAGATAAACAATCACCGTTATTAAGAAACGGCGCCAGCATTAGCATAGAATATAGATAGGAAATCCGCGGTACAACCAGCTGGCATTGAATCTACTTCCCCCATATGTCGATTCAAGTGAGCTTCTTAAGTCATCCCGACCGGCGTTAAAGCCGTTGTTTTTTAATTGCAAATTTAACCACACAGGCCGCGAATCAGTTACCAATTTTGTTTACCTTAAAGGGCAGTCTCTCTTCTTGTATGACATTATTAGCTGCGTGTATTCAAACATGATCATGTATCCCACCATACAACTCTGTATACAACTGTGTTACAAACCCTCGATGATATTGAATTGTCATAATTTTCCCGACGTTAGAAAAATGTGTACAAAATGATGGACTAAAGAAAACCTAAGCCTATTCCTAGATATTTGACCTCCAAAACATTTATATTGACACTGAAGTGAAGCGATGATTCAAGAAAGACGATCGTTAAAAATAAAACTAAACTACTATTATGCAACAAAAAAAATTTCCAGAAACGCAAGAATCAGCCAAGAATAAACCTAGACGAAAATAGGCTACACTGCGTGTTTATGAATTTTAAAACGTGTGTTAAAAATGTGTTATTGTACTGCATGCCAGAAGTTGTAACGTTGAGCTCACGACGAGAGTCTATGTGGCACAGGAAATAAATTTACATACGAAATGTGCATGAAAATACTGAGATATTTGTCGTTGAGTGGAATGGCTTAGATGTGTCTCCCCTTGTCCTTTTCACTGCAACAGATTCTGGTCAAAGGGGTTTTCCATGTTTCATTTCTTCTAGGGTTGAGTTTTTTTTTCTATATTTTATTAAACACGGTTTCCGTTTTTATAAAATAATCTTTTTCCGGAAAATTTAAAATAATACATTTTATGATCGTTTATCGTAATTGAAAGTGAGCGGAATGGCCACGCCGTACGCCAGACTCTATGTTAGCAACATTTTGCAAGTGCCACATTCTAAGAGCGCGAATTCTTCTCAATAGAAAGGGGCCACATTGGCTGAGCGGTTAGCCCGCTCGCCAACCACCAAGGCGATCCGGGCTCAATCCCCAGCCGGGTCACCGGCCGGCGGGCTTTCTCGGGGGGTCTCCCGTTCCTCCCGCCCTTTCATTCCGGCACCGCTTCATGCTCACATCAATCACCCTCATCGGCTCTCAAGACCTCGCTGCCAAGAGCTGCCCAAATCTCGTCACTCACTCACTCATTCTCAATAGAACGTGGGGAATTGTTAATAATTGCGTGAGGCTGAATAACAAAGGGCAAAAGTGCAGCGAGAGAAAAGGTTTTGTTGAATCAAACAAATTTTGTTTGGCGCAACGGAATTAATTGTTTGGTTGTTGCAACCGAAGACTTGTTTGACTTTACGTACACCGAACCGTTTCTGTTAATATAAAAGAAATGGGAGGCCCGGCCGATCTTTGAACTTAGATTCACTGCCGGCCGAGCGCCAAGCCCTAGCAGACTTGGCAAAAGTGACTGTTGGTGAAACGAGAATGTTTTCAAATACAGACATTTTAAATACCAGTAAACGTACATAAATTAATATTTAAAGTTTTACAGCTTCACTTTTTAGTATGCTGTTGAACTTGTTTTATTAAAACGTTTATACCATTGTTAAGCCATCAATAAATGTATAGGCCGTTCACGATAAAGTGAGTACTTCTGACGCTCTAGTTACTTTTGCTTTTCAGTAAATTTTTTTTTTCGTTCTACCACTTTTCTAAATGAATATAAAACAGTGTGTATATACCACTGCACTTGGAAATTGACGTTAAAGGCAACAATAAAATATATTTATTGACTATTATTTCAAATGAAAGAGCTTTCAAAAGTTGTGCATTCCACCTCCTTATGTAAAATCAAGATTGCTTTCGTATTGTATTGTAAAGGGCTTTTTAACCCCCCCCCCCCAATTTTATGCTAGAACGCTTAGCAGGGGACGGCTTACAGACTAACTTATAACCTAACTTAAATTAACACCCATGCCTTACCTGGGACTCGAACCCAGAGCCTACTGCACCCCAGATCGGTGGCGAATAACATTGCTATGTATCTCATCACTTTATTTATGCGTCGGTCAAATGAAACTGTAAAATTATTAAGAAAGTGAATACTTTA
Source organism: Dryococelus australis (assembly GCA_029891345.1). NCBI lineage: Eukaryota > Metazoa > Arthropoda > Insecta > Phasmatodea > Phasmatidae > Dryococelus > Dryococelus australis. Next base: position 25,034,746 of record CM057007.1, on the reverse strand, counting down.
CAAATCTGCTCATTTTTACACTTCGGGGCATTAAAAAAAACAGGAAGTCAAATAATTAATTTTAAGCTATCGGAAATGGTCACCTAACATTTTCTCTTCGACGTTAAGATATGGAACTATTTTTCATCCACCGTTACCAACTATACTGGGCGAATGTCACTCAGAGCGCCCACTAAAATATATGCATGCAGGGGCAGTGACTTTTTTTTTGTAAGGTTCATTTCTAAATTGCTCACTTTGTCGTGAACAGCCTTTACGCCAAAGGGACAAAGCACCACATTCGTGCGCACTGAGTTTAATTTTATTTTGAAAGAAAACTATTCCTGACGAGACGTAACCAACATACCTATATATTCTCTGTTTTTAATTACGTTAACTAGAAGTGAAACATTATCATTTATGGATAACATGTAAGTAGAAGTTCTATTTAACAAAAAAATTTGATAGTTATATTTTAAATAAGCATAAAGCGCTTGTGATACCGGGAATATTTATGAAAAACGTACATTAGTGGGGTGTTTTTCTAAAGGCTTTCTTAAAAATATGTGAATAGAATCTAAAGAAAGATTAGGTCTGTGTACGTGCAATCTGACATATGTATGTATGTGTGTGTTTACTATGTCCAGTGTATAAACTTTGTATACTGTAATTTGACTAGTCCGATATCTTCGTACAGCTACGTATTGAAAGAAAATATTACGGTCACAATAAAACCAACAAAACAAATGTTATTCGAAGCCGCGTGGTTCGGCAGTTATAATGGGAAAAGCATCCGTGGATACGACACAGCTGAAAATCTCACCAACCCATTTCCTCTCAAATTGTTAAGGCGTTCGTGACTAGTTCCCGTCATCCCGAAGAATTCGAAATTTTTAAGATGGGCTGTTTGATGATTTTTATATTTTGACTGGTTACATCGAAAATTCAAGAGTCCTCGAAAAATTATGAAACGTTATATTCATACCGGAATTATTTTTATTTAAAAAGAAAATTATGTCTAAAAATTGGAGTTTTTTTAGCTGCAGATACCTCGGTTTCCCCCCCCCCCCCCCAGTAGCTGCAACCGGCTTCTTATTTCAGGAGCATTCGTGAGACGAATTTACTCACACAGAAATTTCCGCCATTGTGATGCTGAATTCTAAGAAGGCGTTTACCACACGCTTGAAACAGCTTGTCCTCTAGCGCAGTTAGACGCCGGACTTGCAGTCGACTAGTAAATTACGTTCGCGCATCGAAGATCTCGGCGACGCAGTGAAAAATACATGCCGCTTCTGCTGTCCGCGAACGAAGGCCGTGTCTCAGTTTGTCCCGGAGAGCGCTCTCTCGTGCTGTCGCTCTCGCGATGACGTCATTACGACGTCAAAGAGAACGCTCTCTGGTCGCATCAATTCGTCGGATAGAGCGCGAAAGAGCGAGAGCACACAGAGAGAGAGAGCACTAAGTTTTATACTCGCTTGCTCTCTCTCTCGCAGGCGCCATATTTGTTTTCAATATTTCCGTCTTTTAATAAGGTTATAGTAGCTTTCTGGGCCAAAATCACGTTGTGTTTTAATTGTACGTGAATAATTCCAACTAATTATAACAGCAAGATGACATACGCGACATGTATTTATACAAATGTAAATACGCATTTCTAAGTCTCGTTTTTTTTTTTTTTTTTCATATCTTTGCTGTAAAAATACGGTGAAATATAAAACAAGAATAATAGTATTTTATCAGGAAATGATTATTCTGGGTTCTATAATGCATTATAAATTATTTTGAACACACATCAATTACTTATAATAGCTATGACCACGATTTTAGCTTAACCAGCGGCTTGGGTTCTAGTTAGCGTGCTGTCAAAGTGTTTTTTTTTTTCCTTCGTAAATTATATTTTTAAATATTTTTGAACATTATTCCCTGTTATTAAATCATTAAATTTTTTTGTTTTCTAGAATAATATATACTTTTATGTACACTTCTCAATAATGTAGGCGTAAGTTGTAATACAAGGCTTACAAATATGTTTTGCAGATTTTATAAGAAAACTGTTTGTAGTTTTACAAATTATTTTCTTGGCAAATGTGTTTCCAAGGATTTTTCTTGTAGAAGTACAAAACAAATTTTAGAGTGAGTGTGTTAAAACGTTATCTCATCTTCATTCATCATTTGCATATATGGCCAGCGAAATGTTTCTTCTGTAGTCTTGCCGCACAGGTTCGGCGCGTGCGAAGGGGCCTCGGTGGTGTAGTGGTTAGACTACTCACCTCCCACCGGGTTCGATTCCCGGCGAAGCCGATCCCAGATTTCTGCACGCGGCAATCGCGCAGGACGATGCCGCTGGTCGGCGGGTTTACTCGGGAATTTCCCGTCCCCCCCCCCCCCGGGACAATTCATTCCGGCGCTGCTCCATACTCACCTCACTTCACCCTCATTGACTCTTAAGACATCGATGTTAAGAGTCATCCAGATCTGTTCGCTCTACTCCCTCCAACGGGAACAAATGGTACTTTAATTAAGGTAGTTACAATTCCACGATTTCATACAATTAACAAAGCACGGCAGTGTAATTGTTGAAAATAAACTGCGTGTAGCTTAACAAAAAAAAAAAAACTTTTTTGTCAGATAGTTCTTATCGCAGTCCACATTGTTTCAATGGGAACTCGGCGGATGACAGCAAAAAATTTTCCATGTTCGTTAAAGTACCACTTCAATTGTTGTAGAGATTTGTCACGCGAATTGAAATTGTGATTAATTAATCAATTCCTGAAGGTGGCTCTGAAACTTAATTGTTAAGGCATATTTGCCAACTTTTTAAAAGAAAGGAATTTTCTGATCAAATATGAGGGCGGCATATGGTCCAATATAAATAACATGAACTACGTGTAATCAAGAAGAAAAATATAAATTAAATTTTTAATATTCAGACCCATGCAGCCTAGAAGGGGCCAAGTAACACGGAAGAAGAGTTAAATCCGTCAGGGTATGCAGGCGAGGTGTGGCTGTGATGAGACTGTATTTCGGCGGTCTTCAGACTTTTGCAAACTGGTTCAGTCGTTAAGAAGCCAACTGTTATTATTAGGGGAACCTGTTTTTCGCGAAAATATTTCAGGACCAGTTGTGTTCCGGCGCACGTCAGTTCAGAACGACTTTCGCGATTGCATCATTTGAAATCTTACGAGTCTTATCTGTCTGCCCGCGTATCACGGACGCTCAGTATCGGAGAAACTTGATTCTGATTTAGCACAACCATGTAACCGGCAGTCTTCACACAGAGACGAGCGGCCAACAGTCAAATAAAGACTGCAGGTATCCACATAGGGTACCGAAGTCAAGCCTCCCTGTAAATATCTTCGAGAAAATCAAGTGGCCCTAGCTATAAGCTCTGTTCTGTGATCGAAATGAAGAGAGGTTGAATTTTGTTGCACAAGAAAGCATAACGTAATTTCTTCTCAATGCAAGGGTTGTGGATGATACACCGTGTAAGATAACCGTTTAATACAGCACATATAACGTTCCAGATATACAGAAACATACTGTATATTTTAGGAGGCAGAGTATTAGTTGAGAATTGAGAGATTTGGCCGGCTCTTAACGACCAAGTCTTGAGAGCCGATGAGTGTGAAATGAGTTGAGAATGGAGCAGTGCCGTAATGCAAGGTAGGGGGAAACGGGATATTCCCGAGGAAACCCGCCGACCAGTGGCATCGTTCAGCACGATTCGCACCTGCTGCAAAAAATTGGGAGTTACCCGGCCGTGTGATTTAAACTGGTTCGCCTTGATGGAAGGCGAGCAGATATAACCGCTTATCCACCGCCGCCACCGCGGTGTATGAGATGTGACGCGTTATAGGGCGTGGGAAAATGTGGTAATCACTTTGATGAAACCTGCTATGTCTTGACAATGGCCACTAGATGTCCTAATGTAACAGCTGCGAATTCGCCACCCACTCGAACATTCACAACTTCCCCTTGGTGCTTAGGAGTTGACAGTTTGCACAGTCAAAATGGGAGCATATCAAACGTTCATCTCTGTAGAGACGTACATTGACCAATAGTGAACATGCATCACAACATCCAACACTTATAAGCTCGTGATCGGGCGGCTTTTTACAAGCTTTTATTTAACTTCACTTGTATGTATGTGGGTGGGTATGTTTAGTTCAAATTTTGCAAGTCGATTTTAAACCACTTTCCATTATCCAACTGAGCTGAAATTTTGCATACATGAGTAGTTCCCATGACACTACAATGCGAAGGTACCACTGAGCTGATCTGATGATGGAGCCAGAAGTTACAAGCTTCTATGTAACTTCAGGTGTATTTATGTTAAACCACTTCCCGTTATCCAATTGAGCTTGCTGCAGCAATGTTGCCAGACTATCGCTCCTGTGTGGGTGGTACAAGCCTGCCTCGATCAGGCAGGTGGCTTGGTGCCTCCTATCAGCTGTGCTCGCGCGCACGTGTACACACAGAGTCGAGTTGCGTCGTTATCTGGTGAATTATTTTTGGTTTTTTATATTACGTAACTAATTGATTTTTCATACATGTTTTAAAATGTTAGCGAAAGTTTATGAGAAACTTCGATATCTTTGAAATGCTGATTTAAATTAATTTCCCTCCTCGCATAGTAAAGGTATCGAGTTTGGCCTCGTTGGACTTGTCACGATGAGTACTTTGGTCGCAATCGGTGACCAGGGTCTGATGATGTTCTTTAGTATTTAATTCGATAGATGTAGCAATGCACATTAACAGACATAAGGCTTGTCGCGAGATGTGAATTGTTACATAATACAATAAAAAACAAATTGGTGAAACTAAAAAGTGAAAAATAAGATAACTGTAAAATAACTTTTACAACCAATCTTTTATTTACAAATGCATTAAAAAGAGAAACATAATTATAGTGGTTACACATATTGAAGAACTTGTAAAATGTGGTCGAACAGCCGTAATAAACTCTTAAATTACCAGAAATCTAAGTATTTTAAAATTCTGATAATTTTCGCACTTCGACGCAATGAAAAAAAAAAAAAAAAAACAGAAAGCGATAGAAATAATTTAAATTTCCTAACACTTTTTATTCAACGTTTAGATATGGAACTACTTTCCTCTCCATAGTTACCAATTTTACTGGGTGCATGCCACTCAGTGCTGCTGGTAAAATATATGCAGGAAGGAGCAGTGACTTTTTTTTATAAAGTTGGTTTCAAAAGTGCTCACTTTATCGTGAATAGCATTTATCAATTTATACTTAGTATATAAAAGCTTGGCACAATAGCACGTATACCTCATTTGCGAAAGCGTAGTAAGCACATATCGTGCTGCGTAAGGCATTTAAATATTCGCAATATGGAACGTATACCTCATTTGAGATAGCGTAGTAAGCACATATCTTGCGTGAGGCTCTTAACTATTTGCAATATATAACGTATACCTCAGTTGCATAAGCGTAGTTAGCTCATATCGTGCTGCGTAAGGCTTTTAAATATTCGCAATATATAACGTATACCTCATTTGCGATAACGTAGTAAGCACATATCTTGCGTGAGGCTCTTAACTAATTTCGCCAAGCTTTTATATAATTACTAAATAAAAATTGATACAAACAGATTAATTTGCATAGGCTGTTCACGGTAAAATGAGCACTTTTCAAAGCCCTGCTTAAGTTCTACTTGTATACACGTGGGCCTCATCACTTTAGTCATGCGTCGGTCAAATGAAATTATTAAGAAAGTAAATACTTAATAAATTTGCTTGTTTTTACACTTCGATGCATTAAAAAAAATACAGAAAGAGAACAAAAAAAAATGTATGTTATCACAAATGGTTACCTAACACTTTTTATTCGACGTTAAGATGTGGAACTACTTTCCATCCATCGTCACCAACTTTACTGGGCGAATGTCACTCAGTGCGCGCGTTAAAATTCATGTATGCTTGGGCAGTGGCATTTTTCGAAGGTTAATATATAAATTGCTCTCTTTATCGTGAACAGCCTTTAGTAAAGTTTATTACAGCTGTTTTGACGACATCTTACAAGTTCTACAAGTTGTGTAACTGATATAATTATATTTCTTATTTTTGTGCATTTAAAAATAACAGCTTGGTCTTAAATTATTGTTTGCAGTTATTTTTGTATATCGTGGCATTTGTGCGGGTTACATCGTAAATTCGTTTGGATTTGCAAGGAGTCTATCTCAAGTCCATAATTGAACACCCTCTTATCTTGTCGCAAGATTGAACAGCCACTTGTTTTGATTTCGATCTTTTTTATTTATTGAAAATGAAAATCTTTGCAACTCCGCTGTCGGCGGTGGCGAACGGCCGACGTTAATGTGGCACGCGAGTCTTCCGACGGTCGCTGCGAACGACCACATCGCCCGAGGTCGGCATCGGGTAGTTTGAGTCGGCACCTGTACATTAGTGTAGCGATGTTACTTTAGCCGGCCGCTTTGACCCCGCTCACTGCGAGGCCGAGCTGTGTCGAAACAGCTGCGAACTTTCGAGCGTCCGTGGCAACGCAGAGAAATCTAAGGTAGGACGTCGGTTTTAAAAATTTGCAGCAGGTTTACCGGGTAAGCAGGGGAATAACATTGCGAGATATGTTTACGTGTTTCTGCTTGTTTTAGACGAGGCGACTATCCGATCGATGGTTGAGTAAATCATCGTACCCGCGAAATGGTTTAGTTACATAGTCAGCTACATAATGTTAAAGTAGTTTAAGGAACCGGTTCTAAAATCAGCGCGTTGGCCTTCCTCCACGACGATAAGGCCTCTATTTCTGGCTGTCTATCGTTGTGTTTCGATTCCGATCTTGACATACAGCGTTCCTGTCGATCGAAACACACGAAATCTACCAATGGTATTTTCAGTGCACGATCGTTTCGGGGCCTCGCTCAATCATCAATACTCAGGTTTCAAGAATACTCCACGACAACATTTTCCTTTTCCGCTCGGGTATTCAGGCTGTCAACGTGATGGATGTGAAAACACTACTTATTTTCAGTAATGTCGGACGAAATTCGAACTACTCTTAGGAACTACCTTTTATGTAGTTAGTTTTTTTTTTTTTTTACTTTTCAGAAATGTACGTTTACATATAATGCCTAACGACGGATATTTACAGTAATATTGTAGGCATGAGCTAATACATCATTATCTCATTATGTGGCTATTAGTTGAGAATAACGGCGACACAGTGAATTGTTAATGTGTGTCACAGCAAGTTGAAAGTTAAAATAATTACTCAATTCAATTGAAAATATTGTTTCACGAAAACTATTTTTTCCAGTAAATCAAATAATTCGTTTAAAAGCAGAGCTAATAAACACTTCTATTTAATAAACGCCATTGCTATTTACGTAGTAGACGATTTGTAAAATTTTGCTTTGACAATAATAACACTTATGAATTAAAATGCAATACATATAGCCTACCCAGAAAATTGCGTTGGGGCTATAACCAAATAATTATTAAATAAGCAAACGTGTTTAATTTTTATTTTGCAAAAAAAAAAAAACGCTTTTTTACGTTCCCGCTAGTAAAGTATGCTGAATCGAGAAAAAAATTATTTACGTATTTGTTCATACAATTATATATCCTGACAATTACATTAAATGGGTAGTTGATTACAGAAAATAAAATAATTTTCTACTTCACCATTTAAAAGAAAAATGAGCCGGGTCACGAACCCGAAATTTAAATTCTCAGGGGGCTAGCTGTGATTGATTTAACATGCCAACCATTCCGACGCTTGTGGAAGTAATAGGAGAAGACTGATTTTGTAACTTACACTAGAAAAATTGTGGGCATTTTTACAGAAATATGCAGCAAACATACGGCAACGGAGTATAACGACGAAAAATGGACCTGAACTCCGTAAATACCAACTAGGTAAAATCTCCGTATTTCTAATTACTTCAGGTCTACATAAAGCTTTCTTGTTCTTCACTAACCAGAAAATTACCATTTCTGTGCCAGGATATCGACGACACTTAGGCCGGTATTCCAGAACATTTTTATAATGGCTCTCGTACAGCTCGTCATACCCAGGCTCTGTCAGTATTCCAGAACGTGATAATGCCTGCCAAGGTCTTAGTTAAGCCACGGCCGAAGCTTTAAACTCAGGGCTCTGATTTTGGTGATTTGTCCTTGGCGTAAACTAAACGTACGCGTGGCGCAGAATGCATATCATTTTGTCAGAGCCGGGAAGCATGACGAGCATTCATAAACAATTTATGACGCGTCCAGACCGGTATACGTCGCGATGTACTTATTTATCTAAAAATGAGGGAACCAGTACCATTTAGTTGTTTTGCAAATTATAATTAAAGCCCGCAATATTACTAAGTAATATGTATGTGTTTTAAAAACCTCCATCATTAGAAACAACACAAAACACGTAATCGGAGAAGGGGATATATATATACACACACAAATATAGTTATATATATAGTTTATTCAGCCCCCATTAAGCATGTGCCGTGTTAGCGCAGCTGGTAGCGTGTTCGACTATCGGGCATAATTGTCGGGTTTGAATCCCGGTCGGAGTAATCCCTTCTAAGTTTTAAAAATTAAGTAGGAATATCATATTTCCAAAGGTATTCTGTTGAATAAGGTCGATTTATTTGAATAACTGCGCTGAGTATTACAGTGCAATATAACTGCGATTGTTGGACAATAGGGCTTTTTTTTATCGGTGATAATTACATCTCTTGCATATTATTCAACAAAACCCACTAGTCTCATTTAGAAAGGCATTTTCCGTTTCTCTCTCTTTATTTGAGGACCTTACTAGACAAAAGAAAATAGTTTAACGTGTGTGAAAATTTTTTTATGAGCCACGCCTCAGTGGCGGGACGAATTAGAACGTTACGTTGGCACGACTGACGACATGACTTGGTGACTGTTGACGCTGGCTGTTAGGAGTACTTTCTACCCCTTGTGAAACCTCAAAATTGCGTTATAAATATATTAAGGTAAAACCGGGAGATATGACGCAGCCCCAGAATTCCATGGGAGGGAAAGAGCTGATGCGCAGTCAGCGTGGCGCAACAGTCGCCATTATTCTGCGGGAGTGCACGTTCGTGTTTTCGAGTACTTCCAGTTTGTATTTAAAATAGTACGTCACGTTCTTCCTCAATTCACCATAGGTAAGTACGGAAACTTTCGTCGTGTGTTACTTCAATTTTACTTTGTCTCATATTTCTGTAATTTGAAGCAAATTGTGGTGTGTAGTTACGAAGGGTAATGAGCTCACCTTGTGTTCACGCCGTCCCGTGCATATCCCGCCATCTTAAACCACAGTTATCGGTTGCCTCGTATCTCCCATGGTTTTGGTAGATGCGACGAATTTAGTGAAAGGGAGATACGACGCGTAGTTAATAAAAAAAATGTGTCCTTTCGTATATCTGTATACAGCAACACTCTGACGTAGAGGGTTATGTCTTGATATTAGTTACGTAAAATGCATGTTGCGTTAAGTCAAATTTGTTGATTACTTAAACGCGACTTAAAAAATGGCATTAGGCCTACTTAAAGTAGAATGCCTTAAATATGTGACTGTGTTTGTAGTACGATATAAAAACACACAAATGTAAACAATATCAAGTACCCATGAACGTAAATGTTATTTAAAAAGAATTATATGCCCACGCAGTATTTATGTCAAATAAGTTAATTGAATGCTGCACCTAATAAACGAAAAGCCAATTGGCACTCTTTACTGTATGCACTCTAGCAAAAGTGACTTTATGATAAATACAATTGCAGAGAAACAAATGTCCTTAAAAATAATTGTTCTCATGAAAAAGACAAGTAGGTAAGTCTTTTCTGTAGTAGATGCGGCGTAATTGTTCTCATGAAAAATACAAGTAGGTAAGTCTTTTCTGTAGTAGATGCGGCGTAATTGTTCTCATGAAAAAGACAAGTAGGAAAGTCTTTTCTGTAGTAGATGCGGCGTAATTGTTCTCACGAAAAATACAAGTAGGTAAGTCTTTTCTGTAGTAGATGCGGCGTAATTGTTCTCATGAAAAAGACAAGTAGGTAAGTCTTTTCTGTAGTAGATGCGGCGTAATTGTTCTCATGAAAAAGACAAGTAGGTAAGTCTTTTCTGTAGTAGATGCGGCGTAATTGTTCTCATGAAAAAGACAAGTAGGTAAGTCTTTTCTGTAGTAGATGCGGCGGTGAACATTCGCACGTTTTCTTTAAAGTTACACTGTCTGAACCGCACTAGATAAAAAGCGAAACTGTAATCAGCTGTCTACATCTACCGATGCACTGTATGGCAGTCAATATTACACGGACAGACGTGAGTCACAGACGTGTGTGCCATGCGCTAGTAATAGACACCACGAATGTCTGTAAGCACTTAGATAATTCTGAATTTACGTAAGTAGCAAGTTACACTACTCTGGGTGCTACTAAGAAATTATTGTTCTGGCTTAGAAATGGGAAAGTAGATAGTCCTCTGAATTTTGTATAAAATTTATTTAAATATCTAATTAATTTAATAAGTAATTCTAATTCCTCTCTCTCTCTCTCTCTTTTTTCCAGTTCAAATGGTTGAAAATGCCTTCGACGTATGGACCTAGAAAAAGCAATCGGGCAGCATGGACACAGGACGACTTAGATAAGGCTATTAGTGCGGCACGAGACAAGGAAAAAAACAGTAAGGAAAACTGCGAGGGAAAATAAGACCCCGGAGAAAATGCTGCCCACTAGATTAACTACAGGGCGTTTCATAAAAGGGAAACTTGGTCAACCTCCATTGTTAGGGGAAGATGCTGAAAGTAAGCTTGCTAGCCATGTTAAAAAGCTCTAGGCAACAGGATTCGCTCCAACTAGGAGAAACCTTAGAAGAATCGCCTATAACTTAGCATTTTCAATGAATCAGCCACAGAGGTTCAACAATGTAACCGGGTTATCAGGCTGTGATTGGCACAAATCTTTTATGAAGAGAAGCAGAGATTTATGTTTTAGGAAATCTCAAGGCGTATCAAATAATCGTGCAGAAGGAATAGACAAGGAAGAATCTGAAGCCTATTTTGAGCTATTGCAGAAAACATTGACAGGAGACAATCTGTTGTGTAAACCAGGTAACATCTACAAGATGGATGAATCGGGTTTGTCATTAACGAATGAGCCTGGACATGTTGTGGCTGTACGAGGCAGTAAATATGTTCATGTAAGAAAAGCAAAGGAAAGGGGCGAAACAGTTACTTTGATGGCATGCTGTAATGCTGAGGGATCATTTTTACCACCCTACGGCATTTTCAAAGGAGTGAACAAGAAAGCATTGTGGGAAAAAAGTATACCGCCTGGAGGAGTCATAACAATTAAGAAGAAATCTGCATACATAGATAATACATATTCATGGACTGGATCAAAAACCACTTCATTCCACTCAAGAACGCAGGGATATGTCTTCTTCTGGTGGATGGCCACGGTTCGCATATCAACTCTCCAGACATACTTCAAAAAGCTGTTGATAATGATATTTCGGTTCTGTGTCTGCTGAGACACACGACGCACTACCTCCAGCCTCTTGATCGGAGCTTCTTCAAGCCACTGGAGGCCTATTGGGCAGACGTATGTAATAACTGGATTCTAAGTCATACCAGTATTGAACGTCACCACTTTGGAGTTCTGAAGAGTGCTTGGTCTCGTGGTGCTACTGTGGAAAATTGTGTTTCAGTATTCAGGGCTACAGAGAAAGTTCCTCTGAATCCCTCATCCATTCCATATTATGCATATTTACGAGGATCTGATCCAATAGACCAGCTCCTTCCTGAAGAAAGTGACGCCTCCTTTGAAAGTGGCCATGATTACCCTCTTTCTAAAGAGGGTAATGGTATCCCACAATCTCGCCGAGCAGGTGTTGCTACATCCTACTCTCATTCCACCTTCGAACTTAACTAAATGTCCTTCCACACCCACTGAATCTCCTTCCACATCTTCTGCTTTCAAACCGATGAAAACTGTCACTACTTTTCCTGCTTCTCCACCTCCGTGCATCCCCAGCCAAGATGTGACACCAACCAAATTGCTAGATACAGTATCTCCCATACCAAATCGTGCTCCAGGAAAACGACCAGAAAGAAAACAATGTGAGCAACTAGTTGCCCATCCTGATGTGATAGAAAACAAGAAGAGGAAGATAGTGGACGCGAAAAAACTTACTGCTGCAAAGGATGCCAAAAAATTAACAAAGGGCTCGGATAGGCCTAAGAAATGCCAGACACGTAAATGTACATCGAAACAATCTACAAAAAAAGTCTTGGACCATTCATCTTCTAGTGAAGAAGATAGTACTGTGGTGGAATTTGCTTCAAGTGAAGATAGTGACAATTTTGATGAAGACGAGTGCTGTGAATGTTTCGAGAACTATGCAGACACTTCATCAAGAGCAGATTGCATTAAATGTACAAGATGTATTAGGCGGCTACATGAAACATGTAACATGTATGGTTTAATTTGCAACATGTGTGGTAGATTGGAGAAAAAAGAGCAACAAAATGAACATGATGCATGAAAAAAAACTACAAAAACGTTTACCAATTTCTGCATATCTTCATCTGTTTTGGATTAATTTAGAGTTTTGGTGTTTATGCGGCTAAAAGGTTCCCAACATTTTCTTTTTACACTTCAGTGTTTAAAGTGTGTGATTTGGAGAGGTGGCGAGAGGGTTGAAGGAAGAAGCATATATTTCTTTTAAATATTAGTAATTTTTTTAAGAACTGTGTTATTCTGCTGTACAAGTAAACAAAATAGCAAATTTAAAGTTAACGTTCGTACTAGTTACAGATTAAATTCATTTCGTTTCGTAAAACCCTTTCCTATTGCAGCTGAGAAGTTTAACATTGTTAAGCCATATGCCATATCTCCCACCCCACCACAGCCATATCACCCGTCTCTACGGAAGATATGGCCAAAAAAAGGGTATATGTATTTTTTAAAATTTGACTAAGTTGACAACATAATTTCGTATTCATAATTATTTTGTAAATACATGAAATCCTTGACTGTTTTTTTTCCCCCGGTGTCTGTTTTAGGGTAGAATTAATTTTGTATTTTTCGAAAGCCATAAATTAAAAGGTGCGTCATATCACCCGGGTTTACCTTATACGCTGTGTTTAAAACTGTTCGCATTAGTTACAAAGTTGTGTTTCTAACGTTTCGGCGTTTCAGCGGAGGCTTAGTTCAGTGTGTGTCGTGTCGATAACAAAAGAGATGTGCGCGCGTACGAAATGGCGTTGGCCCATGGTGTATGTAACCTTTGGTATATTTCATACGCGACAGAGAAAACTGCAGTAACGACGTCTGCTTCCCGCGAACAACTGTTTCACTGCAGTAATTTTTTCAAAAGGTCACGTATGTATGAGTCTATCACAACTTTGTAACGTTTTCCTGAAGGTTTGGAACACAATGAACAAATTTCCCTTGTCTTATCTGTGATTTGAGCATTTGCCGCGACTTAACAATTTGCAAAAAATGCTGAATTCCAGTCAGCAAAACTCATGAAATAATACTACAATAAAATTGACGTATGCAGTACAAATGTGTTTGAAATGTGTATTTCTGGGAATATTAAATACTGCACACATAGAAGTACAGTACAGACATTTTCGTGAAACACAGGAGCGGTTGGTAAAATTTTTATTGCCAGGACCTAAAAAAAGTACATGTATTCAGTTGTCATGCTGCATACAGCAGAAATGAAAGACGTCATTATTGTTCAGTATTTTCACATTCGAGTTATGAGTTTCATCGACGTGCTATTTTATACAGTGACCTGTTCGATATTAAACGCCCATCCGACAATCAGTTACTTTCGTCTACATTTTTCCGGCCATGTTCACATAGCAGATATGTCATTGTTTATTAGCGTGTAAGCACGACGTTCCAAAATTACTATTTTCCGCTACGCAAACATGACGGACAGAGAATATGAACAGGAAACTAACTGATTATCGTACGGCACTCACAAAACATTTCGGAACGCCACATTTGGACATTGCGTAGTGTTTGAAGGTGAAATAACAGCTCCGGTAAATGCTGCGCTGAGCGCGAAGATGCAGAACTGTTTGCTATCAGTATCGATAATACCGCGTCAAAACGACTGTAGAAATTTTTTTAATGCATACTCCCTATATGTGTTAATACGGAGACATTTGTTACTTAAATACCCAAAACATGCATTTACAATGCAAAATTCCAGAAGTAACAATGATGTTACAGAATAAATTTTAATATTGTGTTTAATAACTTAACAAGAAGTCGATGATAAACAATGAGCCTACTTTCCTCTACATGGGTGCAAATAAATTTAAGTGAAGTTATTGAAAGCTTCGATGATAGGTAGTCGTTGGCGTCTCAATGACAACAATATTTATAAAAATGAAACCAGAAACACGTGATAAAGAAAAAAGACAATTAAAATACACGAGTAAATTACGCGGGATTCGAATTCAGAAAAACTCGTAACATTAAGCTAGCTTGTAATCAATTGCACGCCATGTAAACTAATATAGCCTACCTGAGTGCAACTTCTTCGCCATACTTAAAAGAGATCGATTGATTGGTTCCCGAGATACGGCATAAAAACTATTTTATTTCCTGTGGGGATGTCTTACAAAATGGCGGAGAAATTAGGCTTTGCATAGACTATTTTGATAGATATAACTGATACAGCCAGCATACAAAGATACTCTGAAATTTGTTTTGCAGTTTCGCAGATAAAATGCTGGGAGCTAAAATGTTTATATGGCCGCAATTTTGAAATTTGTGTGTCTGGCGCTATCAAAATTTATTAGTTTACATAACCTACCATAGTGATAATTGTTAGCCGAGCTTGGTAGAAATCAAGTTTTTTTTTTTTTTTCGGAGATCACATAATTTAATTTTGTCAAGTGTTACTCTTTTACAAAGTTGTGGCCAAAGAGATTTCGTGTACACATTTGATTGTTGTAACATATACACCCTTCATACAAAATTGTATTGGAATTAATTACATGGTTTCGACGATATAACATACACAACTAAAATATTAGTTTCGATGCTATTTTAAAAACAAGTGCCTGACATACCTAAAACGTATCATTTAAAATTACCCCCTGCAGTACTATTTCTTTGCCGTATTCGATAGGAATCAGTCAATAGTTTCCAGAAATGGACATAAAAACTTGATTAATTCTGGTGGCACTAACTTACAAAATTGAGGACAAAATAGGCTCCATGTGGACACATTTGATGTTTGTTTTATATACTCCCAGCATACAAGGTAAACTTGGAATTAATTAGATTTTTCGGAAGATGTATCACACTATGCTAGAAAAAAACTAGATTGCCCCATTTTGAAAATAATTGCTTGACATACTTGAAACATATTTGTGCATATAAAATGCGTCACTATTACTTGATTGCCAAATTTGGTACGAATCTGCAAATAGTCCCCGATAAATTACACAAAAGCTTAACCAATTCATATAGATAGCGCTATGTCACAAAATGGCATGTAAAAGTGGCTCCTTTTTGCATACTAGATGCGTGTAATAGATTCAGTCGACGTACAAAATTTGGTTGAAATTGGTGGAACGGTATGGTAATAATGCCAAATAAACCTGGAGTATTTGTATGGCCACCATTTTGAAAATAATTGCCTAATTAAGTTCCGTGACTTAAATTTACCAAGCCAATCATACTTTTACTTACTCGTTAATTTAGGGGAAAATAGGTTGAGTAGTTTTAGAGATATAACGCAAAAGCTTTATTTTTTAATGTGGCGCTGTCTTGCAAAATGGCGGGTCAACAATAATATTTACATCTGAATTTAATGCTTACAACTTGCGCTGTCAGCATACAAAATTTGGTTGGAATCGGGACAATGTTTTCCGAGATATGACATATCGTCCTATATTTAAAATGTCCGCCGTTTTGAAAGTAAGTTCCCGGGGGTGTTTGAAAACAATAAAAGTCAGGTGTACATACTTTGTACTATATTTGTACTGAGTTTGGTGAAAATTCAGTTCACGAAAAAAAAAAAAAAAAAAAAAAAAAAAAAAGGAGGGAGGGACAGACACACAGACAGGAAAGTGATCTCATAAGCCTTTTTTTCCTTCGGAAAGTAGACTTTGGCGTCGTTATTCTAAATATAGGCCTACATATGTCATCTATGTAATGAAATTACATGTGAGTTACAAAAAATACGTCTAATATAAAATTTAATACAACAATCTGAATCGTAAGTTCTTTCATGTGCAATATAAAACGATATGACTAGATGACTCTTTTGTTGCATAACGGAACTTAGTAAGTGATAAAAATATAATTCTTATTTACGAGAAAATGTCACTCATACGTACTTTTAGGTGAAGAAGTGCCGTATTATGCGAATGCTTTCCGGTTTGTATTACCTATTTTCCAAAAATGCTGACCTCCCTTTATGTTTAGAAAATTACTTCGGCGCTCGTACAAAAAAATGCTGGCAACTTATCAGTATAACGAGAGAACCTCGCCATATTCATTTGTTTGCTGAAGTAGGTTTCCAGGGAACTACAAACCTCATAACCCAGAGACAACTACAAATTTTCACTTTTTTTCGCGATTTCATGCAAAGTTGCTGACATCAAGCTGCTGAAATGTGCACATGTATAAATGCATTTGCTGATATGACTGACGATAGTAAAACGGAATGTACTGTTTATGAAAACGGCGATTTCAAGCTAACATTGTGTAAATTATTTTTCCTATAAATTAAGTAAACCTCTCGAAGAGAAAATAATAAAGTTCCGCTGTGTAGCATCGAGGAAATATCTTATAAAGTACTTGTATAAAGGCAGGATATGATGTGTTTGCACACAAATTGCGGAAGGAAAAAGTGACGTAAAATCTTAGTAAAACGAAAGCGTGAAGGATAATTGAAAACAAGGTAATGTGGCAGTAGATAAATGTGATGAACGTGTATCATTCAAGTTTTCCTGAACTAACGAAACGCTTTAATAAATCTGTATAATAATTGAGTAAAAAGTAACAGAACTATTGGTTCGTCTACTATTGCAGCCGACTTAAAAGTGATTCATCAATTTTCTTAGTTAGATTGGAGAAAAAAAAAACCCCAATAGAAATATGCGTGAGTCCAATAACTCTTCAAAACGATCTGTAAGCCCAACAACTTACTGCACGCAATTCTTAATAATTACCGTACTGCACGTTACAAGTGCCAATGAAACACGCATTTTTAAAAAAAATATATTCTGATGCGTACCTACGTAAATAATCTCAGAGCAGAGCCTTATTTGTTCCATTTTCACTTCTGTAAACAATGTTGCATTCCTTCAAATACGGACTTAATTACTTCCAAGCATTCAACACGTGGGCGTACAAAATCCTCGACATAAACCATTCGTTCATGTAGTTCAACACTACAGCCCGTAACAGTCCTTGTGCTTGGCCATATATACACACATGTACGTACGGGATTCAACACGTGAGCGTACAAAATCCTCGACATAAACCATTCGTTCATGTAGTTCAACACTACAGCCCGTAACAGTCCTTGTGCTTGACCATGTATATACACATGTAAGTACGGGAAAACAGACTAGCATTCATGTTTCACTGGAACACTCAACGTAGTTGTCATCTCGCCGTGTCATCTGTATCTGCCATATTCGTTGATACGGTGCAGCATTTTGAAGGCATCGAAAATGTGAATTATGGTGACTAACGGCTTTTCACGGTAACCGGTCTTTTGAAAACCCTCACTAAGATCTCACTAAATGTAGAATTAGCACTACCATAAGTTCCATACCTTTATTCATGCGTCTGTCGAGTAAAAATGTCAAATAATTTAAAAAAAAAAAGTATTTTTTTACCGGTTGGCCCATTCTTACACTTAAATGTATTGAAAAAACATAAACAGAGGAAAGCATTTCAAAATTCAAAATGTTTACCCAACATTTTTAAATCAGCGTTAAGTAGTGTACCTACTTCCCCATTTGTCGATACCAGCTTTACTGGGCATGTGCCAGTCAAAGCACCCGTTAAAATATACGCAGGTAGGGAGAGTGATGTTTTTCAAAGATTGATTTAAAAACTGCTCAATTTACAGTGAACAACCTATAGCAATATGCATGACGTCAACAGTCTGTATTTTATTTAGGACTGACATACGTTATTTGGGAAATATTACTTATGGTGACGTATATTCGCCGTTATTCCGTACTACAGATGAATCTCAGAGTACATCATGAAGATGAAGGTATGAAATTGTATATCTGTAAATATATCTGTAAAAACACTTGTTTTTACCATACATGAAGACGAAATTAGCGGATTATTTGTTCAATAGATAGCTGATCTCCAAATATTATAAGCTTAAACTTGGTTTAAACAAAAAAAAAGTTTAAGTTGTGAGACAGCAAAACACTAAATTCCATTTTCTTTGGTAGGGCTTCGTTATGCGTGTTCGAGTTACAGGCCCATGGCCAAGCTAGCTCAACGAGCACATTCGCCGACGTGTGGGGCTTTTCGGCCTCTAACCAAACGAGCATACCCGGGGCGTCAAAGGGCGGACGCAAGGAGATAGCTGAATGCGTTACAGCCCCTCTAAAATATTCAAATTTTAATCTATAAAAAAACAATTTTCGGATAGTTAACTGGAATTTGTTTACTGCGAAAACTAAGTTAACACTGCGACAAGTTTCTCTTGTTTGTACACTTGAAATTAATGGTATCATATCAGTTATATCAGAAATCGGGGTTCAGCCTCTGCCGAAATGAATGAATGTTCACGAAACTGCAGAGAATTTCCTCTCGAGTGGAGCCTTGCACCGAAAACATCCACTTCTTCTTGTTGTTCTTCTAGAGCGGCGTAAGAATGCCTGTCCTTAGGTATATTAACCTGTAAAGCCCAATGAATATCACACAATTTGATTAAAAACTCAAAAGCTCAATAAACGTGAAAAAAAAAAAAAAACCGGGTGCTGTTCCATACTCTCCTCGCTTCACACCTCATTGGCTCTCGAGACTTCGTTGTTAAGAGCCGCCCATAAACCTTCACTCACTCTAAAATGCTCATCAACTTGCTTGTGTTCCCACAATGATTGCGTGGTCTATTCCGGCGGTAGATTCTTTATTGTAGTTGAGCGCTTCGTTATATTTCGTACTTTCAAGGCGAACGCGTAGTGAGGGATGTGTTTGTGTTAGTGAGGTAAAAATCTTTGGGGTGAAACGGACTTTTTGAATCAAACCTTTGAAAAATCACCCCAGCTATGGCGCGTTTACATTGAGAGAAGATCGAACAAAATATTTTTTTTTTTGTGCAGGGACAAATATATATTTAGTTTCTCTAACAAAATATATTGCTGAGCAAACAACATTTGAAATAAGCAACAAAATTTATTTTGTTCGTCTAGCAAAATATATGTTTGGATAAACAAAATCTCTGTGTTGGGCCAAAAAAAAAAAAAAAAAAAATTGGAGTGTCAACTAAATATTTGGTTGAATCAACTCTATATGTTTGTTTGGCCACTTATTTGACTGCCTTCGTTCGAAAATACAGCTCGAGAGTTTGTTTGTACTTTTGTGGCAGTTAGGATAGTAACCGTTTTTTGTTAGTGCATCTATCGACGCTTAACAACCGTATAAACACATTAATAAAACAATGCAACAAGAAACTGACTAGTGATGCCGTAAAACTTGAAATGTTTGTTTCCACACGTTACCCAATATTTGCAGTATGTCTGTTTAAAAGCTTTTCGGCGTCAACAGTTGTCGCATCAGCTGAGATTACTAAGGCGTGGCGCTCGGGCGTACGTGATCTAGGTTCGAAAATCGATCGAACTTGCGCATTTTTTTTCACATCGGCCCAAACTGTTTAATGTACACGTAGCCGAACAAATTTTTAGTTGCACCAACCAAATCTTACCGTTTGGGGCCGACCACATGAGAACAAGAAAATTAATTGGTTTCAGCAAACAAAATATTTCATTGCTTCTATACAAACAAATAATTTGGTTGCCTCAAACAAATCTTGTTTGATTCAACAAAATCTTTTTTTCTCGGCGTAGGTAATTCTTAAATATACCATATGCATCACAAGCGTTTTATTCCCCTGTTAACATAAAAAGATATAATTATTCGCTCAATTGAAGTTTCACCTATATTTTACTTATAAATTGTGTTTATAAATTTATAAATCACGGTATTTCATTTTTAATTAACATGGACAAATACAGCGGTAGTAAGAAACAGTTCTCGTGAACAATATCATTACAACTGAGTGCGCACGAACACGATGCGTTGTCCTTTGGTGTAATTTTCTAGACTTGTTAAGCTTAGTCTGCTCGAGGTGGAGTAGTATCGTAGGAGCAGAACTTGAGCAGTGTGAAGTAACGGTGAATGAATTATATGCTGACAGGTGTGTGCAAGTTGGCATCTCCTCGACGCGCAAGCCACTGTACTCCCTGCGCGCGCAATGATTTCGTTATAAATGTAGAACTTTGGGAATTGGGGCAGTAGCCTTACGATTTTATTGGACGCGACTCTGTGGCAAAGTCCGTTGCATGCCCCTATCGTGAGATTACTCAAATATCCGGTCCGTATATTTTGGGAAATAGCAGTCTGGAAAAGCCGGCCTTTAGTTATTTTGAAGGGCATGAAAATAATATTGTTTTGTACGTGATGTCTTGAAGGCACTTTTGTCATCGTCGGAAATGTGATCTACACTCGTAGGTAAACCTATTGGGGTACACCTTAAAGTTTTTGTTAAATAAAACATTTTGTTTTTCAAACACTCTGCAACGAATATTATTTAGAACATATGCAACTGCAAAAACGAACAGAAGTTGGCTGCACTGTAAGGAAATTTTCGTTAATGTGCCTCATCAGTGTATCTGCATATTAAGGAAACACGAATTGAATGTTATTCATACCCAGTGTAGCTCTCTTTATTTTTCAGAGGAAAAAATGTATATGCGTGGTGAATTTCTCAATTTTGAATAGTAACAGCGCTTAATATTTTTACCTTTGCAGCATAATAGGGTGAGGTATTAAGTGTCCATACAAATGGCGATCAATGTTTGTTTTCCATGTCACGTTGGTGGACTAGACCAAGCGAAACGCCACTAACGAGCTCAAAGCGTATTGACAACATTATGTTTAGTGGGAGCGGCACGACCAGTCAAGAAGCGCTGTCCTCCAACGAGATGCGAAGAACGCACATCAACAATGACATCGTGGCCAAAACTGAATCAGGAATTCAAGAGTACAGGTTCGGTCACCATTCTCCATACCCATCGTAGGACTACCACTGGCCATGATCTCTCTAAAGTGGTAGGTATAATTTGCAGTCCACAATGCCTACTGGAAACCATTCTCCATACCCATCGTAGGACTACCACTGGCCATGCTCTCTCTAAAGTGGTAAGTATAATTTGCACCCCACAATGCCTACTGGAAACCATTCTCCATACCTATCGTAGGACCGCGACAGACGAAAGAAGCTCAACTGTGGCACTCGCAGCGATGGCGAAGAGTCCGGAAGAAGGGTGCCCGACGCCTCGCTCGTGGAAACCGGAATCAGCCAAATAGGTGTCCTCTGCTTTTTACATGCCAACGAGTGGCGCCCATTCGAGATGCAGATGTCGCAGCACCTGACAAGAGGACAAACCTGATCGTCAGACGGAGTTTCGCGAGTGGGCGTCGAACGTGCGCAGGAACGACGCGAACTTTGTTGCTTCCATCCTTGATCTCGAATGAGGCAAACTTTCACGCCGATGGGGAGGTCAACAGGCATAATCCGATGTACTGGTGTGATACCAATCCGCGTCGGATGTCGGGCAGCAGAATGCATGGTGCAGCGAAACTCATGGGTGGGGCGAAAGGAGTAGAGTAACAGGAATGTCGGCCTTTCCTTCATTGAAGGAGGCATGAACGCAGATGTTAATTGCGTGGCAACAGATAATGGGAGATACCTTGTCACGTGTTTGCCGTGATTGGTAGGAACAGCTGTCACTTTGTTTGGACGTGCAGTGTGGACATATCGAAAATATCCTGTAATACGTGTATATACAGTTTATGTGCATCTGCTGTAGAGCGTATGTATCGCCACTGGAGACTTAAGTGTCAGTAGATATATAATGAGAGAGCTGGACCACTAAACATTTTCATCGAAAAACAAAGCAAATGAAAAGCCAAAATCAAGTAAATTTCTCGTTTTCAAGCAACTTTTTCATGTTTCTAGAAACGACATTTTTAGATTCATAAAAATCAAGCAAATTTAAGCTAAAAACAAGCAAATTTAACCAACAATCAAGCAAATTTTCAATTTTTTTTCACAACTGATTGTGCAGGATTTGTTTTTTTTTTTTTAAACAGTTAATTTAAGCAAAAATCATGCAAATTTAAGCCAAAATCAGATGCTTACATGTTAATTCAGGCTAATTTAAGGGGAATCTGCAAACTAAATTACAGTAAAAGATAAGTCGTAATCATGAAAATTTAAGTCAAAATTGTGCAAATTTAAGCTAAAATCAAGTGAAATATGAAAAAGATATTTAATAGATTGAAATCAATATAATTTATATATTTCAAGAGAACTCAATAGCATGCATAGTGTTTCCATGTTTAATTTCTTTTACACTTGTTTCTCATTTATTAATTTTAAAGCATTTTTATCCAATATATTTACATAGCGATCTGGTAAGGTAATTTTGTATTTGCTATCAAGAACACAACTAATTTTTTTGCCAAATTTAGATTCGTATATTTGAAATTCGGTAGCAGCATACTTTATATTTTGTTCGAGATCTTGTAGTTTAGTCAATTCATATCAATTGTTCAACTCCTTGATAAGTGAATTAATTTTTTTTATAATGAAGAAAATGTATTAAGATAAGGAGATGACTTGTTCTTTATCTTATAAAATTTCTGTCCTTATAAATAAAATGGAATCAATGCTCGAAATGGAAAATAATACCATATGTAAGCAATGTAAGAAATGTGGTGAAGTATTAAACATTGAATGTTTTCCATCAGCTAACCACACAAAAGATAAGTATATTAACACATGTAAAAAATGGGATAGAGAATATGCTAAAAATAAATATAATTTCAGTAAAGATAAGGCATTATGTGAATGTGGTACACATGTATCTAAACTATATCTCAAAAAGCATAAAAATACTAAATTACACATTGCAAATAAAAATCGACATGGTGATTATTCAACTAAGACTTGTATATTACGTAAAGAGAATAAACCTATAGATTCATTTTAACCTCATAAAGCGACTATAGACATACACGCAACAAAATGTGAAAAATGTTTTAATAATAAAATACTGTGCGAATGTGGAAACTATGTTTGTAGTACATATCTTAAGAGCATAAAAATACTACATCACACAATGCATTAGTAGATATTCCAAATTAAATTCAACATTATAACTATCCAACAAAGACATGTGCAGTATGTAATGAGAATAAACATGTAAAATAATGTTCTCATCATAAAACAACTAAAGACAAACATACAACAATATGCAAGAAATGTTTAAATGAGAAATATTATCATAGAAGAAGTTAAATATTAAAAAAATACTGTCAATAATTAAAACCCTATTACCATTTAATTCCATTATTTACATTAATTTTATGTTTCTACACCATCTTTATATTATTTAACCCTTCGATAAATTTTTTCTATATAAAAAAACAATAATAATGGCAACGAACAATCTGACATTTGTGTTGGGCGAGAAAAGAGTGAGGGAGTTAAGAATTGTAGTAGGTAGAGATTTAAAAATTAAAAATTGTTACAAGTTACGCAAAGCTGATTTAATTACAGCTATTATAAAATTTATTATAAATCAACGAAGAAAAATAAACTTTGCGAATTTACCATTTTCTTATTCCAGTATCAATTAATTATAATCCAAAGATAAAAATGAGTTAAAAGAAATATTTCTATTCTCTAATAATGTATTTGTAAGGCCTAGAAATAAAAGTAAGCGGTAACAGAAAGGATAACAAAGAATACTTTAGTTTTACCTTTAGAGGGTGCCAAAATCAATTATTTATATACACAAGATAAAAATGAATTAAAGTTAACATTTCCTTATTCTACTAATGTATTCATGAACCGAAGAAATAGAAGAACCAATAACACTTACTTAGTTAATAAAGCTTTTAAAAGTAGGATAGCAACATATAAAATTGAAAATACATTAAATTTGGTATAAACTTATCGATTTTTAGCTTCAGTACAATGTAAGTTATTTGAGTTAATACATGATCATCTTAGGTACTTTAGAGGGGTGAAAACTAACATTAGATTATATACCATTAACCGTAAGCTAGATAATAACCAAGTAGAATTATGTACATATCAATCACAAAACTATACAATACTGAACGAAGTAGAATTGAAAGGATTTACAAATTCATAAAACAAGAAATACTTACACAATTATCTGAATTTCAAAGAAGATGCACAGGATGGACTTTAGTTAGAGTAATTGGTATACAATTACCTATAAATAGGTGCAATCCTTTAAATGGAGCATAATATATTGAGCTACCAGACGTGATTAAGAACAAAAAAGCATGTATTAATGTGAGAAATAATGACCAAAATTGTTTTCTTTGGGCAATCAAGTCAGCATAGTTTCCAGCCGACAATCATTCAGACAGAGTAACTAAAAATAAAAATGTTGGGCTTAATATTGATAAAATAATATATAAATATAAATATCCTATTAAATTTGTTGATATACCAAAAATAGAAAATAAAATTTGAAACACCTATAAATGTATACTCTTTTGATAACTGGCACAATGTTTATCCACTAAAACTTAACAAAAATATAAAGGAAAAACATATAAATTTACTTTATTTCAAAGATGATAAAAAAACTCACATTACTGTTGGATGAAACATTTGTCGAAGTTGCTCCCCATGCAAAAAAAAATAAACATAATGGTAAAAGTTATATATGTGATATGTGTCTTCAATTCACAAGAAAAATTAAATAAACGTGTAGATGACTTCTAAAAATGAATCAGTTAACCAGCTAAAGGAGAGCAAATAAAATTTAAAAAATACAAACAAACAACGAAAGTTCCTTTTACAATATATGCTGATTTTGAATAAATTCTAAACAAAATATCAACAACTAAACTAAATCCAAGAGAAATAAATGAATTATAATTAATCCAAAAATATCCAGTTTTAACAGAGGATGATAATGATAAAGGTTTTTATAAGGAGGTACTTAAAGAAAGATATAAACGTACTAATTATCGAATAAATACCGTTGATTTGAAGTTAAATAATGAATAATATACAATGAAATATCAGTTATACGGAGTCTCGGTTTTTTGTTATTATGTTGTATCTAGTTATGGCGATTATAAGCACCTGTAGTATATGGTGGCCCAAATGTGCATAAGATGTTTATACAAGCAATTAAAAGGGAATTAGCAGAGATTGGAGAAATATATTCACAAATTGAACCAATGCACTCACTAACAAAAGAAGAAAGCACAATATACAATAGATCTAAAAAATGTACTGTGTGTGAACGCGAATATACGAAGGATAATAAAAAATACGTCATCAGTGCAATATAACTGGAAAAGTCATTAATCCGATACATAATTATTGTAACCTACAATTAAAATTATCCAATTTTGTTGAAATTTATTTTCATAACTTAGCTGGAGATGATGCCCATTTATTTATTAAAGAACTAGGATATGATGAAAAAAATATAGATTTAATTGCAAATAATGAATAAAAGTTTATTACTTTTGGGAAAGTAACAGAAAATTTACAAGTGTTCATTATAGACACATTTAAATTTATGGTTAGTAGTTTAGATAAATTATTATATAATTAAACTAAAGAACAAATGAAAGATACTCAAAAACATTTCCTAGAAGAACAAGTACATGTAGTTATGGATAGTTAGAGGAAATTTGAAGGAAGTGAACTTCCACCAAAAAGTGAATTTTTCAATAAATTAAATGAATCTGATGTAACTCATGACGATTATGAACATGCAAAATACATATGGAACCAATTCAATATGAAAAATCTTGGTGAATATCATGATATATACTTAAAAAGTGATATGTTACTGCTAAGTGATATATTCGAAAACTTTAAGAGAAACACATGTAAATGCATACAGTTTAGATCCAACACAATATTTTACAGAACCAGGATTATCATGGGACGCAATGTTAAAAATGACTGAACAACCAATATATTTATTGCATAATTATGTTATGATATTAATCATAGAAAAAGGAATTAGAGGGGGGATATCACAATGTTGCAAACTATATGTTGAAGCAAATAAAAAATATTTAGAAGATTTTAATGCAAATAGAGTGTCTAATTATTTTGCATATCGTGATGCTAATAATTTATATGGTTGGGCAGTGTCACAATATTTACCGTATGGTGGTTTCGAATAGGTCGATTATCGAGAATTTAAATTAGATTTCTGGCAAAAATGTATATTAAATTGAAGGATGATTCATGCACGGTTATATAAGAACTATATGATTCGCATACAGATATCCCATTTTGTCCAGAAAATAAGATAGTTCCAGGAACAAATCATTCCAAATTGTTAACAAATTTACATAAACAAAACTATGTAATACACTACCATAATTTAAAAGTGTTTAATAATGGATCAAATCTTACTAAAAAACATATAAAATATTGAAGTTTAGTAAGTTTGATTGGTTGGAAAAGTTTAATATTTTAACATGGAAATGAGAACTAATGCAAAAAATGACTTTGTTAAAGATTTTTATTAACTGATGAATAATTCTGTGTAGAGTAGATACCAGACTGATCTCAAATGAAGAAGTCTATGTTAAGTTAGTAGCAAAACCAAATTTCAAAATAAGTATTTTATTTAATTAGAATCTTGCGGCGATACATACAAATGAAACAAACATAAATTTTAATAAGCCTATTTATATGTATGTCAATTTTAGACATATAGAATGAGTTAATGTATGACTTTCACTATAAAGTAATGAAACCAAAATATGGATATAAAATTGAATTATGCTACCAGGATACTAAAAGCTAAATGTATAACATAAAAACAGAAGATTTTAACGTAGATATGAAGACAATGACAGGACATTTTGATACAAGCGACTATGCAAAGGACAATATTTATAACTTACCTGAAATAAATAAGAAAGTTTAGGTAAAATGAAAGACGAATGCAATGGCAAAATAATGAAAGAATTTGTAGGTTTAAGAGTCAAAATGTATGCATATAGAGTGGGCAATAAAGAAAAAAAATCTAAAGGTGTAAAGAAGTGTGTTGTTAACAGGAAAATTACTTTCGAGGATTACAAGAAATGTTAGTTTGATGAGAAAATACAATAGAGAACAATGTATTTAATAAGAAGCGAAAAACATAAAATATATACAGTAATAGTAAATAAAATTGCATTTAGTCATTGTGATGACAAAAGGATTAAACTAGAAAATAAAATAGTTTCATTACCATATGGATATCAAAAGAAATAATTTTAAATTAATGTTCATATTATCATATTCTATATTATTATGTTATACACATTTTACTTTTTCGCAAAATCTATAATACTTCTATCATAATTTGTTTCCAAATCAATATCAATAGCAGAACCATCAAAATCAATCAGTTTACCATCTTCATCCCTCATTTCCAAAACAACATAATTAAACAGCTCATTATATATTTAATAAAAATGGGCTATGTGGACTCATAAATAACATCTCTAAAACAAAACCATGTTTTGATGGAAAACTAGCAATTATGTGTTTCTAAATGTTTAGACTCATCATATATATAAACATTCAATACACTAAATTACAATGAACATTTATTGTTTTAATTTGATGAAAATTACGTAGTATAGTGCCAATGACATTTTTCTTGTTCAATAGTCATATTTCTGTCAAAACCAAGAATATTGGATGATTGATCATCAAATGTAAATCAAACTTATATTTAACTAAAACTTTATTTTTCGCACTGTTTATTGCTAGTATAAAGTTATTAGTTGAAAAAGGTTCAATTTAAATTATTGTCTCCTTTAACAATTCAATATTTTATTGTCCTCTATGGTATTTTTTAAATATTCATACTAGTGAATTTATTTCATGATATTACATGTACACAGTAATATAAAAACATGCCAAGGAATATTACACTGGCTACAAAAAAAGTTGCACCCTTCAACAATTTCTTCTGAAATTAGTAGCGAACGTAGAGAGCTTCCACAGGGGAAATGTCCCACATGAAATACAGACATTAGGTTGACAAAAGACATACAAGAATGGTTAAATTCATTCCCTCTCTTCACTTCTTGAAGTGATCACTTTACCACACCTGAAAGGATATTTGTGTTTGTTAAGTTGGTGGTTCGGTATTTTATGTTAGCCAACATGTTTGCACTTATGCGAGTGTTGCAATGAAACCGAATGTATGTTGTCAGCGCACCTTGATAAGCGCGCCGAGCTGTGTGATCTTAGCTGTTGCATAACCAGACATGAGTTGTAGATAATGACCCACATCCACTGATAGTGACAAGTCTGTAGCGGCAACGTTTAGAGATACTGAGCGTTGCCGCGGACAGGGTTAGATTGCCATTAAGTTGCCATTCCCCAATTTTTGCATTTGGGAATAGTGTCGTACGATGACGCTGCTCGGTGGGTTTTCTCGAGGATCTCCCTTTTCCCTTGCCATTGCATTCCACATTGATCCATTCTCACATAATTCAACCTCATCAGCTCTCAAGAGCAGCTCCAAACTCTTTACGCCACTTGCATCGTATTTTCTAACCATGGTGGAACACATTCAGTAGTTAAAATGTCATTGATTATGGAAACTACTTTTCTGACGAAGCTCTGTACTTTGGCAGTACATCACCAAAAAAAAATCTATCGTTGCAATATTATTTGAAACAATTACGAAATTAGAGCATTGACACTATCGCCATCATGCTAAAGTGTGCCATCATGCTAAAGTGTTGAACTTGCCCTTGTAGTGTGTGCACAGCACCCAGAACACCATATGATAGTCGAAACCAGTTTGAGGGCATATTCAACCAAGCCCATTTCTGGCTTTAACACCAGCGAAATATGTTAATGAGAGTGCATAAGTTCACATTAATCAGTTCCCATAATATTGAACAATTCTGTGTGTATTCGTGGGACGTAAATATTATTTATGTGTACAGTTTAACAGTGTACAGAATGCACACTGTTACTTAAGCAATAATGACAAAGTATAAAGAAAATCAAGGCCAGAAACTGCATACCTTTTGAAGGAAATAATGACAGGAATACACCAAGTTAAGTTGCCAGCAGTTTAGGTGATGTAATTCCACACATTGATCTATTGAAAATTTATTGTTAAAATTAATGATTGCTTTCTTTTGTTTGTACTCACATAACTATCGTTTCGTTATTATATTTCACGTACCATTAGTTGCACTTGAACAGAAGTCAACATTTCAGTTGCATTGTTAGGACTTCAATATGCCTGTACTATATATATATATATATATATAATATATATATATATATATAATATATATGTATATATGCATATATGAGATGATTTATAAAAATAGAGATTAGTTCAATTTTTAACTTTTGAATACTTTTTTGTGTGTTAAACATGAGGGTGTTAAATAGTTAAATAAAAAAATATATATAATGCGCCCAAGTAATGAGATTTCTTCTGTGTTATATAAATGCCAATTAAATACTTGGAATGCAAAGTTAAATTTTGATAACAAGCATACTTACAACTTATTTGCTTTACAGACATGTAACAAGTTATAAGCAAACCAGATAGTCATTTTATAGATATCAGAAGTTGATACCAAACTGAAGTGATCAATATATGACAGTACTTGTTTAAAATTATATATATATACGTTCATATTTTAAAAATATCATAGTAAAATGGAACCATAATTTATATTTTAAATATAAAGAGTGATTGTAATATGTGCACTGTAGTCCGGAGGAATCTGTTTTGGTAATTTTTATATTAACATGTATGGAAGAATAGCACAACAAATATAGTACTCCCGATTCAAGTATATTTTAGTACTTGCTAATAAAATAATTTCAATCTAAGCAAGAAATATTAAACAGACAGTAGCAAATTGTTCTCTTACAAAATAAAAGCAAAGCAATACTATTTGTTTAATTATAAACATATTCAATATATTGGTTACAAAATCCTCGTTTTGAAAGCCTTGTCTTATTATGTTAAAATAAAAGACATAACGAACACTGAAAAATTATTTATTGGAAACCAGAATTACAAAAAAATAAGCAACAAAAGTAAGCAAAATTAAATAATACATAGGTATTACATCATGGACAAATACTGTAATAAAATCGAAACATCTTCTACATTTAGTATGACCTAAGTTATTGACCTGGTCCATGGTGACCTGGGTCCTGGTGGCCAGGGTCTTGGTGTCCTGGGCCCTGTTGTCCTTGGCCTTGGTGTCCTGGATTTTGCCTTGCATTAGGTCCTTGACCTTGTCCTGGTCCATGGTGACCTGGGTCTTGGTGGCCAGGGTCCTGGTGGCCAGGGTCCTGGTGTCCTGGGCCCTGTTGTCCTTGGCCTTGGTGTCCGGGATTTTGCCTTGCATTAGGTCCTTGACCTTGTCCTGGTCCATGGTGACCTGGGTCTTGGTGGCCAGGTTCCTGGTGGCCAGGGTCCTGGTGTCCTGGGCCCTGCTGTCCTTGGCCTTGGTGTCCTGGATTTTGTCTTGCACTAGGTCCTTGACCTTGTCCTGGTCCATGGTGTCCTGGGTCTTGGTGGCCAGGGTCCTGGTGGCCAGGGTCCTGGTGTCCTGGGCCCTGTTGTCCTTGGCCTTGGTGTCCTGGATTTTGCCTTTCATTAGGTCCTTGACCTTGTCCTGGTCCATGGTGTCCTGGGTCTTGGTGGCCAGGCTCCTGGTGGCCAGGGTCCTGGTGTCCTGGGCCCTGTTGTCCTTGGCCTTGGTGTCCTGGATTTTGTCTTGCACTAGGTCCTTGACCTTGTCCTGGTCCATGGTGACCTGGGTCTTGGTGGCCAGGGTCCTGGTGGCCAGGGTCCTGGTGTCCTGGGCCCTGTTGTCCTTGGCCTTGGTGTCCGGGATTTTGCCTTGCATTAGGTCCTTGACCTTGTCCTGGTCCATGGTGACCTGGGTCTTGGTGGCCAGGTTCCTGGTGGCCAGGGTCCTGGTGTCCTGGGCCCTGCTGTCCTTGGCCTTGGTGTCCTGGATTTTGTCTTGCACTAGGTCCTTGACCTTGTCCTGGTCCATGGTGTCCTGGGTCTTGGTGGCCAGGGTCCTGGTGGCCAGGGTCCTGGTGTCCTGGGCCCTGTTGTCCTTGGCCTTGGTGTCCTGGATTTTGCCTTTCATTAGGTCCTTGACCTTGTCCTGGTCCATGGTGTCCTGGGTCTTGGTGGCCAGGCTCCTGGTGGCCAGGGTCCTGGTGTCCTGGGCCCTGTTGTCCTTGGCCTTGGTGTCCTGGATTTTGTCTTGCACTAGGTCCTTGACCTTGTCCTGGTCCATGGTGTCCTGGGTCTTGGTGGCCAGGGTCCTGGTGGCCAGGGTCCTGGTGTCCTGGGCCCTGTTGTCCTTGGCCTTGGTGTCCGGGATTTTGCCTTGCATTAGGTCCTTGACCTTGTCCTGGTCCATGGTGACCTGGGTCTTGGTGGCCAGGGTCTTGGTGGCCAGGGTCCTGGTGTCCTGGGCCCTGTTGTCCTTGGCCTTGGTGTCCTGGATTTTGTCTTGCATTAGGTCCTTGACCTTGTCCTGGTCCATGGTGACCTGGGTCTTGGTGGCCAGGGTCCTGGTGGCCAGGGTCCTGGTGTCCTGGGCCCTGTTGTCCTTGGCCTTGGTGTCCTGGATTTTGTCTTGCATTAGGTCCTTGGCCTTGTCCTGGTCCATGGTGACCTGGGTCTTGGTGGCCAGGGTCCTGGTGGCCAGGGTCCTGGTGTCCTGGGCCCTGTTGTCCTTGGCCTTGGTGTCCTGGATTTTGTCTTGCATTAGGTCCTTGACCTTGTCCTGGTCCATGGTGACCTGGGTCTTGGTGGCCAGGGTCCTGGTGGCCAGGGTCCTGGTGTCCTGGGCCCTGTTGTCCTTGGCCTTGTTGTCCTGGATTTTGTCTTGCATTAGGTCCTTGACCTTGTCCTGGTCCATGGTGACCTGGGTCTTGGTGGCCAGGGTCCTGGTGGCCAGGGTCCTGGTGTCCTGGGCCCTGTTGTCCTTGGCCTTGGTGTCCTGGATTTTGCCTTTCATTAGGTCCTTGACCTTGTCCTGGTCCGTGGTGTCCTGGGTCTTGGTGGCCAGGGCCCTGGTGGCCAGGGTCCTGGTGCCCGGGGCCTTGTTGCTTTACATTTCGTATGCTCCTAGACTGGGCATATTGCAGTACTAGCAATACTGCTACAGCTGATATCACCAGTTTCATTGCTTTATCTATAACAAAACCATCAGAAATATTATATTTAGTCTTTATGGCATGCTTTTGATTATTTTGGACAAGTATAGCCCTGTATTCAGTTGATGGAAACGTTTCTGTTTATTGCCAGTTTAATATATGCGCTTCAATAATTTGCCTTACTAATTTTCGAAATGTCTTTATGTATGATAAATGCCTTTCATATTAATCTGCAATATTTTGCATATTATGTTAAAGGCTGTTCACTATAAAGTTGACACTTTTGAAATCAACCTTAAATAAATGTTACTGTTTTTTTTCCAGGCATATATTTCAACGGGCACAATGAGTGACATGCACCCAGTAAAGTTGGTAACGATTAATTGTTAGTAGTTCCATATGTTGACATCTAATAATTTATGTAAATTAACTATCTGTGATAACTGAAATCATATCTTTAGCTTTCTGTTTTTTTTTTTACAGTTAAGTGTGAAAATTATCAGATTTGTAAAATATTTACTTTTCTAATAATTCCACACAAATTTACTTGACCGATGGATGAATAAAGTTATGAGGTTATCTGCAATGTTATTTGTGCAGAAGGCGGAAGAATCCACAACGTGCATATAAGTATATTTTTTAGCAGGGCTTTCAAAAGTGCTCAGTTTACCGTATCGTATCGTATTATAAGGGGCTTAGCAGGGAATGGCTTTCAGACTAACTTACAACCTAACTTAAATTAACACCCATGTCTTACCCGGGTTTCGAACCCAGAGCCTCCTGCCCCCCCCCCCCCTCACAGATAAGTGGCACACCATCTGACTTCGCCAAGGGAGGTCGGCCAGTTTACGTGAACAGCTTATAGCATTCACCTATAAATTATTATTTATATTTACCCGGACACCGGTGAACCTGTGAAGTTATTTTTATACTTAGGAATATTTCTATATATCACAATTTGCTTAAGATATTATTACTAAATGCAGATCGCTCTCCATAGTTTTTTTTAAATCATCTCCCCTTTACAAATCAAATGTAATTTTGAGAAATAAAATACTTTTTGTTGTGGTGCAGAAACGTTGTTTTAGTTTTATGATGATTTCAAAATTGTTCATTCATTCTTACTGTAGTTTATTTAAGTAAAATAAAGCAAAGATTAGCTTAGCTATACATAGAGCAGTTGATGCATTAAAGTGGTTATTTGACAGTTTCATTTTTAAAAAGCATTAAAACCCATAGACCTCTATTAGAACTATTTTTGTGGTGCAAATATTTTGCAAGTTTGTTATATATTATATTTGAAACCACTAACATATTTTGTTCGTGCACATAGAGTTTACTGATCATGTGTATATGTAAACGCTTCGTTGGTTTTGTTGAATTGATAAAAACTATATCATGCCAACGAGACTACAAACAGACTTACTCAGATGCAACCGGTTCCATTTATTCATATTTTAAAATGGTATTTTAATTAAAAAAAAAAAAACTAGACGAAGAACCTAAATTCTTATACAAAATTCATGTTATTTCTTTTCCGATTTTTGAAATGGTCTTATTGGCATAAATTAAAATATTTGCAATTAGTTGGTAAGTAATCTGTTTCTTTCAAAAGAAAATAATACTATTTTTTTCTATTCACAACTCCAACATTCTGATATTCAACAAAAGTTACGTTGAGAAATTGCGTAAGTGAATAGGTTATGTGTAGGAAAAATTGTGGTTAAAACATCGAAGCAAGAGGAAGTTCTAAGCAGAGTGTTTTACCTGCTGCAGGACAAAAAATTTTAAATAAAATAAATTAGTTTAGTTTATGAACAAATAACTTAAGGTTACAGCCAACTGTTGTCCTGCAGTGACAAGAAATTTAAACTAGAACTAAAATATCACAGTATCAAAAAAATAAAATAAAAAAAGGTAACATTTTTCTCGTAACCCAAGATCAATACTTATAGTTCCTTACCGCTCTCTCCAGTGTAGAAGCAGAGAAGAAACTCGAAACGATACCTTACAGCAGACCATACGCCTCTTTATATAGTGCTGCTGAGAACATACTTAACCTTTACGAGCTTGAGATCGCAGCTAGTGTCATCACTGGGAAATCCGGAGGAAAAAAAAGTGACAAACAATTTTATCTGCTGCTGTCAAGTGGTCCTTTGAAGGCGACTGTGCTGTGGTCCCAATGGCTCCACGTGATTAGTTATTTTATTTCGCAGCGATTTCCGTCAAGGTCAAGGAGTATGTTTGTTGAGATATTCACTCAGGTCACATTGGATTTTAAAAATAGATTGGCATGCATTTGTATGAAGCCCGCTGCACGAGGTAAGACTTATTTTCACCCTCCCCCAACCCCTTGTGAGGCTGAGTGCGCGAAGTTTCGCTTTATGCCGGACATGCTCGCATATTTGAAATATCCCTGCTTGTGTGCATTGCTGCGGAATGGGATTTTTATTTTATTTTCGGTAATAGACGTGGTTAGAATTTCGCTGCAATTTCCGCTGCCAATTTTTTGACCTCGGCCGATGAAAGCAAGCGTTATTATTAGGTCATTTCTCCTCGCACGTTCACTAGACGAATATTTCGAATTTTTTAATATTATTTTTTGGTGTACGGACAGTAATCGAGGACGCGAATGTTTGTCGCGCTTTTACATGAGCGCATCAAGAATACATGTTATACGAATGGTACCTTAAAAAAAAAAAAAAAAAAACAGTAAACCTACCACGCAAAATTGGAACACCAAAATGGGGGAACAGTAATTTTTCGATAAATGCATAAAAATAATAGACGCAATTGTGAATCTTAAAGCAGTGTTTCTTGTAAAATATGGAGCGCTTATATGTGCATTAATACAAATTAACCATTTGTATTAAAACTTACGTTTTTGGAAAGTGAAAACATTTTTAAGTTTTAATTTGCTCTCAAATAAAAGAGTTAAATTTCTGAAGGTACTAAGGTTTCAACAAACATCCCTCATGATATAGTTGCAAGTATTTTGCCCCTCTACTATTTCGTCTCACGACATGAATTTTGAAAGGATAGTTCACTCAATGTAAAATGAGCACTTTTTTAAAAGCCCTCTCATTTGGAGTAATAGTCAATAAATATATTTTCAATTAACCTTAGACGTTAAATTCCGAGTGCCGTGGAATAAATACACTGTAAATATTACTTACGGTGCAATGTCTATTTGTAAATATGATTAAATGATACCAAATTGCTGAGAGGAAAAAGTAACTGGGGCCTTAGAAGTGTTAATTTACACTGGACAGGCAATACCAATTTTGGCATTACTACAGCAATCTCATCGAATGGGAAGAACTTTAGAAGAAAGCTAAATGCCTGCAAATGATTAGCGCTTTTTCATAGTAACAATTATATAAAGGTAGAATATATTGTTTTTCATAGTAACAATTTTATAAAGGTAGAATATATTGTTTTTCATAGTAACAATTTTATAAAGGTAGAATATATTGTTTTTTGAACGTATGCTCTGCGACGACACTTACTACGTTTACGTACTTACAACATATTATTGCAGTGTGCTTGGTTGTTTCCAAAATTAATGTTCCAAAGCATAAGTTTCTTATAAAAGTAAGGTATCTGTCAATTAAGTTTTATACGTATGAAATAACGTTATAAGGGAACATGTAATCCCCCACACAAATTTAATTAATTACAATTTAATATCACATCCTTCGTAAATACATTCATTTGCTTGAAGCGAAAATGTTTTCGCAGATAGAGACATTTTTCAACTTTCACTTTGAGGCCTGTAAAGATTGTTTGTATATGCAAACCTTTTGTAATTTGCGGTTTTCGTGGATGTGTTATAAATACGGCTCTTATTAATGTTTCAGAGAATATGTCTTACCATATATATTGGTGTAGTTTTAAAAAGGTTTTTATATATGCAAATAACTTTTTACCATAATTTACAAAATATTTATCGTATGTATCGCGATACATGCATATGCAATTCAGTTCGCAATGGATAACAGTCTAGATAAACAAAGTCTTTTATGTTATTAAATATCCAACTTAATATAAAAACATAAATTAATAAACGTATCTATGGAAATATTCATTATACTTTGCACTAATATAGCAAAATTTTTGATTACGGGAATTTCCGCACGTTGATGTTTCGTTTAGCAGACAAGTTAAAATGTTTATGAAAATTTACATTTACGAAGTATTTCTCTAGATTTAACATAGTCTGACATTCAGAGTTTGCACAGGTAATTAAGCTTTACCGGGATTTTCAGTCAAGGAGAACACACATTGTAAAATGGTGTCCAATCTAATAATACTTCCGTGATCGCCATTGAAACAACGCGTTTTCGGTAAATATTTAACTTGCATTCTTCCTCTGTAGGCACCAGTTCATATTAACTTGTTAAAAAGTCTTAAAACAATGGTCACAAATGATTTGTTCTTTAAGGCATACTACTATTGTTTGCAACTGAGTATAATTGTGTTGTCGGAACCACCTCCGCTTTTAAAATAGGGAAAGACATCTGATGGGTTGTAGGCAAAATAAAAAAAAAATTGTTAACATAGATAGCTATTATACCTACAGAACTGTTTGCTGTATTCCCGTCTGTGATTTTATATGATACTGTAAATAATATAGACGCTACAGCAGAGTACTCAATTCCTACTACAGGACAGATAGGAACTCTAAAACAACAAATCCAACAATATTTGAATTATTCCCACAATAATCAGTATTGTAAGAACCTAACAAAATCCTGTGTTGCTAGTGATAAACATGTCTGTAATCGGCATTGAGGTAGTAGAAACAGAACATTCTCTTAGGTTTTTACATTGTGGGGAACGTCCAACTATCGTTGAAACTGTTCAGTTGAAGACACCAACTGTTTTGTAGTAATTACAGAGAGCTTCTTAATATTGCGACGACCGGTTACACAACTACAAATGCGGTGGATGGTATTTCGCGACAGCTCTGTACTAATAAAATGGGCTGGAATGCTACGAGCAGAAGTGGGCAAATCTGTTATTGTGGTGTAATGAAGACCACAAATTTCGAAGAGCTGCTATAACGAAAGTATTTTAACGCGTGTTAAAGTTCGCTTCAACTGTGGCTTAAATGAACGCATGCACACACTCGGAAACTAATATCAAGACTACAGAATCATTACAGCTTATTTAACACTACGCATATTTTACAGACCTGCATAAAAATTAAGATGCAATAAGGTATCACATTTTTGTGAAAATCTATCGCTATCTGTTAGTTAATTCAAATAATCCCCGTGTTCTTTTGCCTTCAATACGGTAAATATTCTATTGCAATATTGTCGGCATCTTGAAAGAAAAGCTTATAGTTTTCGAATACATGAGAAATATATATTTTTTTGTTGAAGCTTTGCAAAACGGAACCGAAAACTGTCATGTGGTTATCTTTCTTGACAATTAATAAAATGTAATACGTGTATCTTTGTTGCTCTTCAAGAAATTTGAATTCAATTTCTACATTAATTTTGTTTTCTCTTTTCTTTTCTACAAGGGTCATCTTTATTCGTTGGTACGTTCTGTAAAACAATATATCTTTAATTTTAAGTATCATTTAGCAAATGTTTGAAAGCATTAGACACATTTTTTTTTATTTTGTTGTGTTTGTGAACCAAGTGTACCATTTCGGATTGTGTGTTGTCACAAGGGTAATAAAAAAATTCAACAAAGTTGTTGTTCAACATTTTGCAAATTCAAGACCGAATAACAAAATACTCAGTACTATAGCGTACATTGCCATGTGAGTGATATTTTGCATGGTGTTACCAGTACCTCATTTATGCATGGGATCAGGTATGTGTATAGGCTGCTCACGGTAAGCTGAGCACTTTTCATAGCCCTGCTTAAGATCTACTCGTATGCCCGTTGTGTATTCTTCCGCCCTATGTAAAATTAACACTGCCAATGGCCTCGTCACTTTATTCATGCGTCGGACAAGTGAAACTGTGAAATTATGGGAAAAGAAAATATTTTACAAATACGCTACATTTTACACTTTTATGTATTAAAAAAAAACAGAAAGCGAATGAAATATTTTAAGTTAATACAAATGGTTACCTAACACTTTTAATTCGACGTTAAGGCAAGGAACTACTTTCCCTCCAGCGTTGCCAACTTTATTAGGACCATGTCACTCAATGTTGGCGTCAAAATATATGCAGGAAGGAGCAGTGAGAGATAAAATATTTTCGATAGCTGGGTATAGTAACTTGAAACCATTAAAAATTAGAACAGTATGTGCTATGGCATGTCCTGCCTAAATAAAAATAAATTTAACTTCCATATAATGTAATTTATATCCATATGTTTCAGAAATAAAAGTAACCTATGGACAGATTTTCATTGACGAAGTTGGTGGTTTTCATGAAATTCCTTATTTCATTAGGCAAATTATATTTCGTGGGAAAAATAATAATTACGAGTAATTTTTTTTATGGGTAATGGATTTGGGCCACAGTTGTTGGTATGTTTTTTTTTTTTTTTAAGTGCTCGCTTTACCGTGAACAAACTTTAGTATTGTGACGACTCGTCTGCCACAAAGGCAAACTGTGTTCAATTCCCGGTTGCATTTTCCGTATTTTACCCGTGGGAATCTAGGGAACGTAGCGGATTTTGCCTTTGGACGACGGGTTTCCTTACGGTAATCCCTATTCTCCCCGCCCTTGCATTCCACCTCCGCTCCATATTCGCTTACCTACCTTCACCGGCTATCAGCACCTCACTGTTAAGCTCCGACTGAAGAAACCTCTCAACCTGAATATTTATTGCAAGCAGCATAAACCAATTTATTGCTAGCCCACGCCGCTGCATACTGCTGGCAGTTATCATATGTGATCTATTTAAGAACTTTCTAAGTCCTCATCTAAACGGTTTTTGTTTAAATTCTGTTTCCTTTAGGTTCCATGCACAATATTTGTTACCAGTCTATTGCTAGCTGTTGATAACCAAAAATACAGCGTATGTTTATTTATATCATTTTTTTTTGGGGGGGGGGGGAAGAAGGAGGATTACAGACAAATAGATGTAGCAGGGTTTTTATCTGTGTATTTTAAACAGTAATTTATATGTGTATAATGAATTATACAACAACAGACTCACTCATCAACGCACAGATCAAACACTTGGACGACAAGTTATGAAAATTTAGGCCCACTAAGAAAGGATTCTTGGAAATTCAACCCCCAAGAGGTAAAATGTGCTTTCGAGAACTCTTTGGTAATGCCCCACCCTTAAATTCCGGCGTTGTACTATATCCACCTTGCTTCACCCTCATAGGTTCTCGAAGCGTCGTTGTTAAGAGCTGCCCAAAGGTCTCTATCGCAATCCCCTTTTTAAATAGAAAGGGAACTAGGATAACATTAAAAAACGTACTGGTTACCTAGCCAATTTATAAGAAAAAAAATTACTACATTTTTTTTTTAAATTCAACGCCTTTAGAAGCGGCACTGAAAAAAAATATTTTGTGGCCGCCACAAATTATTTTTTTTTCAGTGCGAAAAGTCGTAAAATATGTTTTCGAATACTCCTCAATAGCTCACTAACTCTATACGATATCGTTATGCTCTTTGCTATCAAAGGTCGCATGTATAAATGCGTAAACCTGATTTTAGAATTTTTATGAATTAAAATCGCTAACAATATGAAGAATGTTTGAGTGTGTTTCCGATGATGCGTTACCTATATTACACCATTCTCATGCCTTTAAACTTCAAGCCTAAACGGTTTGTAAAAACTTGTTGGGCAGAAGATTGCAAAAAGGAATTACGCCTCCCAAATGCTGAGAAAAAGGAAGTCGCACATTCTTCACACTTGCAGAAAAAAGTGTTTGCAAAAACTGAGTAGGATCTATAATTAAATAGGTTAATAGTTAACAACTTGTTTTAATAGGATGCCCGGTCAGTGAAATAAATTTCGCTGCGTTCTTTTACTTGTAAGTTTCTATACACTTACATAAAAATCACGTTCAGTACCGTGGCAGCTATTTCATACGTGTTTTTCGATGAAGGGCGAACCCGGTCCAGCAGTAGCCATCTTCATGTAGCAACATTCAGTTTGTATCTCGGAAACAGAACTGTCGGAACTATTAAAGTTGCGAATCCTCTAGATAACTGTAGAAAAAAAAAAGTGTACCGAAATGCGGATTCGTCTGTTTGTATTTGGTTTTCCAACAAAACCTGCGCTTTTATACGCCACTTTAATATTTAACGTAATTTGCATATGCTAGTAGTATTACTACTAAAGATGTTCAGAAGAGCTGAAGTTTATTTATACAGCCTTATTTTGTACTCTTTATGTGAATAGTTAAATAGTTCAGCTGGTTGCCCTAGAATGTGATGTTATGAATATCGAGCAACGTTGAGAACATAGAAACCATTAAAGGCAGTTCATGGTAAACTGAGCACTTTTGAAGCCCTGCTTAAGATCTACTTGTATGCACGTTGTGTATTCTTCCGCCTTATGTAACATTAACATTGCCGTGAGCCTCATCACTTTATTAATGCGTCGGTCAAGTGAAGCTGTAAAGTTATTCGACAAGTTAATACTTTACAAATCTGCTCATTTCTAAACTTAGCCAAATTAAAATAACTTAAAGCGAAAGAAATAATTCAAGTTATCGCACATGGTTACATAAAACTATTTACTTGCCGATAAGATATGGAACTACTTTCCACCAATCGTTTACTTTACTGGGCGCATAATCTCTCAGTGAGCCCGTTAGAATAATGCAGGCAGGGGCATTGATATTTTTCTAAGCTTGATTCCAAAAAGTGCTCACTTCGTAGTGAACAGCCTTTAATATAGTTTGGTTAAGTTGTTCGAAGGAGTATAAATCGAGTACAAATCTGTGGTCGTGGTATTAAGGATGAATGACGGAGTGTATTGTCCTGTGGCTTTCATCAGCGACACCTGCCCTCCTTGCCTAGCACAGCACAAGCTTCACCTAAAATGCGGAGCTTCATAAACGTAGGTACCTCCAAAACGCTGTCATAGCGCCGGGCTCCGAGGGAAGGCTTGAAGAATATATAATCGAGGCCGCAGACGTCAGTGGATATGCGCCAGGGTTGGGGGGGGGGGGGGATATTTTTTTTCATAACGCACACACCACTTATTCCATCCGAGTACCTTTTCGAATACGAGAGACTGCATTCCCCCCTGAACGACTGTTTTGCTCTGCTCTCTAAATCTGAATCAGTGAGAATTTCCCTGTTTCAATTAGTTAACAGTGCCTGACTGATTCAACAGTCACTTCAGTGAATTTAACTGATGAATCAGTGAAAAATAACAGGTTTTCTTCACTTATTAATTCAGTGACATTTTTACGCTGATTCATCAGTCCTGTTTTTTCACTGTTTTTCAGTGGTATATTTTTGAAGAACGTGTATCAAGCGAAATAACAACGAATAGACTAATAAAACCAATAAGAAATACTCCCTAAAATGTGTTTCGTCTTTTAAAAAAAAACTACATTTTACGATGTAATATGAACATTCCTCCTTTCATTCCGTTTTTGCGTCTTTCATTTCCTTTTCGTTTATTTATCACAGGGCTCTGTTTGAAGGTCCAAACTGCATATAACGTGGTAAAAAGAGCGTACTCATATATACTGTTCGTTTTAGCAATCCTAACGGTACCAATGGAACCATACACGGAAAAATAAGGACATGTATTCAAACATTCACAATTTCGACAAGTACTATAAAACATATTTATTTTCCTCGTATTATTTCAACGTGGCTTGGTTTGCCCTGCCCCTCATGGATAAGGGGTAGGGTGGCGGACTTGTAGTCGGAGGGTCGCGGATTTTCAGTTCGCTTCTAGCGCTGGAAATTTTCCAACAAGTCGGACTGACTTGAGCTCGTCAACAACTACAACTACAACATCGGCAAAGAAGAAAAAAAAAAAAGGTAGCGCAGGCAGCGAGGTAACGGCGTAAAATCGAAGCGGAATTGGGCGCGTGCGCTCAATCCTGGCCACGTGCGGAAATCTTTTTACTTTTTTTTTTTTAATGACAGTAAATTGCGTAATATGAACAGTAAACTATCGTAAATATTTTCATTCGACGTAATGATTTGGCTACATTCAATAAAACCATATTTAATTCGCTACAGCAGCCGGCCGTCACTTATTCAACCAGTGATGTTTTTTTTCACGTCACCAATTCGATCGGTGAAATTTTTTTTGCTCGCTGAAAACAATCGTAGTTTTTCTACAGATTCTAAGTGGAGCAATCTTCACCGTTTCGAGCAGTTGGATGCAGCTGCGAATCGGCGGGTTGCGACTGCAAGTGACGTCCGCGGACAGCCGTTAAAGGTGTCCGCGGACAGCCGTTAAAGGTGTTACGGAGATATCCGAGTGAGGACCGCTTCTCGCGTGGCCAGCTCGGCGTGACTTGCACCGTGGCGAGCTCACCTATAGGCTGTTCGCGGGGGGGAACAAGCACTTTTGAAAGCCCCTGCTTAAGATCTGCTCGTGAACACGTGCGTTTTCCCGCCTTACGAAAAAAAAATTCACACTGCCGCGAATTATCTCATCACTTTATTCATGCGTTGGTCAAGCGAAACTGCGAAATTATTAGAAAAGTAAATACTGTACAAATTTACTCATTTTTTTACACTTCGATGCATTAAAAAAAAAAACCATAAAGCCTAGCACTATTTATTCGACGTTAATACACGGGGCTACTTTCCCCTCCATCGTTATCAACTTTACTGGGTGCGTGTCACTCATCGCGCCCGTTACAATATCTGCAGGCAGGGGCAGTGACGTTTTCCCAACGTTGATTTCAAAAGTGCTCACTTTATCGTGAAGGGCCTTAAGCAACTTGTTAATCCTAGCGACTAAGGGCATAGCAGCTAATGCGGTGTACAAATACTTTGGTCAAGGAGTTTACGCCCTAAACACGAATCAGCGGAAAACCACTGATTCGCGGTGAAATTCAACCACTCTAATCAGCGAAAACGGCTCCGCTTAGAATCAGTATAAAACCACCGATTGTTTCAGTGGAAAAATTTTTTTTTTTTTTTTTACCGATTAGTGACGTGAAACAATTTCACTGGTTGAATAAGTGACGGCCGACTGCAGTGGCGAATTAAACGCCGTTTTCATTGAATGTAATAAAATAATTACGTGGAATAAACATATTTGTGACAGTTTACCATTGCGGAGTTTACCATAATTTAAAAAAAGAAAAAACTTTCAGAGATTGCTAGGATCGAACTCGCGCACCTTTGGCTCTTCGTTATTAACGTGGTACCTTACCACCTGCGCTATGAAGTTAAGTTCAATAACAAGAGGTCAATATAGTTCTTAACGAAATCGTGAAAATTTAAATTGTATGTCCATACTTTTCGTTTGTGTTTTATTTGGAACCGCTAGAGTTGTTAAAATGAATAGAATGAATGAGTGCACTCTCCTCGCCACATTATA
This sequence comes from Dryococelus australis, assembly GCA_029891345.1. Classification (NCBI taxonomy): domain Eukaryota; kingdom Metazoa; phylum Arthropoda; class Insecta; order Phasmatodea; family Phasmatidae; genus Dryococelus; species Dryococelus australis. The sequence continues at coordinate 24,990,816 of CM057007.1, read as the reverse complement.
CGCAGTTTAAACCTTCAAACAGAGCGCTGTGATAATTACACGGAAACGAAATGACAGCCGTAAAAACTGAATGAAAGGCTGTGTGTTCATATTACCTCATAAAATGTTATCTTTTTGAAAGACGAAACACATTTTATAAATTATGTTGTATTGGTTTTTATCAGTTTATTCGTTATTTAATTTCATACTCGTTGTTTAACAGTTATTTTTTTTTTTAACGTTGTTCGACGGCCATTTTTACACTGTTTAACTGATCCATCAGTCAAAAAACGAATCACTGTAAGTCAGCGAAAACACTGACTGACGAATCAGTGGAAAAAGTCACTGAATCAAAAAGTGAAGGAAATCTGGCGTTTTTTCACTGATTCATCAGTTAAGTGACTGTTGAGAATGAATCAGGTACTCTTGACTGATTGAAACTGTGACATTCTCACTGATTCAGATTTAGAGTGCATTAGCTGTCCAGTGCACGGCGCGTGGGCAAAGCTGCGGACAGTGATAATTTCGCATTCCATATCGGTGCAATGAATCTCTCAGTCACTTGTAATATTTATTTATTTATTTTTTAACATTGTAAAACGAAGTAAATGTGATAACTCGGCTGCGTGGTCTCGGAAGGCATCCAGCGCATCGCACAATGAGATCGCAGCACTGTCGCTGTCTAGTCGGAAACGACAAACTGGCCAGTGTTTTGTGTGGCTGATAATAGTTGCTGGGCACGTATATATGCCCCTTTTAATAATGAAGTCAAAATAAATTAAAAACTTACCCCAAGAAATAAAAATTTCAATTTGCTGTGTTTTATAAGCAATAATGTAAAAGAGTTTAAAATATTTATAAAAATCATAAACGTGAAAATTAAAAATGCATTCTTGGAATAATTGCTGCGGAAAAAAAAATTGTGAAAGAGTACTTAAACGATGAAGTCAATTTGATTATAAAGCTTTTATTTTAGCGTCGTTCTTCATGAAAGTAGGCCAGCGAAATAACTTATCTGTGCGAACCTTCCTAAAAAAAAAATTAATTAATTAATAAAACCTTTACATCCTCCATACTTCACCAAACTCAGTTATCTACTAATTGCCCAACAAATGCGCAAAATTTTTTTCGTGAGAATATTTTCTATCGATCACATATCAAACTGATTATGGCCTAATTTGAGGGCTAGCGTATGCGAGACAATGCTGTCAAAATTCTGTTCTAAATGATGAGCGTATGGCCATACAGTAAATATTTTATCTTGGCCGTGAGAGCTTTAGGTTTGATTACGGCCAGCAGATTGTGGAGAGTTTTTCCAAAACGTTTTATTATTTCTATTCCAAACAAATAGTGATGCAGCCTTATAGAATTGACTATATTTCCTAAATCCGTACCAGAAACTATTGTGTGGACCCGAAGTAGATTTGTGCTGTTGGTCAGCACGCAAAGAAAAAAAAAATCGAATGAACGTTCTGGAAAGAATACTTTTGTACGATAGATGAAGTTAAAAGGTTTAACAACGAGTTTCACTATTTGTGAATGTAGGTTAGTTTTTAAATTTAAAAAATTTATAGCCAAATGTAGAGTATTAAATCTGGAACGGCCTACATTGTGCCATATATATCTACATGTCGTAAGTATCTTTCCGGGGTAAATCATGAATGACAGTTCTTTTAAACTGATAATGCAAACACGTAAAAATGATTGGACTCTTAACAGAAGTTTCTTAGGAAATTCAAACGTATTGCGAATATTATTTCTTTTAAAGCGAACGCTTATTTTCACTATTTTAAAGAAATTTTTCTGTCTAGTCGAATAAGAACTAAAAATTACCTCTTGGTCACTAGGTACTTCAAATAGTTTCTTGAAAATATTACTGTTGCGTAAGTCAGACATATTATGCACGCCATCAATTGTTGATATTGCGTGACTTCACATCAGGGTATTGTATCTAGGCCATTATAACCTATGAGGGTGCGAAACAAAAAAGTTGAAATCTAACAACATTTCTGATTATTTTCATCATTTAATATACATAATTACACCGTGAAAGAAAATAAATAAAATTTAGTTTCGTAAAATACAAAACCAATTCACAAAATCGTGTTTTTATTTGTGGTGTGTTAGATGTTGTTAGCCAGGACTCGTTTCAGGATAAAAATGAGAACCATTCCTGTTTTTTTTTTTTTTGGAAATGAAATTCGGTTATACACCGATTTACATTCAGTTTATTATTGATGAAATGTTCAAAAAAGAAACCAATTTCATTGCTATTAAAACCTGATTAAGAAGAATATCTGAACATGTGACCAATTATATTACCAATAGAATAGACCTAATGCGGAAATTATCTGGCACTGAACGCGTCATGAATCAGTCTCATAGTACTAATGTTTTTTCTTTCATAACTGCGCCCAGTTTACATGAAATGTGACTTCCATTCCATAACAAACGTATGAATTATCTTATATGTTCTGATAAACAGAAAGTTCAAATATGCCTTATCCAATCAAAGACCAACATGCGGATGTTTATATAGGCAGAATAAAATCAAAGTCCTAGAACAGCTACAAAACAACTGTAGATATGAAGCGTGTCACACTAAATAATAAAATGCAATTATTCAAAAGAAGTAGTCTGCAATATTCCTCCATGCCGTCTATTGATGTAATTATTTCATTTATTAAAAATTTCTATAAATGTAATTTATATCCTTTTGCACTATTTGTTTATAAAATATCTTGGAAACGGGTATGCCTATAAGTTAGCGTAAAAGTACCTAGGCTTATTTTAAGTCAGCATTAATTCCAAGAACAGCATATGAAAGATTATGCGGGCTTCAAACTTTGAAAGTCTGGTTGGCAAAAGAGGAATGCCGTCAGGAAAATAATTCAAGTTTTTCGAAATACATTTGTGTAACTGGTTCTTACTGTAACGAAAATCTCTACTGAATAAGAACCTAAACGCAAGTGTCGTCTATACAGTCCTTGCTAAAAAGATTTGATACTGGGAGTGCGTGATTCCAAAACATACGTACAACTGTATTGATGTTCTATGCCTGAATTGACGTGACCGTTTTCTATATCGTTGGTCTGGAAGACATATATCTAACTCGTTCGACTACTGGTGTGAGAAAGCCAATGGATGAAATTATAGAAAATTAATATATTCTCTTTATTTTATTCTGTATGTAAATCTTTGTGTGTGACCAAGTTTTTAGAAATGAGATATCTGTTCCGAGAATATTAAAGAGTTTTTAATAATTCTATAAAAGGTTCCAAACAAAAGAACTATATTCTATTGATTTTAATTCAGGCGCCATTTAATCTCCCTAGCTTCAGCATTGATAGTATGATTTCATGAGAATTCTTATATTAAGTACTAACTATAAGAATATGATAAAAATCTCGCTCTTATAAAATATACACCTGGTATCATATCACTCCCGTGAAATGAAAAATGACAACGGTACTAGAGATAAAGCATTATTTGGTCATTTTTTAATCTACGAACGTGAGTCGTAGAATTTTCCATGATGCAACATTCTAAACTAGGGATTGACATGACTGCGAAACAACGTCACACGACCAAGCATTGGGGAAAATTCTACTTCATTTCTTACCGCAGTTGTGAACTTAAAAAGTGATTAAGTTAACTATTCTACGTCACAACGAAATGCGCCACCAGAAAAGGCATTTCAATAAACTGGAGCAGATCGCAGTACAAAGAAAAGCATTTTTGGTTTTGGCTCTTTCCTGCAAGATATAAACTTCCCAACATATATTGTATTCTTTGCCAGAGTTAAACTTTGCGCAAATATTTAAAGTAGATGTTACAAAAAAGTGAATCTCTATTGTTTAGAGCATGTAACTAATTTCTTGCGTTAAGGTAATCACTGAAAAATCCAGATAATAATTTGTATTTTGAACAGGCGACTCAACAATAAAGTTACATCCGGGTACATTTGAATAGCTGTGTGTAAAAATAAGTAATATATGTGACAGTTCAATAGAATGGCGTTAAAAATTCTATTGTTTCAACAAACCTTATGTAAACTCGTGAAATTTCATTAATATAGCAATGTGCAGACTGTCGAATACTTCCGGAATTCCATTTATTATAATTTTTTTTTTTCATAAAAATTTTGTTCATCTGTAGTTGTATTACAATATGAAGCCTTTTTGCCCAGAAGCGAACTACCAGGTGAGTTAGCCACGGACATGTGGTTTGAAATAAGTCGTTATAACAAATAAACCATAGAATGAATACAAATGTTTACCTCGCGATAATCACACTGACGCTAAAAACGAATCCTACACAGCAGTTGTCAATAGATGTGTGAATAACGCGTAGGGAATTCTGTAGACTGCAAAAGAAGCTGAAAAAACCAGCAGAATACCTAATGATAGGTTCAATTAATGAGAAATACTTATGTTATACCAATTATACTACTTCTGGGTAGTTTTCAAAATGGCACTCGTATATTTTTTGTCAACACACGCGCCCGAATTTTTGCTGAAATAAATGTAATCCCACCTCATTCATAAAAACACCTAAATATCAGTTCTCGTAAAGTAAACATTAAATCGTAGCGATTAATCACTGCAATAAACAAAACTTTCTGCCTCCTACATTCGATAAAATAACACAAAAATCGTACATTGGTGATCAAGTTGGATGTCACTACTTAATATATAATGGCATCACAAGAAATTAACTCTGATTATTGCAGCCAGCAGTATTTGTTTCTCTAGGGCCAAAAATATATATTTTATTGCCCCAAAAAAAATATTTTCTTGAGTAAAGAAAACTTGAAAATCAACAAATCGAACTCTGCCCATTTAACACAATACACGTCTGAATAAACAGAACCTCTGTATAGGCCAAAATAAATTGCACTGCCAACAAAATATTTGTTGAAAGAATGTATGTGTGTATGCATATGTATATATATATTTGTTTGGAAACTCAGTTGGTTGCCTTCGTTCGAAAATACAACTTGAGAGTTTTGTTTGCATCTTTTGCAATGATTAGATTAGTATAAGTGTTTGTTGGTTCGTGCATTGATGCGTAGTAATGGCATGCGTATACTAATTAAACAAATCCAACAGAAGTGAAGCTGCGAAACTCTAAATATTTATTTGCGCACGTTGTCCGGTATGAGAAATGTATATATGTATAAAAAATATTCCAATTTTGCCAGTAGTTACTTTAGTAGAGGCTGCTAAGGAGTAGTTTTCGGACACAGATGATCGCGATTGGAGACTTGGCGGGGCTTCAATTCTCTTTTTGTACTAACCAAAACTATTTTATGTGCGTGTAGCTATACAAATATTCAGTCGCACCAAGTAAATCTTTGTTTGCGGTAACCATACACAGTAAGAACAAAATAATGTGGTTTCAAGATTAAAACATTTCATTGCCTGTATACGAAAAAAAATTATTTGTTTGCGACAGAAAAACTTTGTTTGATTCAACAAAACTTTTTTTTTTTTTTTGGCTTGCGCCTCATTTCTGTTTCGTAATACATGGGAACATTGTAATATTTTATGCAAGACCCAAATTGGCCACAACTGGACTAGTTGCCTTGAAATTTTATGATTTTCAAGGCATTATGATTTAGTAGCCCGGACATAATTTCTGTACATTGTTTGTCCGTAGAGTTTTGATTTTACAATATTAAGTGTATTATAAGAGAAAAAAGTCGTGAATATGGTCAGAAATTGCATCTTTTGAGGTTTCCTGAGCAATTTCCTTAATAGGCAGGAGAAAAATAAAACTACAAAGTCGCAGTGTAATCTATAGGCTTTCGTAGCGTGTAATAAAATCCCTGTGTTACAGATATCATTTACACAGGAAAGCGTTAACAGCGGAAGCACTGCACAGTTTCATCGCCTTGCGCGTAGGGGCGATGGGGCGCAGGTCGCCCATGTTATTTTCGTCCGTATCGGCTGTGCTTTGAAAGCGGAGGAAAAAGTACTTATCTTGGGGCCATGAAATCTTAAGACACGCAAGTTTGCTCGGAGATAGTTTTACCATTATGACGCGGGTAGTCGCAAATGCAATGAACATATTTGGGTTAAAATAGCAAACACGAAATATTTAAACAAATTTCGAGTACGCAAATTGACCGGGAATTTACTTGTAGAAACCTAGTCTCACTTTCGCCAAGTTTTATTCGACAGATAAATCAATACATCCGTACCAGTAAGTATGCTCATTAAATTGTCCATATTGTATTCGTACGTTTAGTGAAAAAAAAAAAAAAAAACTAATAGTTTCATTTTATCTATCGAAGTATTTTCGTATATAGTAATTTTGTTGCACGATTAGCGATCCATAAAATACAGTATATTTTACTTCAATAAACACAATTGCAATAACTGTTTCAGTACTTTAAATTTGTCATTGCATATTGTGCTATTCGGACTTGGGCCGTAAGTTAATCGACTGTGCCACAAACTTTAATTATATAATTTGCATATTAATGGTGGAAACAGCTTAGAAAATGCAGGCAATGAAAGACAGAACCCCGAGAAAATTATGACAATTCGATTCGTCTTCAATACAACTCGCTTGGCTGTGAGAGTATTATTAATTAATATTTAAGTGTGTAAGTTTTGCTTGTGTGTGTGTGTGGAAGTAGGTGTCTTATAAAGCTGCTTGACGACTAATTCCCGGCGAAAAGCTTATCATGTATATTTATTTTGATCCTCATAGGACAATCATCTCAATTTTCCAATTCGATCATGCATTACACGTTTCGTATGTCACCCCCTACAGCGCTTTCTATAACTCAAGAATGCGCACCCTCGCGAAAATTGCGCTATATTAAAAAAAAAAAAAATGATATCCACTTGCTTATTGAAGTCGCATCCTTCCATTACGCCACAATTATACAAGTAGGCCTCCCCATTAATATATTTCGCTTATTTTCTTTTCCAAAGAAAGACTGACGTGGTAATTTCCCTCAAACGTGGATTTGTACGTAATATATATCTCAAATTTAGTACCTAGGTAATTGCAGAAACGTTTGTAAGCGAATGCGTCTTTTAACACCGTAGCAATAATAAAACCCACAGAGACGAAATTTTACTATATTGGAAATTAACTTTATTGGAAATTTTTTGAATGGTACGATATATATTCTTAGCAGGATTGGTTTTGTGCAGCGCTGCATCTATGAAAATCCGAAGAACAATTTTATTGCTTAACATTTTTACTGTCTCCAATTATAGACTGTTTGCAAACATCCTTCAAATCCATTAAATTTCTTTGATAATATCTTACCGTTCACAGTTTTGCAAAATAATTAACTTCGTTATATAACGTAAGTGTGACAGAGACAAAGCACCCAAACTAGCTGCCCTTTCATAGATTACATATTTTATGAAACTCGATGTATATCACTATAGGAGAAAAATGAGTCGGTTTACTTATGGAAACTTTGAAGCGCTGAAGAATATAAATAAGTAAAATGTAATTACAATTTTGCACAGAGAAAGTTTTTAAAAGCCACAGCAGATTAGGGTATGATGTAGGAGAGAGTATTCTATGATCTGATATTTTGCAGAAATAATTAATACTAGTGGTTATATCACGCATGCGATATGTTGCAGATGCATTGGGAGTTATAAAATGGATTTTGCTCTCTAATAGATAACGTGTAATACAGTCAGAGCTATTTAAAACTTTATCTTACAAGCGAAAATTCAGATTTTAAAAACTTATTTTCGTGCAATTAATTACACAAAATTATAAGAAGGTGAATAGATACTTGATATTACCTTAAAATATGGATAGATTACTACGCAAAACAAAAATAAATTAAACCATCTCCGTATTATTTTAATCCATGTTACGCCTATTCATTTTATGACAAAACAGCCAATATATATTCGTTAAAATAAAAAAAGCCAAGAATATGAAATTAAGCTTTAAATGCGTAATTCTTCTTAATTATTTAATTTTAAAACACACTATACAAAGAAAGTTACATAGTAATTAACATTTTTTTGTGTGCAAACACTGACGTGATGCTTTATTATTGTCCCAATTTCAACACCCCGGAAAGCAGTTAAGTGTTTTCTGATAAAGGTAATCATTGGCTGATGACATCTGAACTTGTCATGGGACTATTTTTTCAAGTCAAGAATTATCACGTAGCTTCGTTGGGGGCTATCTCGGGGAAAACCAAAAAAAAGATAAGTCGTCACATAGATAAGAATTACATGTAATCGTTTCATTGATGCGACAAGCGCAAGGAATCGCGGTAATTGCCGACACATTAAGATATCCAAGATCTTGTGTTTGATAAATACTGCTGCAATGAACAATAGACGAATTTCTTACGACATACATGGAAATTAAATTTAATATGAAATGCTTTAAATGATATTTTGTGACATACATAAGATGGAGAGCTATTTTATTTAAATTCGAAATTCAGTAAAACGTTTTCAATATTTAAAAAAAAACGAATGATATCAATTCGGAAGCGACTAAGAGCGGGTCTATTAACATGAAGAGAATTGGGCGGCTCTTGAACCGAGGCCTTGATAACCGATGAGGGTGAGTGAAGGTGAGTATGAAGCAGTGCCGTAATGAAAGGGCAATCCCCGAGAAAACCCACCGACCATCAACATCACCCGGCATTATTCCCACTTGCGAAAAATCCGGAGTGAACCGGCTGGGGATTGAACGAGGTTCGCCTTGGTGGGAGGCGAACACTCTAACCACTGAGCCACCGTGGCCCCTACAACGTTAGGGCGACGTGACATGTGTCGGTGGTGGGTTTTATCGGGGTACTACATTTTTTTCCTTTCACTTGTATTCCGTCACTTCTTCGCCTACACTTCGTCTCGCCTTATACTTTTCACCGTAGCACTGGTTAACGAAAGTTGTGTATAAGCTGATCACGGTACAGTGAGCACTTTTGAGTTTTTAGTGGCTTTTTTTTTACCACCGTTGTTTTATCATTTAGGTACCTTTTAATCTAAATGTGGCGATGTAAGTAATACATATAATTAATACAGTGTGTAGATTTCAACCTGATAGGAAGTTAACGTCCAAGGCTAAAATAAAACATATTTATTGTCTATTATTCCCAATGAGAGGTCTTTCACAAGTGCTCACTTTACCGCGAACAGCCTGTAGGACAGCGGACCACACACTCCATAACCCATCCATATTGACGTTGCCTTTAGTCGATATCTTGAGTTTGTTGCAGTATTTTCATTTGGCAACTTGAATGTTGAAATAAAGCTGTGAGACCGCTGCACTCTTGCCACTTCAAGATGGAAATGTTGTCGGTGTTTTCAGCTGTGCTGATACCACAAAAGTCACGTAGAATAAGGTACGAATCTCGTGTAGGCTATCTTCCCATCAGCACTTTCTTCACAGCCTCGTCATTTTGCTGTTCCACATAACTTATCTGAAGCTGGTAATCACATAAACCAGAAAACCATATCAGAGTTTCCAGCAACTCATTTCAGAGAGGTCGGCATGCAACTCATTATAATGACGGAACAAAAAGACGAGGAGATTGGGAGGTGAACAGTATAATACTGGTATTTTTATAAAGGAATTATTGGTTAGTATTGGACGTAATGCAAACTTTGATTACTTAAGGAACTCCTCGAACACAACGTATTCCACATTAACTGTGAGAGCGAGGCAACGATATTACGTTAATGTCCCACATGCTGTGTTGAGTTACTGGTTTATGGTTTATTTAAGTTATTTCGGGACAGTTATTTTAAAAATACAACTATATCTCTATGGCAACTACATTATGCTATAATAAGCACAAATTAGCAAATATTTAATGTATTTATGGTGGTATTAATGTAGCTTCATTTTAAAATTATTAATAGTTTCTTGCCGTTTCGATATTGCCACATAACGCCTTTATAAAATTTCGCGGCTACATTTAAGGACATTATTTTGTTAAACTTTAACGCCGTGTAAATACCATTCACGATAAAGTGAGCACTTTAGAAATGAACCGTCGAAAAAAGTCACCGCCTCTGAATGCATATATTTTAATGGACGCACTGAAATACAATCGCCCAGAATAGCTGGTAACGATGGATGGAAAGTAGGTCCATATTCCAACGTCGAATAAAAAGTGATAGGTAACCATTTATGATAACTTAAATTTATTATTTTCGCTTTCTGTTTTCTTAATGAATCAAAGTGTAAAAATTAGCAGATTTGTATAAAGCATTTACTTTCCTAATAATTTCAGAGTTTCATTTGACCAACTCATGAATAAAGTGACGAGACCAATGGTAACGTTAATTTCACATAAGGCGGAGGAATACACGACGTGTATACAAGAAGATTTTAAGCAGTGCTTTCAGAAGTGCTTTTTTTTTTATCGTGAACAGCGTATAACAAAGAAATATAAAGCTATTATAATGATGAGAAAGCTATGGGCATAAAAGAAAAATTCACCAAATCGTGTGAGATCCAGCCTTAACAACTGAGGTATTCCGCGCTGACACGCGTGCAGTGATGTTAAGATGAACCAGTGACGGAATGCACCGGTGCGAAAAGCGAGAGCATCCAAAGAAAACCCACAGGGCTATGGAAAAAGTCGCAATGTTTAGGAACATGCGGGAGTTCTGGCTTAGACGTGTTGAGAATCCGAATGTTGTTCGGCCGTATCTCGAGGCTAGTTGCCACGCCGCTGTACAACCGCATTTACTCTTGAGATTGTTCCAGATCAGAATTCAGCGCAGAAAACTATACTTAATATTTTTAATGTAAAGTGAATAACACAGTAAGGAAGTAACCAATCATTTTACTAGCTTATGTGACAGAACAAAATAATGAAGTTATGTGGAACGACATAAGGCTTCAACAAGACTGACTATTGTCACCCATATTATTTAATTTCTATACTAATGAATTCACATGAAAATGAATGAATTAATTTAATGCTTGTTGCTATGCAAATGACTTCCCATCAGCTTGCTATATTTTCCAATGATTAATTTAATGTGGTAACACAGAAGATAATTTTCGAATATCTGACCATTTACTCGTTGTTTCCCCACGGGATTATTATCTGAGAATTTCAACCAAGATGATTCATCAATAATGTAGAAGATCGCTATTTACAATTTTCTGGAACCTTTGGTCTGTCACTCTTTGACATATGCGTGCCACAAATTCCAGAACTTTGGAGTATGTAGGCCTAATGATGTGCTAAATATTATAAAACCACGATACTTCCAAAGCGAATGGCCCAAATTATGGCCCTACATTTTTCCATAAATACGACAAGTTAAGGAGGCAGATGAAATTACTTCGATGGTAGCGGGATTTACATTTTAACAAACAACGAAGTCAAGACATCTGGCTCATGCTTCATGTAGATATCACAACGGGCACTGTAACAAATTAAAAACGTGTTAAAAAAAAACTATACGTCTCGAATGGAACACCAGAATTCAGTCAATAATGTAGTAATAGAATTTGGATAGTACACGAACGGGAGGAAGACCACTTACAAATTGAAGTGACCAAATAAAAGTTAAAAGGGAGCAGGCCTAAATAATGAAAATCTTGATGATGGCCACTATGATAATTTGCTGGAGAGAGTTTCTTCCCCGGAGGCATACTTAGGTGAACTTTTCCTTCACCGTAGTGCTTTATAAGTACAGCGCGTTCTTGGAAATACCGAGATGCTAGAATAAACCATCAAACGACATGAGGATATTGTGTACACATTTGTAGTACGTTTAAATATATGCGACATAGCTTGCTTCGTACATCCCTTTGAATTACTTGTGTTTAGTGAGCGAGGAGTGTCAGTTCAAAACTCATGATTACCTCAGGATTTTTTCGGAGATAATTTATTTCTTCGGATTCTTCGACGATCCGTATTGAGCCAGCTGTAAAAGTAATTACGAGCATGGGAGTGCAAGTTGTCCCCAGTAGAGAACACTTAATTTTCATTCGGTTGTTTACTAGCACAGAAATGAGTTTCTCGCACCGTCATCATTGCCGACGTTTAAATTTCTGTGAAATATTTCTGACAGTGTACGGACATTTTAAACAGCTAATCGTCCAGGCTATGGTTTTAAAAAAAAAAAAGGCGGCAAAATCTCGTTCTGTTTACTCCCTGACAAATGGTTTCCGAGATCTTTCAATTTCCTCCGAAATTGGACGAGATCTGGATGTTCAGCCGGAGGCAATGTTCGCAGAAAAGTAGAGAACACTTAATTTTCATTCGGTTGTTTACTAGCACAGAAATGAGTTTCTCGCACCGTCATCATTGCCGACGTTTAAATTTCTGTGAAATATTTCTGACAGTGTACGGACATTTTAAACAGCTAATCGTCCAGGCTATGGTTTAAAAAAAAAAAAAAAAAGGCGGCAAAATCTCGTTCTGTTTACTCCCTGACAAATGGTTTCCGAGATCTTTCAATTTCCTCCGAAATTGGACGAGATCTGGATGTTCAGCCGGAGGCAATGTTCGCAGAAAATACTGTCCCGCTTTTCTACAGACTCGCCATCACACCGTCACTTGTCGTGTCTGAAGTACTTGATCGTTAGTAAATTGTGACGCGGGCTTCCCATAACTGTGGCCCAGGTCAAGCGCCTGAAGGGCGCATGCCAGCGTGGTACAGCTGCGAGAACGTGGCCAAAGTTGCCAATGCTCAGTGGGTTTCCTCGGAATACCACCGCTGTATTTCGCCGCCTTTACATCCACATTGCAGGATGTGTGAAGGGATAACAGACGCGTCTTGCATGTAAGGCAGCCGGCTTCACAAAACACCAGCATTATATCGTTTCGTACACGTTGACCCTAACTTTAAGGCAGAGGAAACCACGCGTTTTTTTTTAAGGCTTTAACGGTATGGAATTAGTTTATAAATTTTTATCTTATTACAATATTACGAAATCAAATAATAGCCTGAAACAGTAATCAACAGAACAGTTTTCTGTTCAAGATTATAGTAAATATGCATGTTATAATTATGTTACAAGCTCAATTAAAAACGTCCTCTCTTTCTCCCCCATTGGCGCCGTATAAACATTTGAAAGAAAAAAAATTCCGATACGATGGCATTGCACGTCTTACAAGACAATTATGAAATATATATTAAACGTCGGATAAATACGACGCCAGCCAGACAAGCAGTTGGGGGAGAGGGAAATCGAGAGCTATATTAATATTGTTGACATTAACCTTTATCCACAGGGCGGTGGTAAAGAGTTTGCAGTCTATTTCCCAACACAAGTAAATATTTTCTGCGTGCGATGAGGGGGCAGCTAATGTTTAGGGGCTAGGGTGCTCGCCTCCCACCCAAGGTGTACCGGGTTCGATTCCCAGTCGGGGTCGCTGCCGGGCTTTCGCACGTGGGGATTCGTGCCGGACGCTGCCGCTGGTCGGCAGGTTTTCTCGGGGATCTCCCGTCCCCCCCTCGCCCTGCATTCTAGTACTGCACCATTTCCACCTCGTTTCTGTCGCATCGGCTCTCGAGGCCTCGCGTTGTTAAGAGCTGCGTAAACCTCGCCTCTCTCCATGCTGATTGCGATGACTTCTATACATTCGTCGTTTGCTGTTTTTTTTTAAGTATCATAACAAATAATGGTCCTGGGAATGCGACCTTTCAAAGGCTTTTCACGATCAATTGAGCACATTTGACATGAACTTTAGAAAAAAGTCACTGAGCCCCTGCGTGCATATGTTTTAATGGACGCAGCGAGTGACATTCGCCCAGTAAAGTTCGTAACGATGAATAGAGTTACATACCTTTACGTCGAATAAAAAAGTGTTAAGTAACCATTTGCGAAAAGATAAATAATTTCTTTCCATTTCTTTTTTTTTTTAATGCATCGAAGTGTAAAAATGAGCAAATTATAGAAATGACCGATGCGTGCATAAAGTGACGAGATCCATGGCAATGATAATTTTACACAAGGCGGAAGACTACACAACGTGCATACAAGTTAATCGTGAGTAGGGCTTTCAAAAGTGCTCATTTTACCGTGAAAAAACCTTTTCCAAGAAAGATAAAAAAAAAAAAATGATCTAAACCCATACAGTTTTATTTTTGTAGTGTTAAGAATGTTCAGTTTATTCTGAAAAAAAAAAAGAATCGTGAAAATGGTCAAAAAAAAATCATATTTAGAGCTTTCAGTCTCAATTTCCTCAATAAGCAGGAGAATAATAAGACTACACCATCATAGTTTAATCTATAGGCTTTCATCGCGTGTAATAAAATATCACATGTTACAGATCTCATTCGCAAAGGAAAGCGCAACAGCGGTAGCACTGTGCGCAGATCCATCGTCTTACACATAGGAGCTATGGGGCGCTGTTCACGCGTGTTATTGTCGCCCTTATCGCTGTGCCTCAAACACAAAAAAAAAAAAATAATAATTCTCGTAGCCATATGCTCTTATGAATTTTTTTTCAACGACTCATATGAAAGGACACTTCTAAAACTGTAAGTTGCATTCCTGTGGAGCTGAATTTCTCACAAGATGGATCAGTATCATTAGGATGTATCACACACGATGCAAGCCAATGGATATTATTACAGAGGCGACTTTGTACAATTCTTCTTTATCTTAAGGTAGCTCCTTTGGAAATGTTAAAAAATTAAGTTTTACCATTTTTTAGCTATATATATTTTTACCACTATTAGGATAATAGAAAAAATTTGCGGCTATATATATATATGTATGATTTCCTGGAATAACGACTAATTACAAAAAAAAAAAGTTTATTGATTGAGATTCGTGTATACGGGAAATCACTGATTTAACGTACGATATTTTACTAGGCAGTCCCTTAAATGCATTTTTCTGCAGCATGTTAAACAAGTCAGTGGCCTTCGTCCTGATCGATGCAGAGAGTTTTTTTCTTGTGTCCGCAGTGAACGTCGTGGACGGCGAGACGCTCCAGATCGTCAAGGTCAGCAGGCTTCACATGGGGGCGTACCTGTGCATCGCGTCGAACGGCGTCCCGCCCTCCATCAGCAAGAGGGTCGTCCTGAGGGTGCAATGTGAGTCCACTTTCGTACTACGAGGCTGTTCACGGCAGACTGAGCGCTTTCGAAAGCCCTGCTTACGATCTGCTTGTATACAGGTTTGCAGTGGCGTGTAGTAAGATTTCGTACAGTGTAATAAGT
The DNA here is from genome assembly GCA_029891345.1 of Dryococelus australis. Taxonomy (NCBI): domain Eukaryota; kingdom Metazoa; phylum Arthropoda; class Insecta; order Phasmatodea; family Phasmatidae; genus Dryococelus; species Dryococelus australis. Next base: position 24,975,682 of record CM057007.1, on the reverse strand, counting down.
ATAATAGCCCCCCACATATTACAGTGTTTTAGATAACATTGGCTGGTGCCGGGCTGTGGTTGCATTCTCAATTTCCACTAGCAAACGCAACTTCTAACTTTGCTTACCCTCCACGTGTATTTACCGTTTTATAATACCTAACATTTGTTATAAAAACGGAAACGGAATGAATGTAACAATAACTGGACTGAATATTATTTAGAGAGCATATTAGAAATTATAACGCAACTCCCGTTCTCCGGAACGCTTCCATCCACTTTCCGAGGAAACGTAGGACTGGGGGACGCAAACAGAACGACTGCTTACCCCGCCGAAGGGACGCGGCAGTTCGATTCATTGCTGGTCGCCCCCGTTTGTGGGGGGGAAAAAAAAAATGCTAGATAGCAGCACTATGCCTGTACAGTGCGGGAGTTAAGGAAACTCTTGTTTCCAGAATCGGAAACGGGAAGCGCATAATTAAATGTATTTAAATTTAAAGTTAAGTAGAAAACTATGAAGGGCCAAACATTTCCAATATGTATAGGGTATAAGCATTGCTTATCTTGCTTCTATGAAATTAACGCCATTTACTGGGTTTCTTGTCTTTCGCTTTATGTGAAATTAACATTGCCGTGGGCCTCGTAACTTTATTCATGCGTCGGTCATGTGAAAATGTGAAATTACTAGAAGATTAAATATTTTACAAATCTGCTCATTTTAAAATTTGATGCATTAGAAAAAAAAAAAAAAAAAGCTAAAATAATTTACGTTATCACAAATGTTTGCCTAAAACGTATTATTAGACGTTAAGACACGGAACTGCTTTCCCTTCCGTCCTTGCCAAATTTACTGGGCGCATGTCGCTCAGTGCGCCCGTTAAAATATACCCAGGTAGGAGGAGTAACTTTTTCTGATGTTGATTGGCAAAGTGTCCACTTTATCGTGAACTTGTACTCTATGCGCTAGACCATGACCACATTGTGTTTAGGCCTTACAACACTGGCGGTTGGCAATACAATCGCTACGCGGCATTGTTCTGGAGTACGTAACTCTACGGTACAATAGAGTGGGCAGTTGCGAATAATATAAAAATTTGCCATTTATAAGCAAATTAAAAACGATGGTGACAGATATTACTTAGTATTACATTACGTAAGTATGTAAACTAATTGAAGGACTTTTCTTAATTTTATTTATATTTACCCTGTTAGTATTTGAAAGGTAGAAAAGGCGATGTACTTAAGCAATTTAATTATTTTTATTTGTTAGAAATGATTTTGGGTAATATTGCTTCACCAACGTGGAAGGTATTATAAACAAATATCACCTGTTTGAAATAATTGTTGTATCATATTTGTTTGAAATAATTTGTTGAAACTAACTAACGGCCCAATACATTTGTTTAAAATTACTGACGTTGGTTTTATTTAAACACAGAATACTGCAAAATTCGATTTTTTTACTGTAGTCATAATCTTCGCTATAGGCCAAAAAAGCTATCCTTTTCTATCGCTGATGCTAGTACACACACAAAAAAAAAGCACTTCATTAATCATGATGCTACTTGATTGTAAGTTTTTGTCCTGGAACATTAGGAAGATGATAGACAAACTTTTATTAACACGTGAAAAATTTGTGGACACAAATTTCTCTCACGAAATAACGTTCACCTGGGCATTTAATGTCTCCTGATTTTCAGGAAGATAATGAGGCGCACTTTTTAGCCAATCAGAGTAATTTCCAAGACACCGAGTAACACACAAGTTTTCATGTTTTATTGCATAAACGCCACAGTTTTCATTAAAAAACGACTCGCCACTTGCGTAAACTAACCGAGCTGCCAGTCATACTGGTTATAGGCTGTTCACGGTAAAGTGAGCACTTTTTAAGCGCTAGTTACTTTTTCCCTATAAGCCAATTTTATCCTTCCCCTTCTTTTTAAAATAAATATTTCCATGAAGTTAATAAATAGTGTGCATATATTTCACCAAACTTGAAACTAAATGTCTAAGATTAAAATAAAATATATTTATTGACTACTATTCCAAATGAGAAGGCTTCTAAAAGTGCTCATCTTACCGTAAATATCCTATACTTATGTTCGCTCTTTAGTTGTGGGATCTTTAGCTTGACCATGAATGTTTGTAAGACCTGGAAGTCTCTGTGTTCACGACTTGACGCGTTCCAAATACAAATTTCCTCAGTAACAAATTATCTTTTTTTAATTTTCACAATTTATCTGAAATATAATGTAGTTGCAAAAATTTTTTTAACTATCTTAAGATCAGTTTGTTTATCATTAACAAAAAATATTTATACATGTGTCTGTGATGCCTTACAAACTTTAAATTTCGTACAGTGAGTGTAATATCCAATAACACTAATGCATATCTATCTGCGAATAAATTAAACGTTTTAACAAAATTAAACTTTAGTGAAAATGATACATATGTCGTGAAGCTGCGAAATTATTTTTTTACAAACACTTGCTTGGAAACTATTTGGGAGTTAAGATTATAAATACCTCACTGTACAATACAGCAAATTCTATAAATAAATAAAAAATAAATAAAAAAAACTGCCGAATATCAAGAACGCTTTTTTTTTTTCTTTTTATAAAACCACACCTTGATAACTAATTTTGCTATCACAAGGGACATATAGTGATATCGTATTTCCATGAGATGATTTAGGGACATGTCAGTTACTTTACTTTACATCTACAGCTTCCCTCTGGTTAATGATCACCTGTTTTATTGAGAAAACATTTAATTGCTTGAATGAGTCGCTTATAATTATGATATTCTATCGTGTCCAAAAACAGCAGCTTTCCCATTTTGGTGATTAAATCAGACAAAAGTGTTGGAAGGAAAAGTGACGTATTCAATCTGTAATCAGAGTAGAAGATATTGTACCACTCACAAACAGTGTCGTGATGCTCAGCTCACTCCATACAAAAGCGCTCACTTGTCGACAGCTGACCCAGAATGGGGAGAGAACGACTTCATCCATATTAAGTATTCTCCTGATCATCTCCCCCATTTGAAAGAACGTGTAAGAGATCGGAATAGCCGTGGACCAACCTGTGCTTAAGACAAAGGCAAGCGAAGTAACGAGCATATCCGCAATTTAACTATCCTCTATTTCTGGGCTTCTGTAGAAATGACAAAGTGAACATCTTATTACAAGCAATAAAATGTAAGTAACAGATCGAATGATTCCACCAGTTGATGATCTGTCGATTTGAAGACCATCTTCTTCCCTGCGCTCGATTGGTACTGTAAAGAAAGTTTTTAGAACTGAGCAAATATTATTCACTGAGACGAACATCTTCGCCATGGTCCTGGTTGTTTACTCACTGCTAAAACTTTGAGCTGCGCACGTTGTAAACATACACAGATATATCTTGAATTCAAAATATTGGACTAATTCTATGTTATGCGTGATGAAGAGTCCTGTTCCACTATGTTGTGGCGCGCGATTGACCTGGTGAACCATTCTAAGTAGACGAGAATGAAAACACGGGGAAAAAACCGACACGCTCGTTCTCTTAGTGACTGGAAAAATCATTATCGATTAGTTTGCCGTATCAATTGTCACGATAAGGCTGTCCACATATTAAACTCCGACACACTCGACAGCATTGTTTATTCCAAACAAAGTAAATTTTTTCATTAATACCTGTTATTGACATGTACTCTTTTTTTTCTTACTCACAATTGTGATGAAATTATGCTTTTGACAGTATTGTATTCTCACCTTTTCATTTCCAGTAAACATTTCCTTAGCGACGTACCTTTTTCACAGTGAAAAATTATTGGAATATTACGATTAATTTGACCTTTAAGTATGTGATATTATAGGCCAAAAATAATTTCTGGCGTATTCTAGAAAGGTGCATGGAATTTGTTACAGTGTACAAAAATATAATTTAATTGCATTCTTCGCGCATGACATGTTAAATGTTGCATGAATCATCATGAATATCTAACAATGATGCAGTTACGATAATTTTTTTTTGCAAAACTAATGGAAACTGTGTACACTTTGTTGTACATAAATATCGCTATTGAGCTTTGTACAAACGTTTACATTATTTCAGATGTTACGAGAATAGCATAATGTAGATCAAATTATACATTATAAATAAGTTAACATTTTTTTATGAAAACACATTCTCGCCAGTGGCGGATCTAGTAGTGACCTATTAAGGAAGAGGCTACAAGAGTTGTGTAGTACTCTGCATCAATCAGACCCCATGCTTACTAGTACGGTTTATACAGGATGTCTGAAAGTTATTCCCTAATTGCAGGCTTTATTTATATCTGCTATACGTAAGATAGATATGTGGAACCAGTTCCAAAATGTTCGCAAACTAGCCAAGTTTATTGTTTCAACAGGACAACACATCAGTAACTCTCCGCGTGAGCACCCTTGGTAGCACATCTAGTCGATGTTCAATTCTTGTCCATGGATTCGCCAACATCACGGGAGCGTGGAGGCCAAGCTATCGGGCGGCTATCACGGCAGATCCATCGTATCAAGATAAGCACGAACTTCCAAACCCCAGTGAGGTGGAGCATTGTCTTGTTGGAAAATGGCATCTGGGCGATGGTCAAGCAACTGAGAAACAGAAAACGATTTCAACATGTCCAGATACGCTGGGGATGTGATGATGCCTTCAGCAAGAAAAGGATGGCCCGACAATTCTGTCACGCAAAAGTGCCACCAAACATTCACCTTTGGGCTGCCTTTGGTACACTCTGACACCTCAATAAGTAACTCTAATTCCCAATACTCGCGTTTTGCCGGTTCACTACACCACTGACAAAAAAGGTCTCGCCTCGCCAGAAAACTATCACGTTTGAAATGGCCATTATCGTCCTTGATAAGTGATAACATTTCGACTTCAGATCATACCGATGCTTAGTGTCATTGGGCAACAAAGCCTGAACCTACTGCACTTTGTATGCACGGAACAATAAACGTTTGAGTAAGATATAAATATAAATTTTTAGTGTCTGTTTTTCACGCAAGGCTTTACGCACTGGTTTCTTGGGACATCACAAAAAATACCGTTTCACTGCTTCCACCCTTTCAGCTGAGGTTGATAGTTGGCCAGTTTTTGGCAAGTCAGCAACAGATCCTTTGTTATTGACCTTTTTATTCAACGAATTAATGCACTTGACGTCGGGCGACAGCTTTTACTACGTTGTCTGAAGTTTCCTCTGCATAATTATTGGTGACCTGGTCTCGTGATACCAGAGGACACACTGAGCTTTTCCCTGATTTGTGAACATGTCCTGTTTCCTGGACACTGCAAATGGTGTACTACAGCCACGTTAAAGTACCGAGCAAAAAAAAAAAACTTGTTTAGTTTGCCAACATTTTGGCACCAATTTAAGATCTATATCTCACATAAAGCGGATATAAATAAGTTTGTAATCAGGGAAAGACTTTTTGGACATTCTGTATTTTAATGCAGCCTATAAATATCAGTACTTAGTGGATCAACTATCACAATTGTTTTTTTTAAGCTAGTCCTCTTACTTTATTAAGTGTATGATATAATGTCGCAATATTAGCAATACACTCGGATTCAAGAATAATCTAATTTTATAGAGTGTAAAATGAAGCTACAAATATGCAGAACTTTCATACAGTCACAATTTCAACCATTAGGGAACTCTAGCTCAATTAAATTCTTCTAGATCGTCAACCCCATTTAAAGCTAAATTTAAACAAAAAAGTGAATTTGAGATAAATTTACATTTATTGTATAAGCTGTAATTTAAATAAAGTGTACAAAATTTACATGAACGTAATACAAAATCTAATCACATTGTTACCAGTAAAAATAATTTTGTTCACTATAAAGCGAGCACTTTATAAATAAACATACGTCCAGTAAAGATGGTAACGATGGAATGGAAAGTAGTTCCATATCTTAAGGTCGAATAAAAAGTGTTAGGTAACCATTTGTGATAACTTAAAATTATTTCTTTCGCTTAATTTTTCTTAATGCATCGAAGCGTAAAAATTAGTATATTTGTAAAGTATTTACATTCACAGTTTCATTTCACTGACGCATGAACAAAGTGTTGAGGCCCACGGCAATGTTTAATTTTACATAAGGTGGAAGAATACACAGCGTGTATGCAAGTAGACCTTAAGCAGGGATTTCAAAAGTGGTCGTTTTACCGTGGACAGCCAATAAGGATCTCGGGTTGGGAATGGATCACACTACCACATCCCATAAATATTCGGCGGGGGGACCATATAAGGGAGGGGGGGGGAACGAGCGAGGTGGACACAACGGTCGTCGAAACTCACCAGAACGTTCCTCGAACCATTCTGGGCATCTTGCATCTAAGGCACGGTGCACTGTCCCTGCAGGACTGTCCCATTGTTGTGGGGGGGGAGGAGGGGGAGAACACAATGTTCGCGATAGGCTAAATTGCAATGCAATGACCAGCTCACACGTGGTATCAGTGCACAGCTGCTGACGGGACCGGACATCTTCCAAGGCATGACGGTACGGTCGCGCCACCGCGGCTTTGCTGGTCTGACTGGCGGGCTGTCTGAGTTGCGCCGGGACGTGCAGGGCGTCCTGACCTCTGGGCTATGTGTTCTTCGCGGTCTGGTGAGGGGAAACTTCCTCAGCCAGCAGCGAGATACAATTGCTGCAACCGTATGGGTGGTATAAGGGCCCGAGCACACCCCCCGCTCTGAGCTTCGGCAATGATGAGAGAGAGTACACGCCCAAGAACCGCGGCTTTGCTGGTCTGACTGGCGGGCTGTCCGAGTTGCCCCGGGACGTGCAGGGCGTCCTGACCTCTGGGCTATGTGTTCTTCGCGGTCTGGTGAGAGGAAACTTCCTCAGCCCGCAGCGAGATACAATTACTGCAACCTTATGGGTGGTATAAGGGCCCGAGCACACCCCCCGCTCTGAGCTTCGGCAATGATGAGAGAGAGGTACGGTCGCGCCACCGCATGTCTTCTTCACGTATTGCTCTCCGCTCACTTTTGGCATGTCGGAGTATTCATCGAACTGTCTGATGATTCCGTATCTTTTACCAGCTCTGCACTTCGCCCCGTTTACCTGGAACAGGTGGGTGGCATATTCGGTTCCTCGAATTTGACAACGTTTGAAACGGTGCAGGGCAGATGTACGGTAATTTTTTTTTTCAGGAGCATGTTTTCATGTAGCATAAGTCATACTTATTTGTCATTCAGCTTTGCAGAACAAAAATAAGCAGATGAGACTTCTTATAAAAAATTAAATATTATTATCTGACGTCCAATTTCAGTCATCAAATATTATAAAATATTTGTATTATTTCTCTGTTATATTGCTAGTAACACAATGAACAGTGTCAGAATGAATTAACTTTGTACAATATCATTAATCTTGAAAAGAAATTACAATATTATGTATCACCCGTTGAGGAAACAGCATTGCCAAAATGCGTGAAGAATATCAAGCATACTACTGCACAATGCGGTTGACCTTAAAAATTGCTGACAGCAAGAAGATTTTTGTAGTGCAGTATACCCACCATGGAAATATTTTCAATAGTTCTAACAAAGGGGATAAGTATCTACTTAAAGGCTCTTTGCGGTAAAGTAAGCACCTTTGAACTGGATCTTAGAAAAAAAAGTCGCTGCTGCTGCGTGCAGACATACATTTTAACCGGCACACTGAATGAAATGCGCCCAGTAAAGTTGGTAACAATGAAGGGAAAGTTGTTCCATGTATTAACGTCGAATGAAAAAGTGCTAGGTAGCCATTTGTGATCATTTAAACTATTTATTTCGCTTCCTAATTTTTTTAATGCTTTGAAGTGTATAAATGAGCATATTTGTACAATATTTACTTTGCTAATAATTTCGCAGTTTCTCTTGACCGACGCATGGATAGAGTGTTCGGGACCATGGCAAGGTTAACTTTACATAAAGCGGAAGAATACACAACATGCATACCAGTATATTTTAAGTATGGTTTTCAAAAGTGCTTATTTTACCGTGAACAGCCTATAACTCGAGTGCCATAGTCTATAACACAGTTAAGAAAATTCAAGTTTGCGGCCATTGAAGCTAGATGGCGCCATAGGTAAAGTTAGCTCTCGCAACCATTTCATTTGCGGTTTATTTAGGAAGTATGTATCACTACTGTTTTATTATGATTTAACTTTAAGATTAATAATATGTAAGTTAAGCGCAATAATGGTCAACATATATGTGTGCAGCTAGAATTCCAAAGGTATTCAGAAATATATTAATACAAAATGTCTCTAGGACGTAGAACAATTTTTTTTTGTTTTATTTATATCGACAAAAATTGGCAAACAAAATATAAAGTTATAAAAACTAATACCAGACTTTTCAAAAGTTAAAAGAAGTCTTCAGTTAAGTCTAAGAGTATAATGATAAAGCCTTAGTCACACGTCGTGCCGTTTAAGACACTTTACATATAGGGGAGGTACAGGAGAAAAAAATTAATTTGCAATTTTATGTCACTGTTAAATTCTAAGTCTGGCTCAAGACCGTGACAAATGGAGGGCAGAAGTGGATGCCTTTGCTCAGCATTTGGACACGTCATTTATAGAATACGAGTGTAATAACCGGAATGGTAACAGTCTTCTAATGCCTTATTCACAATGCACAGTCAGCAGTCAGCAGGCGGCAGTCGGCAAAATGCAATTCACAGTGCGCAGTCCATGTTTTCGAAGTATTGTTTGTAAACACTGCAAGTTTAGCTTTGGAATAAAGTAACCCTGGAAAAACGATATTCTAGCCCAATTATATAAATAAATTTAACCCAACTGGAAGGTAACAACTGATTTAGTACGTTAAGCTAAATTTTGTTAATTGACCAAATATAAAAAACATTTTAATTGAGTGACGGGATAGCTTGTAAAATAATTGATTACTCGCTTAATTATAATCGATTCATCAATTATTTTAGTACATTTCTATTATTCACGATTTTCAGCTTTTTTACTTGAACAATACAAAACGTTGCAGATACCTACTGTTTCACATTTATTAAAAATATAAAATATAATTTTGAAATAACACATTTTGAAAATATCAGAAAATATTACAAATTATCAGAAAAATTGTTGGTGGTAACAATTTTTAACAAATTTATAAAAATACGCAGTATTTGCGGTAAATTTTTATGTATGGAATATAACAAGACATTATAATGTTTTTATCGATTATTTATTCAACTAAAATAATAATAATCGATTCATTCAATTACAAAAACATGCGATTATCTCCTCACTAATTGTAGGCATATGTAACAGTACTTTGCACAACGCGACACGATCTGTTTGAACAGGTAATCATGATTTCCGTCACTGAGTAATCACCTTCCATAATTAGGTGCAATATGTACTGAAGTTGACATGCACACTATCAAAATAAAAATAATAAACAGTCCTGCAACAAATATTTGTTTACATCATGTGATCACGAGCGCTACATCTGATTGGTTGGAATTTTTCGGTAGTCGACAGTCGAGCAGCCCAAGATACATATAGACCATCTCCGACTGCTGGACTGCCGACTGCTGACTGCGCATTGTGAATAAGGCCTAATGGCTGATCATAACCTTTATAAGCGGTACAATAATAAAAGGCGGCACGACGTCTGCCTATGGCTTCATGATTATACTCGTACAGTTAACTGAAGACTTGTTTTTTACTTTTGAGTATACGCTGTTCACGGTAAAGTGAACACTTTTGAAAATCCTCTCATTTGGAACAATTGCCAATAAATACATTTTATTTTAGCCTTAGGCGTAAACTTCCAAGTTCGGTGGAATATACACACTGTGTTATTACTTACATGGCAATATTTATTTTAAAAACATTGTTAAAGGGCAAATTTGACCCAAAGGAAAAAAGTAACTAGAGCCTCAAAAGTGCTCACTTTATCGTGAACCGCCTAAAAGTCAGGTTTTATTTTTTATGACTTAATTTTTTTTTTTTGCTCGTTATACGTTACAAAGATTCCTTTTTAGAATTATATTCATGTTACATACTTGTCGAAAACTGCTGACTCAGCCTCTTTTATATTCCATTTTTATTATTTTGTGTTGATGATTTTTCTTTCATTGGACGTATTTTTCTTGCAACTGGAACAACGTGTTGTAATTGCATATGTAATTGTAAATAAAATATTATAATAGTTCTGGATCGTAAGAATTGTCGATATTTCTTAACGTGTCAGTATTCGTTGAGAAATGTCTAATGGAATACCTTTTGTTTGAGACTGTTATTTGTGAAATGTATGATTTCAGAAGGAATTTCCTTAACGTGGAGGGGTCGCGGTGGTGTAGCGGTTAGACTACTCTCTTCCCACGCAGGCGAACCGGGTTCGATTCCCTGCGGGATCGCTCCCGGATTCTCGCGTGTGGGAATCGTGCCGGACGGGCATCGTCAGGTTTTCTCGGGGATCTCCCGCATTCCCCCACCCTTGCATTCCAGCGCCACCCCGCACTCACCTCGTCACACCGGCTCTCAACACCTCGATGTTGAGAGCCACCCGAATTTCTCCACTCCGCTTCACGTGGATATCCCCGTTCAAACTCTCTGGCTCAGTGCTTTATAGGCAGCTCCTTAAATTTTGCTGCTATTTTTTTTTCTACAGGACTTTTGTCATTGTTACTGTTAAGTGTGTGTGTGTGTGTTTTTTTTTTCCTCTGGCCAGTTCCGCCGATGTTGACTATACCGAACCAGTTGGAAGGTGCGTACGTGGGGCAGGATGTCGCCTTGGAGTGTCACTCAGAGGCATATCCCAGCTCCATAAACTACTGGACGAACGAGAGAGGAGATATGATCGTCTCGGGTGAGTGCTATCGTGCCACGTCAAACATCAGCATCGCATATTCTGTTTCACAATCTAAAATATAAATCGCTAAAACAGATGTCTGCCCGCCATCTTGGATTTACGGAATTTTTTTTATTTTTTTCTCCACAATCTGGAAATATAGTTTTTTTTTTTTTTTTTTTTTTTTTACGACAGATCAGAGAGCATTGTCTAGTGCATTGTCCGAGATCAGTATTTGTTGATTACTGTTGATATCGTCGACTTTGTACTCGTTCGCGAGAAATGATCTCTCGCGTTTCGCCTCGAAAGTTGCACAGCCTAAAATTAACAAATGTAGCGAAGCTGTAGCAGTTTGATAACGCTTGGGAAGCTGTTGTTTAGGATATGTCGTGCGGGAGATTTCAATACGCCTTCCAAAATAGAAACTTTGGCGAAATGTCGATAGATCCAAGACGGCGGGTGGGAATCCGCCTTAAAGCTGCTCCGAGTCAGCGGATTATGCCGGAATCACATAGCCCCGCCAAGCACGACACGACAGCCCCGACACGACTCTTTAAACTAAACAGCCAATGAAATACAAGACAGATCTGACTTAAGCCCGACAAATTCTGTCGTCCTACCAGCAATGTTGAATTGGAAATTACTTTTATTTTCGTCGTGTTGTGTGGCACGACGCACAGAGTGTACAACCGTACGAAATGAAATTGCATTGCAAGCTATTCTTTCAATGGCAAATACGCAACTTGAAAGAAAAAATAAATTGGAAATTACTCTATTTAACTCTTAAAAATCAGTTTACGTTTCTATGCATTAGCGATAACACTAAGTCACCATCATGTATTCCACATTTTCCTCTTGTCCACCGGCTTTGTAATTATTACAGCCTATTAGCGCCTTCTAAATAGGCAAAATGCCGAGAGTGTTGTGTTGGTTCTGTCGTGTCGTGCTCTTATTCAAGTAGCCACAGTGAAACTTTAACTATCGTGTCGTTGCTGCTGTTTTCGTCGTGACATGTAGGGTTTGTCGCAGCTGTGTGATTCCTGCTTTAGACTGCAGATCTGTTGAAAATACTCGAATTAATTAATTAAAATTTCACAGAAAAATTTTCATTCCTGATATTCGTTTATAGAACAGTGATTTCTACTCATTTCTCGTGAATTGCACTGTTCTGGAAGTAAATCTTCAATGCATTTTACTGGTTTATCATAATAAAAAAACTCATTTAATAAATATTCAGTAATATAATTGTACTGATTTAAGTCACTCAATCTTATTTAGGGTGCAGAACCAGTCTTAAAACTGATCAAAAGTAAAATGTAATTTTTCAATTACATCTGCCCAGAATAGTTTATATTCTTACATATAAGAATACTGGAGGTTTCAGACGAAGTTATTTAATTGTTTGTTGTTTTAGAGTATTCATTTTTGCTTCGTTGCATGACATTGACGATAAATTGTTTACAAATTCCACACAATTAAAAAAATTACGTTCGTCTATTTGTGCAGATGGACTGCGCACCCTGTCCCATATAATCTATGAGTTTTTAATGCAACCATTCGCTGTGGAGTATAGATGTTATCCGTTGCCATGATTTCCTTTCTAGAATACATTCTTATTTAGGTAATTGCTTGTTGGCCATAGTGGCAAAGAAAAAGTAGAGGCCACAGAAAGCTCATTCTTACAATTCATTATGTTTGTATCATTAAAATATACTAACGGATTTCTGGACACAAGTTACCATGCGAAATGTGCGTGTCTGCCGGTATTTATTTTACAGATTTCAAGTTTATTTAGTTAAAGTGACAAGAAAAACTTATGTTTTAATTACATTCATCAGCAAATGTGTTATACGTATTTAGCTGAATATTAAAACATTTCCTGCAACCATTACGTGATTACGAGTAAGCGTACCACGTAGCAAAAATTAAGATAGGTGACTATAACCATACTTTGATAATTTTAGGCGACTATAACCATACTTTGATAATTTAGGTGACTATAACCATACTTTGATAATTTAGGCGACAATAACCATACTTTGATAATTTAGGTGACTATAACCATACTTTGATAATTTAGGCGACTCTAACCATACTTTGATAATTTAGGTGACTATAACCATACTTTGATAATTTAGGCGACTATAACCATACTTTGATAATTTAGGTGACTATAACCATACTTTGATAATTTAGGTGACTATAACCATACTTTGATAATTTAGGCGACTATAACCATACTTTGATAATTTAGGCGACTATAACCATACTTTGATAATTTAGGTGACTATAACCATACTTTGATAATTTAGGCGACTATAACCATACTTTGATAATTTAGGCGACTATAACCATACTTTGATAATTTAGGTGACTATAACAATACTTTGATAATTTAGGCGACTATAACCATACTTTGATAATTTAGGTGACTATAACCATACTTTGATAATTTAGGTGACTATAACCATACTTTGATAATTTAGGCGACAATAACCATACTTTGATAATTTAGGTGACTATAACCATACTTTGATAATTTAGGCGACTCTAACCATACTTTGATAATTTAGGCGACTATAACCATACTTTGATAATTTAGGTGACTATAACCATACTTTGATAATTTAGGTGACTATAACCATACTTTGATAATTTAGGCGACTATAACCATACTTTGATAATTTAGGTGACTATAACCATACTTTGATAATTTAGGTGACTATAACCATACTTTGATAATTTAGGCGACTATAACCATACTTTGATAATTTAGGCGACTATAACCATACTTTGATAATTTAGGTGACTATAACCATACTTTGATAATTTAGGTGACTATAACCATACTTTGATAATTTCAAAACGTCACATTGATATAAACGTAATATACGCGGTGTGATACATAGCGGGTTAATACACCCACGTTCACGTCTGACCAATTTGCGTTTCCCGAGTATTATTAATACGGACTATATGCTTTCATGAAAGGTTGCGTCGCGATGATCTTTAGTAGCGTCATGCACCTAAAAATATTTCTGGTTCGTTCAGGGGGCTGCAAGTAATTGAAGGGGGAAAACAGGTATACAGAGAGACCTAAAACTTATCTTTCAAGACAATTTGATCCAATTTGATGACCATTTACATGCCATCAGTTCATGGTATCATTTAAGTTGATTTAACAAATTGCCTTCAAATGCCTCGCTTATTCTCTTGGGAAAATTAAGTTTTCAGTTATAATTTTAGCATACATATTTACCAGATATTGCCTGATTAGGGATCTGAAATAAACAAGGCGATTATCTTGAGCTTTCCTCTACATAATGGCAAAGATATAAAAGTTGTATCCAGAAAATAGTATTCTTTAAATAAATTTGGTCTGTGGAACATATTGAGAGGTGGTAATAAAGTACTTACCTTTTTAAAAGCAGAAGATGACCGGGTAATTGGGAATTTCTAGGACCCGTGGAGTATACTATTATACTGTAGCGTGTTATCGTTGCCTTCCAGAATTATGTATAATTGCTAAAGCTAACTCATATGCAATTAGTGTGTTATCTGCATGGACCTCAGTAGATTTTGTGTCTTTATGGATATACACTTCTGACTGCTTGTAGTTTGGAATCATACTTTACCTTTTTATCTTTTATATCTCTGATGTAGTTATTCATCTCATGAAACATACACTATAACTGTTTTACTGAACTCTGCACTACTTCAGGGAAGTTTCCATGTATTAGGCCCAATTATCCACTCACGAAATATTTATAGAAATAATCGGGCATTTAGCTCAGATTCTAGCGGCAGAAAACCTGTCTAGTAAAACATTTACAGTTGTAGCTGAAAATTAGGAATGAAACCAGCTTTTAATAAAAATTTGGTGCCAAATACTGTCGTTTGGAAACAACTATTTCGCTTTCTAATAAGTTGTATGGAATGGATGAGCTTGGAGTGGATGTTTAATAGCCTCCAAAGAAGTTCAGGCAGAGGTTCGAAAGGCAGGGGTTGTACATTTCCAGGGCTGCAGCAGAACTTAGGACCTCTTCTTTCCATTTGAGGACATTGATAAAGCAATTTGCACTTGTGAATCATGGCTCCCAAAACTAAGGCACTGTCTTTGTGATTATCCATGTTAGGATCATCTACATGTTTGAGCGAATCTCGACGTTCCGTGGAAATGCCCCCTTATATTATCGTTTTTCAGGATTATTTTGTGCAAATCCGGCCATGGCTGTCTCCTCAACAGATGACACATTAGTGAAGTAAACTATTACAATAAACTTTAAAGTTAATCCGGAACAGTTGCTCAGCCGCCATCAGCGAACATAAACCACCTTAACGTCAAGCTGGGATATGGCAGCAAAGTTTTTTCCTTCATATATGTAATGTAATATGATAGCGAACTCGTCCCAGGTGTTCGCAACCATGTTGTCGATTATAAGCTCACATACCTCCCTAACCAACAACTGAATGTAATACATTAAATAAAAAAAATAATCTGAACAGGCAGGCAGCATATTGTTTTATATGACCAATGGTATGAGACACCATACCTCTATATAACGTATAAAATTTTCAGTATATATCTGAATTGAGTAAAAAACAATAAGTTACTCGGTAACTAATGAAACTACTTTCCCCAAGATAGGTGTAAAAATTGTTAAGTGGAGTTCTTAAAAGCTTAGATGGTAGATAGTCTTTGACGTCTCATTGACAGCATTATCATCAGAGATGAAACCAAAAACATATGAGATAGTACAAAGACAATTAAAATACAATGGATATAACTGATGCTGTCATCATATAAATTTGAGTAGAAAATTTCTTTGTTTCGTAGATAAAAATTCTAGAAATGAAATGTTTATATGGTGGGTATTTTGAATATATGTGTGTCTGATACTCTCAAAGATTTACAGTTCACATGGTATGCCATAACGCTGCTTATTTGCCAAAGTTGGTATTTTACCAAAATGGCGGACAAGAGAGATTTTCTGTGGACAAATTTAATGATTTTAATATAAACCACCAGCATAGAAAGTATCAGTGCAGTTAATTACGCGATTTCGACGATTTGTCGTATAAAACTCAAACAGCTAAACTTCCGCCATTTTGAAAATAAGCGTCTGACATACGTAAAACATGTCAGTTAACATTAACTACGGAAGTGCTACTTGTTTGTCATATTTGGTTGGATTCGGCCAATAGTTTCTCGAGGTATAAAAAATAAAGTTATTTATTCGTGTAGCACATTCTCACAAAATGGAGGTCAAAAGAGACTCCATGTAGAAACATTTTATGTTTATTATATACTCTCAGCATACAAGGTTAATTTGAAATTTATTAAGTGGTTTAGAAGATATAGCATAATATGGTAAAATGTCTATAAAGCAGCCATTTTAAAAACAAGTCTCTGAAATACTTGAAACATATTGGTACATATCAACTGCCTCATGTGTGAATTTTGTGATGCAGCTTTAGTCCAGCGTGAAGTGATTTATTTATATTAAAAGTTCGGAAAAGTCTGCTTGGTAAGATTTTTTTTGAGGATGAAAGTGTCATAAATATGTTCGGTTTTATGTTGTTTATACCGCAGAAAATAGATTTTTAACTTATGGGTTAAATAGATATGTATCTATTTAACCCATAGGTAACAGGTGACTGATTCCTGATTCACCATATATCCATAATGTTCCATAAAACTGAGGCGTCTATATACGATATATTTAATTTTTTGTGTTAATTACTCTTTTTGCACTTGTCAGCCACGAATATTTCGAATTATTTAATACCCCAGACGTTAAAAAGTTTGCGGGGAAATGGTTCACTTCACGAAATGTCAAACATCTTGGCTGCATAAAATGTTAATCTAAACATTTTCAGTAATTCTTCTCAAAAGTCTAAATGACGCCAGAATTTAAAGCGACACATAATAAATAATTAAAATTAACACGTTTTTGTTGAGCTAAAGCAAGGAACATGTATTCTTGAAAGAACGTTTTCGAATATAATTGTTTTCAAAGGGAACAGCTCGATATACGAGAAGTTTGGCTGTGAACTAAATCAAGGACGGGAATATAGTTAGTTCGCAGTTAAAATGAGAAATACTTTTTTAAGTTTTGAAGATTACATGTCCTTAAGTATATGGGTTTGGAACTTTGCAGCTTAGAATGCAATGTATTTACGTGTAATTAAGTCTTCTAAAAGAGCGATAGTAAAAATAATTGTTCACTGGAATACTATTATTTCTATTTTACAGACAGTGGAAGCTCTGAACATTTTCCTGGTGTTCTTACCGGTCATCTGTATACTTTATATTACGTTAGGCAAAGGGATACACAAAACAAACGAAAATTAAAAACTATGCAATAATCTTGGCTTGGAAAAACTGCTCATTTAAACTAAAACTAGCTACCTGCCTCTGAATTACCCGCTTGCTAGATTAAAAGTTCTGTTCGTACAGTACTTCAAGCGACGAAATCATCAATGTAAATTTTTGAACAATTTATTTTTAAAAAGTTCGCACTACAGTTTTATTATTCATAAAATTAGCTCTACTTCCGCTACAATAGAAAACACCAAAAGTTGTCGCAATAGTCCGAATACGTAATGATCCAAAATAAAAATAAAAAAACAAAGAAATTATAAAGAAGATCAAGTCACCCAGAAAGTGACAGATAATATCAGATGGCCTTCCCAAGCGAATTCTGATATCAAAGTACTGATATGCGCATTAAATGTAAATTAATTCTCTTATCTGGTAATTTATGCAACTTCGTTTTACATATAATCTCTTATTTATTAATCGTCAATTAAAGAGTTCGACGTGTTGATTAGTTTCAGGTGTGGCTTAAGAGCCTGATTAGAGCATCTTGATATTTGGAAAATTATTAGATAAAATCCCATTTTCTCACGATAATGTGCATGAATCTGCTGTATATGTATATAATTGGCAGGAGGCAAAGTCGAGGTTGGTGTGCCACTATCGATGTTACTGGGTTTTGCCTAAGATTTTAGGAAGATGATAATAGAAGCCAAGCAATAACTGGTGATAATGCTAGCTACCTCGCATATCGATGCAGTGCTGGGAGCCAGGGAAAACCCGCATCCTGTTGCTCTGAACCTGACGAACATGGAGTGGTTCGTTTCCCACGTAACTGAAAGCACCCGCGAGCGCGTGAAGCTACCGAACTGCGCCAAGAAAGAAGAAATCATCGACATAACGTTCAGGAGCTGAATTTTGGTTATCTGCCCGGTCTTGTCGTCTGCCACGCGAAACCACCGGGTCGTGAAGAAGTCTTCAAGCACGGAAAAGCCCTCTTGCATCATACTGGCATTTTAAACGAACAAGTAACACAACATCGTAAATATTTTTTAATAGCGAAATCTATCCGTAAAAGGATTTGAACACCTCCTTCGGTCAAGAAGTATTTACTTTGCCATTTTATCTAGATACTCAGTTTCAAGCCTGCTACTAAGAGCGCGAATCCTACCCTGTCCTGCGCCCAGCAAGATTCTATGGAATGGCCCCATTACTGGTCTTCGACACATCCAAACAAAACGAGCGAGTTCAAAATGGCGTGGTGGATTGTCGTATAGAAATTATTTCCAAGGAAAACATGACTGCGAACTGTTAATTTTTGTACGACAGAGTAGTGAGCTACGACTGCTTTTCGGGACTTGTGGACATGGTGAGCTAAGCATATATAAACAGGATGACCACTGTTTATCTCCTCAGTTTGTATCAGCGTGCAATGTAATCTGCAAAGGCTTCCAGAGCCAGAGAGGCTACGTGCTCAAGGAGATTGCAGTGTCCCACGACGACGATGGCAAGATGCTCATACGCTCCTTCCGCCCTCCATATTCGTTGAAATTGTTGGATTAGAAAAGCAAGAAGACGAACGACTGGCTGACCAATAACTACCACAGACTGGAGTGGCACGAAGGCAAGGTCCCGTACTAACAAGTGGGAAATGTGCTGCACGACTTGCTGATTCAGTATCGGCAAGGACCAGTTTACGTGGCGGGGCACGAGCAGAAAAATTGGTTGAGCGACTTGCGCCAAAGCGAAGTGGAAATCATCGATGCACAATTCGAATATGGCTGTCCTCTGCGCGAGATTACGAAACTTTACCACGAACAGCAGCAACACATCTGCTACAGGTCAGAACCTGACTGGATATGTGCTCGGAGGAATGCAAAGCTGCTTCACAAATAGTGGCCTCGTCCTTGAAGTGTAAATCAATGTATTATGACTAGTCATGAAGTCACCTGAAATGTTAGAGAATTTTAGTTTATGTGTGGTGGCACAGCTGATCAGCATCCATATTATATATGAGGGAAAAAAATTCGATGTGCGCCCATTTAGTCGCAGCGCAGTGGTCTGTTCATCACAATGGCAATGTACTGTCCTACAAACATTTTCACAAGCACCAAGCCTGACTACGGGAGCATTGAATACAGTTTCATAACGGAAGATAGATACATGCACACCTACATGGAGACCTGCGATGGCGGCGGCATGCAGCATCGCAGCGTGCCAGCCTTTTTGCTTGCTTGGCACCTGGTCCTCAGAAGCTGTATCCGGAAATGTGCAGCTCGAAAGGTAGATTGTTGATCAGCGTTTTTACGATCTCTCTTCCAGATTAGATCTTTCTTCTATGAGACATCACATGCTACTGCAATATGAACTGATATATACCCTATATTTATAAATTTTGTTTCAGTATCATGGAAATAATCAAACAAGAGGTTGGTGTTATCATCTCCATCACCGAGGAAGATGTTGATACCTCACACGATGCACGTCACGACATGCTATTATCCAATACCATAAGGGGATTGATTTGCGGATCATAGGATTGTGACAAGACGTTTGAGTTTTTCAGACTTTTGGAGGTACCAAATCGTCTTAGATTCTAGAACGTGTACCTGTACTCCAAATCACTCAAGCAACCGAATTACCAGCATCTAGAACGAGTACTACAGGCTGTGGAAGGCTGTAGTACTACAGGCTGCAAGGGAAACAGTGTATGTTTCCCTTGCAGCGATATGCATGTGGCATGTGAGAAACATACTTACATTCAAGAATACTTAGCAGAGATGGCATGCGAACGTAGACTGCGTGTATTTGAGTCAAACTTATTCACATATACTGAAACAGTTTTACATGATAATGTGAATTTCCTCGTGTTGTTTCACATGGACGATGCAAGCTTGTGGCATATGTACGATGATCACGCCAATACCGACATGATATTAGCAGGGTATAAGGATATGTGTTCTCTGTGCTGGAACAAGGAGTACAGCATATTTGTGATCGATAAGAATTCGCCAGTATATAAGGGAAGGTATAAGCATAGCTTCGGCCAGTTTATAGTATGATTCCGACCATGAGTCACAATATCATTTCGGAGTTCGGATATGGTCTATGCTCTAATGTTCACAGGGGCCTGTCGCTTCTGGGCAAAAAATCTAGAGTGTGAAAAATGAAGTGGTGGAAGATTTGGTAGTCTTCGACTGGCATGTAAGAAGGTGCAGAGGCACTGATAATAGACCTGATCAATTTGTCGAATACGCAGAGACAGAAATCTGATGGTTCTTCAAAATATGTTAACTTCTATACTGGTTGCAAAAACCGATGTTGTGAGGCATTGCAAGCAGTTGCTGGATGCTTGCATCGATCAACTGGAAAGGATCGAAAAGTCACTTTCGTCAACTCGAGGGTGAATATGTTTAATGGTTTTGGGTTGTTTGTTTATTCCATCCTATGAATGACGGCAGACCGAACCGAATTGACGACTGAGCTGCAGCGCACCATCGAAGCTGTTCGCATGAAATATCTACTCGTGGAAAGTTACAGACTTGTTCTCGAGAATCGAAGAGAAAAGGAATACAAACTGATAACAAGCCATCTCAATAAACTTGGTCGACAGCACCAGGAGGAAGCTTTGTCTCGGCTGGATATCAAACACGATATCAAGGTGGAAGGACCAACCCCGACACATAAACTGAAAAGAAGTCCGGAACTGCCCGAATAGAAAGGGGCATCACTAGCGACGAAAACAATTTGCCGCTGATCGATTTGCAGTGTGCGCGAGAACAGAAACGAACACGAGAGCATGGACCAGAGGTGGGCACCCTGTTTGGGCACTACATCGCTTCCTACTCCGATTGGAACAGCGACGAGATGTACGGCTTGCGACACTATGGTGAAATATGGTTTGCTGGAAGCAAGGAAGTGGTTTTTCCCCCCCCCCCCCCCCAAGAAATGAGTTTCAGATCGGCAAGCGCAAGGTAAAGTGATGCATGGCCTGCACGAACTTTTGTTTCATAGGCATCCTGAACCCTACACAGAATCGGATTTGGACTACTACCATCACCTGTTACAGTCCAGTCGTGCTCATTGCATGAATAATAGCCCCTCAACACTGTGATTTAAGGACACGACCCATGCGAATTCGGCAATATAGTGGGACTGTTTCCACGGTTGGTCGAACCTATTGGATGTGGTATGCTGCTGCAGAAGATCGACACCAAATATAATGTAGACTACATGTTTTGGGACGATCAGAACGAACTCGTCGAGAGACTATGGCTACTGGTCACTTCACAGTCTGCTGGCAACCAGTCGCATACCAACGAGATTATATCCATCATCGAGGAACTCGTTGAATGTGACTACATCGTGAGATGATGAAATATGCTGTTTCTGAGGAATTGCACAGGTCGACCAGAAAGAATTATCCACGGAGAAATACGTCATGAAAAGGCTGGACGATACTTTCCAATCCGCGAGTATAAGTCTACTGTTTATCCTACCACTCGCATGAAGCCAACCCGAAGTTGTCAAGGATGACTCGCTTCTTTGGAACGTGTACTCCAACCACAAAAAAGGGACCTGCGCAAGCCTAAAGCCAAAGTCGGCAACTGAGTGCGCAATTCCAAACAGTGTGGCATTTTCCACAAAGCCTATCAACACAACTGGTTTGCAGAATAGTACAAGGTAGTCCGCATACGACATGTCTACCCGCACATCTATTACCTCGAGGACCTACCTGTCGAATCCATCATCGGAGGCTTCTACACAGAGGTGACCCAGCCTACAAAGTTTACCGATGTTTATTTGGTGGAAAAGATGCCGAAACAATGTAATGGATGTGTTTACATGAGGTGGCTCAGACACTCGAAGTGTGAGAATTCCTGTGACGACGAAAAATGCATTCTGAAATAGGAACTACAAATATTTTTAAGCATAGCAATGTCGATTTTTTTTCAAATTAAAACATGTATTAGCTTCACTAACATTAAATGTTTTCTTGCCTGTGTAGGTGTGAACTGGGGCGTGAACAGATTTAAGTTATTATTTGGGTAAAGTTTGGTAATGGTGTTGTGGTCTTCAGTCTACCTTCTACACACTAACATACATACGCCAAGCTAGCTTAGAGTAGATAATTTAAAGATGACTCTTTCCAGAAATAGTT
Organism: Dryococelus australis; assembly: GCA_029891345.1. NCBI lineage: Eukaryota > Metazoa > Arthropoda > Insecta > Phasmatodea > Phasmatidae > Dryococelus > Dryococelus australis. The sequence continues at coordinate 24,953,381 of CM057007.1, read as the reverse complement.
ACACCAGTGAGCATAAACCACAAATTTTATGCTGAGTACCAAATACTTACCAGGATGCTAGTCGTACACCAACTCAGTAGAAGGCTTGAATACCATAAGAACATAGTATTTTAGTCAAGCTCAATAACTTGGCATGCACAGATTCGGGAGTAACTAACTACAAGGATGGAGTTCAGAAGAAGATTAAAATTTTTAATATTTAATAAAACTGCTTCGATCTGGTCAATATTAGATATTCAGTTCTTTGAAAAATAGTTAAACTCGATTGCAGTATTGTTAGCAATCTTCTGGTGGTATGCATGTATCTTAAGTGGCCGTAATGGAAGCAAGAGGCCCTGTGAGTTGGTACGAAACATAATTTAATAAGTTCTTAGTCCTTTTTAAAAACATATAAATAAAATCTTCTTTAAAAAGAATATGTATTAATTTAAACTCACACCAAGCAAACTGGGAGCTGGGCTATTAATCTCGGGTATTGATTTGCAAAATAAAGTTCAAACACAGGCGTCTTATGGCAGGAAAAATGGCGTCTACCTTAAACTACTTTCCAAAATTAAAATCGACTAGTTCTTATTTTAATTTCTTACTGACTTTATACTTGAGGATCGGGACGTCTCTCATAATGAATCTGCGTCATTTAGATTGGGTACAGTCATGGAATACGGTGATTCTCTTCCGGACGAATATCCTCCCCTAATATTCTAGCCAACGGGCTATGGTACAGCGAGATACAGTCCAAAATGGTACCACTTGGAATGTCGTGGAAGGCTATCTAAACTAAATTACATCGAGCACTACTAGCGCCTCACACCCTCTTATTCTCTTGCCGGCACCCCGAAAATCTGCTCTTGGTCCGGCAAAATATACAAAAATCACTCGCGGACTGCCCTAATATCTACACTTAAAAGTCCGATCGAGGCCGTAACACTCGTTACGCCCTGCCTTCACCGCAGTGGAACTTCCATATTTTTCTCTCTAGCAATAACGTATCTTAAAAGTGACGCTAGGTAACGACCAATCACAAGGCGGCTGCTTCCTCGTGCAATCAACATATTGCGTTGCCCCTGGCAACGGGCCTCAGTCTCCAACAATTGTGGCTGTCAACTAAATGCCACATAACAGTAAACAATTGAAACTCTTGATTTTATAAAACACAAAACATTTAAGCACAATATTTTTAATGCAAAAATACAGAAAAGTAATTATTCTGAGGCGAATAGAAATTAGCATGTCATAAAAACAAATGAAAAATAAAATATCAACAGTAATAAATTATCATACGTTTGAATAAAAATGTCTGGGTTTGCATGTGATTATTTAACGTCTCATTTCCATACTGATAGTGCAAAATACAGCCGTTACACCTGTCTTTATATGCTGCATTATGGGATTGGAAAGAGTTAGCTATGTGGATAAAAGCTAAGACAGCTCTTCCCACGCATGTTGACTTATTCTGACACCGAGCAGGTGCTAAAACTACTCGGAAGCACATGTGCAGTTACCTGATGCCGAGCAGGTGCAGACCTCGTGGTCATCCGACACCGTGCAGGTGCTAAAACTACTCGGAAGCACATGTGCAGTTACCTGATGCCGAGCAGGTGCAGACCTCGTAGTCATCCGACACCGTGCAGGTGCTAAGACGACTCTGAAGCACGTACGCATGCATGTATTCAGTTACTTGACTAGGAGCAGGTGCAGACTTGTGAAGGTGCTAACATTACACTCCCCCCACCCATTTCCGTCCGCAACCCCACATCCTCCACCCCTAAAGCCGCGGCGAACACCTGTGGCCCCCAAATTAAATATGGTCAGTTATAACTGGATTCTTCCAGGTTTATTCGCAAGGGATGCAGGTTTCAAGGTCAGTTCGCGTGCACTTGGCTTGAGGTCGACACCCCCCCCCCCTCCCGGTTCCTTTTCGTCCCACGCAGTGGTGTCTAGAGGTAGGCCTGTTATAACAAGCGCCTTTCGAGCCTGCTAGATGGTTTTACTATTTTTTAATTCAGTTTTGTAAAATGCAGGTCTGAAAACCACCATTATTTTCAATAAGCAGTTTTTTTTTTCCGGAAATAAAAGAACAGTTATAAGTGTAATAGTTTCTTTTAGAAATCCGAGGTAGTGGGCCGAATTTCTTTGAATAATATTTTTTGGTTTCAGGTTTTTGTGAGGGCGGAGGGGAGAGGGGATAATTTCGGCCCCCCGATGCGCTGAGTACCAAAGTGGCGGGCCGACATAATTTAATTTTTATTTAAATCGTTTCTGTGCAACACTACTCCATTGTTTTTTTTTTTTATTTCCTTGAATAATTGAATTATGATGTGCAGTCACACTGTAAACCGATATAATTATTAACAATCCAAGGTGGGAGGTCGATATTTTTTTAATTTTTACTGAACATATTTTGTTATTAAAATATATTTTATTAGAATAATGTTTATTAAAATAGTTTGTAGGGATGTCGGGGGACGAACATCCAGCATGGTATTGAGCCCTGGCTGTGTCGCCTGCCAATATGACGGAAGGCAACGAGTAACATGGCTGCTGACCGAGCCTACCAAGATGGCGGAAAACTTCTACATCCTCATGGCAGATGCCTGTACCAAAACTGACATTTGTACACTACTGCTCTAAATATCAAAATTGTCAATGATCTGAAGATTACCACCAGGTGAGTTCGAATACTATAAATGAAGGATGTCCTTACTAAGTACTATATTGGTGCTGAGTATGGTGAAACTCGATTCATGGATTCAAAAGCTTTAGGGGACCATACTCTCACACACACATCAACGCTTACATATGTACATGTACATACACACATGCAGAAATGTGATCTGAAGAATCTATATTTCATTCGGAAAGTAGTCTGAAAGGTGTTGAAACCTTATGTGCAGAATGATGTACATTGATTCGCGTTTAATGCGGTTTTGCTTGCGCGGATGTCCACTAGAGGGCCTACATGTCTCTCCCTTATAAATTACTTCAAGACACCGAATAAGGCCTCAGTAGCTGTGTAAGTAGTGCAAGCCGCACACACGTGCTCAGTGAACACTCAGCACGACCAGACGACGCACTCGACAAGCCAAACTGGATGTGTTTGAGAGTGGACCACGTCGTCAGCCTCCGGGAGGCAGGTTGGACATTTCGGCGGAACGCATGCCACTTGAACCGTCGTGCCTGTCCCGTGAGAGGGCGTTGGACGCAGTAGGAACAGCGAAGTATACACACCCCTCGAGAAGGTTCGGGTCGACCCAGGCGGATCACCAGAAGGGAGGATAGTTTCATCGTGCGACATGCTGCAGGCCAAGGTGTGGCCTTGCCTGGGGATGCGCAAAGCCTGCCCACATTGTAAAACACTTCCCTTCCTCCAATCTCTAAATAACTATGGTATCCAAACTCTCTATACTCGATCCAACATCAAACCCTAGATTACTTCAAAGGTGGAAAGTGGTGTCCCGGGGGGTGGGGGAGGGGAGGTGCTCGTGTCTAAATAAGAATGATAATTTATAAAAATATATATATTTACTATAACAAACTCTACGTACGAGAACACAATACATTTACGTCTATACAACAAAAGTAATACAGTTACGCTACAGAACAAGGAGATTACAATTACTTTATTAAATTGTACTGAAACAATAGTTTAACAAGCTTTACAATATAAACGCAGCTATGCCCTAACCTTGCCGTAATTAACGTACAGTTGGGAAGAGCGACGATGACGCGTTGCCATAATGGCTCCCTACCGCAAACGTGTTTATGCTCAAGGTCAAAGGTCACTGAAGCCAAAGTCAAGGTCACCGACATCCGACATGGCGGACGAGACGGCTGACGGTCAGGTCTAACTCCAGACCCTGGACCATGAGTATCGATTTGGCATACCCTGCGCCTATAAAAACCAATATGGCCGCCACTGCTATACCCTTGAAATAAGCTCTCCGAATTGGTTGAAAAGAGGTTTTTGAGGGGCTTCTTCTTGTACATGGGGGCTTATATATTTTTGAGAGAACAACAGGACATTTTTAAGGAAAAGGATGATAAGGGGAAAAATAACATTGGGGGGTAAAATTAGTCGATTTTGAAGGAAAAAGGGAAATTTCGAGGAATAAAAGGAAAATCCAAGATGGCAGCGACTGGCTGCCTACGCCAGTACATGTTGGTCCCTGATTCACAGTAATTCACATACATTCCAGCACTGTAGATGTTGCTCAAACAAGCTACTTTACTATGCCTTCGTTCATCAAGTGTACGAATTCCGCATTGGACACAGATATTTCAAAGAACTTTAGAAAATGATTAATTTTCTTAGAGTAGTTTATGAACCCAAAAATAGTCAGATCCTTTGCTTAGGGCTTGGTCAAAGGCATGCACCGCTGAACATTGGAGATCTCCGCAGTTATGCGGCTGTCACATGGGACATGGCTGATGCTCTGCTCGGCAAGCTATTGCCCGGCGAAGTATCGAGGCAAACGGCCCCGGATGCTGGAGAACACACCGTCGACTCCGCACACTTGCGATCGAGCTTACGTCCGAGACAGTGTTTCGCCATGTGATAGGTCTCGAACTGGCGACACAATCACATACATATTGGATACACAGCGACGCGTTTCCCATTTGCGAGGTCTTGACGGCCGACGAGTGTGAAACGAGGTGAGAATGGAGAGCAACGCCGGAACGCAGAGGGCTAGGGACACGGGAGAACCCCGAGAAACTACCAGCGGCATCGTCCAGCGCGATTCCCCGCTTGCGAAAATCCGGAGAGACCCGTCCGGGGATTTGAACCTGGTTCGCCTTGACGTAAGGCGAGCAGTCTGACCGCGCAGCCACGCCGGCCCCACCTGTCAAAATTTGTCGGTCGAGTTCAGTTCCACTCTCTCTATATATTAGACGGCAGTAATTCCCTGATAATCAGCTCCCGATTACCAATATCGCTTTGAAACTAATTAATATCAGCAGAGGGGATAATCTTGAAGCCGATACAGGTAACTCAGGCGGGGCGAGGGCAGCGAAAACCTGCTGATAATCCCCCGGTGCTTCGATCCACTTCATGGAAGACGGCGGTCGCGTAGCCAGAGTCTAGCTCGAGGCATCTACGTTTGTGATTGTTCCCTCGGCAACTCTCCCCTTTGATCATGCGCGAGCTCTCGAGAAGACGACCCCTCCCCCTACCCCCCTCAGACTATTCGATACTTTCTCATGCCGGAGCACAAATTTAATTAGCTGGCGGTGCACTTGACAGGCCTCAGACTTTAACTCGGCGGCCTCGCGACTACGCATCTCCGCTTTAGTCCTCCCTCCTTAAATGCTGTTCGCGATAAACTAAGCATTTTTTAAATCAACCTTAGAAAAAAGTCACTGCCCCTACCTGCAAACACTTTAAAGGCTGTGCTGAGTGACATACACCCAATGAAGTTGGTAACGATGGATTGGAAAGTAGTTCCAGAACTTAAAATATAATAATAAGTGTTAGGTAACCATTTGTGATAACTTAAATTATTTCTCCCGTTTTCTGTTTTTTTTTTTATGCATCAATGAGTCAAAATTAACAGATTTATAAAATATTTAATTTTATAATAATTTCACAATTTCACTTCACCGACGAGTGAATGAAGTGACGAGGTCCATGGCAATGTTAAATGTTCTTAAGACGGATGAATGCACAACGTGCATACAAGCAGATCTTAAGCAGGGCTTTCAAAAGTGCTCAGTTTACCGTGAACAGCCTATACCCCGCGCAAAGTCCATTAACTTCGCTTATTCTCGGAAGAACGCAAGCCTTGTGGGATCCCAGAAAAGTTGTCTGAAGGATGCCAACATCAACCTCTGATCCGACATGGTGACAGGTAAAGAAAAAAAAAACAGGGTTGTCGAAAAGGGCGGGCAAGTTCATCATTCTCCTTCTCCGATCACCCAAATTTTTATTATGGGTGCCAAAGACCTCACGAGTTGACGACATAAGAAAATAAAATATAATCGTTTTATTTTCCGCATATTTAAACTTTTTGAATCAAACTTTTGGAAAATCACCTCACGTATGATGCATATTGTTGTTTCATATATATATATATATATATATATATATATATATATATATATATATATATATATATATATATATATATATATATATATATATGTCTGTGTTGTGTGTGTGCGTGTGTGTGTGTGTGTGTGCGCGCATGTGTGTGTGTGTGTGTGTGTGTGTGTGTGTTGTGTGTGTGTGTGTGTGTGTCATGTATCAACACACGTTTTATACTTCTCTTAACACGTAAATAAATTACTTTTTTAAATTAAAATTCTACTTATATTATAGCAATAATTTGTAATATTTCGTATTTAATAAATACAAATAAAAACAGCAATAAAAATTGGCGTATTTGTAACTATAGGTAAGGAACAGTTCTCGTGCAAAATATTATTAGACTAGTGTGAGTTGTTTGAAAGTTTCTTACAATGGAGATGATTGATTAAGCGCTATGTTTTAAAGATGCTCTGTTGCTTCACTATGCCGTCACAGAAAACCAAGTCTGATACACGAAATAATCAAGGAAAAAACGAACCGAGACAACTTAGACTTATCTAAGGAAGTCTGTGTGTTCTGTGTCGTGGGAACGAGATGACAACAAAAATCTTTCAAAATAAATTGTTTACGACAGCAGGAATGGTAATGTTTAAATGTCTGAAATCAATACACGAGACCAAAATATTCACGCACTATCACAAAATTAAGAATTACGAGGAAAATCAAGTACTTCCTTTATATCTCCAAACGAACATTTATTTAAAAATCGTACACCACCACTAACCTTCACAAATGCTCATTCTATCATCCGCCACCATTTTGGTTTCTTTCATTTGTCATTGGTTTACACATTGCTGGAGGCTACCATCTTGGTTTTTTCATTTTCCATTTGTTTATACACTGCTGGAGGCCGTCATCTTATTTTAGTCTGTCATTTAATCATACATTTCCGAGAACACCGTATTGGATTTAATATGTTTTCATCACCTATGTGGCGCTAGTGTATTAATTCACCCACAAGGTAGGAGCCATATTTGTTTATGTTTTTTTTTTTTTAAGTATAGGTGGTGCTGTCAACGTCCTCCATATAGTATTATAATTTCACCACGTATTTAGCGTTTAATTCCTGATTTTATCACCAGGTGAGCTGACTGCACTCAAATTTATAGATATAGGAAAATACGTAAATTTTCCATCCTATTTTTAAAAATATTTTACTAATCAGCGGTATATCTGCATGCATGATACGGGGCTTTGATTACATGTATAATTTTATTAAAAACTTTAAGACCGATAGAAGAATACGACACACGAAAATAAAGAAAAAAACTATTATATACCCGCGAACGTCCCGCGAGTGCACATTCCACACATACCGACTCTGCTGCGCCCGTTCCGTCGTGAGCGTCAGCTGTCCCGTCGTGATCGCCCGCGGACACAGTTGCCCACCGATGTAGCAGGAGGTTCCCGCGAACGTCCCGCGAGTGCACATTCCACACATACCGACTCTGCTGCACCCGTTCCGTCGTGAGCGTCAGCTGTCCCGTCGTGATCGCCTGCGGACACAGTTGCCCACCGATGTAGCAGGAGGTTCCCGCGAACGTCCCGCGAGTGCACATTCCACACATACCGACCCCTGCTGCACCCGTTCCGTCGTGAGCGTCAGCTGTCCCGTCGTGATCGCCTGCGGACACAGTTGCCCACCGATGTAGCAGGAAGTTCCCGCGAACGTCCCGCGAATGCACATTCCGCACATACCGACTCTGCTGCGCCCGTTCCGTCGTGAGCGTCAGCTGTCCCGTCGTGATCGCCTGCGGACACAGTTGCCCACCGATGTAGCAGGAAGTTCCCGCGAACGTCCCGCGAGTGCACATTCCGCACATACCGACTCTGCTGCGCCCGTTCCGTCGTGAGCGTCAGCTGTCCCGTCGTGATCGCCCGCGGACACAGTTGCCCACCGATGTAGCAGGAGGTTCCCGCGCACGTCCCGCGAGTGCACATTCCACACATACCGACTCTGCTGCACCCGTTCCGTCGTGAGCGTCAGCTGTCCCGTCGTGATCGCCTGCGGACACAGTTGCCCACCGATGTAGCAGGAGGTTCCCGCGAACGTCCCGCGAGTGCACATTCCACACATACCGACTCTGCTGCGCCCGTTCCGTCGTGAGCGTCAGCTGTCCCGTCGTGATCGCCTGCGGACACAGTTGCCCACCGATGTAGCAGGAGGTTCCCGCGAACGTCCCGCGAGTGCACATTCCACACATACCGACTCTGCTGCGCCCGTTCCGTCGTGAGCGTCAGCTGTCCCGTCGTGATCGCCTGCGGACACAGTCGCCCACCGATGTAGCAGGAGGTATTTGCGGACGTCACTTGCTCGCTCCCGGTAGACGGAACCCTTGCAGATCTCGCTGTGCTCCTCCATTGTATCACCGTGCATATAGACTGCGTGCGGTCATTGTCGCATTGCTTCGTCGCGCGAAAAGGACGCTTCGTAAAGGCCATTCTCTCGTGCCGACGAGCATTGCAGTCTTTACTGGAGGACTTAGCACGGTAACAGTATTGCTTTCCTTGTAATTTTCCAGCCGTGGATGAAGGGTACATCCATAGAGGTAAAGTCTACAGTAGACTTCGTAAAATCATTGACTTGCGTCATATTCATGTAACAAATCCGAAGTCCTTTCCACAGTAGCGACATGTGTATCTACTTTGCTTAGCTACTGCTATACATATATATATAATTTTTACGAACAATATTTCGTCAGTGAGATTTAATCATTGTTTATGCCTCCATTCAAACAGACAGTTTATCCAGTTCCTTCATCGTGACAGAAAAGCATATTTAAATCTTAAAACTTACAGTCTTGTACAAGTTATCATTTCTTCGTCATAATTCCAATGCATACATGGCTCACTAAAAACCTTAGTAAAAAAAATGATGCTTTCTCCACTCGCATATCTGCCAAAAAAAACACACACACCTACACGCTTAAAAAATTATATATTTATTTATTTTATCTCGAGTTATGTCCTGCTTACCTAAGTTAAATAAGCGCTGTTGGTAAAGTATCAATTTTGTTATAATTTAAAGAAAAATTAAAAGAGATTCTAGCCGCTATTAAAATAACGCGCGTGTGTGTGTGTATATATATATATAGTGTGCGAAAATAATAATTTATTTGAATTCAATTAAAGATTAGAGGTAAAAGACATTGCAGGAGTCAGTCGGCTGCAGTCAACCTTTCCATAGATTAGCTCCACGCGCTCTTGCTCATTAAATTTAAGATATAAAACATGCAGAAGAAAATATCTTAGAGAGGGGTAGGGGCCCATGCTCGTTGTACGACTTCCGAAATATCACAATCCTTTTAGACGAGATTATTTCAGAAAAAAAATATATTGTCCCATCGCTCAAAAGTTTCCCTCTTTTCCTGATTCGTGTTCTGGTAGCAAATTTATAAAAATAGCTCCTGGTACGAAAATTTCGCCTGCTACATTTTGATGTAAAATAGATAATCCTTTATGTAAAATAACAAGACGACGAAATATATTTTCACATAAAAAAACTATTCCCTGGCAGGGCAGCGAAGAAAAGTTAGCGGCCAGCAAGTTGGTTAGAAGTTTTTTTTTTTTTTCAGCTCATCTGGTGGCGTCCTTCCCGGGCTAACCATAATGTACATTGTTTACAAATTAAAGCTAATTTTTTTTCCATTGAAATTTGCGCGTAGGATTTTACAGAATTTACTTTGCTGTAAGGAGTTAAAAATTTAAAAATATTTGCCACAAATGTGGTTTCGCATTTGATGGTCTGTATATAGGCGTGATCAACATCATGTTCTGTCTTTTTTAACGAATCAGTATGGTAACGAGTATATTTTTCATCCATCAGTATGTTAATTTTTTTTATCCATCAATATGGTAATGTGCATATTTTTCCCAAGTGTCGAACCTGGACCATCATGTCAGTGTGTCCTCTCTAAATGGTCTAAAGTCAAAAGCATGTTTTTTTTTCCGGCATATTAAAAGTTTATTTGGTATAATAAATACGCATTCGTGAATTATTTCTGCAACTTTTGAAAGTTTATCATGGTAAATGAGTGTGCAATCGATCTCTGTTGGAATAATAAATTTAACGTAGCTAGTACGAAGCCACCGCTGGACGGACAGCGCGCTGTGCATTGCTGTGAGCGAGCTGTCTGCCTCTGTTCCCAGGCCCCAGGAACACCGGCCGCTCTCTGCTTGCGTTGCAGGAAGAGCAAAGTACAAATCACGGCTGCCGACCCGTGAATACGGCACGTGGTGCCAACTTTAACTCTGGTGGTCTCTGCCACCGCTACATGGCACGTCAAAAGATAATTCTCGAGGCTGCCTTCATCTGCAAAGCGTTTTACACGCGCGCGCGCGCGCCCACACACACACACGCATGTATGTATATATATATAATATATATATATATATATATATATATATATATATATATATATATATATATATATATATATATATCCTATGTTTATTTAGTAGCGGTCAAAGTTTCTCTTCATTTTTCTTCAGATTACAACGAAACTGATAAACTAAATATATTTTCATTCCAAGCACAGTTTTTTTTTTTAAACTTAGTTAATTGAGCGGGACACTACTCGGGATAAATAAAAAAAAAAAAAAACACATTTTGCTTATGTTTGTAGGCGTGGGCATATGAGCAAATGAAGAATGTTCCATTTTTTAAATCCAGGTTTTTAGTGAGCCATGCATGCGTCGGAATTATGATGAAGAGAGGATACTTTGTCCGAGGGTGTAAGTTTTCAAATATGCTTTTCCGACACGATCAAGGGACTAGATAAATTGTATGTTCGAATGGAGGCATAAAAAATGCTCAAACCTCACTGACGAAATATTGTTAATAAGTGTGTGTGTGTGTGTGTGGTGTGTATATATATATATATATATATATATATATATATATATATATATATATAGAGAGAGAGAGAGAGAGAGAGAGAGAGAGAGAACAATAGCTAGTCGAAGTAGATACAGATCTCGTCACTGTGGAAAGGACTTGGGTTTTTTTCATGAATAAGACGCAAGCCACAATGATTGTACGATCTCTGCTATAGAGCTTACCTCTATAGATGTACCTTCACCCGCGGCTGGAAAATGACATAGAAAACAATGCCGTTTGCTGTGCCAAGTGCTTCAGTAAAAGTTGCAATGCTCGTCGTCATCAAAGAAGAACGGCCTGTCCGAAGGGTCCTTTCCGCGCGATGAAGCTGTACGACAATGACCACGTGCAGTTTTGCACAAGGCGATGCATTGAATAAGATCATACCGAGAACTGGAAGGATTCGTCAACCGGGAGCCAGCAAGTGACGTCGCCAACACTTCCTGCTGCATGTTCCTGCAGACGATCATTACGGGACGATTCATGCGAAAGGCGGGATGAGTGCAGTGTAGTCGGCACGTGTGAAATTTCCACTTGCAAAACGTTCACGCGAAGTCGACGGGAACACCAGAATAAACGAGCGCCGGTTTTAAATACTGATGATGAACACGTGACTCGTGCAGAGAAAGGCGAAATTAATCTCGGGGATGGAACGAGAAGTAAAGACGATCATGAAGAGAGAATTGATGATAACGGCTGTGGTGACAGTGTTGATGAAGTGTCTTATGGCAAGGATGATAAGACCCTCGACGTTCACATACATTTCACCAACGAGTTTCCTTCAAGTGACGCGAAGAAGGCGGAAGAAGCCGAGAATACTGGCTTCATGTTTACCGAAGAACAGAATGAACTTGGCGATAAACTCAGACACCTGATAGACCTTCAAAAACGTGGATATGTCATGCGCATCGTAGATATATCTTCAGTCATTAGTAATCTAAAGGAACGAGACTACATCGAATGATGTGATGATCTGCTTTCTTCTCAAATTGTATTTACAAAATAGTAAGTTTTTTATTATGAAATAATAAATTTTTCATTATATCTGTGTGTTGTATCCTTCTAGTGGTCTTTTAAAGTTTTTAATGAAATTATGCATGTAGCCAAATCCGCGTACCATGCATGTAGATATACCGCTGATTGGAAAAATATATAAAAAAAAAAAAATAGGATGGAATATTACGTATTTTCCAATTTCTATAAATATAATTGCTGTCAGCTCACCTGACGGCTGAATCGAGAAATTAACGCCATCTATGTGTTGAAAATATAATCCAATATGGACGGCGCCGACAGCGCCACCTAAACTTTAAAATGCATAAACAAATATGACTGCCGCCTGGTGGGTGAATTACATACACAAGTGCCAGATAGGTGTTGAAAACATATGAAATCCAGTATAGCGTCCTCAGCAATGTATAAACAAATGACAAACGAAAAAATCTAAGTTGGCGGACTGCAGCAATGTATGAACAAATGGTATTCTAAAAAATCAAGATGGTCGTACACAATAGAATGCGTATAGGTTAAAAGTGGTGGGGCCGTAAATTTTAATGATTTTTTAAATAATAATAATTAGTATTATTTTTTATAAATATTTTGTTGTTATGGATTGTTTGGAAATTTTTATGATTTTTTTGGCAATTGTTTTTTGTTTAAGGTCGTTCAAGGTTTCTGGGATCAAGGTAACTGATACCCAAAATGGGGTTCGTAGTCAATAACATAATATGACAGCCAACTTTGACGAATTTATTCAATTTTTTTTGACAATTTTTCTCGAGTGTTTGTTTTGAGGCTCATTGGGGTCATGGTTACTGGCATCAAAATGGTGGTCGGAGGCATCGACGTAATTTTTACTCGATTTTTAAACATTGTACGAGTTTTTTCAATTTTTTATGGATGTTTTAAGAATCTTTTGGCTTCCAGGTCATCCTAGGTCAAGGTTGAAGGTCAAGGTCATTAAAATCTAAGATGACTGACGAGATCCACCTGCCATCGAACCACATACATCCTATATGTGCATCTTTAAATACATTTTAAATTATATATTTTATTTTTGCTTATTTTATAATTATTCTGCATTTTTTGTATTTTTTTTTTATTATGAGGTTATTCAAATTCAAGGGCACAGTGTCAAGGTCAATGTTACATTTGTCCAACATGGTGGTTGGGTGACGTCACCACATGGCGGCCGATGCCCCGTGCCCTCTGTGTCCCATTTGAAATGCATAGCGCCAGACTTCCTACATGCATTCTACTACTGTGCGTAGGCATTTGTTTTATTAAATACAAAAGAAAGGTTTTGCTTGCTAACAAAATCCTTTCCATCAGAGTGCACCTTTTCTCAAAGAAGAACTTTAAATCTCTGCTTGTGTGTATGACCGAAGTGGCTATTAACGCTGCGAAGATGAGTCTCGGGCAGAGAAAACCGAAGTCACTGGATGAAAACTTTTTCGGCGCTTCCATTCCGACGATACCGAATTTCCTCTCTCGCGTGTAGGGATAACCTCCATGCAGCTCAACGCCCACATCTTCTCCGAGACAGAGATGACGTCCCCAGTAACAATCCCAGGTTCCCAACGCCACGAAAGTGGTTCAGGTTTAGGATTGGCTGCCGTAAAGCTAATAAACGAATGGTCGCGGAAGCCGAGCGGCGGGAATTCCTGGGGAGAAAATCCAGACTTTGTAAATGGGCCACTCCTCCGTCATTTTTTTTTTTTTTTTTTTTTACATTGGCTGTCTCTAAACGGGGTTGGGTAAAGGGGGTTGAGGGGTGTACCAACTTACCACGAGCGCCAGTTACAGGAAATGGCGTTGTGGGGGGGGGGGGGGGTTCCCTTGATGAGATCGTGATGGGGCTCAACAGAAGTTGGCACCCCCACCTCATTTGTTCCCGCTGTGCGCGGAAGATAAAAATTCGTCCTCTCCCGATGCCAACGACCGAGGGATTGAAGACTCTCTTTCAGCTCCGTGTTATTTACGTCGTTGTGAAAAGGCGTTAAATGGCACCCGCGCGGCTTAATAGACATATTGAGCTTCGTAAATAGGCGCAAGGGGTGTGGGGGATATATTTTGAACACATTTACACGTGATCGAAATTTCCCAGTCCTTCGAGGTCAGTCAATGGGAATCTTCTGTAACAAAAGAACTCGATGTAAAAAAAAAAAAAGAACAATTTTCTGTATGGTAAAAAATTATAATGTCGTGAATAAACACGTGCATTAATTCGTTAGGAGGGTCAACTTTGTAGTTCATTTTATCACTGTACGAATATTCCGATAGCCAATTCGCCACTGGTGACGAAATATTTGATGATGCTAATATAAAATCTTGTTTTTAATAGGGTATAAGGGAAGGTTTGCCCGTCGTTGCCGATTGTCTAGTATTTCTGACTGAAATACATATAGTTGCTTGGTTAGTAAAATAAGCAAAGAAATACAGCATAATGATACATCCATTAGGTCACTTCCACCTGTATAATATCAAATAATGTCTATTTATTAATTTTAACATCCGTAATCAGAGAATGAGCCTTCCTGTTTTAGCGCTTTAGCACGCTCCGTAATGGATGAGGTATTTTAAGAAATATTTTAGTAAGGGTAGTGAATTATATAACATTTTGCAACGCCATAGTGTGTTTTGTCACCCCTATTTAACATTTAGTGAGGTATTTTTGAGACACTCAGACACTGACCATCAGCATGTTTATTTCCTGTGGATTATGTTTTGGCCTGGTTGCTCAAGTTAAGTTCAGTGTAATCAACTGGCGATAGAATTTAACACAGGTATTTATTGAGTTACAATATTGTACTTGCCTAGTGCGCTACTAAAAATACCTGGGTCCAAAATTAAAATCAATATAATTCAGCTCTCTTGCTGACAAAAAACACCCAGTAATTCTGTGAATATTCATCAATTCTTAATATGTATGTTTTTAATATTTTATTTTTGTTTATCTGTATTGTTATAAAACAATAATTTTTAGGTTGTTAATAAATATTGGTACCATATGTAATTTTCTTATATTTTAAACGTAAGGCTTTAATTTTATTTACTATGTGAAAATTATTTCCGTCAATTATTTTGAAACGTTTTAACTTCAAGGCCAAAGTAATAATTTCTAAAATATACCCTGCTTCTAAAATTTTTAAAGCACCAGACTATTAAGTTTCCCTGCAAAAAATATGCACATGCCAAAGTTTATTTTATATGAACTGTGCGCAATAACTCAAAACATATGGATTACTAATACAATCTCACTTTATTAAAAATAAATCATCCATTCATTTACCATTGGTAGATATAAAATAATTTCCCCAGTTTCAAAAATTTTGTTAGGCCAATTTATCACAAAATCGTATTGAAAGAATTTGCAGTATATATACCAAGTAACATAGTAAATATACTAAGTAAAGTGGTCCCAATAAGTACTGTAATACATTGATACTACATGTTATATTTCAATTATGTCATTTATTACACATAAATTGTTTACCATTTGAAAATTGTTAACGCGTTTTAGTTTACTTTCGGTTTTGTGAAAATTTTGGCAATACACTATACCTTTATAGTATGAATACAAAGACATTGAGTTTAAAGACCGTGCCTACAGAATATGTCAAAAAATTACTTAATATAATTACATAATTTTTCAAGTATTTCTGGATAACTCTTATTCCCGCCCTTCGCTTTTCAGTGATAGCGGGACAAATGTCTTCACACTAATATCCTTAAAATTTTATTTAGACACAGAACCAATCGAACAGATGGATATCTAAGTGAAGAAATCACATCAACAAAGCACCTGATAAATGTTTTTAGAAAGTAGACACATTTGTATTAGGTTTAATTATAGTTTACTAATGCTTTCAATTAATACATATGTCTTTACAAACACGCTGAGATTCATCTCAGAAAAACCATCCCTGGTTCTTTAATTTATTCTCCAAAGTTTTAACTTGAAACGTTTTAGGAATTACCAGGTATGTAACTCAGCTAACTTTTTACCGTAGGCAGTGTCAATAACGCATTGGACGTTCCTGTAATTACTTCACCTTAAGTAAAAATAAAAATCTTATCTTTTGCAATCTCACATTCACAGTTATTTTTCCACATTTATCATGCACCGTTTACGTGAGCAAGTAGTCAACCTAGGTATCTCGCTTCTGTTAAAATTATCCTAGCATAACGGTTAATAAGGTTTGATCAATTGTGCACTACGAGTAACTATCTTTGGAGGGGTTATTCCGTACACACGTCAAAATATATGTTTCAAAAACACACAATTCAACATTTGATAAATCTGCTTTATGGCGTCATTCTACATCAACTAGTTAAACGACTTTATTTTCGTACCCAACTGTGATACAAGAAGAGTCAAATTCGATCTCCGCAAATAATTTGAACACCAAAAACTAATCAAATTCATTTTTATTCTACCAAATGTAGTGGCTTGATGGCCTTTTTTTCTTTATTGTTGATGTCCATGGGTAGAGGAACACTCACTCTAGTATACTGTGTCCACGTGTTTCAATTACGAATGTGTTGCGGTTGTTAGGCGAAAAAAGAGTGATATGTTGGATAGTTATTTGTCTAGCCACCAGACGTAATTCTTTTATTGCTCCGATATTTTCGTAACACCGTAGCTTCAAAAACGCGGATGCATATTCCTTATCTTCAGGATGGCGCTACCAAACGGTGCTCTGCGAAGAAAACTTTACGTTTTTTGCTGTCCAGAAACACACTAAGTGCATATTTTTCTAGAACTTTTCTCCCTTGTCTCAAAACTGCAGAGCATTTACTTATGAGAATCTTGCCAGTGTAAACTAAACACGGTTTAGTTATAGAGACATGTGGGGAAAAAAAGAAACAAAACGAGGCTCATAAATATATACCTTTTCTTAAATTCACAAGTTACTCTGCGTTTACTACTATATTTTTGGACATAGTGCTAATGTTTGCATCACGATTATTGTAGCGTAAGATGTATACCATTATTTAAATAACGATTTTTACTATAGGCTATTCACGGTAAAGTAAGAACTTTTGAAAGCCCTCTCAGTTGGAATAGTAGTCAATAAATGTATTTAATTTTTGCCTTAGGCTTCGACTTCCGAGTGGGGGGGGGGGGGATCTATACACTGTGTTTATTACTTTCATGACAATATTTATTCTAAAATGTGGTTAAAGTTTTAAATAATAGCTAAAAATGTTACTAGGGCCTCAAAAGTGCTCACTGTATCGTGAACAGCATATAGTAAAGCTTGGTAGCTGTGTTGCGAATAGGAATATATTTTTAATGAGCTTCCAATCATATCCTAAATATAATAAACACTATGTGATTATATTTGCGTGTTCATTCGAAACATTTATTCAAGATTATTTCAGCTCTATTATATGTAATTTTACTGTATTCTCGGGGGAAAAAAAAGTTTTGTAGCACGTCACATTTCTATAATCGAGGACCAGGTCGGTAGAACCCCAGTTCAAATCCTGTAGGTAATCATCTTCTGTACCTATGTGTATACCTCGCCACTTGTAGTGCATCTGTCGTATACAGAGTCGCCATATTTGTAATGCCGACACGGGTAACTCGATTCTCTGTAATGTTCCTCCGTGACTGCGGTTGATCTCACATGGGCTGGAGGATTTGTAACGCCCTGAATGCCTACGTTTCGGTAGTCGCCCCAGCTTCCAGGCTTTTAAGTCGGCGTTAATACTCCCGAGCCTTCCTATCTGCGGTT
This sequence comes from Dryococelus australis, assembly GCA_029891345.1. Classification (NCBI taxonomy): domain Eukaryota; kingdom Metazoa; phylum Arthropoda; class Insecta; order Phasmatodea; family Phasmatidae; genus Dryococelus; species Dryococelus australis. The sequence goes on along the minus strand of CM057007.1, from coordinate 24,935,674 downwards.
GTCCCCTTTGCCCGTCTGCAACCCGCTCTACGAGAGACAGCATCCAGCTTGCTCCTCTTTGGAGACACCGTGGGGGTTTAATGAGCTTACTACTGGAGATAACCCTTTTGTAGGGAGGGTGGGTTGATGAAAGGGGGTAAGAGGAAAAGAGGCAGGAGAGAACCGAGTTGGGTCGATGTGGTGAGCGGTCCATGCGAACGGTCGGGGAGTGCGCTACCCCGAGAATTCATCGCTGGGCTTTCACGCCGCGGTGATGGCGGTGAATTATTGGGGAGAGCTCCGGCGGTGACAGGGGGGTCGTCGAAAACCGCTACAGCTTGACGTCCCGACCGCCTGATGTCACGTTTGCGTGAGGCCCGCCCGTTCACGGCGTGGCCTCGCCCACACTTCGACCGTCGACGGCAGACCGCTTCACGATATTACACGACACCTGCAGCCGTGCTTGGTTCTTCTACAAGTCCTGGTGCACGAGCCGGTATACCAGCCGCTATACGAGCAGCCATGGAAGATTCGTATTACACGACAGCTGTTTGCGTACCAGCATTTGGCACCCTCGGTGGGTGAGCAGTGTGTGGTTTGTAGTAAATATGAACCCCCATTGGTAGAACTGCTGGCAGTTAGTAACTTGCGCAAGCCTACGAAAAAAAAAAACTAGCTGGCCCATATTAATATTGCTATGTTACTGTTCACATTTTACATAAATTATTTGCCTGCTAGTATAGTTTCATTCATTTTCTTGAAAACGGCATGCAGTCACTAAGAGTATGAGTGTGTTATTTTTTATTTGACGAAAATTACTGACCGGTTGCAAAATATAGTTTTTTTTTTTAATATGTACCGGGATACTATCCGCTCGAAAGTTAAATGCTACTCGTGGGCGCTGTAATTTTACCACTGTACGACCAGTTCACACACTAAATGTTGGATTTATATGCTGTAGAAAACCCACATTCTTTAATTATGTTTTTCATGCAGTATGTAATGTTTTAAGTATTTAGGACGGTTTTAAACAGTAATTAAAAGTTCTCATCGCCAATATTATTCGTTGTTGTCGTATTTTAAATCTATTTGAAAGAGTTTCAATCTCACGGATGTAAATTCAAGATGGAGGCGTCCTTTTCGGTTTCTTCATCAACTCATTTCAAGTAGTAGTCACGGGGAGCGCCGAAAGCTCTGAAACTGCCATGCGATTGGCCAAGTACGAAAGCCCGTGTGGAACCTGCCACGAAAAATAGGACGTGTCCAATTACCAAACCTGGTACGAAATCTGGCCGTACAAGGCGGGAAATGCCATGACGGGTGCCATACTAACCCATATACCGGCCGCTATGGCGGACCTTGTGCAAATTTTTACGGAATCGCCTTTAGTGGACAGTATTATGAGCAATCCATAGTAAAATCCGTAGTCTGGCTGTAAGGAAAGCATTGTGACAAGTTATCCTAAGACTGGCTCATGCATTTCCGGGAAGCTCACTTTCTCCAAAAATTAGATCTGTAGCATTATGATGCTATTGTACGCGATGTAAGCCACTGGATTTAACTATAAATGCCACATTGCTATTTTCATTGCTCTGGAAAGAACTAAAAATGCCATTTTGAACCATGTTCGCAATTTTTGTTTGAACATTTTAAATAGGATTAAATGATAAAATACTACCCTTGGATAATTTATTTTTTTCATCTATCCTGGGGAAAAATTAAATTCTCAGAACATTTATTTACTGACAAGCGTATATTTGTGCAAACATAGATTTTACAGAAAATATTTTACTACGGTAGCTCCCCTTAAGTATTCCCAAATACGAGTAGCTGCCCTGCGCGTTTGGTGCGAGGAAGTGACTGGGTGATAAGGGCGGCTTGTGCACGGGAGTCTAAACGGTTTACCGACTCTACGGACCAAGCAATGACACCTGGCCGCCTCGGGAGATGGATCGCGCACGCCACACTTTGCAACTCGACGTGACCTGATGGCCAGATGTCAGATTTTCCCCACGCCCTGCGTTCTGACCAAATAACCAAATTTCCCAAATAGTACAATGACAAACGCTGTTCCTTCGCAGTAATTACTGCGTAGCCATATTATTTACCATCGTCCATTACTGCTTCCGGCCTGCTTGTAGCTTAACTGATAAAAGTAAAAACAAGACACATCTGGACCATCTGGACGTGAAAAAATTAACGCACAGTTTGCTGGATATTTAGAAAATTGTGCTCACCTCCATGAAATATTTGTTATCGGGAGCTTTATTTAAAACTCCTGCTGACGAATATTTGAATGGGAGTGAGCACGATTTCATATGTATCCAGCAAACTCTGCGTTACTTATTTCACGTCCAGTTATTCTTAAATAACGTAGACAATACAAAATAATTCTTCATTTGTTCGTAATAGAAAAGTATTTTCTAAATGAATTTTTCGAAAACTAATTGTTTCCAAACAAGTAATTTCATTTCTCAGTGTCGGGGCCGCGGTGGCCGAGCGATTAGCATGCTCGCCTCCCACCAAGGCGAACCGGGCTCAATCCCCGGCCGGGTCACCGGATTTTTTTCAAGTGGGAATCGTGTCGGACGATGCCGTTGGTCGGCGGGTCTTCTAAGGGGGTCTTCCGCTTCCCCTGCACCTTTATTTCGGCGCTGCTTCATATTCACTTCCATCACCCTCATCGGCTCTCAAGATCTCGCTGTAAAAGAGCCGCCCAAATCTCTTCACTCGCTCATTTCTCAGTTTCATGATAATTTTAATATCGCATCGTTGTCTTATGCCTTCAGATAACGAATTATTTCAGAAATGTATTTTCCGAACGGCTATTTCAAACTCTTGGAAAGGAAGTTAGTTCCCCAAATAAGTCGTTAATCCTCACAAAAGACTGGACAATGAATTCAGAGTTCTTCGGCATCGAAAATGTCCCGTTTTTCATGTGAGATTATTTGTGCATAATTATCTGTGGTCGTGTTTTTTTTTAATTCATTATATTTAATACCATTACATTACACGAATGTACTTTATATCACTGGAAATTTGACCATACTGATGTTGTCATGACTGGCGATGAATTATCACTGTTTATGCAGCACTAGCAAACCTACAACTTTACAAATCTATTTTTCTGAGAGCTATTAATATAAAATTAATATATTTAAAATTGGAATTTGCTTACTTTAAGAAATATTATTACTGATCGAGAACGCGTTTCCATAACGGCCAGAGATGGAATCGTCGATCAGTTTAAAAGATGAATTCGGATTTTGATTGGATCTCCATTGCCTACAATGGCTACGAAAAAACTAACCATAAAACGAAATGCGGTAGTATAAATAAGCGCATATGAGAACAAGAGACAACGACCCAGTTAAACAAAGAGCGACACAGAAACTAAAGAAACACAGAACACGTATAACAATACGAAAACAACAAAACCACACGCGAAACACACACTGTAATATAGTCATACTTGTGCTGTGTTCGTTTGATTCTGTGTCACCCTTTTGTCTAATCTTCTGTTGTTTCTGTGTCGCTCTTTGTCCAGTTTTCCTTTTGTTTATCCGATGCCCCTTGTCTAACTGGATTGTTGCCTCTTGTTCCATATATGTGCTTACATATATTATTACATTTCATTGCATTTGTGTTGCTCATAAATATATTGTGTCCTTCGTTTTTTGTAGTCATTGTAGGCAATTGAGATCCAATCGAAATCTGATTTGCCATCAAACTGGATAATCAACACAAACTGGTAGGTATGGAGCATAAATTTCGATGGGCGATTTCATATAAACTGAAGCAGATAAACTCTTCTTTTACATCGCAAAATGATCTCTCTGTGCGCTAAATCTGTTCGCCGTTTAAAGTAATGCGTATTGTTTAAAATTCTACATAAAATTCCGTCTGCAACTCCGGCTTTAAGCCCTAAAGAAAATGAAACACGTACAAATCGAATTTGCATAATATTCCTCGCATTTCCCAAGCAGATCCCCTGGTCTCTCGAAGTCACTCTCCATAAGCCAATTAATGAAGTTCATACAGTTTTACTCCAGGATAGCAGGAGATATAAATGTAAACACTGCAAGTCCTGGGAACTAATTCGGGTTGATGAGGGAGGGAGGGGGGGGGGGGGATGGGCAGGGTCTTTCGAATGCTGTTTTGCCCAATAGTTAACCGGCGAAACACCTTGCGAACAAACAAGTCGAGCTGAGCGAAATTTCTCCCCCAATTAGTGTGGCTCACAGGCAAGTCCAGAAGTTCGAAAGGGATTTGCCTCGAGGGAGGAGGGGGTGGGGTGGAGTAATGCTAAGGAGTCGATCCTGGTGAAAGAGGAAGAGGGGGAGGGGGAGGGCAGTACGTCCAGAGGAAAACTTTGCTGCATCTGCGAAGTGTCAGTACTGAGTTTTCGGTTCGAGCGAAGGGATTGGAGAACGGGTGTTTCGGGGAAGGAAAAAAAAAAAAGCTATGTTGGTTTTTCTCGCTCGCTTGTATTCCTTTCATACACTTGCGCTTTCACATCTGGTCGAGGAAGAAATGCATGCAGACGTGATGCTCGGTCGTTGAGACTTTAGATTTCGATGGATCAACACGTACGTCATAGAATATACGTTGTCGATATTTCATCTCACCTTCATGCTGGTAATTATCTCTTACATATAAACGACAATTTTTATGCGAAGTTCAGCCTTAGAAATTATCTCTAGTGAGGAAACTACTTGTATATTTCGAAGTTACTCATTCGATTGTGAATTGTAGTTTTTATGTTATTGACAATTCAATAAATATGAAATGAGTTTGTATTCAGTATGTTAATAGCAGATACATTTTACAGTTTGCTGATTATAGAAAGTATTTCATTCCACGATAGTCGATTACTGATATCGCCTTATTCAAATTCCTGTACAATTAAATAGAGACCTAGAGGAACATACACAGCAGTTGTATGATTCGCCACATCATACATCTTATAAACATAAGAAAACATTTTTAACGAAGGTTTTCAACATTTATGAGTAGGCGCAACTAAGAATTTCGAGCCTACACAGAGAGACTCAGCCAAACGTTTATTGGGAAAATTTACAGCGTTTAAAATTTTATATTCATTCATTTTTATTTTAAAGAAATTTGCGATGAAAAATAAGTATTGTAGCATAATTTACATCAGATTTAATTTCATTAATACCTCCAATATTCTCATGGAAACAAGTCACTGGAATTCCACAATTGTTCAATTACTTTGAGAATTCTGCCTCAAAAATCAGTAAAATAAATGGTTAGGATTATTATAGGCTATTCACGGTAAAGTGAGCACGCTTTAAGGCCCTCCCAACAGGCGTTAACCAATAATAAAAAAATCTTATTGCAGCCTTAGATTGAAATGTATACACTGTGTTTATTTATAATATTGCAAGGTTTGTACTAAAAACCAACAGGAAGATAGAATTTGGGTGAAAGTAAAAATTTAGGTGGGCCATAAAATGTGCTCACTTTATCGTGAACAGCCTATAACTACCTATTATAATGTTCCAGTACTACGTGGATAGAAATTATAGTCAACTGTGTTAAAAGGAATACCTTGCAGTCCCTTGGGGTCACGGTGGCAGAGCGGTTAGACAGCTCGCCTCCCACCAAGGCGAATCGGGTTCAATTCCCGGCCGGGTCACTCCGGATTTTCGCATGTGGGAATCGTGCCAGACGATGTCACGTGTCTTCTCGGGGAACTCCCGCTTTCCCCCGCCCAGCCTCATCCTCACTTCATTTCACCCTCATCGGCCTTCAAGACGTCGTTGTTACGAGCTGTCTAAATCTCTCAACAACTTGCAGACTCTTTTTTTTTTTTTTTTTTGCTTTCAGCTATGCCGATCGTATTGAATTTTCGTAGGCTACATAATATTGTGTGATGACTAAAATAATAAAATGTACCGCATACAAATGCCCACACCCTGAAAAATTATTCAGCAACCCCTAACGTTTGTAGAACAGGTACATCACACACTGAGAGAAAGATTCTGTTGAATCAAACAAGAATTTATTTCGTGCAACCAAATTATTTGTTTGTATAGGGCAATGAAATATTTTGTTGCCGAAAACAAATATTTTGTTGTTCTCATTTGGTTGCCCCAAACGGTAAGATTTGGTTGGTGCAAATAAAGATCTGTTTGGCTACACGTACGAGAAACAGTTTGGGCCGATATAAAAAAAGTTTTGCACGTTCGACCGAGTTTCAAACCGAGATCACCTGCGTCCGCGCGCTACGCCTTAGTGATCTCAGCTAATGTGACAACTGATGACGCCGGAAAGCTTTTAAATACATATACAGCAAATATTGGGCAACGTGTGCAAACTAACATGTCAAGTTTTACAGTTTTGTTTGCCAGTTACATGTTGCATTGTTTTATTAATGTGTTTGTACGATTGTGTTCAGCATCAATAGGTGCACTAATAAACACGGTTACTATCCTAAATGTTACGAAAAAAATACAAACAAACTCTCGAGCTGTATTTTCGAACGAAGGCAGTCAAATGAGTGGCCAAACAAATATATACAGTTGATTCAACAAAATATTTAGGTAGTCTAATTTTTTTGTGTCCCAACACAGAGATTTTGCTTATTCAAATATATGTTTTATTAGACGAACAAAAGTAATTTTGTTGCTTTCGAAATTTTGCTTGCTCAACAATATATTTTGTTAGGGCAAATAAATATATATTTGGCCCTACACAAACAAATATTTTGTTCGATTTTCTCCCGGTGCAGCATATGCAACGTGAATGTAACGAAATTTTGCCACGCGCGATGTATGAGCGATAGAAGTGCCGAGAATACGCACGAGATGAACTGCGCGACGATCTGATGAAAGATGTTTAGAGGCTGATTAATATGACTGCGGTATGAAGGGTGGAGATAGCGGGCAAAGTTGCCCGACATTCTTGCCATCCGGCCGTCACAGCAAGTTGGTCTTGGCAGCAGCAGTGGACTCTAAAAGCGATCCACGCACGTTGGACGCATGTGGATGTCCCTGACTCGTCACACAGCGGAACCACAGTTTGATTTGCAAGTGCTGCTGAAATTTCCGTACAATCATCGACGTGTTTACGGGAACGAGCGATGCGGAATCTGCACGTTTCCCTGATTCGTCTCGTATGCGGGTTACTCGGGCGTTTAGTACGCCGTGATACCGTGGAGTCGGAGAGTACGCGGAATCTGCACGTTCCCTGATTCGTCTCGTGTGCGGGTTACTCGAACGTTTAGTACGCCGTGATACCGTGGAGTCGGCGAGTATGGCGAATCTGCACGTTCCCTGATTCGTCTCGTGTGCGGGTTACTCGGGCGTTTAGTACGCCGTGATACCGTGGAGTCGGCGAGTACCTGCACGGGTGGCTGGGTGGATAGTCCGGATTCCATCCGTGCTGTTGTTGGTTACCACCACCTGCTCCGCCTCGGTGTGTTGGCTCACCAGGGTGCTCACGCCACACAATTGTTTGATAAGATGCATCCTCTGGACGTACGCGCACCTGTCGATGCATTTTACAAACATCTGTGGTCATTACGACAGGATGAAGACGGAAATGTGTAATAATGTCCACGAAAACTTTCAGCTAATTCAACATGTTCAAAACAAAACAAATATGACTGAAACAACGTCGAAACTCGTAGACCGGTAGGGGTGGGATTTGTAGGGGAAACTCGAATAACTTACTTAAAACTACTATGCCCCTTAACTCTATTTAAAAGGGTAAACATCTTAAGTTGAGGCACTGTTCGGACACCGAACAGCCAAACACCGAGTTGCTACGTGATTGCAGCTGACCAATGACATGAAGGCAATGAGACATCATATGTGGGAGTCAGTCTTTGACACCCTTCCCAGACCCATTTCTCATAATACTGACCCATAAATGACTGGCGTACAGGATAAATATGCATGGGTACTATAACCCCACCCTTTTTTGCAAGTTTCGTCAATTATGTTGTGATCTTAGTCAACCACACAGTATACATTGATAGATATAGAATTGTTCTCCTCAAACTTGCGAATATCCTATATGACTACAGGCTATTTAAGATATATTCGCCAAATGCAGAGTTCAAGGAACGGGATACTATTGGGGCCGTTCTAGGGTTTGAAGCCGGAGGGTACGAAGCAGGAATGAAACACGAGTCGTCGAAGGCCATAGACATATTTTCAGTCAACGTCATACACGTAAACTGCAACTTTCCAAGTTGCAGTTAGGTGAATGGGAAACCAAACAAAGGTATCTTGTCAACAATAACCAGAATTTTATCGTTTATGCTGCAGTTACGATATCAAAGTAAACGAAATATATTCTTTCAAACGCCAACAGGCAGCTCTAGGCACCAGTAACAGTTGTAAATCTCAAAACACTGAAGCAGTACTATAAATTGGGGAAAAATTACGAGTGGATTGTTTTGTTCATAAATAACATATTTATAACCCTCGTCATCACAATAATGCTGTAGGTGAGTGGTAAATATTACGGACTCTCGCAGTGTTTTATCTGTATTCAAATCTCACTCTAGCATAGAAATTTGAGTTATTATAAATGTCATGTGCAATGAAACACCAGCACAACGAAAATTAAATTTTTTTTATACTTGAAGTACAAAAACATTAACTCGAAAATTTACGGAGAGGTTCGGTGAGTTCACGGTAAAAAGTGTGAAATTTGCGGAATTCCATTAATTGAAAAAAAAAAAAAAAAAAAAAGTCCTTAATTTTACGAAGAGTTTTGGAAATGTTTTCATTGGCAGTTTTTGGTAAAATCACGGGAAATTATTTTGACCATTATATTTAGGAACAGTGCAAGCAGCTTGCTTGTTCACGATTCGGTAACATATGAAAAACTCACAGGGGCCTTGTTTTTGCACAGCCATTTCAGCAATCCCGTTGTCCGTCACGTGCTGTGACATTATAATACCAACATCTTCGCCTTTATTTGCACTGGTGTGAGCTATTGCAACTGGCATACAATTTTTTTAAAGCTATGAATTACGCGTTTTTTTTTTCTCTCTTTTTTTTGGCAGTGGGTGACTACCGTGTCAGACTTTCCGGTACGATCGATAAACGATACAATCCCTGTCTCAATTTCATTCGGCAGTCATCACTTACTATTAGCGTGGTAGTTTGGGGAGTCATCTTAAATGATCGTTTAGTACGTTTACAGTAACACTTCAATCAGGATTGAGCCTGGAATGGACTAAAGAATCCATATTAAAATGTTAGTACAAAAACATCCTGACTGGACTGAAGTAGGAGTGGAGTGAGATAATCCAGTCCAGTTGTCGAGGTGAAAACGTTACTTTAAAAGCTCATCGGACTGAAATCTGAAATTAGAACAAATAAGACGTGGCCGTTATATTGACTCGTTAGTTTGGTTATGTAAGAGGTTAGAATCATTCTGAGACTACCATATAAGTGTTTTTTTTTTTTTTAATGTGAAGCGAAAAATAAAAGACCACGAAGGAATTCGTTTGTTTTATAGTTCTGCCAGTCGCCAATAGAGTGCTTCAATCTCTTTTCAAACCGCATTCAGTCTTGTTTACAATCTAGTCCACGTC